>JAQQAC010008350.1:38357675-38625026 GCA_029783875.1 Phataginus tricuspis | reverse complement strand
TGTGAGAATGCTGCTGTTTTGTTCCTTCAGTTTTTTTCTTTGTTCTTATACTCCACATATGAGTGAGATCATTTGATACTTGTCTTTTTCTGCTTGGCTTATTTCACTGAGCATAATACCCTCGAACTCCATCCATGTAGTTGCAAAAGGTAGGATTTGTTTTCTTCTTATGGCTGAATAATATTCCATTGTGTATATGTACCACATCTTCTTTATCCATTCATCTACTGATGGACACTTAGGCTGTTTCCATTTCTTGGCTATTGTAAATAGTGCTGCAATAAACATAGGGGTGCATCTGTCTTTTTGAAACTGGGCTGCTGCATTCTTAGGGTAAATTCCTAGGAGTGGGATTCCTGGGTCGAATGGTATTTCTATTTTGAGTTTTTTGAGGAACCTCCATACTGCTTTCCACAATGGTTGAACTAATTTGCATTTGCACCAGCAGTGTAGGAGGGTTCCCTTTTCTCCACATCCTCGCCAACATTTGTTGTTGTGTGTTTTGGATGTTGGCCATCCTCACTGGTGTCAGGTGATATCTCATTGTGGTTTTAATCTGCATTTCTCTGATGAGCAGCGATGTGGAGCATCTTTTCATGTGTCTCTTGGCCATTTGAATTTCTTCGTTAGAGAAGTGTCTATTCATGTCCTCTGCCCATTTCTTAATTGGATTTTTGTTTGTTAAGGTGCGTGAGTTCTTTATATATTTTGGATGTCAACCCCTTCTCAGATGCATCATTTATGAATATATTTTCCCATACTGTAGGATGTCTTTTTGTTCTACTGATGGTGTCCTTTGCTGTACAGAAGCTTTTCAACTTGATATAGTCCCATTTGTTCATTTTTGCTTTTGTTTCCCTTGCTCGGGGAGATATATTCATGAAGAAGTTGCTCATGTTTATGTCCAAGAGATTTTTGCCTATGTTTTTTTCTAAGAGTTTTATGGTTTCATGACTTACATTCAGGTCTTTGATCCACCTTGAGTTTACCTTTGTGTATGGGCTTAGACAGTAGTCCAGTTTCATTCTCTTACATGTAGCGGTCTAGTTTTTCCAACACCAGCTGCTGAAGAGGCTGTCATCTCCCCATTGTATATCCAAGGCTCCGCTATCAAATATTAATTGACTGTAGGTGTTTGGGTTAATGTTTGAATTTTCTATTCTGTTCCACTGGTCTGTGGGTCTGTTTTTGTGCCAGTACCAAATTGTCTTGATTACTGTGGCTTTGTAGTAGAGTTTGAAGTCAGGGAGCATAATTCCCCCTGTTTGATTCCTCCTTCTCAGAATTGCTTTGGCTATTCGGGGTCTTTTGTGGTTCCATATGAATTTTTTTGTTATTTTTTCCAGTTAATTGAAGAAAGCTGTTGGTAGTTTGATAGGGATTGCATTGAATCTGTAGATTGCTTTAGGTAGTATAGCCATTTTGACAATATTTATCCTTCCTAGCCAAGAGCATGGGATGAATTTTCATTTGTTAGTGTCCTCTTTAATTTCTCGTAGGAGTGTCTTGTAGTTTTCAGAGTACAGGTCTTTCACATCCTTCATTAGGTTTATTCGTAGGTATTTTATTCTTTTTGATGCAATTGTGAATGGAATTGTTTTTCTGATTTCTCTTTCTGTTAGTCCATCATTAGTGTATAGGAAAGCAACAGATTTCTGTGTGTTAATTTTGTATCATGCAAATTTGCTGAATTCAGATATTAGTTCTAGTAGTTTTGGAGTGGAGTCTTTAGGGCTTTTTATGTACAGTATCATGTCATCTGCAAATAGTGACAATTTGACTTCTTCTGTACCAATCTGGATGCCTTGTATGTCTTTGTTTTGTCTGATTGCCGTGGCTAGGAACTCCAGTACTATGTTGAATAACAGTGGAGAGAGTGGGCATCCCTGTCTTGTTCCCGATCTTAGATGAAAAGGTTTCAGCTTCTCACTGTTAAGTATGATGTTAGCTGTGGGTTTGTCATATATAGCCTTTATGACGTTGAGGTACTTGCCATCTATACCCATTTTGTTGAGAGTTTTAATCATGAATGGATGCTGAATTTTGTCAAATGCTTTTTCAGCATCTATGGAGATGATCATGTGGTTTTTGTTCTTCTTTTTGTTAATGTGGTGGATGATGTTGATGGATTTTCGAATGTTGTACCACCCTTGCATCCCTGGGATGAATCCCACTTGATCATGGTGTATGATCCTCTTGATGTATTTTTGAATTCGGTTTGCTAATATTTTGTTGAGTATTTTTGCCTCTACGTTCATCAGGGATATAGGACTGTAATTTTCTTTTTTGGTGAGGTCTTTGCCTGGTTTTGGTATTAGAGTGATGCTGGCTTGATAGAAAGAGTTTGGAAGTATTCCCTCCTCTTCTATTTTTTGGAAAACTTTAAGGAGAATGGGTGTTATTTCTTCTCTATATGTCTGGTAGAATTCAGAGGTGAATCCGTCAGGTCTGGGGGTTTTGTTCTTGGGTAGTTTTTTGATTACCGATTCAATTTCGTTGCTGGTGATTGGTCTGTTTAGTTTTTCTGTTTCTTGCTTGGTCAGTCTTGGAAGGTTGTATTTTTCTAAGAAGTTGTCCATTTCTTCTAGGTTTTGCAGGTTGTTAGCATATAGATGTTCGTAATATTCTCTTATAATTCTTTGTATTTCTCTGGGGTCCGTCGTTATTTTTCCTTTCTCACTTCGGATTCTGTTTATGTGTGTAGATTCTCTTTTTCTCTTAATGAGTCTGGCTAGGGGTTTATCTATTTTGTTTATTTTTTCAAAGAACCAGCTCTTGGTTTCATTGATTTTTTCTATTGTTTTATTCTTCTCAATTTTATTTATTTCTTCTCTGATCTTTATTATGTCCCTCCTTCTGGTGACTTTGGGCCTCATTTGTTCTTCTTTTTCCAATTTCAGTAGTTGTGTCTTTAGACTGTTCATTTGGGAATGCTCTTCCTTCTTTAAATAGGCCTGGATTGCAATATACTTTCCTCTTAGAACTGCCTTTGCTGCGTACCCCAGAAGTTGTGGCTTTGTGTTGTTGTTGTCATTAGTCTCCATATATTCTTTGATTTCTGTTTTGATTTGGCCGTTAACCCATTGATTCATTAGCAGAATGTTGTTAAGTCTCCATGTATTTGTGATCCTTTTTGATTTCTTTCTAAAATTTATTTCTAGTTTTATACTTTTGTGATCTGAGAAGTTGGTTGGTAGTATTTCAATATTTTTGAAATTACTGAGGTTCTTTTTGTGGCCCAGTATGTGGTCAATTCTGGAAAATGTTCCATGTGCACTTGAGAAGAAAGTGTATCCTGTTGCTTTTAGGTGCAGAGTTCTGTAGATATCTGTTAGGTCCATCTGTTCTAGTGTGTTGTTCAGTGCCTGTGTCTTTACTTATTCTCTGTCTGGTTGATCTATCCTTTGGAGTGAGTGGTGTGTTGAAGTCTCCTAAAATGAATGCATTGTTGTCTATTTCCTCCTTCAATTCTTTTAGTATTAGTTTCACATATGTTGGCGCTCCTGTGTTGGGTGCATATATGTTTATAATGGTTATAACTTCTTGTTGGACTGATCCCTTTATCATTATGTAATGTCCTTTTTTATCTCTTGCTACTTTCTTCGTTTTGAAGTCTATTTTGTCTGACACAAGTACTGCAACACCTGCTTTTTTCTCTTTGTTGTTTGCATGAAATATCTTTTTCCATCCTTTCCCTTTTAGTCTGTGTATATCTTTCGGTTTGAGGTGAATCTCTTGTAAGCAGCATTTAGATTGGTCTTGCTTTTTTATCCACTCTGTTACTCTGTGTCTTTTGATTGGTGCATTCAGTCCATTTACATTTAAAGTGATTATTGATAGATATGTGCTTATTACCATTGCTGGCTTTAGATTCGTGGTTACCAAAGGTTCAAGGGTTGCTTCTTTACAATCTAAGAATCTAACTTAACTTTCTTGTTAAGTTGTTGTGAACGCCGTCTGATGTTTCTTTATTTCTCCCTTCCTATTCTTCCTCCTCCATTCTTCATATATTGGGTGTTTCATTCTTTGCTTTTAGTTAGTATTTGGATGGTCTGCTTTCTTTGCTATGAATTTATTTTCTCTGGTGACATCTTTTTAGCCTTAGGGGTGCTTCCCTCTAGAGCAGTCCGTTTAAGATATTCTGTCGTGGTGGTTTATGAGAGGCAAACTCTTTCAACTTTCCTTTGTCTGGAAATTGTTTAATCCATCCGTCATATTTAAATGATAATCATGCTGGATACAATATTCTTGGTTTGAGGCCCTTCTGTTTCATTACATTAAATATGTCATGCCATTCTCTTCTGGCCTGTAAGGTTTCGGTTGAGAAGTCTGATGATAGTCTGATGGGTTTTCCTTTGTAGGTGATCTTTTTTCTCTCTCTAGCTGACTTGAATACTCTGTCTTTATCTTTGATCTTTGCCATCTGAATTATTATATGTCTTGTTGTTGTCTTCCTTGGGTCTCTTGTGTTGGGAGTTCTGTGGGCTTCCTTGGACTGCGAGACTATTTCCTTCCGCACTGTGGGAAAGTTTTCAGCAATTATTTCTTCAAAGACAGTTTCGATCCCTTTTTCTCTCTCTTCTTCCTCTGGTACTCCTATAATGCGAATATTGTTCCGTTTGGATTGGTCACACAGTTCTCTCAATATTCTTTCATTCCTAGGGATCCTTTTTCTCTCAGTACCTCAGCTTCTTTGTATTCCTCTTCTCTAGTTTTCATTTCATTTATCGTCTCCTCCACCATATCCAATCTGCTTTTAACACCATCCATTGTGTTCCTCAAGGATTGGATCTCTGACCGGAATTCATTCCTGAGTTCTTGAATATCTTTCCGTACCTCCATGAGCATGTTAGTGATTTTTATTTTGAACTCCCTTTCAGGGAGTCATAAGGTCCATATCATTAAAATCTTTCTCAGGAGTTGTGTTCAAAATTTTACTCTGGACCAGGTTCCTTTGGCGTTTCATATTTGTGTATGGAGCCCTCTAGTGCCCAGAAGCTCTACACTCTGGAGCTGCTCATCCCCTGAAGCAATGTCAGGGATTGTAGGGGAGTGGTATTGGTGCCTACGGGGAGGAAAGGGCTGTTTCCTGGTTCCTGGCTGTCATGCCTGTCTCCACTGTCTGAACCGGTGGGCTGAGCACACAGGTATAAGCCTCTGTGCTTTGCCTTTTAAGTTGCTGTAGACAGATCCTCCCTCCGTTTGGCTCAACACCAGGGAAGGGCTTCCAGGTTTGCAAGCCCGGTGGGGTTGGCCATGCGAAAGGTGCACTAGTTTGCCTGTCACAGAAGGGGTTCCTGGAGCCGTGCAGGCAGCCAGGGAGCTGGCACACCTGAAGATCAGAAAACCCCCAATCTGCTGGCAGAGTACAACAGGACAATCCTGTCCACCTGTCTTTTCTCCCGGGCAGCAAGCTCTGTGCAGTCCTTGCCCCCTCAGCAGGCCTCCTTCCAAGGTCCTCCCTGCCAGGAAGTCTCTCAGACTGCCTGCCCCTCCCCCATCCCAGAGCAGCTGGGTATGGATCCCTGATCTCACAGGCAGCCAGAATCTTAGTCTCTCCAGGAGGTCTGCCTGTCTTAGCTTTCCAAGCTCCTAATTACAAGAGTATCATGCAAGCACCATGAAATGTATTTTTGTGCTCCCAGAGTAGATCTCCAGAGTTAGGTATTAAGCAGTCCCAGTTCTCCACTCCCTCTCAGCTCTGTTCCTTTTCCTCCTGCGGGTGAGCTGGGGTGGGGGAAGGGCTTGGATCCCGCAGGACCACAGCTTTAGTACATTACCATTTTCTATGAGTGCTGCTCTTGTCTCCAGGTGTATGCAGTTTATTGTAGTTCTCTTTCCCGTTGCTCTTTCAAGAGTAGTTGTAGTAGCTTTATTTTCATATTTTCATTCATGAGGAAGCCTCGTCTCACCTCTCACACCACCATCTTTAATCCTCTAAAAATAATGTAACTCTTATAAAGTTACATTAGGCTCTTTTAAAGTCAAGAGCCTCTCCATAAAATGAGATTTAAATATGAGAGAAAAGAAAGTGTGTGTAATTATTTTATATTTGTATCTTACTGCAAAGAAAAATAAAATTCAAAATCCAGTCCTTAAAGATTTATCATT
This sequence comes from Phataginus tricuspis, assembly GCA_029783875.1. NCBI lineage: Eukaryota > Metazoa > Chordata > Mammalia > Pholidota > Manidae > Phataginus > Phataginus tricuspis. Next base: position 38,618,915 of record JAQQAC010008350.1, on the reverse strand, counting down.
AATCAAGTGGGTTTTCAATAAATTTTCTAGTATTTTTCTAACTCACTTTATGATTTTTCCTTTTATAAATCATACAGAAAAATTTGAATGTGTTCAGTGTACAGTCTATATTTTTAGAACATTGGAGGAAGTTCAAGGTCTGATTAATTTTATGTCTCTTTACAAATACATCCAACCTTCCTATACATGTCCATAAGTTTTGTAAGTTGTCTGCGCACAAGCTGGACACATAGGCCAAAGTCATAGGAACAGAATTGAGCTCCATCTCTGGTAGGCAACAGGTCATGAACAAAGTTCGTTGGTCATGCTTTTTGGTTGCTCTTGATGCTTTTTCTTATTTTAAACAGAGAATCACAGTAATATCTAAGTAAAAACTTAGTTTGTGTCAGTGGTGGCTGGTGGGGACGCAAGGGTGAGAATAGGAGGGATGTTTTAATAGAGAAGTTGAGAAGTCTTAGCACCTCACCTGAACGGGGCTACAGTGTACTGCAGGTGGGAAAGAGAGGTGGGGTTACGGAGACGACACTTTGAAAGTAAAACTGACCTGTTTAGTTGACATATTAGGTGCGGGAGGTGCCATGTCCTAATACCAAAAGCACAGCATTTTTGCTAAGAAGTTTCCTGTAATGCTTGCAAATGTGAATTAAAATTGTTTCTGATTGTTAGTGCAAACATTTTTGCCAAAGTGTCTCTAATTTTTGTCTCTAAAGTATTAAAAAATTTCACTCTACTTACATGTTGTTTCAAGTGGGGAACTCCCTTGAACATGATAAATATTAATGCCCGGACTGCTTTGCATTTGGTTCGCCATCAGTTAGCTCAATTTCTTATTTGCACACTAAATTGCGGATGATTATATTAAGAGCACTTCGTCTTTCATTATCTTACATTTATTTGACTATTCTACTTGGCTACCTCATATTTAATTGAAATACCAATTGAGCTTGGGAGTTGGAAATGGAACTATTTTGTTTTCTCTCTGTTTGAAGCATGTTTTTGGATTGGCAAATTGTTTTATTCTTTTTTTTTTCTCTTGTTTTAGAGTTTCTGTATTAGAAGACCAAAATTGGGTGTGATTCAGTAAAATTCTACAAATACTCAGGAGACTCTTTTTTCCCCCTAAAGTCTTTCCCAACACTGCCCAAGCATCAAAGTAAAACCAAAGTTTGCAAATAAAATGTAAATCATTGTTTCCAACTGAAGATTAAAATCATAATTTAGATATTATATGTCAATATGAAATCAGAATTTTTCTAAGACTTTTAGAAATGTTTGATATTTTTATAATATAATAGCTATGTTTTATTCTTTTCATTTGAGCAACTGTTTAAAAAATAATAAATGTATTAATTCTAATTGGGAAATATAAGGAGTTTATTTTAGACAAATACAATTTAAAATGTGTGGCATCATGATTTACGATTTTTGTGGCTATTTCCTAGAATCTTTTAAATTTTTTTCTTCAAATTATTTTTCAACTGTTTTCTAATTAATAAACATAAGAATAAGGCATTTCTCAAAAACACATTTAAACTAATTTTGAATATGTAACTTTAATCCAAAATAACTAATTTTGTTGTAATTATAACTTTTATATTTAAAACCTATGAGCCATTAGCATGTTTAAATATGCATTATTACAAATTTGTACTATACATTCAAAAACATTAGTAGTTGCATTTCTGTAAAAATGTTTACATTTTCTGCTAATCAATGATATAAGCATTTGTATTTAAAATATTTGGTGTTTAATGATGTTTAGTATAAATTATATACTGTGTTTATGTTACAGATACCAGTTTATCGTAAATAAAACAAACTTTTGAGTTGCAAGTCAATGTAAATTCATTTACGCATGCACTACTTTTTGTAATATGATGAATTAGCCTATTGTAACTCCATGGTATAAGAAAAACTACCTAAAACATTATCAAAATTCAAATTTTTTAATACATGCCTGTTAGCATTAATTCAATCACTTTCTTTTTCTGCATGATGCTAAATAGTCCATTTAATGGATTTTAAATACTTGCCAACTTAACCAGTTTTTTGAACAAACAAATTCCACAGTGGCTTTAGATTTGTTTGGATACATTGTGTAGACTATGAGTTTAGTCTACAGAATTTATAATTTGAGAAATATTCCAAGATAGTTACTGACAATTCATTTTAATCATACACATCTATTATCAAAATCTGTGTTTAATCCTAATATATGTATATTATTTCTTTATAGTTTATGTATTTAAGCTACTTTACTGACATGTATATGTGTGTGCTATAAAACATTCACAAAATAAAAAATAGAAGAAAAAATTTTCAAAGTTGGGATAATGATAAACAAACAATAATTCTATGATTTTTTATCTTAGTAGATATTTATTATTGACACAAAAAACTCTCAATAAAATAATTATTTGTATATATTTCTCAATAAAAATTGGTACTTTTCTCAGCACTTAACAGTTTTGCTAACATGATGGCTTAACACTCATTGACCACGATCTCAGGATATAGCGCATACTTGGATGAAAATTAAATGCACTTTTCCAACTGCTTTCTGATCATTTCAATTTTTGTCATCTTCCCTTTAAACCTTATTGCACTGGCACTGTTTTTCTTCCATAATTGTTGATAAAGTACCTATGTTCTAAGTAAGAAAGTGTACACTCTGCTATCTCTTCTTTGCTGGTGCTTATATTCCTAGAAATACTTTCAACCCATGGTTCTTTTCAGGGATATTCGCAGCTGTTTGTCATTTTAGACTTAGTTTTGTTAAAACTAGATTAATACTGTCCAGAAACTCACTGAACCTGAAACAGGTACATCGCAACACATGAAAACCTGTTAGGGGAAAAAAGTAGTTTGTAACTGTAAATCCCTTCTCCTGGTCGAACTCCCTCTCTTTCCTTCAAGGAATGTCTTACACCACGTGGAACTATCTTCTGTCTGTTGTTAGGATGGAGTAAGAAGATCAGTATTCATCCATATATTAAATATTACTAGAATTAATTTCTTTCTCTAAATTTAAATATTATTTATTAAAATGTTTTCTTCTTGCACCCTACTGGATTATCTTGCTCACTCTCTGTGATAATACATACATCTCAGTTTGGAGACAACTAATTTAGGGAATACAGAGAAGAAGTTTACAACAGCAAACCAGGAGAATAAATCAAGCCTTCGGAATGGTGTCTGGAGACTTCAAACTGTCTTAGTAGTAGACCTAGTAAATTAGCTTTTGGTAATTAGGAAATTGTCTAATTCCAGACTTTCTGTAGATGGGGACCAGTTATTCTGTTCTGCCTCTGTCATTGAACAGAACATAGCAAACCAGTTTCAGAGAATGTCACATCAAATTATAAAATAATGGGTGACAACATTTTATCAGTAAGATAAGCAACTAGTGTTATCAATTTTCATCTAAAAGAAGAATAATATGTACAACACGATTTATGCTTAGTCTGAACTTTAACTTAACCACAAAGGTATCTGGACAAGTTAGCATACTTTCAGTACATGAATGGACTATTAGTTTATTCAATAAATATTTGATGAGTATCTACTAATATCTGGTACTTTTCTAGGAATAAAAAAATACCTTTTTGAGAGATAATGAGAAGGAACTAAAGTAATTTGATAAGAGAGATATAGATGTTTAAAAAGCAAATCATTCTGAATTTGAACTATAGAGAGTAAGAGTAGAAGCCTGGAGAACAGTTAGTTAGCAAGACACTACAATACTAGAGTTAAGGGACAATGAGCAAATCAGTAATTGTGAAGGCCTTGCAAATTGATTCATTGGATTTTGGCTATATTTTGAAAGCATTACAGACTAGTTAAGAGCAGGTAAACTTAGCCAGAGTATTTGGTTTAACTTGCAGAACTGCCTGTTTCAAGGTATACAGCTAGGTACTATTTAAAATTACTCTGATATCTTATCTGAAAAAAACTGATGATTGTGTTATCTTAGTTATTATAAAAAATTGTGTGTGTGCATCAGCGAGAGCAGTGTAATCACCTAGTAATCATTGTTCGTTTTTGCTGTATGGAATGAAAAAGGAAGAGATGAGTCCATGATGAATCCAAGGTTTTGGTATGTACAACAGGAAGAATGGGGTGTTATTTACTGAAATGGGAATAACTAAAGAAATAAGATCAGGAAGATTCGGATATGCTAAGTTTGTGATGACCCAGAAACACAAAAATGAATATTTTGAATAGGTATATTTTAGATGAGAGATACAAACTAAGGAAAAAATGAAGTTTTCAAAGTCCTATGATTTTTAAAGTTCTAAATCTGCATATAATCACTGAGAGTGATGTAGTTGAGGAAAAGAAGACTGAGCTTTGTGCATTACAAAAAGAAGAAAAGAAATCAGCAAAAGTGACCGAAAGATTAGGTAAGGGGAGAGTTAGGAGGCTATGGGTCTTGGGGTCCAAATAAAATATCTGTTTATCCAAAGGATGTGATCTATCATGCCAATGGCTTCTGATAAATCAATTAACATGAGGGTAAATAATTGTCCAGTTAACTGAACAACCAAATTTCATTGGGGATTTTAGCTGCAATTGTTGAATTACATGATCTGATGGAGTTTAAGAGAGAATGAGAAGACAAGCATTGGGTACATAAAGTATAGTCAACTTTTGGGAGTTTTACTGTAAAAAGGAAAAAGCAGTGTAGTTGGTGACAGCAGAGGAAATGTGTAAATTTTTTTAATATATTCAACACTCATTTTGTTAAACTAATAATAAATTTACATGTTAAAAACACAAAGAAATTATTCACGAAGACAGTTTGAGAGGGGATAATTCCATTGCAAAAGTATAGAATGTGGCCTTTGGCCTTGGTTCATAATTCAGGCAAGAAAAACTTTAAATCAGAATGTGAGAATAAATAAAAGTATATGGGTAGGTAGGTCACAGAAATATGTTATATTTTATTTCTGATTCATATGATTTCCCTGTTAAAAAAAAAAAAGAGTTGTTTGAGAAGAAAAATAAAAGTGAGATACAGTCATTGAGATTAGAATTGGAGAGTAAATACACAAGGAACACTGAGGAGGTTCTCTGGCAGGAAGGAAGTTGAAGTTAGTGGCCATGAGTTAAAAGTGAGATCAGCCAGTGTGAGTCTGTGTTTTCTTCCAGCCACTCTGAGTTGCTCAGACACAGGCACAGAACATGTACAGGGGTAGACTTGATTAAGGTTGGGATTTTTTCGAGGTAGTAAAATACAGAAAGAAAAGGGAGAAAGAGAAGAGAATTGCAAATTCATGAAACAGAGAGACTATGATGATATATCATAGAAACCAAGGCAAGTAATGAGAAAAATAAAGACATGATAGATTGTAGATCAATGGACTGAAGGAAAAAAAGTTCATATGGAAAAAAGGTGTTGCTGGAACTGTATAGTAATAAAACATGAGATTGAAAAGATAGAAGTTAGTGATTGGAGAACAAAATGGTTGAAGCTTATATCAAGAAGGGGTATAACTGCTGGAAAAAGCAAGACCAGGGCATGACCACAGAGCAGATGGTACATGGGTGAGCTCATCGGAGGTGAAGTAATTAAAGAACTTCTCGGGTTAAGGGACTGGAGGGATCTTTAATGTTAATACTGAAATCACCAAAAATTTTAGCAAGAACCCTACTGGGGAGCAGCCATAGGGGAAATAAAGTCAGGTCTGGTAGATTGGATTATTTTCCAACAATTTTAATAGATAGTGAACAGGATTTTTATCATTTTGGCATCAGAAAAAGTAGAGGTAAAAGTAGAGCCGATTTATGGAGGACAGAGTTTACCTCAAAGGCAAAACACGCCATCAGAGAATCATAGAGGTGAATATAAATGGGAAATTCCTGTGAAGTAGTTATTTTATTAACAATTACACCTTAATTTTTTTTCTCTAAATAGTACTTGACAGTTTCTGCAGCATTTTATCCTGATTTAATTTGACCCTTAGAGCAACTTTGTGAAGAATGTGACAAGTGTTATGCTTATAGAGGAAACAAATGAGGCCTTGAGATGCTAAAATCTAGATCAAAAGCTTATGACTACTAAATAAAAGCCCAAAAGTTTTATGAGTAAATGTATTTATCTTTGCTCTGAAACAATATACTTATTTCATTTGTTGTCATTATTTGTTTATATTTTATAGCACCTTGACCTCAAGCTCAGTAGAGTTAGTGGTGGGCAAATAAAACATACTAGGGCATTAGAAATATTTATGATATTCCAAGACAATTAGAACAAATATTCCAGAGAGTGTATTCACTCATAAAGATTACATGATGAAGCAGAATAAATTTTGGCAGATGACAGATGATAGATGATAGATGTAAAAAATGCATCTAGAATCTAGGTTGAGGGGGAAACTTATGAAGTAATGAAAATGCTCTTTTGAAATTGTATAATTAATTTTAAAAGTTGAAATAGCAGATGCTTTTTGATATTCTACTATCTTTATTACAGTACTATAGGAGATAGAACATTATGCTACAGAATAGTATTAAATACCTGAAAACATTTTGTCATTTTTGCTTCAAGAAATAGTTTCAAATTTATCCCCCTCCAACATGTTTTCATTTTTCTGCTATTTACATCGTATGCTTCAGAATGACTTGAACACTTCCCATCTGTGATGTGGTCAATTTACTGAATGTGTGGAACCTTCAGATTCTTTGTCTGTAAAACAGAGACAACAGTGTATAGTCCCAAGATCATGAAGTATAGTAGAGAAGAGAATGTATGTAATGTTTTAAGCATTATGTATTTGTTCTTTTAACTATTTGGAATTGAGTTGAGAAGAAAAAATTGATTCAGGGTAAGAGTCATGTCATATGTTGGAAGTCTAAAGAGTTTGAGGGGAAAAGTAAATATAAACAATGGATACAGTTAACTTATAAAAACACAAAAAATAAAAGTGTATAAAACAGGACTTTGTCTTATCAAACTTCCAAAATCAGTTAATAAAAAGTATTTCATATACTTTTGTAAGTCAAGGACACTTCTGAATCAAAGGAATCCCATAAGATATTTAACTCTGTTTATCATATTTGAGACCCATTCCAAGCATTTACAGTTAATGTCAAATGAACTTACAGTAAAAAAATTTATGGAACATTGGGCTGAAAGTTCATGGATCAGACCAATATAGTCCCAAGTTGTAATCATCAGAATTGTGTCTTGACCCAGAAAAAACATATTCTCATTTTATTCATTAGCATCTCTGGAGTACTATCACCAGTGTGATTATGGAAACCTGGTCTTAGACCAAATTGTAGAATGAGCTGGATGGTGTTTCAAGAAAAAGATGGTCTCAGATTTCATGAATTTTGTAAGCTAAATCTCTTTGATATTAGTGCCATTTCAGTTATAAGGATATGTGTTATTTTTTAGGTCAATTCATATTTTAGACCAACAAGTTGTATATAAGGTGATTAAATCTCATCATTAATAAAAATATTAAGGGAGAAATACTCATGAATTCTTAAAGCTGAATTTAAAAAGGATACACATTAGGAAATGCAATCAACATAAATAAGATATTATGTATGAACTAGGATTTGAGATACAAAATGAAGGATGATCAGAATGGAAATATTCAAGATAAATGAAGCAACATATCAAGTAAGTAATTTGTATTGATAAAATTATCAGACAATGAGCTCTACTATCATTAAAAAATGTTTTAGTGTGTTTCTCATAAAGTCAGAGCAAAGAGTTTCAATGAACAGAAAAAGTTGTATTTTAGTGCAAAGGTAAGCCTTACCTTTGGTGGTGGGATTTTTTATTTATCTATATGTGTTAGAGGAAATAAAAATTTCACCATATAATTGCTAATATGTTATTATTGTGACACATCATTAAGTTAGTGTAATTCTCTAATCTTAATAGAGATTTAAGCTTCAATCAAACTAAGTAGTACCCAATAATCAAATAATACTATCTTATTTGATGCTATTATTTAAGAACTTTGTTGCAATATTCTATTGTATTACTGTCTGATCATACAGTAATGTATGTAGATTTAAGATGAGAGTCAATTTTAAAACTTATCAAATACACATAAGAAAATGTATGAATATAATTTGAGACAAAATATACTAATATTTTAAAGGTAATGTTCAGGGATTTGGAATGCAATGTCCTTGAGGTAACACTCCCCTTATAAAGTACAAAAAATTACCTGAAAAGGAAGAAAAAGATTTCTCCTGCTTGCCATATAAATTATACAATGTATTAAATAATTATATGGGTTTTAATATCCTTATGTTAGTTTTAAATTTAACAAAACATATATACTTCAAATAAACAATATTAAAATTTAAATTAAATTTAATATTAAATTTAATTGTGATTAAATTTTAAATTAATGTTGTGTCACATATCATTAAATTAGTATAATTCTCCAATCTTAGTTGGAGAATTAAAAAATATTAATCTTTATTAATATAAATGTAATTAACTGGAATTAAGTTTAATTTTTTAAATTTCAAATTTAAATCAAATTCAAAAATTAAATTTAAACTTAAGTCAAATTAAAAATGTAGTTGTGAAATTACACTCTGGTAAGGATCTTATAGACTGGGTAAATGAGCCTGTTTACTGATATAACCAGAGCGTACACACTAAGGGAACATATAGATATACACCGTAGGATCTTCAGTCCCTCAGTATTCTCCACATTGGGGAAGACAAGTAATAATCACGATTGCCTATTAGAATTTGGAAAATAGTTAAGGGTAAAGGGCGAACATAGACAAGACGCCTTCACAAGTTTCTGGATCTGCAATATGCACTACTTGTGTGTCCTAAAACCCTAAGTCTTGAATTTAATTTATAATTATCACCTGAGAGTAATCTCCATAAATGCCTAGAAGAACATTCAAATCCTGTCTGTAGGAAAGCAAGACCTTCCATTATTTTGTGGTAGGGCAGGACAGATGAGAAGTAAGAGACATTAAAGACAATATCCTTCAGATTTAAATTATGTCTAGAGGAAGTATTTGTATATTATTATTTCCAAATGTAAGTCATTGGAAGCAAAAAGACAAGATACCTACTAAGATTCTTTATAAATTTATTTTGGCATAATTTTGGATTTACAGAAATGTTGCAAGGAGAGTAGAAAGAATTCTCCTTATGAAAATTAATAAAGGAAAACCTCAAAGACGTGGCCTCAGGAGGCTGGCAGGGGAAGCTCTGGTGTCCTACCACTCGTTAATTGCAAGCCCCAGGGAAGAACTCCACTTTAGTACCAACAGGAGGCAGGAAGATTTCTGAGCTCCCCACCCAGCAAACAACCCAGTCAATGAAAACACACAAGTCAGCCAATGGGAAGCCACAATACATGGAACTCTCTGTTTCCTCTAATGGACTTTTTGCTTAGAACAGCCCTCCCAACTTGACCCTTTCCATTATAAAAGAGCAGTCCTCGCCTTTGTTCTCCAGACTTCTTTCCTGTGGTTTTGCTGTAACTTGCTTGTCCCGAATTGCTATTCTCACAGTAAACCCTTTTTGCAGGTAAAACAATTGTTTTATTTTTAAGGTTAACAGCCTTATACCCTGCACCCGGGTTCCTCTTTTTAGATCAGTGTGGTACGTTTGTCACAACTTATGAAGTATTATTGATATATTTTTATTAACTACAGTTAATACTTTAAGATACTTGTATTTTTAACCTCATGTTCTTTCTGTTCTAGGGCTCCATCGAGGATACTAGATTGCATTTAGTCATCATATCTCCTTAGGGTCCTCTAGATGGTGAACAGTATCTCCAGCTTTCTTTGTTTTTGATGCCTTGATAGTTTTGAGGAGTACTAGTCAGATATTTGGTACACTCGCTATCAATTTAGTTTTGTCCGGTGTTTTTCTCGTGATTAGATTGGGGTTATGGGTGTTTGAAATAAAGGTTACAGAGACGAAGGGTCATTTTTTCACATCATATCAAATGTACATACTGTCAACATAACTTTTCACTCTTGATGTTATCTTCAGTCACTTGGCTGGTAAGCATTTAGAGAGTGTTTGTCAGGTTTCTCCACTATAAAGTTACTCTTTTATTCTCAACTTTCTACACTATACCATTTGGAAGTAAGCCACTATACACATCACACACTTAAGGAGTGGGGACTTCAAGTTGTCCAGGTAATTGTATTGGCACATAAATCAACATCTTTGTTTGCACAGGCATTACCTAACTAATAACCTCCAGAAGACCAAACTTGTGCTAACCTCCCGGTAGAATATTTTCCAATTTCCTCCTAAATGGGACCTGGGAAATGACCCTATGAAGAAAAATTCCCCAGAGGCAGAGCCAGAATACATGCAGGACAATGAACAAGAAAGTTGCTTCTAAAGTGCTGTGTCCTGACCAGTGCCATTTGATAAATGCTTTCGATAAGGTCCATTGTGTTTCTTATTTCTCTATTTCCAAATGAGTTTTTACTGAAGTTACCCTATTCCTAATCCATATTTCAACATGGGGTGTATAAACATATTACCTGTCTGTTAGTTATCTAAACTAGATGTCCATTTTAGAACTTGGTGAACATTATCCATGGTTCATGGATAAGCAGTTACTATTTTAATTTAGAAGTTTCTTGAAGGAGAGGGGAAGAGCTTGTATCATGAATGAGAAGTGAGTGCATATTTGGATAGCTTCAGAAATAAATGAATAACAAAATAAAAATATGGTCACTGTCCTTTTCTGTTCTTTCATGGTAACAGAACATTGATTTTTTATTTTATACTGAGTATGTCTTTATCCAGAAAAAAATATGACATTTCCTTCACTCCCAAAAGGGTAGGTGTGCTCATAGAATAAATTCTGTCCAATAGTATGGAAGTTCAAAAAAATGTTTTTAATGTGTGCTGTTTAAGGTTGATCCCATTTAAGAAATGGGATTTGACCCCCCCACCTTTGACTCCCCCTGTCTTCTTTCTATCTGGGATAGGGATGTATTGCTGAGTCATTTTGGGATATGTAGATGAGGACCACATTTGTGGGATGATAAGCCAAATAAATTAATAGGACTCAGAGCCCTTGAAAATACTACTGAGTGGAAATTTTTAAGTGAGAAATAATAAAATTTATCTTTTATAAGCTGCAGGTTTTTAGAACACAGTCTCATAAAACCAAGTTTTACATTAATTAATACAACTGAAAACTGCTTCAAAAATCGATATGGATGTTCCAAAGGCAAAAAAGAACAAGAAAATTTTTGGAATAGTGATACATGATGGGTTTATTTAGCCTAAACTTCACTTAGACATTAATAAATAATGTATTAATAATTAAGGACAGGAAGTGGATTTTTTCAGAAATATATATAAATATGTAACTCAGAAACAGACTCACATGTATTTGACACCATACATGAGATAAAATCATATTACTGGGGATCGGATAAACACTTCAGTCAATGGTAATGGAGTTGATTATAAATACGCAAAAAATTATATTGGGTTCATATGCACATCTGTTCCAGATGGAAAATAGCATAAATATGAAAGAGAGTATTTCAAAGCCTTTAAAATAAAAAGTAGGTGATTAATGACACACATTCCCTGTAAAAAAATATCTATAGAAAAATACCAAAATATTACAAATTTAAAAGATTGGTAATTTGGAACATATAATAAAAATTAAATTATCTGTTAATCAAAGTACCTCATAAAAGATTGAATATAAGGTCACAATCTTATACATTTGTTGAAAACTGAAAAAAACAACACTGTACACTAAAATATGTAAGGGAACCCACACAATGATAACCCCCTCTAAAAACAATAGATATATCCACAAAATCATTTATATCTAACAATTAAAAGGCCTATAACAACAAATTTTGGCAAGATATAGTGAAATGCATACCCTCATAACTACGTGTGTAAGTGTAAACTGGAAAAAGAAAGAAAACCTTTAGAAAGCAGTTTGGCCACAGCCTCAAGAGTTAAATGTGTGCATATTCCAAGACCTAAAAATTCTCTCTATATATGATATATAGAACAGATATAGACAGACGTATCAGCATTTCAGATAGACATGTCTATCATCTATCTATGTATATCCATCTATGTATCTATCTAGTTATCGTCTATCATCATCTATTTAACTATCTATATCACAGACCAGATACCGTTGAGCAAATGCCCCAGTAGGCTTTCTCTCTTCTTTCCTCTACCCTCCTTCTCTCTTCTTCCCTTTCTCCTTCCTTTTCTTTCTTCCTTTCCTTCTTATCTTCTATATACACACCCATCCATCATTTTTATTTATTTAACAAATTCTTGCAGAATGCTCCTGTGCAAACATTGTCCCAAGTATAAATACTAACACATACAACTATCACAACTTAACAACTTATATAAAGTTGTGACTCCCATTTTTCAAGCAAGGAAAATAAAGCAAATAATTGATGGCAGATTCTGAAGGAAATATAGAGGGTTTTTTGTTTCTGTTTTTGTTTTTGTTTTTAATCTGCTCCCACTTTTCTAAAGACTCCAGTGTGGTACATAGTAAAAATAAGGTTTTCCTTACTTCAAGTTCTTCACTTATGATTTGTAACATTCCTACCTTATTCTTTACCTGGCATGTAATTCAGTTTTTATCTTAAAAAAATCTCATTCTCAGAATTTCTTTCTTGAAATCCCAATGTATATCAAGATGTCTTAGTTTTTTACTTTTATCCCAGAGCATTTCTTATAGTTAGTGATTATATATTATACACGAACAGACCATAAATATAGTAATTTGTGTTAGTAATTATTTCTTGTGCATTAAGTACAAGTATAATAAGTATAATATGTATGTATTGTAATAGATTATATTATAAATTATAAATATATAGGTTATAATATGTATTATAATGTAGAATTATAATGCAAATAAATATAAATATATGTAATATAAATGTAATACAATGTAAAGCATGTGTTCATGTAGTTAATGTCTGTCTGCCACCAAATTATAAACTCCATAGAGCAGGTGACATTCTCATCTTAAATGTTACTCTTTTCTTAGTGGCCAGCACAAGCCTATATAGTAGAGATAGAAGACCTTCAATACTCATGGTGTTGCTATACGCTACAGTTACTTCTGGGGTTGAATGATTTTCACTGCTTTTCTAGCACCACCCAGTGACACACCAGTGGGTAGTGGTAGTTCCCTCAACAGAGAAGACTATTAACATTATTTAGAATTGTTAGCATATAGTGACAATATAAAGCAGAATGTTTGGTCTGTTTTATTATCACATGCGGCCCGCGCAATCGTCTCGCCAGCAAGAACGCACGCGGACGCCAGGATCCTTCTGCAGCAAGCTTTATTGAAGCCGGAGGAAAGAGGAAAGAGGAAGACCAGGAAGAGAGGCAAAACCCCTCTTTTATAGCACTAGCACTGGCGTGTCTGTTTTTACTGGCTGATACGACTCAGACGATCTGACGTCTCAGGTCATGCAACCTCTAGGTGGTATTTGGCTGTTTGGGCATGCGCCCCGCGGTTGTTTACGGCTCGCAGTGGGCGGATGTCAGTGCCATCTTGTAATGGCGTTTTTGCAAAGAGAAGTGCGCATGCGCCGCGCGCCACATCTCCCCCTTTTTTATTTCTTTTGGGACTCTGGGACTCACTCTCTGGGTGCAATGGGTAAAACCCTCCAGGTGCAAGAGCTGGGTCCATAAGCAAATCCTGGGGAGGTCTCGCAGCCAGGGAAGGCCTCCCACAAGACCTGAGCCTGTTGGAGAGCAGTGCTCTTTCCTTACCCGTCTCTGGGTCGGCCTCCCCACCCGAGGTCGCCCTGTCTTAGGCGGTTAGAGTCTTATCTAACACTCCGTCACTGACTTACCAGGTCTTGATGGGGGAGCGAGGGACCTCATGGGCAGGAAGAGAAATAAAAAGGGGTCATTGGTTCTTAAGCATGGACACCCACATACCTATTGCTTCGCCTTGTTCTAAGGCTGCAAAGGCTTGAGCCATCACTGCTTTATCCCGTTGCCTTTGAGCCCGCAGCTTGCACAGTATAAAAAAGGCAAACGCCAGGCCAATACACACAAAAGTACCAAAAAGTCCAACTCCCACCCACTCCTTAAAATAGGAAACGGCCGAGGAGATCCAAGAAGACAGCCCCTCTGTCAAAGACAGATCAAGCCGGGTCGAATTCACTTCAATAATGGCAAAGCGCAATTTTCGTAGCGTTTCTTCAAATTCAGATGTCCAATTCTGTAGTAAAAACTGAGACAAAGTTTTAGAAAGATTTGCTGCTCGAGTGAAATTCTCATATTGAATGGAGGTAACACATAAGCCTGGCATTTTCTGTTCACAGCCTAATTGAGCCATCTGCCATAAAATATCAATCTGTTCTTGAACCAAATCTATACGTTGGTTCACTAGCATTAGGCCTCCCATAATTTGTGAATTGGCAGAGGCCTGAACATCTAAGGCTGAGGTAACTGCGGCAGACAACTGATTAATAGTATCTGCTGTCTGTATAGAAGTAGATAGGGTGAGGGCAGATGCCGTGACCGACCCTGTCACGGCAGCGGTGGCAACAATCCCAACAATAATGGCAGAAATACCAAAATCTCTTTTTACTCTAAATTTGCTTAGACTACTGGGTGCTTCGACTGGTACAGGTACAAATCTAGGTAACCGAGTCACCATAGCAAAAGGAAAAGTGCTGGCATCCCAGCAAAGCACATAGAAGCAGGTCTCTGAGGTGCACCTTAAGGTGTCATTCCAAACAGAACTAACATTGCTCACAATCCATATGAATGGAGGCCAAACACACACAGGTGTGGGCTCAAAAGTCAAGTTTTGATATTCTTCATAGGACTTAAAGTCGGTAGTCCACTGAAATTTATTCGAGGATCCTCCAGAGCCAGAGGCTTTAGCGGTTCCTTTAAAATCAAATGTTATTTTTCCTTTAGCAGTGGCTCCTCCATTGATCATAACAAATGGTGACAAATCAGTGCAACTTCCATTAATACCGCAAAGGAGCCATTGATCAAAAGGGTTAGCATTGGCTCTTTCAAGGATCATATAAGTAAAATTATAACCAAGAAATGTACTATTATAATAAGTATTAATATTAGGGGAAAAGGTAAAATAATTTTGTATGGTCCAAGATGAATGCCTGGCCTGACAACCTGTCCATGGCAGGAAGAGGTCATCTGCCATAGTTCCCTTGCAAAACGGGGCTAATTTAGGTTGAGGGGGTGGTTTTTCACGGTTGTTTGTGGCACTAGGCCACCATCCCCGCAATTGATTATAAATTTGAACACAATGACTAGTCTCGTTAGGGCTTTTGATGATCGTAAAGCACAGGCTCCCTTTTAAGAGGTAACTATTATTAGTAGCCATCCTCTGACTTTGGTCATCATAGGGGAAAAAAGCAAGCCCCAGGCTTCTGTTGGTGGTAAAAAAGCGTGGGAAAACTTGAGCATTATGCATCACTAGCATGGGTATTGGGAATGTCGTCATGATTCCCCACCGGGGTTCCCCCGTTACCACCATCAGGCTCAGGAGCAGCATCCCCAAGCCGACCAGGGGTCTCCTTGTGGTCTCGTGCCTCTTCATTTTCTAAGATTCTTCTGGTCAGTCTTTCAGGCACCCAGAACGGGGTATTTTCTTCCTGTGGGAAAACACAGACAGCTCCCCTGGATCGCATTAAAATAGGATCCGGGCCTTTCCATTGACCAGAGATAACATCTTTCCATTTCACTAATTCTTTGGGTGAATCTGTTGGTGTGCAATGGCGATCAGCCGCAGATGCACCATGGTCATCCAGATTTAAAAAATTTAATGTAAAAAGAGCCAGAGAAACCGCTGCCCGGGGGCCTGGAGACAAAATGTCTCTAATTCCCCCTTTTTGTTTAATGAAGTAGGATTTTAGTGTGCGGTGGGCACGTTCAACAATCCCTTGACCTTGGGGATTATAAGGAATGCCTGTATGATGGGCTACATCCATCTGGCGGCAAAATTGTAGAAATTTTTGAGAGGTATAAGCGGGGCCGTTATCTGTCTTTAGGACTTGAGGTTTGCCCCATGCACTCCACGCCTCTAGACAATGTTGTATTACATGAGAAGCTTTCTCTCCAGTCAAGGGGGTGGCGAATATAACGCCAGAACAGGTATCAATAGAAACATGTAAATACTGGGATTTTCCAAAGGAGGAGACATGAGTAACATCCATTTGCCAAATCTGTAAAGGTCGGATTCCTCTAGGATTAATTCCAGTATGAGGTACTGGTAAAAATTGACAACACTGTTTACACTGAGTTACTATCTGCCTAGCTTCCTTTCTAGAAATATTAAAACGATGTCGTAGCGTCTCGGCAGTGACATGGAACTGAGAATGGAATTCTTTGGCTTGATCAAGGGCTGTGTTGACAAGCACTGTGGCCACGAGGCGTGTGGCCTGATCTGCTTGCCTGTTACCCCAAGACATGGGCCCTGGGAGGCCGGAATGGGCCCTTATGTGTGTAATAAATATTGGGGACTTTCTATTCAACAAGGCAGCCTGGATGTCGCGAAAAATAGAGGCGACTTTACTAGAGGATTTAATTAACCCAGCAACTTCTAGAATTTTTACAGCATTAACTACATAGATGGAGTCAGAAACAACATTTAGGGGTTGTAAAAAGGTCTGTAGGACTTCTAAAACTATTAAGCATTCTACCACCTGGGGGGAGGATTCTTGATACTGTCTGGTTGTTATTTTTTCATCAACTACATAAGCTCCTCTGCCTGTCTTAGATCCATCGGTATAGACTACCACACCATTGGGGAGTGGCTTTGATGCTGTCACTCTGGGGAACACTAAAGCTTGGGTTAATGCGAATTGCAAAATTGGATGTTTAGGATAATGATTATCTATCTTGCCATTAAAGGAAGTGACTAAAACTGCCCAGGTATCTGAGGTGGCGGTCAGGACTTGAACTTGATGCGCAGTATAAGGAACAATTAAGCTTTGTGGCTTCTCTCCAAAATGAGTGAGGGCTGCCTTTATTCCACGCAGGGCTAAGCAAGCGACTGCATCGGGATACCAATCAATTATTTTTGCTGGAGAAGCGTGGGGATGGACCCATAATAAAGGTCCATCCTGCCATAGCACAGCAGTGGGCAATTGGAAAGTCTTGAACACACACAAGAGAAAGGGCGCGTTCTTCACAATCCTTTGCAGTTGAGCAGTCTGCAGTGCTTTCTCTACTAATTGTAGTGCTAAGTCTGCTTCGGGCGTCAGGGTTCTGGGTGAGGTAATATGAGTATCTCCTTCCAAAATGTCAAACAATGGCTTTAACTCAGCCGAAGGGATTTTTAAAAAAGGTCTCAACCAATTAATGTCTCCTAACAATTTTTGGAAATCATTTAAAGTATGGAGGTGGTCTCTGTGGATCGTTACCTTTTGAGGGCTGATTGTTTCGGGGTGTATAGTCGCGCCCAGGAAGGATCCGATTGCTGACATTTGGACCTTTTCTGAGGCAATATGGAGACCCCATCTTTCTAAAACTTTTGTTAATAATGGGTAAGAAGCGCGCAAAACTGACTGTTCCCTATGACATAGCAGAATGTCATCCATATAGTGAACTATCATGAGGGATGGAAATCGAGCCCGAATGGGTTCAAGGGCTTTTTGAACATATAACTGACATATGGTGGGGCTATTAGCCATGCCTTGTGGCAGGACTTTCCATTGGTATCTCTTATCTGGCATAGAGTGATTAATAGCTGGCAAGGTAAAGGCAAAGCGAGGCCTGTCCTGCGCATGCAATGGGATAGAGAAAAAACAATCTTTGATATCTATAATGATTAAATTCCAGAATTTTGGAAGGGCTGAGAGAAGAGGCAGGCCTCGCTGAACTGCACCTAAGAGCTGCATTTGAGCGTTGATAGCTCTTAAATCATGCAAGAGTCTCCATCTCTTGGATTTCTTTCTAATCACAAATATTGGGGTATTCCAAGGGGAGGTAGAGGGTTCTAAATGTCCAAGTAGTATTTGTTCCTCTACTAATTTTGTGGCAGCCTCTAACTTTTGGGAGGAAAGAGGCCATTGAGGAACCCATACGGCCTCCTCCGTGAGCCAGGTTATGGGCACAACATCCTCAATGGCCACTAGGGAAAACCCAGGCCTTGCTTACCTGGGTTAGTCTTTGATTGTATAGGCTCCAGCCTTCCTTGTTCATGAATCCCTAACCCTTTACCTTCTCTATATCCCATTTGAGACATTATAGATACTGCTTGTGGTGAGTAAACATCGGTCAATCTTAAATTTAGTTGACTTAGTACATCTCTTCCCCATAAGTTAACTGGAAGGGGGAGAACATAAGGAATAAATGCGCCCTGCTGGCCTTCTGGGGCTACCCACTGCAGGGATCGAGAACTGAGCGAGGGGTTGGCCTTATAGCCTAGTCCCTGGAGTGACTGAGATGATTGTGTTAGTGGCCAATTTTTCGGCCACCAGAGGGCAGAAATTATACTCTTATCAGCTCCTGTGTCTAAGATGCCTGTAAATGACTTTCCTTCCACGACTAACATCATGGTTGGTCGAGTTTTTAGGTCTATTACTAAATGAACATGGTCTGATCCAGATGATCCTATTCCACTTTCCCTCTTTTCTGTTTTAGCTGGGAGGCTACTCTGTAAACTGGGCAATAGGATGAGCTGGGCTATGCGATCTCCTGGTGAGATGGAAAAGACGCCCTCAGGGCTGGAGCAGAGGACCTGGAGGTTAGGTGGCGAGTCTGTGCTCACAACACCGGGATGGACAATGAGTCCTTTGATAGTCAAGGAAGCACGGCCAAGTATCAGTCCCACACTTTGGTCAGGGAGATGGCCATCGAAGGCGACAGGGACGGGCTGTGTCCCTAACTGAGGCATCAATAAGATTCCGGTGGTGGCGCAGAGGTCCAGTCCTGCCGAGCCGGAGTATGCTCGGCAGCTACTCAACCCTTTTGTGGGCGGCTCTTGGCTCCATATTTCTGAGGGCCCTGGTGCCGGGGGCCCTGTAGGCCGTTTTTTGGCTGCTCAGACTCTAAGGTGTTAACCTCCTCCGGAGGAGGAAGTAAGTTACCCTGAAGATCTCTCGTAGAGCGACATTCCCCGGCCCAATGATAGCCTTTTTTGCATCTAGGACAGAGATTAGGCGGCCTCTTAGGACTAGACTGTTGGCTACGACAGTCCTTTTTCATATGGCCGGGTTTCCCACAGTTAAAGCATGTTTTCGAGCCTGCAGCGGCTCCTCCTTTTGTCTGCAAGATCGCTGCGGCTAGTCCTGCATTGGTAAGTGGGCCTCCTATACCGCGACAAGATTTTATCCAGTCTGCTAGGCCTTTGTTTCTCCTAGGTCTTATTATGGTTTTGCATTCAGGCGTAGCATTTTCAAAAACTAGCTGCTCTACAAGGATTCTTACTCTATCAGAGTCGCCAAAAATTTTGGTTGCTGTTTCTGTCATTCGTGCCACAAAGTCTGAAAAAGACTCTTGTGGCTCCTGGACGACTCTAGTTAACTGTCCTTCCGGTTCCCCCTTTTTAGAAAGTCCTTTCCATGCTTGCACTGCGGCGGCCGCGATCTGAGCATAAGCTCCCCAGTTATACTCTGTCTGATTATTAGCATAAGGGCCCTGTCCTGTTAGGAGATCATATGTCCAAAGGGCCTGATCGCTGGCTAACAGGGCATTCGTTTTGGCTTGTATTTGCAAGGCTTCTTGCCACAGGGCCTTCCACTCCATATATTGGCCTGAGCTGTTAAGTGTGGCCTTGGCGGTAGTTTGCCAGTCGCTGGGTGTCAGCGCCATGTTAGCAAGACGCTCTATTTGCATGACAGTAAAGCTAGCGTCTACTCCATATTTGCGGACTGATTCTGCAAGCTTTTCTAAAACTGCAAATTCTACAGGAGCATGTACTCTACCTCCTCCAGCCCCTTCAAATACAGGGAAGGCCATTCTAATCTTTTGGGACACTTCAGGAGAAAAGAAGGAATCATTGCGCTGACTCACATAAGGCGGGGGCGCAGTTGGTATCTGCGCAGACGGTTTAACGGAGGGTGGTCCGCCTGTCTCCCTTACTTTCGTTTTTAATTTTGGTGTCGGCCAATCAGGGTGATATCTCTCCCTTTCATAGTGTGCAGCTTCTTCTTCTAAGGTTTCTGTTTCCCCAGGATCAAGATCTTCTGTGTCGGAAGTGTCTAAGTTCAGCGCTTCTAATTCTGCAAGGGGGTAAAGGGGTTTTCTCACTGACTCCTTACTAGTCTCTCCCAGAGCGTCCTTTCTCTTCTCTAACGCCTTGACGGGCTTTAAAGCCTGTGAGGGGCCTAATTTCTTATCGTGCCTTTTCTTTTTGCGCGCGCCACTTCGTCTCTCTTGATCAGATTCTGACATGCTGGACTGTACTTCCTGGAGTATCTCTCGTCCTGACGCTAGAACTGCTTGACAGTTCTCATCTTGTAGACAGGACCGCACCAAACTCCATACTGCTAAGGTTCCTGATCTGAGTCTACCTTCTGTTTGTGCTCGCTCAAGGTCCCCTTTCAATTTATCCCAGCAGGGGAGAGTTAACGAGCCTGAGACGGCAAACCAAGGAGCTAGTTTGTCTACCTCCTTGATGAAATTCTCAGTTACCCCACGGGGCAAGCCGACCTCATGTTTTTCAGAACGGCGTTTAGAGCCTTAACTAGGGAGTGTGAATTTCCCATAGCTGGTGCTGCGGCTTATCTACGTCCGACTGATAACACCAATGAAGAGTTTACTTATCAGGAAATAACGGGAGGAAGTCCAAACATACCTTTCTGATACTCACCCGAAGGCTGCAGTTCTGGACCCTCCCCGAAAAAGGGGGTCTCCCTTGGTGCCTGGCGATGGTTCGGCCTTCCCGGGTTTCGGCACCAGTTGCGGCCCGCGCAATCGTCTCGCCAGCAAGAACGCACGCGGACGCCAGGATCCTTCTGCAGCAAGCTTTATTGAAGCCGGAGGAAAGAGGAAAGAGGAAGACCAGGAAGAGAGGCAAAACCCCTCTTTTATAGCACTAGCACTGGCGTGTCTGTTTTTTACTGGCTGATACGACTCAGGGGATCTGACGTCTCAGGTCATGCAACCTCTAGGTGGTATTTGGCTGTTTGGGCATGCGCCCCGCGGTTGTTTACGGCTCGCAGTGGGCGGATGTCAGCGCCATCTTGTAATGGCGTTTTTGCAAAGAGAAGTGCGCATGCGCCGCGCGCCACAATCACATAAATTTTCTTTAATGCACTCAGGGCAAAATGCCACCGCTCTTTCCCATCCCACTGCACCATCCTTCCACTAGTCATTTTGGATGTTCCAGATTGGAATAGTGATGCATGTTGATAGAATATGATTTTTCCACGGAATTTCAAAAGTAGAACTGAGGAATATCTTTTGAGTGCCTCACACTATGAGATAAAAGCTTTGGAAGTTTCTTCCAACTGTTCCAGAGACCATGCTATTTTTATATAATTGAGTCCTCAGGAAGTTGCTGATATCCTCACTCAAAATTCTGGCTTTTGACTTACATATTTTAAATTGAATTGTGACATTTGAAACTCACTTTCTATATTAATAAAACATGGGTTTGGCTAA
Source organism: Phataginus tricuspis (assembly GCA_029783875.1). Taxonomy (NCBI): domain Eukaryota; kingdom Metazoa; phylum Chordata; class Mammalia; order Pholidota; family Manidae; genus Phataginus; species Phataginus tricuspis. The sequence continues at coordinate 38,597,326 of JAQQAC010008350.1, read as the reverse complement.
AAAAAATTAACAACTCATTGTGGCTTTAAAAAATAGCAGCATTCAATTATACATGGTAAGTCCGAACATTGGCTGTTCCAGAACTGATTCAGAGCCTCAGTAAGTCCTAAATCACCCAGGTTCTTGTTCTCTGCTCTTCCATCCTCCATATGGTGGCAGTATCTTTCCTCAGTGCTGAAGACAAGTCTTGTGTCTGTAAGTATCAGATCTAAACATGGCAGTGTTACAAGAAGGAAGGAGATAAGTGGAGAGCAAAAGTTTTCTCTTTTTGACACCTGCATTTATTAGAGTGAAAATCATCTACAAGTCCCACTCACCCCAAATAGTCCTCTCTCATAACTCATTGATGAAAACTGAGTTGCTTGGCTACTATTATCCACAGAATTTGGGAAGACAAACTTCAACAATCTTCAGCCTCTATCATGGAAAATAGTTTTGCAAGAAAGAATGAAGATGAAAATGGTTGCTAGGCAGACAAGTATCTGCCATTATATGTCAGTATATCAGAAGTCTTTTATAGTTAAGATGTTGAAAGAGAAATGATTTAAATGGGGATGATGATGTCTCATCTTTTACAATTCCCTGAAGCTTCCATCTCCCTACATGAAAAGGATAAAGTATTTTCCTTTAGTACACGAAGATTATGGCCATTTAAAAAATTACGTATTTATCTTATGCAATTGGCAAAATGAAATTATGAGAAATGTCTATATGAACAGTGTACCTGTCAGGATTTCTGTAGGAACCAGAAGGCACAGTTGACATTAAGAGAGTTTGTTTACCCAGATGTGGATGAAGCGTAAGTGACTCTACAGTGCCCTGGGTTTGGTAACCATGGAGCAATCACCAAACCATAGCCCTGAAGGAGAGGAAGATGGAAAGCAAAGACAAGTGACTTGATTACAGAATTGTCCAATAAAACCTCCCTTGAGAGGAGCAGTGACATTCAATTAAGACGCACAGCCAGTTCAAAGCAACCTCAGAGGGAGGGACCCAGGGGTGAATACCCCGACCTCTCTCTGCTTCCGGTCAGAGCTCCTTATTGGAGCTACATGGAACTCCAGAGCACAAGGAAGCTGACTGATGTAGATAACATAGGTCAGCCTAATGTGGCAGGCGACAGGGCAGAGAAGGTTGGAGAATGACTTGAAAACAGTAAAGGGAAGATATACTGCACAGCAGGTAACACAACCAACATGGTAAGAAATTCAAAAAGTCTATGTTCTGTCTCCGTGACTGGCATTCCAGTTCCCTGCATTAGAGGTAGCCTCTATCAACAGTGTTTTATATTCTAACATATAAATACTAAGGCAATAAACTATTTACCTAAAATTTCCCATTAGAAAATGAACCTCAATTAAGAGCACAGGATTCCAGATATATTACAAGATTATGTGTACATATATATTGCACTGGTATTGGGAAGATCTGTGCTAAATATTTGAATTGATAAATATCATATATGAGTCAGTTGCATAGTGAGGCTTGATTCAAGCGTATACTCTTTTGCCAATGACCTTAAATTCTCCAAATCCCAATGTAATTTTGGTGGGATTAATCTTACTGATTATTTAATTCATTATCTTCTTCTTTGAACATTTTGTTTCTCTCCACCACCATGCCATATTATGCCAAACACAGAATCCTGTATTCCTTTGATGGTTTGAAATTTAAACATTGCCTTTGTACTCTCTTAGTGGTCACCTTTAATGTGTACATTTAAGTAAAGTTTTTTCTAATCAGTGCCTCTAAGCTTTGGCTATAAAAGGGGAAAACCTTAGCAAATCTTAAAGACCTAAGCAATGTACATTTTTTTCACATTATCCTTATTATTTCTGTCTACAAATTAACTTCTAATGTTTTAATGATGAATATTGGTCACAATTATTGTTTTCACATATAATAGTGAAATTAATAATATATCTAGCTCTTTTTTGTGTTTCCCTTTTTTCTTACCTTACTCCTTTTGTATTTTCACATCTGACAGAGTACTTTAGTATTTAAATTTAGTATACTTTAAAATGAAGGTATGTTGTGTGTGAGCACTCGTACAGTAATATATTTGAAAAATGTTTTTATTTTGTTCTCAGTTATGAGGGATAATGCACCTGGGTGGAGAATATTTTGGTGGCCGATTTCTTTTGTCATAAATTTAAAGATTTTATCCCACAGACTTCTGGCACATACTGATGATGAAAAACTTACTGTCAACCTTTCTTATCATTTCTTTCCTAGGATCTCTTTTTCTTTTTTCTCTGTCAGTCATTATGCCTTTTTTCTTTATTAAGTCTCCAATTTTACTGTTAAAGGATTTGGGTTTGTTCTCATTTGTATTTATCATTCCCAGCACTCAATATATATTCTCTGTCTGTGGCTGAGACTTCATGGCATTTAAGATCAGAGAACATTCTAGGGTATTTTTATTTTCACATACTCTTTCTTTGATATGTCCTTTGTTATTGTCTTCTGAAAGTCCTTGTAGGCGTGTCATTCCCAAGTCTTACTTACTCTTATTTCTCTGTTTTTTTCAGTCAGTTTCTCTCATTGTGCATTGTGTTGTTCTCTAGGCAAATTCCTCAGAAATGTCTTTTGATATTCTTTAATTATATGTGGCCTATAGTTTATTCCAGTCATTAATTCAGTGACTTTATTTTCCCATTTTCAATATTTGTAAATTAATTTGATAACAGCATATATTTTATTTAATTTCTATCTTATTATAATTTTTTCTTTCATTAATACTTATCTCTTTTAAACATTTCTTTTGAAGTTATTTTAAGTTTCCTCTATTATTTTCCTTTTTTCTAGTATAAATTCATCTTCCAATTGATTTTATTTGTTATTTTTCTTAACATCAATTTGAGTTTCCAGGTTTTAGCTTCCAAGTTCATATTGAGCCGGGGTTGTATTTACATTTGTTTCTCTCTTTTGTGTGTGTGTATACTCACCCTTTCTTATAATATGAATTTGTGTATCATAATTATATTTCTCCCAACCAGAACCAGAGCAATCTTATATGATTGGTTGAGAGTTCCTGCCCCAGGTGATTTCCATACTAACTTATGCAACATGGGTGGCTGCATGGCTGTACCTGCTTCACTCATTCTAACTCACTGAGTGTCAACTTTAAGTCAAAACCCCTGCCAGAAGATTCATCGCAATGTTTTTTTCATCTCTTTTTTGAGTAGGAAACCAATCTCCTATCTTTATTTCAGAGAGTGACCTGGGCCTATATTTCAAGGAACCTTTTTAAATCTTATTACCGCAAAAGAGATCTCACTTCCTTCTTCCTCTGCTTGTTTTCTGGCTTTGAAACTAGCCAGCTGCATATTTAAACCAGCTTGCTGCTTTATGTTTATATTGTTTGGTCCTATAAGATGTTTGTTCTGAATTTAGAATATTCCTTTAAATATTCAAATATTCTCTTCTTGTAATATTTCTAATATCATTGTATACTTAGAGTGGGGCAGAAGGGCTGTAGAAGTCAAATTATAGCCCTGATTCATTGTTTATTGGCTAGTATTTTCTAAGTGAATTTTATATGTAAATATATATATATATATATATACACACACACACATATATATAGGGTGTGTTGTATATAAGCATTCTTCCAGTTACATATTTGAAAAATGAATTTTATATATGTTTATGTAAATTAAATTAAAAAATATATTAGTCTTCCTACTAAGAGAAAATGTTTTGTAAGTAAAATGTGCAATAGTCTGTTTTCTTTTATAGATAGGTGAAACAATTACCCTCTTGTACTCTGCTACTCAACCGTGAATTGGATGATATATGAGACATAACTTCTGTAATGAATAAGATGCTAATTATGGAGATTTACAGATTAAATGGGAGAGAATGTATTGCATTTGGCAATGTAATAACTATAATAGATATTTAGGGTGATGCACTACATATTTTATTTGTGCCAGGCATTTTTCTCCAATGCTGAATAAATCAGAGATAGTTAAAACCTATCAGGTCATCTGTATCATCACCTTGAAATGCAGTCTTCTCTACAGTATATATTTTAGGACATTTCTAATTTTAAATGACATTAGCTATAGCTCTTTATATGTGGCTCTATACAGTAAAACTTTTTTTAATATTGATAATGATAAGTCAAGTAATGATAAAGAAATATACAGATTGCACTTTCTTCTCTCAAAACTGCACAGATTAGCAAATAGTTATGCCTATTAGCACACAATCACGCACTCAATACTTCAGATTTGGAAGAAAGTCTTAATATCAGCACTTCTATTGCTTTCATATTTCTAGCATCCTTCTTAAAACATCTCCAATAAATGGCAACTAAATTCAGCATCCACATTCTAAATAAAATCACACCACTGATCCTTAAGGGGAGGTGGGATAATTACTAGAAAGTGTTTTCTTGCTGTGGCTTTTGTGTTCGTTTGTTTTCATGAAACTTGGTGGAATATCTCCAAATCCTTGTCCAAACACCATCCATTCAAATATATGCCTGCAGTTGTCACTGTTGTCTCTTCTTATTAAACATCTTCATTGCCCCCCATTACTTTATAAAGTACTGTTTTTAATTGTCCATATCATTCTTCTTATAATATAGATATACACTGCTCTAGAGTCAGCATCTTTCTTAAATGTATTTTATAAAGAATTTAACCCAATATTCCAAATGTGTATAACCAGCAAGGAAAATAATGTACCTATTATCTTCCTTGCTCTAAACACTGTAATTTGTTAAACTCAAACCTTTCCAAACACTCCCTATTTTATAGCATTCCAGGTTTTTTCTTTTCTTTTCCTAAGTGTCTGTAAATTAACCAGCTGATGCTGAGTTGTGCCATCTTGGACAGGATCAATGTCAAGCTCTATCGAATCTGAAGTTGAGACTTAACCTTCTTCTTCTCTAAAACATTAAGTCTACATTTTCCTATCATCCCCAACTTGTTTTCCCATTAGTCTCATAGATATTTGGTATTAGTTCACTCAGTGCCTAGAGACAGAAGTTGTCTGAGCCAGGAATCTTAAACTCATTTAATATTAGTAGGGGTTCTCTTACCTTTTGTCTCAATATTTTGATTTATTTTGTTAATCAGTGTTTTTCTTATCAATATAATCTTAATCTCATTCCCCAATTATACAGAAAATGGACTTAAATAACACTTGGGGACATTATCTTGTTATGTTTCAGTTTGTTTTTTGATGATTCCTTCTGAGTGTCAGACCTACGGCTTTCTGCTTTTCCCCGCCAGATGTAGCTAAGGCATTCCGTTCCCATCCTCTGCTTTTTTGTAAGTAGTAGGTATATTTTAGACTTTAGGTCCTCTAACACTGTAATTATGGACTCCTGACATTTGTATTTTTTCTTAGATATGAACTTCTACACTTTTCTTAACCTTTAGACATGTTGATTTTGGAATTTATGTCATATATATTATTATCATGAAATAATTTCCTTTTTCATTCTCATTGGGGCATTTATGTTTTTAGAGTATAATTTTTGAAGATATTTAAATATTTTTTAAGTTCAGATATTTATTTAATAACTATATTTTCTGTGGTTTAAGTTTTGCATACCTGTCCAACCAAATCTTTCAAAGATGTTTTCCTCAGATATCACTAATATCAGGTTATAGTGTTTTCATTTTATGTTTGATTTTTACCAGACAATTCATGTTTCTTATTTAATGTTAGCCTAGTGCAACAATATCCCTTGTTGATTTTACAGTTCTGAGAAGTAAAATTACACATAAAGCAGGTCAGTAGTACTAAACGTTCTTCTTGCCATAGAGCATTCTAGCAGTTTGCTGTTTGACCACTGTGATTTCTTGTCCCTGTTCTAATTTGGTGATCATCATTGAGGACACATCCCTCATTTTATTCTACTTTACCAGTTTGTGGTGCTTGCCCATTTTACTACACTACCGCTGCTGACTCTCTCCTTTCTGTGGGGAAGGGATGCTGGGAAGTTTACTACATCCATCTCTTTCAAATCATTAATTGCCATGAGCAATTCTCTAATAGGAAAAAGGGAGGCAAATCTACATCTATAGAAGGAACACCCCTGTATTTCTGTTTTCTAGAAATTTTATTCTGCTGCTTGTGTACATTTTGTGTAATCTACAGTACTGAATCTACCACAGTTTATAACAGTTTGCTCCACGTTTCCTCCCTCTTTGAAATGTAAACGTATACTTTCAGGAAGATAAAACTTTTTATGTCCCTGCAAGTTGCTATTCAGTCGCCCTTTAACTTCCAAGATGTGTTTTTAGCACAGTTTCTTATTCAAAGTTAAAATGGGCATTCCAAATTCTTCTGATTTCCCAGTGAATTTTAGAATTAGTTTGTTAATTTCTACCAAAAAAAAAAGTCTGATGGAATTTGGAGATTGTACTGAATCGATCAACCAATTAAAGGAAGATGGATTAAAGGTTAACATAATTAAGGTTTCTCATATAGGACTAAGGTATATCTCTCCATTTCTTTAGGTCTCCTTTAATTTCTCATTAATGCTTCATAGTTTTCAGTGGACAAAATATGAACATATTTTGCCAGACTTATGCCTAGACAGTTCATATTTTGAAGATTTTATAAATGTATTTTATTAATTAATTCTGCTTTTTCATTTTTAGTATATAGAAATACAATTGATTCTAGTATGTTGGTTTTATCTCCTGTAAACTTTCTAAACTCACTTATTAGCTCTTTAGTTCTGGTATCTTTAGGACATGGGCAATTTAGAGGAAAGGGATATCAGATTAAGTCCTTTCTATTCCTAGTTTTATGAATCTTTGTTATGAGTAAATATTGGATTATTTCCAAAGGTTTTTTTTGACTCTATTGAGATGATCTTATTTTTGTTAGTTTTTGCTTGTTTGTTTTAGTTTCTCAATATGGTTAATTATTTTAAATGATTGTAAATGTGAAACCAACTTTGCATTTTCAAAATGATCATGGTGAAATATCCTTTTTATATATTGCTGGATTCTGTTTGCTAAAATTTTGGTAAACATTTTCTTTTCATCTGTACTTGAGAGATACTGAACTATATATATAGTTTTCTTTCCATATAATGTGTTTGTTTTTGTTTTTAGGGTAATGCTGGTCTCATAGAATAAGTGTTCCACCCTCCTTAATTTTCTGAGTTTTTGTAGAAGTGCTATTATTTCTTCCTTAAAAGTAGGGTATAAATCTCCAGAGGAACAGTTTAGCCTTAGAGTTATCTTTAAAGGAAATTCTTTAACTAAAATTTCAGTGTCTTTAATTTATAGACTATTCAGGTTATATGAGACTAACTTTACAGGTCTATTTTATTTTTAAGTCTATTTCTACTTCAGTGGACTTTCATCATGTTGGTCATGCAAGGAATTCGAAATTTTGAACTTAATTTTAATTTATTAGAGTACGATTGTTCATAATATTCCCTAATTATCTGTAAGCATGTAGAAATTTGTTACCTTTTTGATTCCTTATTATAATAGTTGGTAACTTCTCTCTTTATTCCTGAGCAGTGTGGCTAGAGTTTGATCATTTTTATTTGTTTTCTGATAGAACCAGTCTTGTTTTACAGACATTTCTCCATTGTTTATCTCTTTCTATTTCATTGATTTATGTTCTGATAATATTTCCTTCTTGCTTTATGTTTTGGTTTCATTTTTCTTATTTTGGTATCTTAATGTCAAAACTAATAGCCCTGATTTGAGATTACTTTTCTTTATTGCCATGATTGCTTTAGTACCACCCTACTAATTCAGATACATGTGCTTTTATTTTCATCCTGTTAAAAACTTTTTAATGTCACTTTTGATTTCTTTGATGTATAGGTTATTTAGAAATGTTCTTTTTTCCCTATACATTTTGAGGATTTTCCTTGGCTGTTTGTGGTATTTGCTTTTAACTTAATTCCACTCTAGTCAGAGAGAGTACTTCATGTGGTTACAATCCTCTTCAATTTATTGAGCCTTGACTTATGATACGAATTGGTTCATGTTTCACGTATACTTAAAAACAGCACGTGTGCCGCTATTAGTTGGGATGTTCTGTAATTATAAGTTAGGTAAATTGGTGATTAGTGCTATTCCAGTCTTCTATATCTTCACTGATTTTAAGTCTATTTGTTCTTTCAGTTGTTGGAAGAGGGGATTAATTTTTTTTAACTGTAATTATCACTTCTTCCATTTCTCCTTGCAATATGCTGGTTTCACTTTCATGTACTTTGAAGGTTTGTTATTTGGTGCATAAACATTTTGGATTATTATATCCTCTGAAGTATTAGCCCTTTTGTTATTATTAGATGAGCTTCTTAATACCCAGTAATAATTTTTATCTGAATTTGATATTGTTTGATATTAACATAGTAATTCTATCTTTTGACTGGTATTTGTTTGCTTTACCTTTTTCAATCCTTTTTCTTTTAACATATTTATAGTTTTACATTTATAGTTTTTTTCTCATGAGCAAACTATAGTCAGAGCTTGCTTTATATTCCCAATCTGAAAATCTCTGCCTTTTAATTGAAGTATTTAGACTATCAAACTTAATATGTTATCAATACAGTAAGGTTTATGTCTTATATCACATTATGTTTTACTTGCTTCATCTTTTCTTCACTTTTTTCCTCTTTCTGTGACTTGTTTTGGAACAATTGAGTATTGTTATGTATATATTTTATCATCTTGATAGCCTATTTAGTTTTATCTCTTTGTTTTGCTATGTTAGTGATTGCTTTAAGTTATCACAGTCTAATTTCTAGTTAGTATTCTGCTCCACATCATTTATAAGAACCATAAAATAGTATACTTTTATTTTATTCTTACTATACTTATAAAAATATTGCCAAACAGTTGTGTATTTTTATGTTCTACATGTGTGCATGTATTTATATGCATGTGTGTATATATGTGGGAATGTTATAAATGCCACAATACATTATTATTTGAAACAGTCATTTATTTTTTAAAGAGATTTAAATAATAAGAAATACATCTCATATATTTATCTTATAATTACAGTTCCTGGTGTTCTACATTCCTTGGATGTATATTTGTATTTCCATCTGGCATCACCTTGTTTCTGTTTGGCAAATTTCCTTTAACATTTCTTGCAGTCTGTGTACTGATAATAATTTATTTCAGCTTTTGTGTACTAAAAAATGACTTTATTTCTCCTTTATTTTGTAACAAAATTTTATTTGGGAATAATTAAATATTCACGGGAGGTAGGTATATATAAATAAATATATATCCCTAGGCCCATTACCCAAAGTCTCCTAAAACATTTCTGAAAACAAACAGAATGCAAGCACAAATTAATTCTTGGATTCAAATGTGCAGGCTGCCACTTTCAGAATCAAGAAACAAGCAGAGAAAGAAGGAAAAGAAGACTCTAAAGGGCATTAGGAATAAAGAGGCATACCTGCTGTATGGGACTTTACTGGATTTTTGAACCCAAGGTCTGAGATGGGTTTCCTATCCTGAACAGAAACTAGAAAAAAAAAAGTAGCAATGAATTTTCTGGCTGGTGTTATGACTTAGATAAAATTGACAATGAGGTGGAAAGAAACAGATACCATCATGTATCTAACCAGGTTGAACATGTACATCTGGAACTCCAACTTTTATGTATGTTGGACATTTTCATTTAATATTATATATTTCCTAATTTCTATTTTAATTTCCCATGTCTCTAGATGTCTGTATAGCATTTTCTGTAATTTTAGCTTGGTGTTCTAGGTCATTAATTTTCAATTTAGCTTCATTTAATGAGCACTTTTACCAATCCACTTTTTAGTATATAATATATAAATACATATATATATTAGTATATGCATAGAAACATACATGTACATTTTCTATTTTTATAGCTAGTTTTAAGCTTTTTTATCTCATTCACAATGAATTACAGATTATTTTTTTAATTACCCTTTCTGCTTGTTTTCAATAAAATAGGCACAAGTTTATAATAACCACAAATTTAGAGAGACATTCTGTGGTACAGGTTAGACTTTGTATAATGAGATCAGCTGTTCTGCTTATAAAGAAGATATAAAATGTATGATGTCCCTTGGTTTTTGGTCCATAAGTTCTATACTTTATTTATTTGTATTATAATTTTTGAATGTATCTGTTAACTTTGAAATTGCTTTCCATATGACAGAGGGAATAGATAAATATTTTAGAGGTGTAATGGCATAACCATTCTTTTTATTTATTGGGAGATATTATTAGGTACATCTCAAGTGGAAAATTGGAATTAAGGAAAATAAGATTACATGACATATAATGAATCCAAAGTGGTTTTAGAGATAAAAAATGATTCACAAACCTATATAAAATTAGGTATGACCTGGTACACTAATATGTGGTAACAGAAATTAACACTAAATAAATAATATGCTTGATTTTGCAGCCTTTGGATAGAGAAATAAAATAAATACAGGAGAATGTGAATATTCATTTCTTGTACACTGTATAATTTTTCACCAAATATTCACTATCCCCATGGCCTCTGTGGAGTATACTTCTCCATTCATTGGTGTTGAGCTTGGCAATGTAAATTACTTTGACCAGTGATATGGGAACATGCATAATACTCTCCACATCTAAGTAAATTAATTTTTTTTAATGGTTTGCATGGTTTTATTTGGTTCCTAGAGCCTCTTCCCTCTGCTACAAGAAGAAAATAGCAGAAGTGTCATTGCTTCTTCTTCTTGAGTTTTGAAATGAGAAAACAGAAGAACCAGAGACAAACTCAGCTCACATCTGGATCAGAAACCCCACAGCCAATCTACAGGTATATGAGTGAGAAGTAAATGGTGGCAACTGTAACCACTGAAACTTGTATTATTACATTGCATTATTACAGCAAAAGCTGACTAAAACCCATCCAAACACTGCACAGAAGAGCTGAACAAAGAAACCTCAATTAGCAGTTTCATTAGCAAGGGACTGCTTAATTCAGAGACAGATACATCCAACTATCTTAAATCATTTGTCTTTAATATTTTGTTTCCTCTTCTTTGTTTTATTTACATGGTCACCAACAAGCTACTGAATAGGATATGACTACCCACATAACCTGCATAAAAAGAATGAACTGGTTAAGATCACATGTACTTGAATATATGTCATTTTCCCTTTTCATTTTAAATAAGCAAGATGACATTCTTGCTTTACTGTAGCTCCATGTACGTGAGAAATGAGTCTTCCATGGAATGTGCATCTCTTCTTAGTGTGCTGACATTCAAATCACTATGTGCCAAGTAAAAACATTTTCAAATTTTTATAACATGTAAGTAAAAATTATTATAAAAGCAAATTCTGTTAGCATTATCAGTGTCAAGTCATGCTGGTACCATGAATCCTTGAAATGATGTGATGAGAATGACTGTTTAGCCTTATGGTCTTCCTCCTCAAAACCACCAAACCCAGTCCACCTGTGAGAAAAAACATCAGAGAGAACAAAACTGATGGACAGTCCAAAAAATACCAGATGTATCTCCTCGGAACTGCCACGGTCATCAAAAAGAAGAAAGCATAATAGTCAAAAGGACTCTAAGGATGCATGAGAACTAAATACAATGGGGTATTCTGTATAGGATCCAGGAACTGAGAAAGCATATGAGGTGAAAACTAAGACTAAATACAATAAAATATGGACTTTAGTTAATATGTATTAATGTTGGTTCATCAGTTATGAATAATATACCATATTAAGGTAAGATTTCAGCAGTGAGATAAATGGGGTGTAAAATATGTAGGAACTCTACTATCTTTGCAGCTTTTCTGTAAATCTAAAACTATTCTAAAATGAAACATTACAAAAATAAGAAAGTATTATTTATATAAGGTGGAGCTTAGTTTATTTTCATTTATGAAAAAGAGAACATATCTCACTCTGTATGACGTAATGTTTAAAAAAGAAAAAAAAACGGAGACAAACTATATACTAAACAAATAGGAAAGAGGTTTGCAAATAGGAATTTGACATCCTTCCAGGCTTAGGGTACCTTTTTAAGATCAGATAGACCATTTGAAATCAAATAAATTTGTCTCAGTTTTTTTCTTTATTTAGATTTGTGCTTTGTAAAGACTTTTGAGAAAACAAAAAAAGATAGATTCAATTATTGAAGAAGGGTCTGAAATCTTATACCAATTAGCAATCATGTTTTATTTGAAATTGTTTTATATCCAAGTTTATGTACATGCAATTTTTCATTATATTTTAATTTATGTTTTTACAGATGTGTTAACCTAGAGTTTTATTCTAAATAAATAGGAAAATCAAAAAAGGTAAATAAGGTAGAGTGACTATAATTTAAGAATTATCCATAATTAGTAGACTTTATAATGAGTCAGAGAGAAAAATCAAAGTCTTGAAAAAATTTATTGTATTTTACGTCAAAAATACTGAAGCCCTAAAATACACTCATGAGAAAGATTATATAATAAGCTATAATATTCAGGATAATTTAAATATATTTAGAACTAAGGTAGGGCTTGTTATTTATTACTATAGAATATAATAGCAATTATTTTTAAGGTTACAAGAAAGCAAAGACCACAATTGTAATTAGAAGAAAGAAAAGATCAGGTAAATAAGGTACTTATGGATTATTGATTGATATTTGTAAACAGTCAACTTTCAGTTTTACATCACATACTTTTCTCAATGTATGAAAAGCAGACTATTACATGCTGCATTGTTTTTCCAGATACATAGTGGATTTTATTTGAAGTCACAAAATTGAAATAAATAACAGCTTTGATTATTGTGGAAGGCTGGAAGTGATATCATCCCGGAAGTGATGTCACCCTGAAAGTGACATCACCAGATCCAGACACCAGAAAGTGACATAACCAGAAGTGAGATCCCCAGAGGCGGAAGTGACAACACCAGGTATGAGATCAGTCCAGAAGTGACATCATTATGAGCCTGTGTATATAAGTTGTGCTCAGAAAAATAAACTATGTCATTTGTCCGCCACCAGTGGTTAGTGAACCTCCTGATCCCAGCTTTGGTTTCCGTGTCTTTTTTTGTATCTTTCTCTGTGTTTCTCTTAATATCCTCATCCACTCCTCTCAGGTTCCGCTGGTTTGTGGAGCTGGTCTCTGCAGATTATAAGGGAGCATAGAAACAAAAAAAAATTACAAACCACTTTAAACCTAAAAATTGCACAATAAAGATAGAGATTTTGTAGACTTGACTTACTAGTTTATTAAAGTTGTCAGTGGTTGAAAATTCATGATGATTATGATTATTGTATTACTAAATATTAAGAAACTGCCCAACTAATTATAAAGGTTTTCCTCTTTTAGCATTCAGCCAAGGATTGAATTTTTCTATGTCATATTATTTATAAAAGGTACAGCACAATTTTATGAAGAAAATATATATCTTCCAAAATCATATATTACAGTAGACCAAATATCATGTTTTGATTTCTCTGTCTCTCTCTTTTTTGACATTACAAATGTTTTGTAACAAACAAAATTTGAATAGTTAGCTGGATCAGCTGGCATTTTACTTTAGCATACTAACTAATTCTGGAGTGGGAACCCCATTAGGCAGTTTTACACAAATATTCTGCAGTGAATCTTGTATTACATGGTTGAAAGTGATATGAATGTTATATTCTACAAGTATTACCAATTTTCTGAAAGTTGACTTTAAAATCTAATAGGCCAATTACATGTTTCATATTACTGTATTTTCTTATTGTATAAAAAAACTACAAACTATTAAATAATATTTTGTTAATATCACAATTGTTTTTCAAGCCATAACTGTTGAATGTGCCAAAGGCATTATTATAATGTAATACGTTGTTTTCTTTGAGCTTTGAAATGAACTTGAAATTATAATGTAAGAAATAATTACACAATTTTTTAATTCTCATAATTTCTACTGTGACTAAAAGAAATACCTGAAGGCATTTCAGCATCAGGGACGTCTGATGTTATTGGCTGTTATGTTGCAGTACCCTGTATCCAATCTGGAATCTCTAAGGAACAATCCCTGTTGCCACTTAATACTGATATATATTAAGTCAAATATCTGCCTGAAACACTTTGCAAGTTCATATTCTCCTTCCCTAATCTTTGTTAAGGGAACAGCAACTGAACTATCTGCAGAACATGTAAGCTCTTACCTTACGAGAATGCTGTCCCTCTGTCTTCCACCAGATCAGTAGCAATAAAAGTGCATCCACTTTTGTGTATCCACTGGTTGTGGTTTGGTTACACGTTTTCCCCCTTGCCTCCCTCACCTTCCCAAGGCTGTTCCTTCACTTGAATGTCTTGATTGGCACTTTCAAATTACCAAAATCAGAAACTTAGACATAATCACTATCGCTGCTTTCTCCGTGCCCTCCAAAATTGTGGGCTATAACACATAAAAATCACTCAATTAATATTCATTGAAACAATGAATAAATATAACCCTGATTTCATACTATGATCCTGACATCTAGACTTTCCATTTCATAACATGTGAAATAATTTGGGGTTACAGTTCTTAATGTCTATTATTTTCCATCTGCCATTCTGTTTGTTTTATATCAATTACTGCCCTTCCCAGAGTGTGATGTAACCAGTTTTCAAGGGTGACATCTTCTCCCAAATTATATAGTAGTGTATTAACTTACTGAATAGCCATATAAAATAATATTCCAGTTATCTCCCTGAATAATAACTCTACATATTCTGCATAAGGATTAGACAGGATTTAGGGACACCATTTCCATCACTCATTTTGTTATCAACTTATCACATTGTGGAGAAGATTATCAGACAATAATAAGATAGTTTGCAGCATGATTGGATGTTTATTGGGGTAATATTAAATTGTCCTAAGAACAATACCTCCAAAGCTCAGGCTTCGTCCTGCAACAAGCCTTATTTCTCACATACCTCCATGTCACTGCTGGCATGTTATCAGAGAGGGATTTCTGCAACCATCCTTTTACAGTACACATCCCACATGTCCCATCACTTTCTATTACTACCTTTAATTTTTTACATAGCATTTGTTATCTTAAATTAGAGCAAAATCAATTTTTTACTGATTTGTTTTTTGTTTCTCCACCAAAATGTAAACTACATAAGACATGAGTTCTTCTATCCTCTTTGTCTACACTAATGCCCTGACATGGTTTGTCTGAGTCATATCAGGCTGCTATAACAAAACACCACATTCTGGATAGTTTATAAACAACAAAATTTTATTATCAAGGCTTTGGAGGCTGGAATGTCCAACATCAAGATACTGGCATGGTCAGGTTATGGTGAGAGCTCTCTTCCTAGTTCATAGCTCTCACCTCCTCACTGTCCTCACATGGCTGAGGGGTGAGGGTTCTCTCTTGAGTCTCTTTAATGAGGCACTAATCCCATTCAGGAGGGCTCCACTCCACGATTTAGCACCTCCCAAAGGTTCTACCTCCTGATACCACCATCTTTTGGGATTAAGATTTCAACACATGAATTTTGGGGAGGACACAAACATTCAAACCACAACATGGAAAACTTCCTTATGAGATGAATTGGCCTTGTGTTAAGTTAGATGTCTTTCAATTTCAGAGACTGATAGCAATCCAGAATGGAGATCATCTCACCAAAATTCATTTGAATTATTTGATAATATGGAAAAGTTATCTGACTGAAACAATAAGCTGCAAACGTGCTTCTTCATGTTATTCAAAAGTTTAAAGAATTATATAAGAACATATTTTGGAAAATATTAAAGCCAAGAATATCCCTTACAATACTAAAGTTTTTCTTTAAGTAAAGTGAGGAAACTTAACTTCAGTTTCTACTGGATTCCAACACAAAAAATAAATACATGGAGTAGGCAAGGTGTAAGGCAAAGGCATGCAGTGCAAATGGGAAACTTACACCTTCCTTGAAGAGGCAGCAGGTGTTCCAGGATGGAGTGTCTGGTTGCTAGGTAGGAATGAAGGTTAGGTGCTGCCATCCATAGCTTCCAGTTTTTGGAAAGAAGTTTGAAATCTGGATATAAATTTAATGTCCTTAAATATCCAAGTTTGAGGAGATAATTTTAAACTTTTTTAATTAGACCAAAAAATGTTTGAAGAGCTGTTGTTAACCATGCTATTCATCATTCTTAGGTCCTTTTAGAATCATTTTTACCTAAATGCACATTATTTTGAAAGACATTATAAGAATTTATATGTGAAATTCACTGTGTGGCTATTGGAATAATTAAAAGTTATTCCTTACAGCCTTAATATGCACTCTTTAGAAAAATCAGCTCAGTCTTTAGCATTTTCCCCAGAAATTGGTTTGTTTTCATATTACAAATACTGTGAATTAAGTAATAAAGAATGTTACATTTTTGGATGGCTACAGAGAAGCCACCTCTCTTCAATTCAAGCAAATATATAAGTATCATGACATTGATTTCTGAAGACTTTAATTAGTTACATCAATAAATTATAATAGAACTGAGATATACTCCAAATAAACCTCTAAGGTAATATTCTATTTTTATAATATTCCTACCTACAATACACATATCTATATGTATAATGTGTGAAATACAACTATGACGTATAGGCATTCTCTGTTTGGTTCATGTTGCATCTTACTAGCACGTAGAAAAGTGCTTGGCATATTAGAACTACTCAACAAATGTTTTTTTAATAAGTGAATGAATACATCCATGGAATTGTAAATTGCATGCCCATTATGTGTTAAAAACTATACTAAGTACTTTAAATGAAGTAGTAATTCGATAAAAAGACATTTGAGTTTTTGATGTATGTGTCTTAATCCTCATCTTATAAATAATGGAATTGAGACCCAAAGTTATTACAAAATCTGTCAGTTGTCACACACTTAGTATAATAAGTTACTTCATAAAGCCCTGTGATATTTTAATTATTCCATCATTTTAAAAATTACTTTAAGAAATTCCTGGAAAAAAATGACTTTAAATAATTTATTAAATGATTGTGGAAGTGATTAATAGTTTATTAAATTTGCATTATTATGTCCAAACATAGAAAACGTTTCTTAGACCAATATTTTTAAAGAGCCATTAGATTAAACAAATTAAGAAGAAATCATAGCTTGGATGTTAAGATTCATGGTAGTAATAAGATATTATGCACGTAGAAAACACAGTTATTACTATACATTTTACTTTTCAACATCCTTGTATTTTTAATTAGTTGACCAAAATTTTCAATTTATAACAATGAAGAAAAGCAATATTTACTATGCTGCTTTCACATTTCCAGTGCCTACTATGTTTATAAAATGTCTATTAACCAAAAGGCTTAATATAATCACCTTATTTTAATTTCCATGTTGCCATTATAAGCATTAACTCCAAATTCTAATTAAGATAAAGAAGAAGGTCATGAACCAGAATTACAGATGTATTACAGTTGACCCTTGAGCAATGTGGGGGTTAGGGGTATTGACAACGAAGAGAACTGATATGGAATGATTATTTGTGTCCCTCCATCTCCTGAATTGCTGAAACCCCAATCCCCAATGTGATGGTATTTGGAGGTGGGAGGAAATAACATTTTGATGAGGTCATAGGCGTGGGCCTCCATTGAGATTAGTGTCCTTGGAACAGAAACCGAATATAGCTCTCTGTGAGTAAACAGTAAGAAGCTGGCCATCTGAAAGCCATAATAGATTCCTCACCATGAACCAGATCTGTAGGCTTTCTGATCTTGGGCTTCACAGCTTCCAGAACTGAAAAATAAATACCCAGTCAGTGGGATTTTTGTTATGGCAGCCTGAATTAACTAAGACAGGAGCCTATTAAAACTTTGATCTATTAGAGTCCGTCTTTTCTACCCTTCGAAACTATTCCACTGTTGATATACTGTCAACTCCTCACTTGCCCTCGCTCATCTAACAGCCGAGTAATGCCTGTTTTTCCTTGTTTCTGTCACATAAAGATTCCTAGAACATAACATTTGTTTAATAAATGTTATTTGTTATCATCATTGGGCAACTTGCAATTATTTTCATTATTTCATTTTCAAAATGTTCCACCTATAATTGAATTGATTTTCCTGTCCCTCTCTCTGCTATTATTTCCTCTCTGTCAGGAATTACAGTTTTTAATACAGACTCATTCTTTTATTAATGTGAATTCCAATGTCAGGGAACTTTCACACTTGTAGTGGGGGAGTTGACTGCTCTCCTCAAGGCAAGCTAATAAAATTCCTGTTATCATTCACTCTCAGGCCATTATTATTCACATTGTACTGCAGGCGTCCTAGGAAAATTTCAGTTGTTCCTGGAGTAAGATGACCTTAAATTATACAAATGCTCAGTATTATTTCTCTAAATTCAGAAAAACTGTATACTTTTTATTAAACTGGTTTATACTAACCAGACTAATAGCAAGTAGATTGAAGAATGCCACTGTCTATAACAGTGTTTTATATAGTTCCTAATCCTCCTATGTTTTCACATATGTGCATAACATAGTGTTCATGACTGTCATTGAGACTCTAAAACACTGGTATAATGAAAATTTTAAAAAATAATAAGGCTTCTGGAGAGAGTTGAAGTTATGCTCTCCAACTTTATTGCTTTGCTGAAATAGCAGCTAGCACTGCTCTCTGATTAGAGATCCAATTAAACTAATAGCATGCCCATGAAAGGTTTAAGACCCCTTCTTACTCATTTGGAAAACAAAATGTATACGCAGAATATATCATTTTTCATCATAGGATCTTATGTTATAATCACAACAAATCACAGGAAATCATTTTTTTCAACAAAATTTATAAGATATTGAAGATTAAATTAAGTAACACAACTAATTTATCTTAGCTCCCAAACTATTCTTTGGCTTACATAGTAATACAATTTGACATTAAATGCAGATATTATGGACGTAGTGTTAAATATTTTATCTGCTGATCACATTCTCAAAAACCATACAATTGTAAATCATAACCAATGTGATTGTTTTAAAGTATATACTTTTAATTTCAGGACCAGATATGTCTATTTAATTAATCACTTTTTTTCTAACACATTCTGGAATGTTCATGGGGAAGTAAATTGGCAGTTTTGCTGGAAATGTCTAGTAAATTCAGAACAGAATGAACAGGTGTGCGTATATTAAATATTAAGATAAATTATTTTTAACTGTATCAAAGTATAGAAATGTAACAAAACATAATAATTTTACAAAATTCTCACCACTTGAACTTTGTTCCCCAATATTAATATACCAACTTGAACTTGGTGCTGTTAGTATTTTTTCCCATACAAGTTACTAAATATGCCATTTCATAATTAGTCTATTGTATATGACTATTTTTTTAAAGCACACATAAATAAAGTATTTGAAAGGCAAATAGTTTTCAAAGCATAAAGTTTCTTTTGAGATTCAAAACAGACAGACTTCTTACTGTTTTGGATGAATTCATTGCTTACAATAATTCAATTAAATTATTTTATTTTAAAAATGATACACTCTAGAAAATGGTAAACAGCTTATTTATGCTGAAAAGGTTAGAAAGCCACAATGCTGGTCCACAAAGAAACATTTAATTTAGTGAAAAAGCAAAACAGAAATTATCTTCACTAACAATTACTGCAATTTTCATTGTAATGTTAGATAGGTTTTTTGAAATAACTTTTTTTTTAATAGGATAAATGTGTATCCCTGCAGGGGTTGGGCAGTGCAATGGAGTGTTATACAGAGAAAATCCATTGGCCTTTTAGTTATGGAAATGGACCCTATATGCCTGAGAAATGAAGCTGTAAAAGACTAAAAGTAAATTGAGCTAAAGGAATGTCTTCCCACTACCTTTGTCAAACAAGTTACAGGCATCTTCAATTGCTGTCTGAATCATTTACAACTGGCGATTGTGTGTCATTTGCAATTATAGTTAGGTTTTTTCATTAAGTTTCAGACTTAATTTCAGAAAATGAATTCATATTTAAAGCTCAAAGCACCTGGTCTATGACTAAACCATGCATCAATACAACTACTGGACTGTTTGATGAGGGAAACAAGCTTCCGGATTTAGTTTGCATTTTGTGACTAGGGGAGCTAATTGCTAAACGGTTAAGCTGGTGTCACACGCTGACAATGCTTCAATGTATATAACTTCTTTTCTTAGCTATACGTGTCTTATTCTGTATGAATGTGAGTTTTCCAAGTTGTTGTAAGACTTAAACAAGATAGAACCTTACAGAGTAATGTAGAATAGTTTTAGGAACTTAGTGTATATGGTCCACACTTCTAAGTCAATTTGATCGCATCTTTGTAGGGACTTCGGATGAAAAAAAAGGATCAAAAACTCAAAGTGGAAAGACCTTGGAGGTCTTAAAAGTTACAATAGGACATTGCTTTTAAATGGTTACAATTAAAAATATATATGATTTGTTTATCAACAAATCAACAATTCTCATGTTTATATTCTAAACATATGTAATTTCAAAAGAAGAATTTTACCTATTTTTACAATTGATATATTGATATTTTGATTAAAAGAGTAACACAATGATGTTTCTAAAACACTTTCTTAGCCATAAACTAATTTAATACTTGTAAGTAAATATTATCTTTATTTGTGTACCATTTATAGTTGTGTAGATTTAGAAAAAAAACAACAAAAACTTTCAAATGTCTTTCTCCTGAACTATTCTTTAATCACCACCCCAGCTGTTCAAATGTGGTTAGAGGGTTCCCAGGATGACCTTCACTGGGGAGCTTGTTATAAATATAAACTCATGGGCCATGTCAACGACTTCCTGCGATAGAAACTGCATCTTAAATAGCATTCCTAAGTGATTCAAGTGGACGTTAAAGTTTGAATAGCACAGGTATTTAGACTACCTTCATGTTGTAGCAGAGGTAATCTTCATGTGGTCTGAAGATAAATACTGATCTCTTCAGTTGAACCTAGATCTTGATATTAAACTATGCTACTGACCTGATTCACAATCTATAATTGTCTATATTTTTGTGGGCATGTAAATTAATGCATTATTAATTAATATTATTAATACTATGTATTCTGGGCTATATAATCAAGAAGAGAGCAAAAAACTATACCTAATCGCTTGAGAAACAGGGTTTCTAAGTAAAATTCCTTAAAAGAGGTTAAAAAAAAGTACTGTTAGGGTCAAACAAGGAAAAAGGAAAAATTACAACCAGCTAGAAAAAAACAAATTTGAAATTGAATATGAATAAAATGTCAACAGATAGAGCTAGGAACTTGTTTCACAGACTAAAGGTTAGAGTTTGAGCGTAAGTCCAGATGGGAGAAAGGAATTTTTTGTTGAATAAGTAATCAGTCCCTGTTACAAGGAATATATTACATGATAGGAGGTTAAAAATTAAGACAAGCAAAGTATCCCCAATATCAGTCAATAATCTGCTTGATAGTGAACTTTATTTCTTCTGTCTATGCAATTGTTTTCCTTTGCAGTTAAGCAAGTTACTAAAAGCAGATTTTTCTTATTCTCATAAATGTGACAGAATAGCTAGGTGTTCCCAAATACTCATTCTCATCTTTCTCCTAAGTTTACAATTACTTTACTTGTGAATTTAATAAATTTCTCCTACTCCCCCTAAAAATATCTCCAACTTCCTTTGCAGTCCTTGTGGTTACATAATACAGCTTTTATCAGTGAGATGAAGGCAGAAGGTACTGCGACCCATTCAAAAGGAGCTTATCAATTCAGCATGAACCCACTTTGTGTTTGTTTTCTTCCTTCAGGAAATACCAGCTTAATGGCTGGATACCTGGCAGCCATCTTACAAATATAAAAATGGGACCATACCAAAAGGATGGAAACAAATAATGTCAGAAGGGACTGGTTTGTTTTGAAAACATGTTGCAGCCACAGCAACAATTCAACATTTCTTCTTTTTTAAAGTTCCTATAAATGAAAAAAATTAATTTGTTTAAACCACTGTTTTGCAGCTTATTGCTTCTCTTGACCAAATTCAAATAACTGATAAAATTATTTCAATGTGACTTCCAGGAAGATGGAGATGTGAGCGGAGCAGCAGAAATCTCCTCCCAACATTATATTTATCCACGAAAACACAGCAAATACAACTATTCCTAAAAGAGAGACCAGAATACACAGGAAAGCGCATAGTGTGCAGCTACACTGGAGAGGACTCGGAACCCAGCGAGGCGGGTAAGATATGGAGCCGTGATCCGGCGGGACCTGAGTGCTCCACCACCACAGTGCACTGGCGGGAGGAGAGGATTCAGAGCCGGGAGGGACTGGAAGTATAGGCATGTGAAATAACCAGCCCCAGTGATCTGCACTGGGAGTGCCGACACACAGCACGTGGTGTAGCGGAGATTGGAGAGACAGAGGGCGCAGGGTCTCAGCGGGAACACACCAGGCAGCTGGCTCCGGAAAGGAAAAAAAAAAAGAAGAAAAGCGCACGCTATTTTCAGCTGTCTTAAAGAGACAGGAGCCCAGCAGAAGACCGCATCACCCCAGAACACTCAGCCCAGCAGGCTGGGAGTCCTGGGGAGCTTCAGACCCTTACCTGGTGACTGGGAAAGGGTGGTCACACTTGGGACTCCCACAGAGCTCAACAGCTTCCCATTCATTCCCACCCCTGCCAGAGCTATAAAGAGCCCTGCACAGCGGCATGGCCACAACTCTGGAATAGTAGAGAAACAGCGCCACCTACAGCATTCACATAGAATCCACTCCCGGAGGGCGTTTTTTTTTGTTTTTTTGCTTGTTTTTTTAGTTGTTGTTTTTTCATCTCTTTCTTTTTTTTATTATTATTTTTTTTTTTCTTCTTTTTCTTCTACTTTTTTTTTTCCTTTTTAAAGTCATAAAGAGCCCAGCTGACATATATGGCAACTACCAGCAACCAATTCTATAGCCATGAAAAGATAGAGGAATATGGTACAGACAAAGCTTCAGACCCAGAAAACCCCAGAAAGGGAACCTGAAGGGATGGACATGCACAGTCTTCCTGAAAAAGAATTCAGAATAAAAGCCATAACCATGCTGATGGATCTACAGAGAAAAGTGCAAGAGCTGAGGGAGGAAGTGAGGGATGTGAGGAAAGACTATGCAGAAATAAGACAAGCCATAGACAGGCTTAACAGCAGACAAGATGAGGTGCAAGGGACTGTTAATGGAATAGAAAACAGCGAACAGGAATACAGAAAACCTGAGGCAGAGACAGATAAAAGGATCTCTAGGAATGAAAGAATATTAAGAGAACTCTGTGACCAATACAAACAGAACAATATTCGCATTATAGGAGTACAAGAGGAAGAAGAGAGAGAAAAAGGGATAGAAAGTGTCTTTTAAGAAATAATTGCTGAAAACTTTCCCATGCTGGGGAAGGAAAGAGTCTTGCAGTCCATGGAAGCCCACAGATCTCCCAACACAAGGGACCCAAAGAAGACAATACCAAGACACATAATAATTAAGAAGGCAAAGGTAAAAAAATAAAGACAGAGTATTAAAGGCACCTAGAGAGAGAAAAAAGATCACCTACAAAGGAAAACCCATCAGACTATCATCAGACTTCTCAACAGAAACCTTACAGGCCAGAAGAGAATGGCATGACATATTTAATGTAATGAAACAGAAGGGCCTCGAACCAAGAATATTGTATTCAGCACGATTATCATTTAAATATGACGGAGAGATTAAACAATTTCCAGAAAACGAAAGTTGAGAGAGTTTGCCTTTCATAAACCACCACTACAGGATATCTTAAACGGACTGTTCTAGAGGGAAGCACAGCTAAGGCTAAAAAGACGTCACCAGAGAAAATAAAATCATAGCAAAGAAAGCAGACCACCCAAATACTAACTAAAGGCAATGAATAAAACACCTAATATATAAAGAATAGAGGAAGAAGAATAGGAAGGGAGAGATAAAGAAACATCAGATGGCGTTCACAATAACTTAACAAGAAAGTTAAGTTAGATTCTTAGATAGTAAAGAAGCAACCCTTGAACCCTTGGTAACCACAAGTCTAAAGCCAGCAATGGCAATAAGTACATATCTATCAATAATCACCCTAAATGTAAATGGACTGAATGCACCAATCAAAAGACACAGAGTAACAGAGTGGATAAAAAAACAGGACCCATCTATATGCTGCTTACAAGAGACTCACCTCATACCCAAAGATATACACAGACTAAAAGTGAAAGGATGGAAAAAGACATTTCATGCAAACAAAAAAGAGAAAAAAGCAGGTGTTGCAGTACTTGTATCAGACAAAATAGACTTCAAAACGAAGAAAGTAGCAAGAGATAAAGAAGGACATTACGTAATGATAAAGTGGTCAGTCCAACAAGAAGATATAACCATTATAAATATATATGCACCCTACACAGGAGCGCCAGCATATGTGAAACAAATACTAACAGATTTGAAGGAGGAAATACACAGCAATGCATTCAACACACCACTCACTCCAAAGGACAGATCAACCTGACAGAGAAAAAGTAAAGACACAGAGGCACTGAACAACACACTAGAACAGATGAACCTAACAGATACCTACAGAACTCTGCACACAAAAGCAGCAGGATACACATTCTTCTCAAGTGCACATGGAACATTTTCCAGAGTAGACCACATACTAAGCCACAAAAAGAACCTCAGTAAATTAAAAAATATTGAAATCCTACCAACCAACTTCTCAGATCACAAAGGTAAAAAACTAGAAATAAATTTTACAAAGAAATCAAAAAGGCTCACAATTACATGGAGCCTGAAAAACATTCTCCCAATTAATCAATGGGTTAATGACCAAATCAAAAGAGAAATCAAAGAATATATGGAGACTAATGACAACAAAAACACAGAGCCACAACTTCTGTGGGATGCAGCAAAGGCAGTTCTAAGAGGAAAGTATATTGCAAGCCAGGCCTATTTAAAGAAGGAAGAACATTCCCAAATGAATAGTCTAAAGACATAATTACTGAAATTGGAAAAAGAAGAACAAATGAGGCTCAAAGTCACCAGAAGGTGGGACATAATAAAGATCAGAGAAGAAATAAATAAAATTGAGAAGAATAAAACAATAGAAAAAATCAATGAAACCAAGAGCTGGTTCTTTGAAAAAATAAACAAAATAGATAAACCCCTAGCCAGACTCATTAAGAGAAAAAGAGAATCTACACACATAAACAGAATAACAAATGAGAAAGAAAATGTAACGACGGACCCCACAGAAATACAAAAAATTATAAGAGAATATTATGAGAACCTATATGCTAACAAGCTGGAAAACCTAGAAGAAATGGACAACTTCTTAGAAAAATACAGCCTTCCAAGACTGACCAAGCAAGAAACAGAAAAACTAAACAGAACAATCAGCAGCAACGAAATTGAATCGGTAATCAAAAAACTACCCAAAAACAACACCCCCGACCTGATGGATTCACCTCTGAATTCCAACAGACATATAGAGGAGAAATAACACCCATTTTCCTTAAAGTTTTTCAAAAAATAGAAGAGGAGGGAATACTTCAAAACTCATTCTATGAAGCCAGCATCACTCTAATACCAAAACCGGGCAAAGACCTCACCAAAAAGAAAATTACAGACCAATATCCCTGATGAACGTAGATGCAAAAATAGTCAACAAAATATTAGCAAACCGAATTCAAAAATACATCAAGAGGATCATACACCATGATCAAGTGGGATTCATCGCAGGGATGCAAGGATGGTACAACATTCGAAAATCCATCAACATCATCCACCACATTAACAAAAAGAAGAACAAAAACCACATGATCATCTCCATAGATGCTGAAAAAGCATTTGACAAAATTCAGCATCCATTCATGATTAAAACTCTCAACAAAATGGGTATAGACGGCAAGTACCTCAACATAATAAAGCCCATATAAGACAAACCCACAGCTAACATACTTAACAGTGAGAAGCTGAAAGCTTTTCATCTAAGATCGGGAACAAGACAGCGATGCCTACTCCCTCCACTGTTATTCAACATAGTACTGGAGGTCCTAGTCACGGCAATCAGACAAAACAAAGACACACAAGGCATCCAGATTGGTAAAGAAGAAGTCAAATTGTCACTATTTGCAGATGACATGATACTGTACATAGAAAACCCTAAAGACTCCACTCCAAAACTACTAGAACTAATATCTGAATTCAGCAGAGTTGCAGGATACAAAATTAACACACAGAAATCTGTTGCTTTCCTATATACTAACGATGAACTAACATAAAGAGAAATCAGAAAAACAATTTCATTCACAATTGCATCAAAAACAATAAAATACCGAGGAATAAACCTAGCGAAAGAAGTGAAAGACCTGTACTCTGAAAACTAGAAGACACTCGTAGGAGAAATTAAAGAGGACACTAACAAATGGAAATTCATCCCATGCTCTTGGCTAGGAAGAATAAATATTGTAAAATGGCTATACGACCTACAGCAATCTACAGATTCAATGCAATCCCTATCAAACTACAAACAGCTTTCTTCAATGAACTGGAACAAATAATTCTAAAATTCATATGGAACCACAAAAGACCCCGAATAGCCAAAGCAATCCTGAGAAGTAGGAATCAAACAGGGGGAATTATGCTCCCTGACTTCAAGCTCTACTACAAAACCACAGTAATCAAGACAATTTAGTACTGGCACAAAAACAGACCCACAGACCAGTGGAACAGAATAGAAAATCCAAACATTAACCCAAACATATACAGTCAATTAATATTTGATCAAGGAGCCTTGGATATACAATGGGGAGATGACAGCCTCTTCAGCAGCTAGTGTTGGAAAAGCTGGACAGCTACATGTAAGAGAATGAAACTGGACTACTGTCTAGCCCCATACACAAACGTAAACTCAAGGTGGATCAAAGACCTGTATGTAAGTCATGAAACCATAAAACTCTTAGAACAAAACATAGGCAAAAATCTCTTGGACATAAACTTGAGCGACTTCTTCATGAACATATCTCCCCAGGCAAGGGAAATAAAAGCAAAAATGAACAAGTGGGACTATATGAAGTTGAAAAACTTCTGTATAGCAAAGGACACCATCAGTAGAACAAAAACACATCCTACAGTATGGGAAAATATATTCATAAATGATGCATCTGATAAGGGGTTGACATCCAAAATATATAAAGAACTCACACACCTTAACAAACAAAAAGCAAATAATCCAATTAAGAAATGGGCAGAGGACATGAATAGACACTTCTCTAAAGAAGAAATTCAGATGGCCAACAGGCACATGAAAAGATGTTCCACATCGCTAATCATCAGAGAAATGCAGATTAAAACCACAATGAGATATCACCTCACACCAGTGAGGATAGCCAACATCCAAAACACAAACAACAACAAATGTTGGTGAGGATGTGGTGAAAAGGGAACCCTCCTACACTGCTGGTGGGAATGCAAATTAGTTCAACCATTGTGGAAAGCAGTATGGAGGTTCCTCAAAAATCTCAAAATAGAAATACCATTTGACCCAGGAATTCCACTCCTAGGAATTGACCCTAAGAATGCAGCAGCCCAGTTTGAAAAAGACAGATGCACCCCTATGTTTTTCGCAGCACTATTTACAATAGCCAAGAAATGGAAGCAACCTAAGTGTCCATCAGTAGATGAATGGATAAAGAAGAGGTGGTACATATACACAATAGAATATTATTCAGCCATAAGAAGAAAACAAATCCTACCATTTGCAACAACATGGATGGAGCTCGAGGGTATTATGCTCAGTGAAATAAGCCAAGCCGAAAAAGACAAGTATCAAATGATTTCACTCATATGTGGAGTATAAGAACAAAGAAAAAAACTGAAGGAACAAAACTGTAGCAGACTCACAGAACCCAAGAACGGACTAATAGTTACCAAAGGGAAAGGGACTGGGGAAGATGGGTGGGAAGGAAGGGATAAGAGGGAAAAAGGGGCATTACGATTAGCAGACGTAAGGTAGTGCGGGCACGGGGAGGGCTATCCAACTCAGAGAGGACAAGTAGTGATTCTATAGCATCTCACTATGCTGATGGACAGTGACTGTAATGGGGTTGGTGTGGGGGACCTGATGAAGGGGGTAGTTTAATCACCATAATAATGCACATGTAATTGTAGATTAATGATACCAAAAGAAATTATAAAAAAAATCATTTCAATGTATTCTTGAGCCAATTTTGGTTAATCTGACTATGCAGACTTAATATCATCAATGTCAATGTGTAGATTTTCAGGAGAAGAAATCTTAATATACCATGCTGAGCCTTATAATTGTTGTAGCTTAAGAATGTGTGTTAAACTAGGGGTAGATTTTTAAGGAGTGGGTTTTAGATGACAGGCTTTATCACTTAAATATTAGATGATCTGGTTTATCACTTTAATATTACTTCAGTTTTCTGTCCCAATTCTCTTATGCTAATAGAACAAGCATGAATTCCATGTTAGCAACCACAGCATCAATCATAGGTACCACCTGAGAAAGCAAAACACCCTAAAGTCCCTTGATTCTATATTCCTATCATGTTGGCCTCGTGCAGTGTGAAATGCCTGCTGATGTATTTGGGAGTGATAAAAGCAATGTGATTAACTAGTGATTTATATCCTTTGAGATCAACAGCATATAGAAAATAGTGACAAATGGGTGATCTAGTTGGACTGAGAAACATTGTATTAAAAATAAAATGCCTGATTACCTTATCTTATGTAATTCATCATTCTTACCTTTATCAGTTATCTCCCCTTCCCAGCACAATAATCAATGATGTCAAAAAAGAAAAGAAAAAAAGGAGTACTTGCTAGACCTACATTACATACTCTTTGGGCAATGAAGCTTTACTTTTAAGGAACATCTAAAATCCCTCAACTTCAACTTTGCAAATGATGGTATTATAAAAATATTCAAACTGAACAGAGGAACTCAAGAAATTCAAATCACACTGCAAGCATATTTGCCTTATTCATTCAAAAA
Source organism: Phataginus tricuspis (assembly GCA_029783875.1). Lineage (NCBI taxonomy): Eukaryota > Metazoa > Chordata > Mammalia > Pholidota > Manidae > Phataginus > Phataginus tricuspis. The sequence goes on along the minus strand of JAQQAC010008350.1, from coordinate 38,568,370 downwards.
GTCAAACAAAACTAAATGGAGAGCTGGTATATTTTAATGCTTCAGAGGATCCAGGTGAAAAAAAGTACAACTTTTATAAAATAATTTTGAAAAACTTAGTAACCCATTAGCAGAAACCTTTTGGTTGCCTGACCAACAGATATTTATTTATTTGCTAGAGGAATGACATTTTTGTGTTCATCCTTCACCAATTCAATAAATAGTCACCCTTCTCCAGCTCCAGGTTTCATACCTGATCAGTTTGAACCAGTCATTCAGGTACATTCTTATTTCCATTGGTGGATTTAGGCATTGGTTTGTGAAGCATTTCTAGCCAATTAGGTAAAAAAGGCATTTTTCTCAGGAACCCTCTGCATAGCTTTCTATCATCTTAAAAAAGAATCTTCCCTTCTCATTCATTGGCCCTTTTCCTTTCTGGGTGTACTGGCTGAAACTGCTGCAGGTTTCCTGTGGCTCTGTGAAGAGCTAGCCAATAAACAAGCCAACATGCAAAGAGTGGTAGTGTGGATTTTTAAAAAATCCATTGGTCCTTATGAAATAATTTAGCTGTTAAATTTATATTTCTGGAGCCTTCTATCTCCAGCCTTCTTGTTTTATTGCAAGATGATTTCTTATTTTTTAAGCCAGACAGCTAGGGTTTTCTATTACTTGTAGACAAAAGTATGCTAATAAAAACATGTAAGCAAATAAATATCAATTTATATCTATCCTGGGCATAGCTAGTATTGCAAATTTCTTGTTTATGATTTTCTAATTTTTTAATGTAAAATAAATATAGTATCCAGTTTCTTTAACTTAAAGGAGATATAGAATGTTCTGGAGTATAATCCCCATTGGTGTTTTTAAACCGCAATCAACTGAGTATTAATCCCCTGAAGTGAAAAATTAAGATTTGCGGACATTTCTCTCAATCGACCCAGATAAGCATATTTAAAGGTGATGACCAAAATTTTTTAATTAAAAAAAAAATCACTTCCAGTTGTCCTTAGTTAGTTGAGAAACAATGCTAAATACATAAGGAACTCTTTTAGTATTTCAAGATCTGGGTATCTTTGCATCTTCTACATTAAAAACAAATCTTACGGTTTAATACGGCTATTCTAAAACTTTAAAATTTCATTTAAAAATAAGTACTTTTGTATAAGTTATGTATTTTCAATCTCAGAGATATGTTTCTCATAGACTAAAACTTACGAACATATCTAGGATCAGCATCAGTAGTTTCCAAGAATTTTTAAATCTATTTCTAATTATCCTAACCAGTTCAGCATATTTTCTTCAAAAACTCCAAACTGAATTCATACTACCTTAATAATTGATAAATGGCATTCAAAATTTTAAGATATTATTTAGATTTTTAAAAATGAGATCAATAATACAATTCCCAAAGGATATAGAGTCCAATTCTATAAGCATGAATTAAACAATTTTAACGATGGTTAATTTACAAAGGATTTAGATAGGACTGCACCTGTGTTGTGTCTGTTGGATCCCTGAACTAATTGTAGAAGGACATCTATTGTGTTTTAAAAAAATGAAAATATTTGTGAGACTCAGCAAAGACTACAGAAACGTGCTTTCTGCTTAGGATTCAGGCCCCACAACTGAGCTCACCATCTGCCTGCTGGTCATGAGAACCGACAGGAGCTGGGCACAGAAAATAACTCACTGCCCTCGATGTAAACCCAAGAATATATGTGCATTTCTCAGAGATACAACAGCAGAGAGGACTTGAACATTTGCCATTCATAACATGCTATCGCTTGTACTGGTAATCAAACCAGTATAGCTGCTGAAGAATAAGATAGCCAAGATCATTACCAAAGATGCAAAGAAACAGAATTTAGAATGTCAGTAATGCTCTCTGTCAAGATGTTCCATGGTAATATGATTTGTCGTCATACAGCAACTGCTATATCACACCCTATGATGTCTTTGTGAACCAGTTCTAAGAATTTAATATGCAAATATGCCAGCAGAATCGAGGATACAGCACATACCTAGTGCTTAATGTGAAATATGCATGAAACATAATGTCTTCGTTTAATTCTATTATAATTTTGAGAGTTATATTTGCAAATTCAAATTTTACATTTCTACTTTTTGTTATTAGCATACAGATGTGAGAGCAATATTCCATAGCCACAGTGTCTCAGGCTTTCACAGCTTCTTCCCCGACAAAGTTGAAGGCATTATTGTGGGACGTGACTAAAGTAGCCACTTTTTGGTTGAATCGCTAGCACACAATGAGTGTCTCTTAAAATTTTTATCAAGATTATTATGTACAATATGTGCTTAACAACCCATAGCGATAAATAAAAATGCAAAAGGGCACTTTACCATAAACGTAAAAAGTTGTTCAACTTATTTCAAGGTACATTAATAATTTATTTATGGCAATCTTCATAAAGTTAGGCAACTAGCTCATTTCTATTGTTGTGCAAAATGGGCTCGCCAATTATTAGCATTTTTAAACAGGATAGTATTGTAGGATTTTTCATGGAAATATAAAACTGAAAGATCTGATTTATTTTTAGTTAATATACTTCCTTTTCTCATGACCTTAGTCAGAGATTAATCTTCCTGCTATATTTCCTGAGTAAAGTAACAGAGATTAGATACACTCTGGCACATAGGAACATAAAAAGGAAAACATTCTTGATCATTCAATTATTTTGTGAATGATCATAAACGACCATTAACTTTGGTTACAAATTATGGGCTAATCATTTGAAAATATTCTTATTGCTCTAATTCAGAGGCTAGTTTTATAAACAAAAGGTTTAAGTAGACCATGTCATTTAAAAAAAACACACATTTTTACCATTGGTGATGAAACTGAGACTAAACCATGTTTTACACATCAAAAGCCAGATGAACATAAGAAGCATATAATGTCTACTTAGCCTCAGCACACAGACAAATTCATAAATCAGTACAGACTCTTTTCACCAGAACTACTAACATTGTTGGAGTTGTGAATTTAACATTGATTTACTTATTTTTCTTTAATTTCAAATGACAGCCACAAACCCTTGGGTTTCTGATTTACAAAGCAGTTGAGCATAGTCACCAGAAATTTAGAGCCAATGCATCAAGTTCTCAGCCTAGCACCAAACATTTTCCTTCCTTCTGTTCCTGTTCCTTTAGAGTAACTGGTCCAGTCTTTTAGTACCCACAGCCCTTCCATGAACTCCAAACCTCTATCTTCCTATCTATCAATGACAATTTTATCTACTTTTCCTACTAACCCTCACTCACATTTCAGCTAATGCTGATCATTTTTTTTCTAAACTATAGCATATACTGTTTTTCCCTCTCCTTTTGTCAAGGAGTCTAGACTTTCAGTACTATTATCAAATCTTCCAGAAATAGAACTGACCACCTGTTATGAGTCAGAGACTAGACCATTTCCCATCCCCAGCTCCACACTGCTTCAGCCTAGGGATGGGGGATGGAGCAACGGGTATGGTCAGCCTCTGATCTCTATCTTAGGGCTACTAGCCCTAACCCTCCCAACACACACATACACACAAACACATACCACACCCTGACCACTGTTCCTACCTCTTCAAATGTTGGGTTCCTGGATGGAGGATTAGAAAAGATAACACATTCTTACACTGCAGGCAATATGGGAGCTGGCATTGGGCCATTACAGCTGGTCCTTCATCTCCCAGGCCCTTTTGTGGCTTTCTCTGATCCCTCCTCCCATTTAATTCCAACTAATAGGCTCTTGATATGGAAGCTATTTCTCCCAAATCTGGCTGTTTATAATCCCTCTTCTACAAAGATTCTTCCTGATACAATACAACACCCTTAAAGAAAACTTCCCCCAAAACTTCCCTCCCTCTCCCTTGATCCTTATTAATTTTTGCTGTCATGATGGTGTAAGGGTACCAAGACCAGTTTTTAGCATTTCTTTGCAAATCCTACATAGGTTCATTTGTTAGCAACACAATTTTATTGAGCACCTGATAATTGCTAGCACTGAGAATATATTAGGAAATAAAAGAGAAATCAGATTGTGCCCTCATTGAGCTTAGAAACTAAAAGTAAGTTAAATATATAGTGTGCTACATGGTGATAAGTGCTAAGGAGAGGAAATACACAGTGAAGACAATATGTAGTATAACTGCATGGGTGTGTAGAGTTGAAATTTTAGATAGAGGTGTCTAGGCCTCCCTGAGAGCATGAGTTCTGAGTAGAGACATAATGAGGAGAATAAGTTTTAGAGACATGGGAGAAGATGTTTCTGGATAGAATGATAGCATATTCAAAGTGCCCTGAGGCAAGAGCATTCTAAGATGTTCAAAGAATCTTGCAGAAGCTGGCATTAAAGGAATGGAGTGAAGTGGGTTAAGGAAGCAGAGAGAAAGAAAGCCTTGTAGGCTGTAAGTAGGATCCTTAGAATTTTACCCCAAATGAGACAGGAAGCTAATGGAAGGTTTTAAGCCAAGGATGGAAATAATCCTCTTTATGCTTTAATACGGTCAGTGTGATCTGCTGTGCTGAGGACTGCTATGAAGAGGTCAAGGGCAGGAATAGAGAGATGAGTTATCATACCCTTGCAGTAATCCTGGTGACAGATAATGTGACTTGTATCAATGGTGAAAATTGAGTTGATGAGAAGTTGTCAAGTTTGAGGTGTATCTTGGAAGTAGAGTCAACTTGTGATCAGTGAAGAATGGCAAGTGTAGGGAGGAAATAAATGTGAACCACTAACACATTTCCTTTTTAAAATATTTTATTTTTATGAGCTACTTGTTTTTTCCCTTCAGTAAATAAAATCACCCCAAAAAGTCAAAATCTACAATACTAGTCTACCTCTTGTGTACACTTCCATCTCATAATTAACACTTGGATACAACCCAAATTAACATATTAAAAATAGTTTCAATAACACACATCCCATTCATACTGAATGAATGGTGAGGTTCACATCTGTTTTACTTTCCTGAGCAGTTGCTGTTGTTATTTTGATATTATTCACTTGTATTCACATCCACCTTTTCACGATGTGAAGATCTTTGACACTTTGCCCAGGAATATTGTCATTTACCCATGGTTACCAAAAGATTTTTCACTAATAGAAAGGACCACAGAAACCAGAAAGGAAATAAACTATTGAACTTTATAAAATAAAATAGCTCAAACAGGTTGGATATGACCTTCTCACTGAAGGAATCTCCTGATGTTTTTATATAATGGTTTAGAATTGTTCCTTATCACTCTAAAATAAAATTCTAAGAATGTTCTATCTCTGAGATAAAGAAAAAGTCAAGATCATGCAGGGAATGAAACCATGCTCTTAGTATGAGCACAGTATTTTTAGGTACTAATTTGAAAAGAAAAAAAAAACTTTGGAACAAGAGGCAGAACTGAATTCTTTAGATATGAAGGGGATTAATTGATTTCATGATCCACCAGCTTGAAAAAACACTGCTTTAAATAATTTGTTTCACTTTTTGGTTATGAAGAAAAAATTTGAAAAACTGGTTTAGAGAGAACGTAATATAGTAAATGAGATATGATATCTCAGGAAGGGCTAGAGAATCAGTTTCTGAGTTTATACAAGCACAGGTTACAGTTGATCCTTATGGCAGAAATATTCTTTGGACCCACAGGCACAAACAGCTCGGTGTGTGTCACAGGCACCAGACACCGCGTACTGCCTTTGGAAGCTCTGTTTCTATCGCCACCGAGGAGGCACAGTGGTGGCTGGGGGGGACGGGGGGGGGGGCAGTTGCGCCATTCTGGCACCTTCAGTTTATTGAATAAAAGGCTCAAGTGAGATTTTTGGTTGTTCGGGCTCGCTTCACATGGCTGAATACTGCCTTCTGGAAAGCCTAGTTAGATGAGCTTCTTCTTGAGGAGGGATAGGCTCTCAGTGTGTTCAGTTTCACTAACATAGGACGCATGTCTAAGCCTTTTATACCACCTAAAAGCATGGCAATGACATCTGTACCACATAACACAGAAAATCTGTACTTGTAGATTTTCACAATACTCAAGATTTTTCCAATCTGGAAAGCTTCAAAAACAAGAAAACCACAAAATTACCTGCAAAAAATATAGTACAGCTTAATATATTGATTTGGCTAAAAGATTTACTCCTGTGTAGATTGTTACATGTTTTCTACAGATACTTTCAATAATTCATTCTATTTAATGTTGTTATTAAGACAATGAGAGACAGTCTAATTTAATGTGTGATAAATATGGCATGTTTCCCTAATGATAGGTGCTAGGTCAACCTAAATTATATAACACATCTGCCAAATCAGTAAGAATTCAGTTCACCTGAGAATGCACGACAAATGAAAATAATAATATACTTGAAAATCATGTTTACTCGTTTTCCATTTTACAAATAACAACTTCCTAAAAGTCTCTGTTAAGACCTTTTGTTCAATGTTGGTAGTTTTAATGCAGATTACATTTAGAAATAGCATAGTGATGATTGTAAATGATTGTACAATGACAAAAGAAATTACATATGAGATTATTATACAGCTTCAATATCAATCTAAGATGTATAAAATTTATCATGTTGGCATGTACAAAAGATAACTTAAATCTATCTAATAAAACATTCAGCAATCCATGTCATCCTGATATTGAGATTTCCCCATTCACTACATAGGCCTGATTAAAGAAAGAGATTTTTCCACCCTAAGTTTTAAAATTAAAGACAATTCATTCTTATGTAGCAGATAAAATAATAAAATTTAGGTTCCCTCTCCAAATGTAAACTCATTACTAGAAAAGGGAATTTTTAGCACAGAGTTCCACAGAACACTAGATTTCTTTGTTAAAATAATAAAAATAAAAATAAAATAATAAAAATGAATGTGACAATGAGAATGAAATAAGCTATCCTTAGGTACATTTTTTATTTCTATCCTGTTTCTGTGGCCCCACAAATATTGAAGAAGGAGAGGCATTAGAGGAATGTTTATTTTCATTTGGTACATTTTAAATGATCAGCAGCTACTTGTTTGTCACTGCTTGCCCAAATTTCAAGACATAGCAAAGATTTATGATCTTGATACCCAAATTTTGCCATAATTTACAGTCTTGATACTTAACATTTTCCCATCAAAGATGTAGAAAAGTTACAGTAAGTCAGGTCCTTGCTTTAGTTTTACACAGAAATTAGAATCATCTGTAAATTCTTTGATTTTTGTCCAATTTCAGGAATTTGCAAGCCCTTTTCTGTCCATTGACAACTTAAATTGGCCAAGGTGGGAGTATTGAGGTGATGGAAATTGGCAAACACTACAAATGGGGCCTGCTGTGTTCATTTTTGACAGCTGTTCTACCAGCTCAACAACAAACCCAGTGAACCATGTTTGATGAGCAAGGGACCTTTTGATATATTTATTTAACAGAGAAAATTCCAAATGTTTGTTAATGGTCCAGATCATTGCCCAGTTCATGCTTATGAAGCTGGGTACAGAGGTAGTTATTGTGTTTGCTGCCACTAAAGAGTGTGTCCTTTGTTAGGAAAATACCTTGAGATACTACTTTATACTTGGTCAAGGGAGATCAAAATGCATGGTCTTAAAATATATCAAAATATTACTAAATTGCTATACATATTAAAATGTATAGAATTGGGGACTTGAAGAGTGGTTTGGGATAAGAAGTAGTGATTATGTGAAGGAAGGGTCACAAACAATATGGAAGGAGGCATTTTTAAAGACTGAGCACTTTCTACTATTCTGATTAATATTATATTGAAAATGAAGATGTTAAATACATCTTCCTCATCTTGTTCCTGTTGCAATTATTCTACTACCCTACTTAGTAGGTTTTTGCTCTCACCAGAGAAAATGGGAATGTTCAAGCCTCAGTAAAGGTGTAGAGAAATGAACATAAACACTTACACATACATGTGGTTGGGTGTGTGGGTGTGTGCATGGATTTAAATGTGTGTGAGTTTCAGAAAGTTCATCCAGTTAAATTCTGCAGGGTTATATTACCTGGAGGCATTGTGTTTAGGACTTTTGATTCCTCATTAAGGATTTAAGGATTGTTTTGCCTTTTTTAAATATGTATTGATTTTAGGGAATTTAGTAAACAATGCCCTCAATGTGATCTTTTACCTCTAATATACAAAATAAGTAGCAAAAACATCTAGTATAGATTACAAAGACATTTCAACTGTATTAAAGGATATTCTGAATGGGGCCATCAATCCATTATAGTTTTGTCCTTTCAGCAAATGTTTCTCCATGAGGAGACTTAACACTTACATTCAACCTCCAAGATCACATTTCCATGTCCTTCCTCCTTTGCTTACATTTATCAATCCATATTAGAGTCATAACTTACCTCCTAATTCTTTAGCTAATGGTCTAAGCAAGAGACCTTAATATATTAAGGACAGTAGAGGATATCCACATTGGAGGGGAAAGAAAATAGTTACCAAAACAGATTTCCCCCTTCAACACAGAACACTGTGGGATAGGATAGAAGAAATTGTTATGAAAATGATATAATTTAATTATTCACCATGTTTCATATACCCTAAGTAATAGTCCATGTATAAAATGCATAGACAAGCTCTATGAAAGAAAGAAAAATTATATTCCTGCAATTTAAGGTGTTCTCAAACTGAGAAGGCAAAATTAATTTTTGTCTATGGAAATACTTGATCTGTTTATGTAAATCAACCAGCTTTTTTACCCCACTTAAAAGTCAATTCACAGTGAATATATCATTATAAATAAATATTTATATCCTCTTTGTGAAGCACTGTGTAATATTAAATAACCTCTTAAAAAATTAATGCTAGTCCAGCTGTCTACTCTGTCACAATCTTCAATTCTTCATCTTGGAATATGACAGCTACCACCACAATATGGAAGTGTAACTTTCAGTTTTGCTAATATTTATTTATAAGTTGTTCATTTGTACACAGAATTTTTTAAAGTCCTTTCTCCCAGGAACAACAGAAGAGCTGTCCTGGAGGGATCCAGTGATTATAGAAGGTTAAGTCTGAAAATCCTTAACGACTTTTAGCAAAGGTTCTCCTAGGTATTGAATTTGTTTTCTGAGATGTTGCAACAGAATCCAGGTAATACGCATAGGAAGCACCCTATGCAGTAAAATAAGTTTTTCAGCTAGATGTTTAGATGGTGTACGTGTACACAACACACAACACACAAACTAAGGCTTACTAATTGGAACTTTAAGTTAATATTGGCTTTGACATTATTGTTACATAGAGTTGGTACTACTTAAAAATGTTAAGGAGATAGAAATAACTTATGGGTAAACTCATAAATAAAGAGAAAAAGTCTCAGATTGCTTTCTATCACTTTTGAATAAATAGGGGCTATCTTAATATGTGTTCTTTTAGAAGTTTAACCTGCACTTTTTGATGGTAGCCTAATTAGCATCATGCTTCTGAGCTGAATATCTATAATATGTAGGGAAAAAATTTATGCATTTATTCTCATATTCTGGGAACAAACATATTTACAGAAAAAATATTATATATACTGGTTTGATATCTGACTGCATTTCAGGAGTTCCTGGCCTCATGTTTGCATTTATCTTTTAGCCTCAAAATAATGAACATGAATTTGAGTCCAGGAAATTTTCCTTGATAATGAATAATGTCTATCACTGTCCAAGGTTCAACCTTTCTTCGGGAAGGAAAATGTTCTGTGATCTTCTCCCTTTGCCCTGGACACTGATTTAACTGGGCCTCTGTACACTGTTCTGATCAGCTTTTGTCCTGATGTTGTTTCGGTCCAGTTCTGCTGCACTTCTTCCTATTCACAGCTTCTGAAGGAGCTTCTTACCTAGTCTTGTGTACTGGTCGCTTAGGGTCCACTCCTCTAATTTATTCCAATTCAATTTGCCCCTGATTAATGAGGCTGTTACTGGTAGTCATGGACAACCAGTACTTTTTACTGGAGCTGCTGCAAATGCTGCTATTTCCACTGGATCTTGTTCTGGCTCCAGAACCTTGTGGGTAAAATTGCAGTATTTCCAGAATCTCCCACCTGGCCTTAGTGCACCTTCATATCAATAGGTGTTTCCAAGGGGTGGAGAAAAGTAGTCATCTCCATATCAATAGGTAATTACATGGGGTTTAACAAGGGCTTATCTGGACCAGAGAGTTTGAATGGAGCCTCTTCTGAAGCCCGGTCATGAGAAATGCGGGAGAGAAGTGGACTGCTTGTAAGAAATAAATGGGTTTCTCCTACTTTATTTCTCCCTCTGAGTGATTTTGACTTCAAAGGTGTTTTGCCCTATGATTCCCACCCCCAGGGTTACAGCCCTCTACTGCTGTCACGTCTCTGGGTCACTAATGACAACAGTTCTTTGTTGCCCTTAAATCCAACACCACTTCTATAAATCTTGGTTGTCTTATTCTACATTGTGTTGGAGCTCTTGACTGATTACTTCTTCTGCATTGACTGCTTTCTTTCGATATGGCCTCTGTTCTCTGATAGTGAGTTTTATGCTGCATGTGATTATATCTTCTTCAGTCAGTTCAGTTAACCAAATATTGTTATGCATGTAGAACAGCACCCAGTATGGTTCTAAGTGTAGGGAAGTAGGGACAAATACACCATCCCAGTCTTAGAGGAACTATTAATTTGCCTTGGAGGAAGAAAGGAAATTGCAAATCAATGTAAGTGCTGCTTAATAGTACTAATGATTTCGCTATTGCTTCTACTCTGGCCTACACTAGGACTCACCTTTACTGTTACACGACCTGAAGAGCTATTGTGGACAAGATAGACTGCAGGAGCTGTTTATACAGTAGCAAAAAATGGGTCCTGGCCTCTAGTATTTCCAAGAGATCATTAGCGTTGGAATAATAAATCAATAAATTCATCTGACTCTTTACAAACACTAAAATCTATGAGAAGAATTATATTTTTATATACACAAAATAGAGATTCAAAATGATCCATAAAATTTCAAATTGCTGTATCCCTTTCTAGACATTGATTAAAGAATCATACTTTTTACCTTATGTGTGTAAGGGTTGGGGGCAATATGATCTTTCTACATATTTTCCTCACTTCAAGAGTAAAAATAGAAATCACAAAATACAACAAAGGACAGACTTTACTTTTTCATTAATATTCAAAGCATATAGCATCCCTTTCTGAGCATAGTAACAGCATCAGATGAATTCTTCATTAACTATAATTTACCCTCAAATAACAAACTTGTATTCAATTGAGAAAATTTTCTCAGTTCTTGGCCCTGACTCTATCTATTATACTTTCCACACAATAATTACTGCTCCTGAATTTTTATGAAAGCAACTTAACAATATATTATAACTGACTCTATATGAGCACAGTGAATTGGGGAATTATCACACTTACAGATATAATGCATATTACATAATACTTCCACCTAAGGTACCTGACTATTTTAGGTCAATAGTGTTTTGGCTTGAATTACAAAGAATTTTCTAACACACTATTTAGCGTGTACAGGCATGATCTTATTTAGTCTTACCATATCTGGTTTCAAAATGTCATGGATTTTAGGCACTTAATAATTAAATATAAATGATAAAACATTTCCTAGCATTACAATGGTACAGTGACTATCAAATTCACAATAAAGACACTAGAAATTAAGGTGACACTCAATAGCCAGATGGCTTCTCTAATGTTCTAAAATACACATGAAAGATTTTATTAATTTAACCACCGTCTGGGATATGGTTGAAAATTAGCATCTATGGGCAGTTAAATCCAAATATAAACTGGATGTCACAATGCCGTCTACTCCAACTTCTGCAATTTTTCTCTTTGGTGATACTGATGGAATCATTTTAGTTGTTCTTCCCCATGTGCATGCATAAATAGAATACCTGCCTTCTGTCAAGATGATATTGTTTAAAGTACTTGAAACTGAAATGAGAAAACACTTATGTATATATCCATGAGTGGTAATTGATTCTTATACAAATTCTACATCATTGCTTCAAGAAGCCTGTTAAGTTATATGCTTTCAATAAACATTAATTTAATTTAATTTTCACTGTCTTCTGAAATTTTTTCTATCAAATATAATTTTCAAATTAAAAAAGAAAGGAATGATTTTCCAAAATAAATGTGTATCCAAAAAAGTGGATTAGACCTTGTCTTAATGACACTCTTCCCTTGGGCAAGCAAGCTAACCTCCCTTAAGTGAAATGCAATTTCTCACAAGTGAATTTAAGGTATTGCAGCTTCAGACATCATTAGCTTTACCAGCCTAGAAATTGGCAAAGTAAACCATGACCCCCAGGGTCAAATTCAGTTCACAGCATGTTTTTCTATTGCCCTCATGCTAAGTTGTCTTTTTTGTTACATTTTAACTGGTTGTAAAAAAAATAAGCAAATAAATAAATACATAAATATTAAGAAGAAGAATATAAAACAGACTATGCCAGCAAAAATATTTACTACCTTTGCATATATTAGGTATGTTCTTTGCAGCCTAAGACATTTACTATTTGGCTATTGATAGAAAGTTTGCCAACCTCCATGCTAGATTACAAGTTATTATAGAGGTCTGGTCTGTGGGCCTCAACACTGACACTGGATTACAATAATTTCAAAAATATAAAAAATATACCCAAGAAATCATCCAAAATAAATATGGCAGAGTTCTAAGTTGAGTAGCGCTAAAATCTCAAAGTCTAATTGGCTAATATATCCAAGTACTGACAATATTAACACGAGATACTCTGAAATCCAGTGCAGTAGATTTGTTGGAAATTTAAATTATTGTTGCTATTAAACTATTTTAATTAGCTTATGTTTTCATACCACTAAAGAAAAGTAATTATATTTCAGTCTGAATGAAATAATCAATAATTTTATAGTGCCTATGAATTTTATAAACAACATTCATCTATATCTTCTCATTTGATAGTCGAGTCGAAGATCCTGGGTTTCTGTGTTTTGTTTACAAGACTTACATATAGTCACACAGCTGCTTAGTAATAAAACCTTGAGATTCATCATTAATACAAGCTTTCTGTCCCCAAGACCCATGCATTTTCCTCTACATGGGGTTGTTCCTCATAGGTGAAAACAAATGAAAAAATAACAAAATAAAGAAAAAAACTTTTATTTTATTGATAATTAATTTTATCAAGGGAAAGAAAAGAGAGTTTTCTTATGCTTAAAGTTACATAACTTTTCTCATGTAAAAATGAGTAGAAATAGCATTCTGACCTCAAATATACAAATTGGTTACAAGTTTAAATAAATTAATTCATTATTATTTTCTATTTAACTACAATTTATTTTTAGTTAATACAAATGTAAGTTGAAGAAAATGAAGTGAAAAATAACAAGCACTAGGGTATAAAATAGCTGTCTACTTTTAAAGTATTTTAAAACAGCTACTATATATCTATGTCCTGTGTGTTTCTCCTCTCAGGTGGAACAGATAAAAATCATTAGAGGTAGATGGCTATGAAAGTACAGAATTAAGAAATTTTTACAGTTCTTCTAATATCTTGTAAACCAGAAATATACAGTATAAAAGTACTGGTGGTATGACATTCACATTTTTCCCTCCATTTTCCATTTTTTAGCTAAACATCTTGTTTATTACAAATAAAATATAAATGTACCACTTAATTAAAATCATAAATATATTTGAATAAAGTGTAAGAGATCACATTTCCTCATTGATATCCATTAACTTAATATAAAGTAAAAGTTACAGTATTTCTGAGTCATGTAGACATTCTTATACCACAACCATTAGGGTTGGTTTGTAAAACTATAGCTTTATTACCCTACTAAAATCTTTTATACAGCATTATATTATATGGAGCACTCTAGTTTTCCCTGTGGTATGTAATCTTCCACACTTTTAGGTTTTTATAATCACACTGAGTAAAACACTTGCCAAGTTTTATTGTTTTTTTTTAATATAAAATTTTAAGTCTCAATAGCAAATACACTTGATGAAATAACCGGGCTTTTTAATAGGCTATTATAGATGCAAGATATTGTATCATTTCCAAATTTCAATTCCCAAATTTAAGGTAAGGTCTGCCTCTTAAAACTGCAAGTAAAGACACCAGATATCTAAAAATTATTTTTATCCATGGTCTGAGGATATATTCATCATGAATTTCCTACTAAGGGAATTTATTATCTTGTATTTTAGCTTTATATTAAGAGAAAAAAATTCAAAAATTGTATTTCACAAACCTAATTACACAGTATTTGCTATGTAATCAAATGACTTACATATTACAACCCAAGAAAACTTATCAAATATTAATTTTGCAAAGCAAAGCAGAAAGTCCTAGTCAATTTTCAAACAAGTTCAAATGTGCCTGTTTATTTCTGTGACTTATTTGACCCATGAAATTCTTCCTACTTAAGCACAGCAAAAGCATCACTGTGACTTTCCTATAGTAACCCCAGTGGAGAACTAAACAACACGATTCCATCTATCATAGCAAGAAGAGGGTCAACTTTAGTTTCTTTCTTTTTTTTTTGGCAACAGTTAAATCCTTACAAGAGTAACAGTTATGCCATTGCTCTTGGCATTGGTTTAATTTTTTATTTGTAAATAGAAGGAGAAAGTTATGACCTAAATAATTAGGTAACATTCCCAAAGAACTTATCTTTCTTAGGGAAAACATATAGCAGAATAAAAACATTTAATTATAATTTGGTCATGCCTAGACTATCATGGCCTGCTTATATTTTTATATTTTTATTTAACTGTAACTTGCATAAGTAAACAAATGTGTGGTAATTCCAAATCATCCCACTGTACAAAATGATACATTACTTTGGAGAAGTTAGCAATTTAGTCATTTAGAAAGATGGGCATATTTTTATAGACATGGTAAATTAAATTATACTACAAACAAATTTTCACAAAAATTCACCCAAGATATAAAGAAAGTCTTCACTTCCTCAGCTTTCAGTGTATTTCTTCTCTAGAGCAGAATGGGATTCCTTCTAACATTCAGAGGTGAGTCAGTCTTGCCCACATTTACACACCAGAGAAGGCTGGTCTCATCCATTTCAGAGACCTGACTGCTGGCTCTAGCAGTTTTGAAAGCAGTGTTTCAGTTTACAGCCCTGCCATTTACCAACAATATTATCTCTGACACAATTAGTTCATCTATCTGAGCTTCAGTTTCCTTATCTGTAAAATGGATCTGAAAATATCACACTCATGGGATTGTTGGGAGAATAAACAGGAGCATTCATGTGAATTCTTTGGGATAACACTTGTTACAGAATATGCACTTAACATAAATGTTGTTCTGTTATTATAACTAACTTTATTGCATTTACTAGCTTATGTCTATATACATCTGGAAGCATGGAAATTTAAACCCAAGCATGCTCATTTCTGAACCAATGTCAAACTGCCCTTTCTAACACAATTACTGAGCTTTTGTTCTTGCTGTCACTTCTATCTTTTTTCCCTTTCAAAACTCAATGTTATGACACGTTTAAGATTTGGATCAAGTTTATTCTTTAGTCCACTTTAGCTATATACATATCTCTCATTACTATATATTAGTGCTTAACAGTACCACCACTGGCTCTTTTTTCCCATTATTGCTAATAAATCTTTATTGGACACATATTGACACCCAGCCAATATGTGTTGAGTAAGTTGACTATTTTAATTAAAAACATTTATTTTAGAGCTAGGTACCTAAAGCTGCCTAAGGTAACTAAAGCTTCCAGGTGACTAAAACTTCTCTCTCCTGCTCCTCTAACATGGATCAATATTGTGCAGAGGAAATGCTGTACATACAGCATCCTAGTGGATATACTTTTATAAATCAAACAAGTTGGCTAATTAGCATAATACTTAAATTAAACCAATTTGAGAGTCTTCTTTAGTCATATGGCATGTTAAAAACAGTACCTTAGTCTTTGCACAGTATTCAGCGTAAAATGGGAATTCAATTCAGTTTGCTGTTCTGTAACTTGGATATGAAAGTTTCCTTCTAACTTATGTGTGATTCTTTCAAACACTCTTTGTCACAACTATATTCTATCTATTAAACATGTTGACTTAAAAACCACTGAATAGCATAAGCATTTCTTGTGGGTCAAATAAAATGCTAGACATAGGTTTATTCCAGGGCTTGAACACATTTTAAAAATAAGTTGACAAATAATAAAATATATTTGGTAAACCATCAACATTGGAAAATAATTTTTAAGAAGAGTATAAAAAGTTGTATTTTAATAATTATAGTACTGCTAAGGAAATTTAAATAAAGTAAAAAGTACATGCATAAAGATACCAATTACCATAGTATCAAAAACAGTGAGATAATGGGAATAATAACTTTAGTTAAGTGAATATTCATAAATTTTTAGAATATATTGCAGCATTTAAAATTAAAACTGAGTACTATAACATAGGGAAATACAAAACAATTTCAGGGAAAATGCAAAACAATTTCAAGTAAAACAATGTGAAGTGCAAAATTATATGTTCTCTCTGATTAAAAGTGCTCAGCTTATGTTTAAAAAAACTAAATTTCAGAATTATTTTTCAAACTTCAAAAAGATTACCAAATTCTCAAGTGCTGATTTTTCTGTCTGGAGAATGACTGGGCTGCTGACTCTGCCAACATTATAATTGAAAAAGGGGAACCAAACTCATTTTCCCACCTTATAATGAGAGATGGGAAGGGATGACTCAGTTTCTCTTGCTAATAGAATAAGCGATGCAAATTTCTTTTGAAAGGCATCAGATAAAAATCAACTTGTCCAAAGCATGTATAGAGTTGTATATTTGGTAATGAGGGGATTTGTTCTTTTAGAAATTTGTTTATTCCCTTCCCCAAAGAGTTTAAAGTATTGCACTGAGATCACAAAATCAGATATATATTTTTTCACGATGTGCTCCAAATAATATTCATATTAAGATATCTAAACTGGGTATATATGAATAAATACAAATAAAACATAAAGTGTCTTGAAAGCAATGATTCCACATAATGAAAGAAGCTGGCTTCCATGGGGAACTTTTGGAAGAAGTCATTTTCTTTGTTCTAGTGTATGGTTTAAAAGGATGACAAGTGATTTGAATTAACACAAATAAATGGAAATCTATTCCATGCTTATGGACAGGAAGAACTAATATTGTCAAAAAGGCCATCCTGCCCAAAGCAATTTACAGATTCAGTGCAATCCCTATCAAAGTATCAATGACATTTTCAATGAACTAGAGCAAATAATCCTAGAATTCAGATTGAACCACAAAAGACCCCAAATAGGTAAAGCAATCCTGAGAAAGAAGAAAGCTAGGGGTATCATGCTTCCAGATTTCAAGTTATACTACAAAGATATGGTGATTAAACAGTATATACTGGTTCAAGAACAGACACATAAATCAATGGAACAGAACAGAGAGCCCAGAAATAATCCACATATATATAGTCAAATAATAGATGACAAAGGAAGCAATATTATACAATGGGGAAAAGACAGTCTCTTCAATAAATGGTGCGGGGGAAACTGGACAACTACATTCAAGAAAATGAAACTGGATTATTTCCTAACACCATACACAAAAGTAAACTCAAAATGGTTTAAAGACTTAATATAAGATATGAAACCATGAAACTCTTAGAAGAATACATAGGCAAAAATCTCTTGAACATAAACTTGAATAATCTCTTTCTAGATATGTCTCCCCAGGCAAGAGAAACAGAAGCAAAATTTTAAAATTGGGACTACATCAAACTAAAAAACTTCTGTTCAGCAAAGGAAACCATCAACAAAATAAAAAGACAACCTACTGTATGAGAGAATATATTTTCAAATGATATATCTGATAAAAGGCTAACATTTAAAATACATAAAAAAATCATGACCCAAACTAAAAAAACAGATAACCCAATTAAAAAATGGACAGAAAATCTAAGTAGACACTTTTCAAAGAAATACAGTTGGCAAATAGGCACATGAAAAGATGTTCCACATCACTAATCAGGGAAATGCAAATCAAAACCACAATGAGATATTACCTCACACCAGTCTGAATGCCCACCATCCAAAAGACAGGAAATAACAAGTGTTGGCACAGATATGAAGAAAAGCGAACCCTCCTACACTGTTGGTGGGAATGTAAATTGGAGCAGCCACCGTGGAAAACAGTATGGAGATTCCTCAGAAACTGAAAATTGAAATACCATCTGACCCACTAATTCTACTTCGAAGAATTTACCTGAAGAAAACAAAATCTCTGAGTTGAAAAGATATATGCACGTCTACGTTTATTGCTGCATTACGTACAATAGCCAAGATATGGAAGCAACCAAAGCATCTATGTATAGATGAGTGGCTAAAAAAGAGATGGTACATATCTATAATGGAATATTAGCCATAAAAAAGAAAGAATTCTTGCCATTTGTGACAACATGGATGGGCCTAGAGGTATTATGCTAAGTGAAATGAATCAGGCAGAAAAAGACAAATACTACATGATTTCACTTCTACGTGGAATCTAAAAACAAAACAAAATGCAAACAAAACAAATAAATGAAACAGCAATGGACTCATAGACGCTGAGAAGTGATTGGTGGTTTCCATGGGGGAGGGGTGAGATGGGTGGCTGAAATAGATGAAAAGGATAAAAACAGAAAATCTCAATTATAATATGACTTAGTCATGTTGATCCAACTACAGCACGCAGAATATATTCAATAATTTTGTCCAATTTCTATGCTGACAGCAACTATACTAGCTGGGATGAGCATGTAATAATGTAGATAACTGTTGTATGACTATGCCGTATACTTGAAGCCAATATAATATTGTATATCAGCTATACTTCAATAAATAAATAAAATAAAATTATGACAGGCAAGCTGAAGTTCTTCAAGAGGAAGAATACTGGGGTTTAAATTATTCCATGTTTTAAATAATAAGAATAGAGCTCCTATAATAGTTAACCTTTCTTAAACCCTTAATTTTGCTAGTCACCAGCTAAGAAGTCCTTTCATGTGTTTTCAGATTTAAATATCCCAAGATCTTATTGCAATAGATAACATTTTTATCTCCATTTTACTTAGTGGATCTGAGGATTGGAGAAAAGAAATAACTTGCCTAATGTCACACAGTTTCAGGAAGCCAGATATTTTTTGTTGAAGATCAGTTTCTCCAATAAAACACTGTATTTTGTAGTAGTTGTTACTGTTTATAAAGTTATCTTCTTAATCAAGAGAGGTATCCATGATAGATTCAATAATGCAGTAAAATATACTTAGATAAAAAATAGGGACTCACAATGGTATGACATCTGTCCCAGAATTCCTAAGAAAAATATTTGAATACAAATGTGATCTCAGTGATATATCATGTGTCTTATTTTTTAAAAATGAAAGTGTTCTCTATGAACATGACTGCTCTTTTAGATTGGTAAGTCTTAGGCCATGTGAACACCTTTGAAGAAATGGGAGAAGAAATTTAGGATGATGTGAACTTTTTCATCATAGTAATCTCTTCTTTTCCTGCAGAATACCCAAGCCTGTAAAAATGGGAAAAGTCAGAGGAAATGTCAACTTCGTATGAAACCATAGTTAAAAAGTGAAAGAACTGGGATTTGAACCCATGAATGTTTGATTTTAAGTCTGTGCTTTACGTAGCAGTCATTTAAAAGGAAAGATCCATACAGGTATATAGAAAGAAGTAATAACAGTTGTTCGTGGGTTTAATTGAAAGGGTGGAGTAATTACACTGGTCACTAGGTAATGTCAGTATAAGGAACAGAAGACAAAATCGTTCACTTTTATGGTTACATGACAGTGGGGGAAACCTGTTGTAAGCCAGGTAATAATAGCCTACTATTATCAAGGTTTTAAGTACACCAAGAAATACAGTTTTTTAATTCTGATTTCTATGCAGTGAGAGCCTGCATTGCACATAAGAGATATGGATAAGGATTTAGGGAAAATCATGCATTTATGCATGAATTATAATGGAATACACAAGAAAGATAACATCCTTAAGATATAAAGGGGAAAAAAATGAACTTAAGAGATCCAGATATGAACATGGCATGATTTCTTTCTCAAAGAGAATATACTATTTTCTTAAGCTGTAAGATTTGTTCAGATACGGTCTTATATATTTCTTTTTTTTACCAAAGCACAAAGATCTTTTAAAGTCCTTAAGACAAAGAAACCTAAAGACTCAAGTTTTATTTTATTATATTTTCAATACAATATTTTATTCCCAACTGAGATCTATATCCCATTATTAGAATAGATGACAATGTTATTCTATAAAAATCAACCTTTCACCATATTTTCTTAATTTTGTGATTGTCATGCCATCTTCATTGTAGTATAAATGTATTTAAAATTTGTTTTAAAAAATCAACCTATATGAACCAAGTGAGAGCACACTCTATCTTATTTTGACATAACACGAGTAAATAGAATATAATAAAATACCTTAAAACACATTAGGCTCTAATTCCATGTGGGTGGAAGTGAGACCTCAGGGATTCAACCCAGTGATACAGAAACAAAGGAAAGATGGATTTAAATGTTAAAATTTCTGAAGTCAAAATCATGCCAAAGGACTTTCTCTTTTACTGTACATTTATTTCCCCAAGCTTATATTTGTCAGACTTCTAAGAAAACCTGAAGAAAGCAGTAGAAATCTGTAGCCTCTCTGTTTTTGGGTATTTGGGAAGCAGGGAGAGAACTAGGAAGCCAACAAAATGTCAAAATGAGTTGAAAATTGCAATCATGGAGGAGAGGTAGAGTAATGCAGCAAGACTTAGGCATTAAGTAGGTTACTCAATTATGAGTCGCAACTAAGTTTTGTTTTAACTAAAACACTAAGCTCGATTTTAATCAAGTATTGGAGGATTTTTGGCTTTCCATATTACAAAGGTAGAACATAGTAAAGAGTGCAGAGACCTGCATTTTCTGGAAACAGCGAGCTTGGCCTGTAACTACAAACCACAAGGCAAGTGTTCGTGGTATCAAAACTATGCTTGCTCCTTCACTTTCTTTGCAATGAAGTCTCACCGAACTGTATTTCCTGAGAATGAGAAAGACCTCAGTGTAGTGGGAAAATAATGAGAAGATAACAAAAATCCAGATAAACAAGGTGAAGGGACAAACAGGGAAGGAATGAGTGAATCAAAAAGTGGAGCAAAGTAGTGAACAATGAGTAAACATAAAGTAAGGAAAAAATGGAAAAGAACAAAATAGAAGCCTCTCTGAACAAACAGATACATAAAATGACATATTTTGGATGTGATCATATCCAAATGATCATACGACCAAATGATCATATCCAACATGGTCATCATAAACATTTGTACATTTTTTGAAGGAGGAAATGAACTAAAACATTTGGAATTGAATGTATATTAGAGAAGAAAGTAGGAAGTCAACGTTATGTTATTAACTTGATCAATAACCATAACCAAACAGACAATTTAGCACCACCTTAACCCTCAATTCACTTCAGTGTTTGTAATCTCCTATTGATTGCTAGCTAACCAAATAATTACAAAGCTCCACTTTTCTTTCTATTGAATAAACATGATCACAGTGGCAACCTTGATTTATTTAAAATGTGTAAAGAGCTGTATCTAATTGCAAATACAGAGTAGGATCACTTTGAAAATTTAGATGGTCTATGATTATTTAAATAGAATTATATCATAATAACTAAATATCAAAATAATGCAATCAATAAAATGTCCAAAATAGCATTGCTTACTGTGTCATGTTCTACTCATCCTGGGACACTTCTGTAGAAATGAATAAAATCAAACTACTTCTGCTTCTGCTTATTCTGAATTATTTGCAATGACCTTTAAAATACTGTACAGAAATAAATGTGTTCACATGTAATTAAGATGAAGTTTAAAATATGTAAGTCGAATGGAGTATTTTAAAATAACAAATTGTCACCTCTAAAAATTAAAATATATAAAATTATTTACTATAGTAGAGATCACATGCTAGTTTCTCAATAATATGTTTGATAATAGAATATGAAACTTGTTAGAATAAATTCAGGCTACTAAGTATAAATATTTCAGTAGAATGTCAATGCTTTGTCCCTATAGACTGAAAGAAAAGAACCAACAAAGGGTAAAAACTCAAGAAAAGCAAACCTAAGCAACCTCCTTGCCGAGCTGTCCTTGAAGAACTAGAAAAAAAGGACCTAGGCATGTAGAATCACCCTGTTGGAAATGCAATAAAGCTAGAAAGTATTATTCTCTGAATTAAAACTTGGAGTAAGACATACATGTTTCCCTGCAGTCTCAAGTTTATTCCAGGCTCATGATGGCATGCATTAGGGCTAACTTTTCATCTTTTAATTTCTGGAAGAGTTTGTGTAAGATCGGTAAACCTCATTTGCAAATACATGTGAGTGTGATTTTTTTTTTCAATGGAATATATGAAATTACAGATGTAAGAACTCTATATTATTGGAAATGTTTAGGTTACTTATCTCATACCGAGTCTGTTTTTGGTGAGTTTCAATTTTCTAAGAATCTATGTATTTGATCTGTTCTCAAATATATTTGTATAGGGTTTTATATCATATACACTGTATTTTGAATCTCTGCTGCATTATTATTTAAATTATTCATATGTACTGGTTTCTTTTTACTTAATAGTTTCTACAGAGACTAGTCTATTTTGTCAGTATTTCAAATAATCAAATTTTGAATATTAGTTTTTCTTTCTCATAACTTACTTTCTTTTAATTTATTTGTGCCTTATTTTTGTCCTCTTATATTTGTTTTTCTTTCTCCATTTTTTAGGTAATCTGTTCTCTTCTTTCTTCTTTTGGGTTTTTGATCCTTTCTACCCACTTTAAGTTGCCTATCAAATTCATTAATTTTGACCCATTCTCCTCTCCTAAATTCTTTCAGTAGTTTCTTTTTAAGTACTCATTGGCTCCGTATCTGTTTTGACCTTATGTCATTTTTTAATGCCAGTTGTAAGTAATATCTAATTTCCATTGTGAATTTTTCTTTACATTTTATCATAAATGGGTAAAAGTGTATTTAAAGAAAAAAATCTCAACCTATTTGGTATAATTGATTATACTTTTGTAAATTTCTAACAACTCATTGTCAAGAATAATATGAATTATCTGAACTTTGTTTCTTGCTTCATGGCTTCACGCATGTGAATTGTTGGTAAATGTTCCATGTTTGCAGGATAAGAAGGTGGATGTTTCTGTGTTCTAAGACCCTACAAATATCCAAATATATTAACTGTTTTACTCAAATATTTCATTTCTTAATTTTTTTTCTGCTGAATCTATCAATTACTGAGAGAAATGTGATAAAATATCTGCTCATAATGGAGAATTATTGATTTTCCCTTATAGTTGCTTTGTATAATTGTAGTAGATTGGTTGCATTAGTAACCTTGATTCTTCTCACCTCTTCCTGAATGCACACTCTTTGTAGTATACCTTACAGGTCTTTATAATGTCCCTCCCAATCCCCTCCCCCCTCCCTGCTTGACTCTGGTCTGTGATGTTTTTTGGTAAATGGAGTTTTAGCAAACATGATGTGAGCTTGAAGAGTGTTTGATCATACCATACGCTTGTTTCTTGTTTCTGCCTATTAATGCCTGATAATCTGCTTATTATCATGAGATGGTATCCTGGGTTGTCTTTTGGGGACATTTTAGCAAGACAATCCAGACTACCTGGCAGTTATCTCATCACCAATTATATGAACAAACCTATCTGAGACAATAAAAACTGCACAGTCAAGCCACACAGAAATAGCTGACCTGTAGATTCATGAGCTAACTATATGTGCCTCGAACTTTTTGTGTGTGTATGGGTGTTGTTTGTCATTTAAAATTTTTTTGAAAGAGAGAAATGATAGACTATTTTAAGCTTTTATAGGTACAAAACATACATTCTATTATTTCATTGGGGATTGATAATATTTTATTAATATACAAATAATCTCAAATAAAAGTAGTATATTTGACTTTCACATTAGTAGCAGCTTGATAAAACCTTTACTCTTTTATATTTAAGTTTTCTTCATTTCTGTTTTGTGTGGCAATTTCAGATAAATATGTAGTAGAGAGGTTATTGGCTTTCACAGTCAACAGAAATGCTTACAGTTTGTGTTGCTTCACTTGTGCTAACTGTAACATGGAGTCACCTGTGCAAACAATAAATAGAGTTAAACAAAAGTTGGAGGCCTATTACCTACTTACAATTTAATTTTACATCTTATTTTCAAGTATTAACAAAACAACAAATCATTTTAGCACATCTCCTGTTTGATTAACATGGGACTCCATACTACACTAAATATTATAGCTGGAGTACTGGAGCTATGTAAAGAAATTCTAGCAAAATAAGTTCCTTGCCAACAAGTGGGTTAGGCCCTTTGAAGTTGTCTGATGCATCCCCGTGACTTTAGATTGCATTGGAATACCCTGGAAACTCATCTGTTATCAAAAATCTGCCCTGCACTCTGAGCTTGAGTATGGAGAACCATTACCTGCAACCATATCAAATCTACCACCATCAAAAAACATGTTTGACTTCTCAGCCTGTTAGGGATACACCAGAGAGTGTAGAAGTTGTGGAAGTGCATATATGTTGCCACCACCTTGAGGTAGCTTGAGCCTAGAAGAAAGGGTGAGGTTATTGGCAGCATCCACATGCAGGACTGGGACTGGTGTGAGGCAAGTGAAGCACTAGCGTTGGGTGCAAAAGTTAAGCAGATGCCCCAAAATTTAGATGCATGACTTAACTAGATAAATAATATTTTAATGCCATATATTTTTAAAAATCAAAATTAACACAAAAATCTGTGATGAAGAAAAACTTGAATTAAAAATTTTAAATAAAGACAGCTTCTCATAATGTGAGCTCTCAGAGTTACCACCTCTCCTGTGTAAATATTACAAGATATTTCCTGAACTGTGGTCTGTAGGACAAATTTTGGAATGCATATTAAGTTGTTTTCATGTATGAAAGAACATCTGGAGACTTCCAGGAAGATGGTGGCATGAGCAGGGTGGCAGAAATCTCCTCCCCAAACCAAATTTATTTATGAAAATACAACAAATACAAGTATTCCTAAAAGAGAGACCAGAAGATATAATACGGCACCCAGCCTGCAGCTACACCTGAGAGGACTCGGCACCTCACAAAGTGGGTAACATATGGAGCCACGACCCGGTGGGACCAAGCACTCTCCACCCCAGTGCACCAGCGGGAGGAGAGGATTCAGAGCCGGGAGGCAGTGGAAGTACAGGCCCATGAAATAACCAATCCTGGTGATCTGCGCCAGGAGCACTGACACATCGCACGGTGTATCGGAGATTGGAGAGGCAGAGGTGCAGGATCCAAGATGGCAGGTCCACTCAGCTGGTTCCCCAGGACAAAAGAAAAGTACACACTTTTTTAGGGGTCTTAAAGAGACAGGGGCCCAATGGAGGAGCAGGATCATCCCAGTGCACTCAGCTAAGCAGGCTAGGAGGCCTGGGGAATTTCGGTCCTCTTGGAGTGCGGCTGGGAAAAGCAGTTGCACCGAGAATTCCCACAGAAATCAGCAGCCTCCCATTCGTTCCCCCCCCGGCCAGAGTCACAAAGGGCATGGTGGAGCAGCAGTGCCACCTACAGGATGCTCACATAAAATACACGTGGCAGGCATTTTTTTTCTCTATTTTCCCTTTCATCTTTTTTTCTTTTTCTGACCAATTCTATTGCCATGAAAACACAGAGGAATATGGTACAAACAAAGCTTATCCAGACAACCCCAGGCCAGACAACCCCAGAGAGGGAGCGTGATGGGATGGACATGCACAATCTTCCTGAAAAAGAATTCAGAATAAAAGCCATAACCATACTGATGGATCTACAGAGAAATATGCAAGAGCTAAGGGAGGAAGTGAGGGAAGTGAGGAAAGACTATGCAGAGAGGAGACAGGCGATCGACGGGCTTAGCAGCAAACTGGACGAGATGCAAGAGACCGTTAATGGAATAGAAATCAGAGAACAGGAATACAGAGCAGCTGAGGCAGAGAGAGATAAAAGGATCTCTACGAATGAAAGAATATTAATAGAACTGTGTGACCAATCCAAACGGAATAATATTTGCATTATAGGAGTACCAGAGGAAGAAGAGAGAGAAAAAGGGATAGAAAGTGTCTTTGAAGAAATAATGGCTGAAAACTTTCCCAAGCTGGGGAAGGAAATAGTCTCTCAAACCAAGGAAGCCTACAGATTTCCCAACACAAGGGACCCAAGGAGACAACACCCAGAGACATAATAATTAAAATGGCAAAGATCAAAGATAAGGATGGAGTATTAAAGGCAGCTAGAGAGAGAAAAAATATCACCTACAAAGGAAAATTCATCAGACTATCATCAGACTTCTCAACAGAAACCTTACAGGCCAGAAGAGAATGGCATGATATATTTAACATAATGAAACAGAAGGGCCGCGAACCAAGAATATTGTGTCCAGCACGATTATCATTTAAATTTCAGGGAGGGATTAAACAATTTCCAGACAAGCAAAAGCTGAGGGAATTTGCCTCCCATAAACCACCTCTTCAGGATATCTTAAAGGGACTGCTCTAGATGGAAGTACTCCTAAGGCTAAAAAGAGGTCACCAGAGAAAATAAAATCATAGCAAAGAAAGCAGACCATCCAAATACTAACTAAAGGCAAAGAATAAAACACTGAGTATATAAAGAAGGGAGGAGGAAGAATAAGAAGGGTGAGAAAGAATCATAAGACTGCGTTTACAATAACTTAACAAGAAATTTAAGTTAGACTGTTAGATAGTAGAGAAGCTACCCTTGAACCTTTGGTAACCACGAATCTAAAGCCAGCAATGGCAATAAGTACATATCTATCAATAATGACCCTAAATGTAAATGGACAGAATGCACCAATCAAAGACACAGAGTTACTGAATGGATAAAAAATCAAGACCCATCTATATGCTGCTTACAAGAGACTTACTTCAAACCCAAAGATATACACAGACTAAAGGTGAAGGGATGGAAAAAGATATTTCATGCAAACAACAAGGAGAAAAAAGCAGGGTTACAGTACTTGCATAAGAAAAAAAAAGACTTCAAAATGAAGAAAGTAGCAAGAGATA
Source organism: Phataginus tricuspis (assembly GCA_029783875.1). Lineage (NCBI taxonomy): Eukaryota > Metazoa > Chordata > Mammalia > Pholidota > Manidae > Phataginus > Phataginus tricuspis. The sequence goes on along the minus strand of JAQQAC010008350.1, from coordinate 38,541,231 downwards.
AAGAAGGACATTACCTAACGATAAAGGAGTCAGTCCAACAAGAGAATATAACCATTTTAAATATATATGCATTGACACAGGAGTGCCGACATATGTGAAACAAATACTAACAGAATTAAAGGAGGAAACAGAAAGCAATGCAGAAATTTTAGGAGACTTCAACACACCACTCACTCCAAGGGACAGGTCAACCAGACAGAAAACAAGTAAAGACAGAGAGGCACTGAACAACGCACTAGAACAGATGGACCTAACAGACATCTACAGAACTCTGAACCCAAAGCACCAAGATACACATTCTTCTCAAGTGCACATGGAACATTTTCCAGAATAGACCACATACTAGGCCACAAAAAGAACCTCAGTTAATTCAAAAATACTGAAATTCTACCAACCAACTTCTCAGATCACAGAGGTATAAAACTAGAAATAAATTTTAGAAAGAAAACAAAACGGCTCACAAATACATGGAGACTTAACAACATTCGTCTAAATAACCAATGGGTTAACGAACAAATCAAAACAGAAATCAAAGAATATATGGAGACTAATGACAACAACACAAAGCCACAACTTCTGTGGGATCCAGCAAAGGCAGTTCTAAGAGGAAGGTATATTGCAATCAAGGCCTATTTAAAGAAGGAAGAACAATCCCAGATGAATAAAGACACAATTACTGAAATTGGAAAAAGAAGAACAAATGAGGCCCAAGGTAACCAGAAGGAGGGACGTAATAAAGATCAGAGAACAAATAAATAAAATTTAGGAGAATAAAACAATAGAAAAAAATCAATGAAACCAAGAGCTCATTCTTTGAAAAAATATACAAAATAGATAAACTCCTAGCCAGACTTATTAAGACAAAAAGAGAATCTAAACACATAAACAGAATCACAAATGAGAAAGGAAAAATAACGACGGACCACACAGAAATACAAAGAATTATAAGAGAATACTATGAGAATCTATATGCTAACAAACTGGAAAACCTAGAAGAAATGGACAACTTCTTAGAAAAACACAACCTTCCAAGACTGACCAAGCAAGAAACAGAAAAACTAAACAGACCAATCACCAGCAACGAAATTGAATCGGTAATCCAAAACTACCCAAGAACAAAACCCCCAGGTGAGATGAATTCACATCTGAATTCTACCAGACATATAGAGAAGAAATAACACCCATTCTCCTAAAAGTTTTCCAAAAAATAGAAGAGGAGAGAATACTTCCAAACTCATTCTATGAAGCCAGCATCACTCTAATTCCAAAACCTGGCAAATACCTCACCAAAAAAGAAAACTACAGATGAATATCCCTGATGAACGTAGATGCAAAAATACTCAACAAAGTATTAGGAAACCGAATTCAAAAATACATCAAGAGGATCATACACCATGATCAAGTGGGATTCATCTCAGGGATGCAAGGATGGTACAACATTTGAAAATCCATCAACATCATCCACCACATCAACAAAAAGAAAAAAAACCATATGATCATCTCCATAGATGCTGAAAAAGCATTTGACAAAATTCAGCAACCATTCATGATTAAAACTCTCAACAAAATGGGTATAGACGGCAAGTACCTCAACATCATAAAGGCCATATATAACAAACCCACAGCTAACATCCTACTTAACAGCGAGAAGCTGAAAGCTTTTCATCTAAGATCGGGAAGAAGACAGGGATGCCCACTCTCTCCACTGTTACTCAACATAGTACTGGAGGTCCTAGCTACGGCAATCAGACAAAACAAAGAAACAGAAGACATCCAGATTGGTAAAGAAGAAGTCAAATTGTCACTATTTGCAGATGACATGATATTGTACTTAAAAAACCCTGAAGACTCCACCCCAAAACTACTAGAGCTAATATCTGAATTCAGCAAAGTTGCAGGATACAAAATTAACACACAGAAATCTGTTCCTTTCCTATACACTAACGATGAACTAACAGAAAGAGAAATCAGAAAAACAATTCCATTCACAATTACATCAGAAAGAATAAAATACCTAGGAATAAACCTAACGAAGGAAGTGAAAGACCTATACCCTGAAAACTACAAAACACTCCTAAGAGAAATTAAAGAGGACCCTAGCAAATGGAAATTCATCCCATGCTCTTGGCTAGGAAGAATAAATATTGTCAAAATGGCTATACCACCTAGAGCAATCTGCAGATTCAAAGCAATCCCTACCAATCTACCAACAGCTTTCTTCAATGAACTGGAACAAATAATTCTAAAATTCATATGGAACCACAAAAGACCCTGAATAGCCAAAGCAATCCTGAGAAGAAGGAATAAAACAGGGGGAATTACGCTCCCTGACTTCAAGCTCTACTACAAAGCCACAGTAATCAAGACAATTTGGCATTGGCACCAAAACAGACCCACAGACCAGTGGAACAGAATAGAAAATCCAAACATTAACCCAAACATATACAGTCAATTAATATTTGATAAAGGAGCCTTGGACATACAATGGGGAGATGGCAGCCTCTTCAGCAGCTGGTGTTGGAAAAACTGGACAGCTACATGTAAGAGAACAAAACTAGACTACTGTCTAACCTCATACACAAAAGTAAACTCAAAATGGATCAAAGACCTGAATGTAAGTCATGAAACCATAAAACACTTAGAAAAAAACATAGGCAAAAATCTCTTGGACCTTAAAATGAGTGACTTCTTCATGAACATATCTCCCTGTGTAAGGGAAACAAAAGCAAAAATGAACAAGTGGGACTATATCAAGCTGAAAAGCTTCTGTACAGCAAAGGACGCCATCAGTAAAACAAAAAGAGATCCTACAGTATATATTCATAAATGACGTATCCGATAAGGGGTTGACATCCAATATACATAAAGAACTCACGCACCTCAACAAACAGAAAGCAAATAATCCAATTAAGAAATGGGCAGAGGACATGAATAGACACTTCTGGAAAGAAGAAATTCATATGGCCAACAGGCACATGAAAAGATGTTCCACATCGCTAATCATCAGAGAAATGCAAATTAAAACCACAGTGAGATATCACCTCTCACCACTGAGGATGGCCAACATCCAAACCACAAACAACAACAAATGTTGGCGAGGATGTGGAGGAAGGGGAACCCTCCTACACTGCTGGTGGGAATGCAAATTAGTTCAACCATTGTGGAAAGCAGTATGGAGTTTCCTCAAAAAACTCAAAATAGAAATACCATTTGACCCAGGAATCCCACTCCTAGGAATTTACCCTAAGAATGCAGCAGCCCAGTTTGAAAAAGACAGATGCACTCCTATGTTTATCGCAGCACTATTTACAATAGCCAAGAAATGGAAGCAACCTAAGTGTCCATCAGTAGATGAATGGATAAAGAAGAGGTGGTACATATACACAATGCAGTATTATTCAGCCATAAGAAGAAAACAAATTCTACCATTTGCAACAACATGGATGGAGCTAGAGGGTATTATGCTTAGTGAAATAAACCAAGCGAAAAAGACAAATATCAAATGATCTTACTCATATGTGGAGTATAAGAACAAATAATAAATAACTGAAGGAACAAAACAGCAGCAGACTCACAGAACCCAAGAATGGACTAATAGTTACCAAAGGGAAAGGAACTGAGGAGGATGGGTGGGAAGGGAGGGACAAGGGGGAAAAAGGGGCATTACGATTAGCAGACATAATGCTGGGGGGGCACGGGGAGGGCTGTACAACTCAGAGAAGACAAGTAGTGATTCTATAGCATCTCACTACGCTGATGGACTGTGACTAATGGGGTTGGTGGGGCGGATCTGATGAAGGGGGTAGTTTAATAACCATAATATTGCACATGCAATTGTAGATTAATGATACCAAAATAAATTATATAAAAAAAAATTATAAACCTGCCAACAAACAAACAAAAAAAAGAACACCTGAAACTTCTATGCTAAGAATATGAAGTCTGGTGCTGTTCAGTCTCTGGAAGTGAGGGTGGCTGTATTCTTGAAAACTTAGTTTAAAAATATTTGACTGTACACTATTTCTCTCACAAGCTTAGCTGAATTTTTTTTTGTTTACATTCTGAAAATCATTTTTCTTGAATTACTGAGTTTATTTATTTTGATTTCTGTTCTTTGACTAACCTACTTGGGCTTATTTCTAAAGCCATATTTATAGCTTTGTGTCTTTGTTTATTTGTCTTACATTTTAATAGCTAGTTATCTTAACACAGTCTAAATTTATTCAACTTCATTAATTCCTTACCAAATTATCTATGGTTTTAAAGCTTATTTGGTCCCCAAATTTCCTTGTAATAATTTTGCCTTTTTTAAATAAGCAAAATAGAGAGATTATATTTGTCTATCTGGACTATATTTGCATCTTTGGATCTACGTTCAGGTCAATTATTTCCTCCTCAATAATGATAAATCTCTGATTAAACCATCCATTATATATCAGCTTTTTATTTTATAGTTATTCCCTCAAAAAATTCCATCCTGTTATTTTAAAAATTGTCCCATTATTTCTTATAGCTTTTAATTCCTTCTCTATATGTTCAGGCCTCACAATTATCACTTAAAATGAATTAAATGTTTATTTTCCATTTTGTTTCTAATAAGCCTGAATTCTAAATGGGTTTGATTCTGATATCTATTGCATTATAAGTCACATAACAATTTAATTCTTCATTTAATATTTTCAGACTTGCAAATAGAATGAATTCAGTTCAAAATCTATGTAGGACTAGCCTGTCAGGTTCTCAGAAGAGATTTTCTTTTCTTTCCACCTAGTACCACGATCAAGATTCCTTGCTGCTTTCTCTTCTGTTTTGTGGATATAATCACACAAGCTAAAGGTATATTCCTTTGGTGCCCATTTATAAATGAGTTGTTTTTTAGAATTCTTAACTGAGACATATCCTAGGCATTCTTGGCTATTGTCTCTTTTTTTTTTTGCCCTACATAGACTAAGTTTCACCAGGATTTGCAAAAGTCACAGGGAGAACACTCCCTTTGAGGTTTCCTTGCCTTCCAGGGCATCTGCTTTTATTTTATTACTGCCATCAGCAGCTTCAATACAATTTTTAAAAACCAGATCATGATTTATTTCAAATATATAAAATATTTTATCTTACAATCTAATTCTTTTTTAAAGAGTTGCCTCCATTAAAGTGCTTCTAAAATTTTTCACATAATAGCATGCATTGAAAATGTTAAAATTATAAGACATATTGGAAAAAAAAGTATGCTACTTAAGGTTGGAGACAGCTGGCCTTTTTCAAGTCTTCTTCAGCTAACTAGGTGCCTGGGGGGCTAAAAATATTTTTGCAGACTTTTAAGCCATTTGGGCACACTTGAAACTTGTATGGAAATCAAGGTTGCAGGAGCAATACAGGAACTATGAAGATTTCTTTTTAGTTCAGTGCTTTTTGTTCACCACATTGTTGTAATATGTAAAAGCATTCTCTACTCTAATTGGGAAAGTTCCTGCAACTGACAGTTTTTCTGTTGAAAGTTCTCAAACCTGTTCCAAAACTTTTACCCAGTAAGTAGTACCTTCTAAGAACATACTAAGTAATGAAAATCTTAAAAGAAAATTTTGTTAACATCACATACTAAATAAACAAAAAAAAACTCTTGCAAAAAGTGATGATATGTGAAATCTATGGTATGTGAGCTCTGCCCCATTCCATTTATCAAAGTCCAATTCTTCTCTAGGTACAAAGAGATAACTCTGTTTCCCAAGGGTATAAACGGAGAATTACCTAACACCAGATGAAAAATAAATGTACCTATTCAAGTGAAAAAGTATGGCAAGTGCACCTGTTACTTATGACACTAATTTTTTCATGAATTTGCTGCTTTGTTTTCAGTACAAGTGACAAACAAGGGCCATAGCATATTTCTATATAAGCCGTGTCTGCATATGTAAACCATGATGGAAATTGGAGAGACTCTTGTGGAAGATTTAGGCCAAAAGTGGCATTTCATCTGAAATAAGGGTAAATAAAAGGTAAGAAAACAGAATTTTAGTATTAGATAACTTATTATTTTAGTCTGTATTTATAAACAAAAATATGGAACCAACTGAAAACATTCTCTTGTATGTGCTTTTAGAAATGTTATGCAATTTAATCTTCACACTGCACATACACATGCATGCACACATTCAGAATTTGAGATCTGTAGAACACTAAAGCTCAGAAAGATAATGGCATGAAGTCACATAACAAAAAATACACTGCTGAATTTTATTCAATTTCAGCTGGGTTACAAGGACATATTCACCTTAACAATATCATGTTATATCATTAAATGGAAATTTTACACTGGATTATAATACATCACTTATAATGCAAGAAGTTCTCAAAATGAAATGTATCTGATTATGTGTAAAAATAATCTTTTCATTTGAAACTTTTTCTTAATGTCTTTAATCTTTAGGTATTACTATAAGATTTAAATGCTATATTAAAATTTATAGTTTAATTTTTTCACATTATCTTTCATATTTAATTAACTCTTATGTATGTAAACTCTATTTATATTAAGTTGGTTAACAATTTGGCTCACTGTAAGAAAGAAGTTGCATTATTGTTGTTAGGACTTAATTTACACAGAGGATTTTTTAATTTGTGCCCCAAATACCTGGTCTTTAAAATAGTTTCATAAAAACTTGTTATGGCATATAAAATAATTTGAAAATATTAAATTTTCAAAAATGGGTGCCTGATAAAATGTGAAATTGTGGTAATCTCTATGAATAATCAACATTTATTTTAAGTTTGTTAAGAATTGTCAAAATATGAGGAGCAGCAACATATGGCAAAAGCAAGAAAAAGCATAATATATTAATTTATTTAAAATTGTAAGTAGCAAAATAGTAAATAAAATTGGTTAACATGTTCAATATTATTATTTATACTATGTAAGTCTATTCCCTCAAACACATCTAAAATAAAACGAATTTTCTTGTCTACCTTTCCTTCTCCTGGTGCTTCACCTCACCCCCATGCTCTGTCTCCCAATTTTAAAAGTGAATTTTGCCTCTGACATGTATTCTGTCCACAAGGAACATGGTGTTTCACAATGGACACTTCTTATTTTCACATGAAGATCAATGTTTCCAGGATAAAGGCAGTAGCTAGTGTATATGCAGATTTGGAGCTAAGGATCAAAAATATTACTAATGGTTATGGCTGGATTATACAGTTAGTGGCCTAAGAACTCTCAGGAGAACCAAATATTGTTTAGAAAATTTTCATATTTAATATCCTAGTAAAAGCATCTATCTGTCATTTTGAGAAAAGTGAGCATTTGGTTGGACTTCCTGACAAGACCTGTACAAGTCTTTGAGTGAATCCAGGGCCACATCTAGTAAGAGAAAATCATGTTTCTTAGGAAAAGACAGCAAAGTGAATAAAAGAAGGAAGGGTGGGTATCTGCTGACCACCTTGGCTCATGTACTGTTCTTTGAAGTGCAGCTTTTAGGGTAGAGCTGTCCCTGTGGGTTTTGAGTGTTTAAGCAGGTGTTTTTCTACAAACAGTTGTTTTATGTGTATTTATTTTTATCTAATGTAAATAGTTTCTTTCCCTAGTTTCTCTTTAGCAAACTTTCTTATTAAGAGCACCAGTTAGAAGCTGCTATGTGCCTGAATTCTTAGCAAGATTGGAAAAAATAAATGGGGTTCTGCAGAATTTTCTGATATGCAGTGGGACTATTCTTTTTTGAAATACCAGTTTCTTTTTGGCCACTACTTAGGGACAACCTACCTTACTTTCCAGCATGATTAGTATAGATACCTCTCCACTGTTAGAGAGAAATAACCCCTAGATCCCTTTTCCACTTCAGTGGAGATAATGATGCACTGAAATAGCTCTAAGGTGTACCTGAAACTATGACACTACAAGGAAGTTTATATTTTAAAGCAAAGAAGTTACATTCCATTAGGTGTTAGTATCTAATAAATATGCAGTGCACTGAGAGACTTCAAAGAAAGATGGGGAGTTTGTACATATTTCCAAAATTGTTTGACAGACATTAAAAGTGATATAAATCACAATAAAATAGAGATGAAAATTTCATCTACAGTAAAACTAGACAAGTTCTCATCATCATCCCACACATTTGAACTATCCACCTGATACAATGAAATTTAGATGAAGCCAAGAAAAGATACAAGGAGCTAATGCTTAATTTTCTGGCAAGAGAGGAAAGTGCAATCCTACAACCATATACAAGGTTACTTTTTTTAAACACAGTAATATTTCTTATCCTGAAGAACTGAAATGTGAAGCTTTGGATAGAATACCAAGAACATAAGGAGCAGACTGTTTGGAAATCAGACTTGCAGGTAGGCTAGGGGTCGACTTCCATCACCCCAGACAGTGCTTCTCAGATTTCAGTGTGCATCCACGATGACCAGGAAGCCTCCTTGAGCAGCGATTACTGGATTTCACTTCCTGAATTTCTGGTTCAGCATGCTGGCATGGTGCCTGAGAATTTGCTTCTCTAAAAAGCTGATAGCAAAGCTGCTGGTCTGGGACTACACTTTGACAACCTTTCGTCTAAATGGCTTGGTTGTTGTGGTTAGTGTTGTTGATATTCTTTAAAAGACTTTGTTTTTCAGACCAGTTTTAGGTTCACAGCAAAACGGAGAGGCAGGTAGAGAGATTGCCTGTGTACCCCCTGCATCCACTTACGCATAATCTCCTGCACCATCAACATACCCCACAGAACAGCACATTTGCTGTGATTGATGGACCTACGCAGACACATCATTATCCCGCAAAGTCCGTAGTATGCATTACTACTCACTCTTGGTGTGGTGCTTTCTGTGGGTTTGGACAAATGTATAATGGCAGGTATCCATCATTATGGTATCACATAGAGTAGTTTCACTACCATAAAAATCCTCTGTGCTCTGACTATTTATCTGGACCTGTCCCCACCCCACAGTCTCTGGCAACAGCTGACCTCTTTATTGTCTCTATCCATACTTCTATCTTTTCCAGAATGTCATGCAGTTGGAAAATCATGTAGTGGGTAGCCTTTTCAGATTCTTTTCTTTCAACTAGTAATATGCATTTAAAGTTCTTCTATGTCTTTTCATGTCTTGCTGATTCATTTCTTTTTAGCACTGACTAATATTCAGTTGTCAACATATAACATAGTTTATCCATTCACCTACTGAAGGGCAACTTGGTTGCTGCGTGTGACTTTTAAAAATGTGTTTCATTTTTGTCTCCTTTCTAACTTCTCAAGGAGAAAGAAAATGGTTTGAAGACAAGGACACAACCTTACTCTAACAGCAGTGTGATAGGGCTGAGGGATATGTGAGAATGGCAAGCTAAAAAAGCTATAGCATTACAGAAAGAAAGTCTGATATATGGTGTGATGGCTTTGTCCTCCAGCTTGCTTAGGCTAAATGACATTCCCAGGAATTCCCTTTCTATGCTTCCAGATAGGGTGGCTATAAAAAATATATATATATCAACGCAACTATTTTAAACGTAATGAAATATTTCCAGATATAACCAATTTAACCAGTAGACATTAAAACTTTTCTAAACATTCCAAATTAGAAAGGAGAGGAATTCCATAAACACAATTCTTTATCTAAAATTGGCAGTAAGCTTTCACACTTTTAGAGGAGTAACCAATGTAAGATATCAGAGAAAGGGAAAAGAAAAAAGAAAGAAGTAAATTTAAAAATTACTATAATTCTCTCATACGTTTTCCAAGGTAAATATAAAGGGCATTAAATTGAGTTTGTAGAGCACAAATAACTTCCTATGAAGGCTAGAAAGAGATGAACTCTGATAATGTCTAGGCAGTTGTGGTTAAAATTGCAGTATTTCCAGAATCTCTTGCCTGGCCTTAGTGCATCTCCATATCAATAGGTGTTTCTAAGGGGTGGAGAGAAGTAGTCCAGCTCCATATCAATAGGTAATTACAAAGGGGAGAGAAGGCATATCTGGAGCGGGGTCATCAGAGACACAGGGCGAGCAGAAGTGGACAACTGCTTGAACAGTTTCCTCCCACTTTATTTCTCCTTTTGACTGATTTCTGTTTCAAAGGTAATTTTCCCCAATTATAGCAATAAACCAGCTGTGTCACCTACCAATATAGAATTACTATTGAGCAACCAGGGAATGAACTAGTAAAGACCCGAGCCCACTACGAAGACATTACAAGAATCTAATCTGGCTCACTTCAAGTCATTAACGAAAACAAAGCAAAACCAAACCAAACTTTGTCACAGCGCTGGACTCCAGTAAGTATTAGTCATATTTAAAATTAGAAATGTTATGGAAAAACACAGGCAATTTCAAGGCAAATTAAGTCACCAATTCATATAATTTGGAAGTAAGTATGTTTTATAATTGGCTTTTAATTTACTGATGTCTTTAAGATTCTTTATAAAAGACACAATGTTCATAAAATTGTCTTTAGTTTATAGCATACTTCATTTTTTTCTTGATATTTCCCTCTTCTTTAAAATTAAAAGGCAAATGACCTAAATTATTAGGAAACTAAAAAAAATATATCAATTGAATAAGTGTTACACAGCTTTTCTGAAAATCTCAGCTAATTCACCTAATTTCCCTTTCTCTTTTTCTTTCTTTCTTTCTCAGAAGGTTCCCTCCTGCTCTGATTTCCAGTGACATTGTATATCAGTAATTAGACTCACTGAGAAAATTGAAGCCTTAGAGTGTTGTATCTGCAAGCAAATTTTAAGACTAATGTTTTATTTATCTGATAGCATGCATACACATGCAGATTCATTTATTTAAATGGTATGAAATTTAAAAATCTTTCCATTTCTTTTGGGGGCCATTATTTAACTGATCACATCAGACTAGAATTTATAGTAGAATTAAGGTAGAAGGATTTTTAGATAGGTTAACAAAAAAACAAAAACAAAAACAAAAATACACTGATGTTTGGGACAAAATTCAGGGGAATCGAGTGGAGATAAGTAAAAGAATAGGATTGATTCTGATCCTAGACTCTTTTAAAGTTTTTAGAGGGGGGATTGCTAGAATATTAAAGAGTCTGAAAATACAAGCATTGACAAAAATAAGATAACTGCTGGTTACTTAGATACAGATACAGGTACATATATCAATTAGGTAACCTTAAAGAACTGCTTTATGCATCACAAATTCTATCATTTTTGGCAATGACCTCTGAGACATTGCAAGAATCAAAGAGAATACAAAGATCCTATCTGTGATCTGTAACTTGCTTTTCAGGTAATATATGCTGTTGATGTACCTACTATTCCTCTGCCCTAAGCATCATTGACAAAGGAAGATATAGCAATTATGAGAGTGTTTGGTTTCACATTAGTGACAGTTTGGTGACTTCTTTTAATCCTTGTCCATCTCAATAGTAGAATAATTCCTCTCAGGCTGGGGGGCAGAGGAGCAGTAGTGCAGAGGTTAGGGAAGAACTGTTTGTATAACAGAGGGAGAAATGACAGATTATTTCAATACATATTTTTTCCCTTAATAGTTTTAGTCAACTGAAAGTAAATGATTTATTGCCCTTCATATTTTCATTTGTGGCTCTTCTCAAGTTTTACCTAAGCTCTGTGTGATTCTCTGACAACTTCAATTGCTTTGAGAACAAAAACTGTTTAAAATAAAATCATATTATGACTGATTTGACTGAGGCATATGACATCAATGAAATTGGGGCTTTACTGAAAAATTCTTTCATTCTAAATAACACAAGGCATAGAAAGCAACCTCATTTGATGAAAACTTCGTCAGAATTGTAACTACTACATGTGTTCATGTCTTCATAAGTACTGGATAAACTCCTCAGTGTGGTTAAAACTATGCATGTTTTTCCACATTGGGAGCTGAAATGAAGTCTTTGGAAAAATGCTTTATATGTTTGGTGTTCCCTATGTTGCAATATTAGAGATGTATTTGGTAGAAGAGGTAGTTGAATCAAGTCAACATTAGTAAATAAATGTGTAGAGATTCTCCTGAAGAAAAAAATCCAAATGCTCTGATAAATAATCAAAAAAGAAATTACTTATTTGTTTGTTCTCCATAAAACAGGGCATGTGCTGAAATAACGCTTGTTGTCCCAACCTATGCATAACCATAGGTAGAAAGAGTATTTTAAACCCTGAGAATTGTTCACAGTAAATCCAATTATAGTAATGATCCTTCCCATTCCCTTTATATAATTGATCTAGAGGCCAAATACTGAAAGATGTGATAACAGTCATTTTAGAATAGTTATTTTGAGAATGTAAAATAATCTGATAAACACACACACACCTCTCACAATAAAAGTACATTAATCTAGACACATATCTGAGTTGGAAGTGTACTGCGTGTATGTGCTTTTCATTTAAAGTCATCCTTTTTCTAGCCTGGTAAATTACAGCTCAGGACACATCCTATGGGAAATGTATTAAGTATAAAAAAACTTACTTGCACAGTGCTTTCTTTTCTTTTTGAAAACAACCTATATATTTTGGATATTACCAACATTCAATTAGCCAACCAATCTCAATCAGCAACCTATTGTGTGAAATTCTCTATGTCCCTTGTGTGCTGTAAGTGCTTGTAAGAGGAATTCAGCACCATTGATGCATATGATGTACTCTTTCAACAGTGTGTGTTTAAAACCCACCATGAACCTCATCCTCTGCTTGGCACTGTGTCCACTGAGATGTGCGTATGATCCTTTCCTTTGGATGTCGGTCTAATAATGGAGTTGGGAGTACAAAAAAGGAGCCATGCTAAACCTCAGTACGTAAGGCAAAGAATACATTCCTGACCACTGTAGAATGCATGCCAAGTGGTTTTTAGGAGGAAACCTCTAAATCTTTGAGTTAAAAAGAAGAGTCAAATCTGATCTCTTTGTTATGTTAACTTTGCTCTTCTCCTATGGAAAATGGAGATGAAAATACCTGACTTTCTGCTTACCTCACAGGCTTGTTGTGGATATTACATATTTTTATTATTGCTATTGCAATTGATAGTAGTAGCAATAACACTACTAATAGTAGAAGTATTACTTATATTACTGTGAGCAGGGTGTATTTAAACATCTGCAAGCTTTTTAACACCTTAATCCACAGATACATCAATACAAAGGGATTGAGCAAAATGGTGAGAGAGGGAGAGAGAGAGAGAGTATCCAATAGATGCAAAAGACTGAACACGTAACTTTTGAACAAAATGCAGCAGCAGGAGCCTGAGGAATTCACAGTATTTGCCTGTGCCACCCTGTTTTTTCCTCAATTAGCTTCTTTCTTTCCAGCTAATCTGATTGGGATAGTGTCAGTAAAAATAATTTTTGCTGGATTTTTCTAATGTGTGCAGTGTGCGTCTGAAGAATAATGATTTTCTCTAAGTGGATAGATACCAAAGCCAAATATCACAGAGTGCAGCATTTTCTAAGCCACTCAGTATGTGGGGAAGGCAGGCGCCCTGAGAGATGGAAACAATTGCATCTGACCCTGATAACTGAATGGGTTTCATGCATCCAAACCTTGCTGTTTAAGACAAAATAATAAAATTGTGCTTCAGAGGAGATAAATGACTCTCCAGAGAAGGGTAAAAGACATATTGCCCTGCGAGCTCTAAAACATTAGTTATAAGAAAGAAAGATTTATTACCCCTATAATTCCACCAGGAAAAAGGCACTGGGGAGTTGACGAGAGGCACATGAGTTCAGGGGACATTTTCGTTTCAGTGCACATCTGCTGACAGTCTGTCTCGCGGTAACTGCCGTGCAGTGCGGGTGCCTTTCTTTCTAGTAAGCACGGCGAGAGTACCTTATCCCTCCTGGTATAATTGTTCTTGTTCCGTTTGAGCATAATGGGATTTGAAAGTTATAAGAGAAGCTAAAAGGTGAAGAAAAATGTGACTATTGAAAAAGAAAAGCTATTTCTGACGAAACTATTTTATTTTGATGCAACGAACCCTTGCCATTTATACTTTCACAAGGTTGTACAGAATATTTTATAAATATTCTGAAATTTCTTATGGTGAATCCAGATGGAGAGTCTTTATATTTGTACTGTTATTTTCAAAAGGGAGAATGAAAGAACTTAAGAAACAATAGTGATATCAATGTTTGTTTGGCTTCCAAAAGCTTTATGGACAAGAATTGCTTAGAGACAAATGTAATTACTTGTTTCAACCTGCATGTATAAAAGAAGGTCATAGACATTTTAGATTTACAGTTAGATCAAGGTTATTTCTGAAAAGCCTAATAACAGTATCCTCTCCTGAATGTATTTACTATGCTTGCTCCTTAAAATGGGCAGAATTTTAGAATCCATTTGTTTATACTTAATATAATGAATTAAACTGAATAAATGAATTCTATTGGGTATAACGAATTAATGTTGAAACTACTGATAATTATTAATTACTAATATAAATATTTATACTCAGGGTATTTTCAAGGCAATCTAACTATACAGTAAAAGCAATGAAACTTGATATGGGTTGTGGGGTTTCCTATAACTGGGAACATCCAAAATTTATTTACTGGAAGGTCTCTTGAATCTCATAAAAATAGCACCATCCCAACATGTACAGAATAATTGCATGGTTTATTCTATGTCAAGGACTGTTCTTACTGCAAACTGGACCTGAGACTCCTCTGAGGAAATATCTTTATCTTAACTCCAGCATAGCATGATTTCCCCTTCTGATAGACATAGTTCTATTTAATTGATTGCAGCAATTGAAATATTTGACTTAGAAAAACCTGAATTAACTAAGGGTTGCTAAGGTCCAGAAGTATTTTATCCATTGAGATTGCATGTATACTACAGAGATTTGCTGTCAGAATTAATTTTTCTCACTGAATAGCCACAAGAAAATATTTAAATATTTGACTTTACTATTATCATGGTGCACAGCATCACAGAGAACTCATGACTGACACTACTTTAGGACATTTCCAATCCATGCATACCAAAGCTCATCATCAATAAATAACACTTGTTAACTAATCACACCCTGTCAGGTCATGTGTCTGAATAATTTGCTGTGCAATTTTCTCACATTAGTCAAATTAAAACATAGAAATACATACACTATTCGAGCCAGTTAACTTAATGATGGCTGATATGCTAAAGTGAATTATCTGCCATGTTATATTATTCCAAATTTGAATGAGGTTCCCATTTGACCTAAAGATTTGCAAACATTGCAAAAGTATGGATGAATAATTTATTCTATATATGTTCATGTATAGTAAATGGCAAGTAATGTCTTCAAAACTTACACATATCTGGTTTCATATTTTTTGCAAGGGGTTGTCAGGTACAAAGACATCTTGGTTCACAGGATGCAAATATGACCTACAGTTATTGCGGAATATGCACTAGCAGGGAAATAGCAGAGTGGACACTTTCTCCCAAACTCTCATTTTACAACCTTGGTTGGACATAGAAATTCTGCATGCTCCATGGTCAAGGTTCTAGCAGAGATGTCTACCCATAGAAATCCTTGTTAAAAAAGTTGATAGAGTTGCCAAATAATAAAAACCTTGCTGTAACAAGAATACCCACTTGTGTCAAAATACTATAGTGCAGGTGATAGCTGTACATTACTTGATAGTAACCATGCTTTTTTTTACATGACATACAGTTTATGAGCAAACTATTGAGCCTGTGTATGTCATTTCTAATATATGCTTTAATAGCTCAGTAGCTTTATCCTACAATTAGGTCATTATTTTTTTGCCTATGTGTATGTATATATCTTTCAAAAATTTGGAGGTGATATGCTTTATGGCCAGCAACATCATTTGAAGTTTAGACCATTAAGCAGAGTATCTGAGACCATAAGTACAGACACAGCCTGCCTCCTTATTATGGTGACTGCCATATTTCATTGGATGTACCCACCTTGGAGGCAGGCTCTTTTATAAGTAAATATATTGTCTGTTAAACACCAAGGCTTGAGGGCCAGGACCCCACTGATCTGGTGGTTTAGCTAAAAGTAGTGGGTAAGGTTGTCTGTGTCCAGTGAATGTGCAGCAGCCTGTCAGTATGGTGCCTAAGGCTTTCAGGGCTGGTGTGGGTCTTCAACTAGAGATTCACTTATAGGGCTGGAATATTAAATTGATCACATTTACTTCCTGTGAATGTTCTCTTTTAGGAGCCAGGAACAGTCTATCTCTAGACTCTTGGCAGCAAGAAGAATCGATGAGTCTTTTTTGACAAAAGTTTCAGTCTACTGTGAGGTTGGTCCAGATATTTGTAATTTCATTGAATTTGAATACAATATGGGACTCCAAGACAGGGCTCAAGTTGTTTAGATTGGTTTCAAGACTTCTAGCTGTGGGCAATTCCATTCAAGTTTAGCTGTCTGGTGTCTTGGTATAGGGTCTAAGATAAAATCTGCAGACCTGGGACATACTGTCTCCAGTATTCAAACAGGTCACTTAGGTGCTAGGTCTTTTTTCTTGGTAGGTGGTGGTTACAGAGGCAGCGATACTTAATATTTCTTTGTGTTCCACTCTAGATGATCACTTTTATTGTGAGACTTGAGCTTTGTCTTCACTCAGAGCCACATTTAGTCACTTGTGCCAGGATGTCATGCAAATGCCATAAAATGGTATCCTCAGGTGAGGCATTATCAAAAAGCCACCAGTGCAGCAGAGAACCTCTGTGTCCACCAGGAGCTCATCTTGTACTAGAGTTTGTCCAGCACATTGATGATTTGTTATTGTCAAGCCTTTCCATGTGAAGGGAGACTGATTTTGGTTTGCTTTCCATTGGGTATAAAAAATAAAGCATTAACAATATCCAAGGCCATATACAAATGCCAACAGTGGCAGCACAAGGAGTCACCATCATGATGTCAAGTAAAATGGGAACAAGGGTGGTCACTCTCTTGTTCAAACTTATGTATTTCATGGAGACTTCAAACAACTGTGGCTTCCACTAGCCAATCAGGATGTTACACTGGAGGTAACACTGGGTGGCATGGTAGCACCTCTCGTTATATTAACTCTCCTGTAAAAGGAATGAAGTACTTTTTTCCTCCTAATGTGTGGCATTGTTTTCACTATACAATCCCAACAAGCTTCCCAGGGAGAGGCCACACTTGATTATACAGTCTACTGACTTTTGTAGAAGCCAAAAATGAAGATATCACTGATTCCAACCAACAGACTTGTCAATACACTGTATCACCTGTGCAGGCTGGCAAAAACTTATAAATATATACAAGCACAAAGGTAAAAATAATAGTTTTGCATGCCCTGTTAACCTAGGGAGTTTAGGAATATTTGGGGTCCTTGTTTAGGATGGGAAGGGAGAGCTAGGTCCTACACCTATCCTTGTGCTGGCTCACCCCGTCCCCATCATTTTCTAAAATCAAGTCCAGGCCTCAGTATCAGCCTAGGCACACAGGCACACACCTGCTTTCAGGTTCCAAGCTCCCATCTCAATCAGACATTTTTCCTTTAATTTCTTATTAGCCTCTAGTGGTTGCACAAAAAACATATACATTTTAGTTTCATACTTGTTTCCTTTAGTTGACTATCAAAAGTTTTACTAGCTGATTGTCCTTTTTGACAGACACATTAAGCTTTAAATATCCTACTTGTTTTGGAGTTTTTAATGAGTGACAGCCTTCCCCCTCATGGATCCATCCCCTCAGAGACCTGGAGCAGACTTCTCTGAGACCTTGATAGGTCCTAGGCTAGCAGCCCATGGGCACCCTGCCTACTGCTGGAATCTGAACAGACATCTTAGCAGCTCTATTTGAGGCCCATGGGCTACACTTCCTGGTTACTTTTCATTATCCCTTGGTGATGAGATGGCCTACTAAAATTCTTTCACTTCCAAAAACAGAAACAAAAGCGTGGCACCAGGATGAGTAAGCAGAGCTTGATCTATGCTGAATGACAACTGTCTTCTGAAGGCATCACTAAGACAGAGCACTAGTGCCTCCCGCCTCAGCTAAAAGACACGCTTTACTGGGAAATGCTGACAAGCAGTGGTGAAGCAGGTTCATGCTGCCTTGCTAAGTCATGACCCCACTGTTTAGGCCATGCCCAGTAGTGTGCACTTTTGCCAGATTTCCAATTAAATTGAGCATGCCTGGGGCAGCAGATTGGACTTGTGACTGAGAGAACCCCAAGGAAGAGAATAGGCCCTATTCCATCCATATTAATATCTATAGGGTATTAGATGCATTAGATAGCACCTACTTTTTTCTAAGAAACAAGAAATATATCAAGGAATTTTCAGGCCTATGAATATAGGGAACATGTCTAGCAAAGGATCATGTCTATACACTAGAGGCTGTGAGAAGAGCTTTGTATGGCAGAAACACTGGAACCAAACAACAGTTTTCTCTTTCTGCAGAATACTTACTCCAGCTGAGTCATCTCTTTGCTCAATTACTGACATGGGAAGGAAATTATCCTCCAAGGCCAAGTATATATTTTGTTTGAGTTTTGATTCACTTCGAGTATAGTAGAAAGATGTTTTATTCTGTACTTGACTTCAATATGACTTCATTTATATATAAACAGGGCTTTTTTTCTGCTTTTTGCCTATTCTTTTACTAGATCCAGATCATCTGTTACACATCAGGCCATTTTGCAAGGTGTTGGTGACACAAAAAGTAAACAAAACTGAATTCTAGGCTTTGAGAATTTTAGAATAATGCGGATTCAGTCTGTAAAGATAGAAGAACTACAAACTATCTCAGGAATATAGACATAAATTACACAAATAACTTTAATGCCTTATTACAGTAGAAACATCTACAGAATGCTGTTAATAATTAAAGGGAGAGTGATAGACTCCTTAAAGAGGGAAGGGAATAAAGTCTTCAAAATAAAAGGCAACACATGAGAAAAAGTAATACAAAAGAAATAGGCACTGATTTATTCTGTTTGGGCTATTAAAAAAAAAAAACAGACTGGGTGCCTTATAAACAGCAGAAATGTATTTGTCAAGTCCTGGAGGCTAGAAGTCCCAGATCAGGGTGCCAGAATGGTAAGGTTCTGTTCAAGGTATTTTTCTGGGTCAAAGACCTCTTTACATGTTGGAAGGGGCTAGGGAGCTCTGTGGGGACTCCTTTATAAGGGCATTACTCCCAATAGTGAAACATGGAATTATAGAAAACAGATCATTGGGGAATTTAACTTACTTTCTGAACATCTGAACCATAGGGTGTGCAGAGAAGAAAGGTTAGAGATAAGGATAATGGACACAGAGTTATTCTATCATGCCTTCCTAACTTCTTCAACTTTTAATTTTATGTCATGGTCAGACACTGACAGATTTGATGCAAGGGAGACACTTGAATAGGATCGTATTTAAGAAAAATCCATGGAAGAAATGTGGAGGATGGATTAAAAAGAGGCAAAATTAACATTGTGGAAACTGGTTAGAAAATGACTGCAGGAGACTGAAAGAATTACTTCCATTTTTATCATAAATTTCTTACTATCTGCCCAGACTTTAACTGTTTATAACTTGACTTCTGTTCACAAATTCAGCTTGAATAAATAGAACCTTAGTGCCAAAGTTTGGCAGTGAGAGAAAGACACAAGTAAGCATGAAACAAAGTCAAACAAACAAAGATATATCAATAGGAAGGGCAGTGTCAAAAAAAGAAAACATAGAAAGTGGTCTGGAGTTTAAAAAAAAAAAGTAAAATTCAGTCAGTATAAATAAATTAAACCTGAAAAGAATTACAATAAGATATTTTAAACTTAAAGACTGCTGTGTAAGATATACACACTTACCATGCTATAGCCTGCTTATCGTTTCATTACAGCAAACATTCAAATTAAACAATTAAAATCATTACCACAGTTCAATTGCAAGAACCTATCAAATAATGGATTTGCCATGACATGAAAGATTCAAAATTCCTTCTAAAAGCCTGAGGCTTTGAATCTCTTCTGAAGCTGTAGACTTTGCTGTGTTGGCCATTTTTGTGAGGACATCTTCATGTAAGAAGGTGTGTCCTGACTTAGGAGGAGATATTGATTGTGATTTAAAAAATCAAGGTATTAGTAAGAATTCCTCTCATCTCTTCATGGTCACAGGGACTGGAGAGCCAGATGTGGGGTACCTGCAGACTAATGTCTTGGCTCCCTCTGGAGGATATTAAGATGTCACAGAACCTAAGCTACTGAGTCTAAAAGTTTCCCACAAGCAATGTAAGATTTGAAAGGATGAAGTGAAACAACAAATATCAGGGATTTCTGTTTCTGGCCATGATGGGGTAACCGGTCCAGGACTTGCCATCCCAAAGCGAACAACTTTGGGCAGAACAAATGAGACAGCTGACTTCAATCAAAATTGACCACCGAGGGATGGGAAACTCAAGAGGGCAACCTCAAGAAAACCCTGGCTCCTTGCCTGCTAAAAACCTCACCAGCACAGCAAGCTGGAGTCTCAGCAGAGCGTGGAGGTGATACTGAACCCAAGACAACACAATCGGATCAGACCAGCAACCTGGAATCTTCAGAGCAGGACTCTGGAAAAAGCTTCAAAGTTGGGGATGGGAAGGTGGAAATCTACATGAGGGCTTCTGCACATCCTTGATGAATGCCTGGCTTAGAATGTGCAGGGCAGGATGGCATGAGACTTACAATGGAACAGTTACCTAATTGAGAACAAAGGAACAGGGATAGAAGAGAGGTCAAACAGTGTTGAGGGAGATCAAAGATTCAGCACACCTGATGCAAGAGAGCTCATTAGCCACTCCTTAATCCCCAGGATCTGAAGCCAGAGACAATGGAAAGGGACAATGCCTAAAAGATACACATTAAAATTAAAGACACAATCAGGTTGAAAGTAAAAGGATAACATCATGTAGACAATAAGCATAAGAAGGCCCTATGGCTATATTACTATCAGACAAAATAGACTTTCCACAGAACAGTGGACAAGAAATGAAAAGTGACATTTCAAAATGATGAAGGAACTATTCATTAGAAAGATGTAAATGTTCTAAATATGCACGTACCTAACAGAGCTTTAAAATACATGAAGCATAAACTAACAGAATTATAAAAAAGACAAATCCTTAACTTAATTTGAGATTTTTAACATCTGCCTCTCAGCAAGGAATAGGACAAATAGACAAAAAAATCTAGTATACACATAGGAGATGAGGGCAATATGATCAACCAAATTTATTCCAATTGAAAGGAAAAGGAAAACTTATTATAATAGTGCTTACTTAGATTAAATGGAAAAATTCCTTGAAAAACATAATTTAGCAAAACAAAGTCAAGAAACAATAGTAATCTGAAGACCCTATTAAACAATCATTTAAGGAAATTGAATTCATAATCAAAACCTTCCCAAAAAAAGATACTTCAAGCCAAACAGTTTCAGAAGTTATTTCTTTATGACATTTTATACCTGGATTGAAGTATAGATACTTTAATTCAATTTGTTTCTTTACCTTCATCACTTTTAAATTCTACCGTCTGGAGTATAAAATTATGTTATAATTTTCATTGCAATCATCAAATATGATTTATAAAACTCGTAAGTAGGGTAGTGTACCCGGTTCAGTAGTGTCTCTCAGAAACAGAGCTATAGAATGTGAGCGTATTTGGAAATTGGATCTTTGCTGATATAACTAATGATAAATTAAAAAGTCATACTGGATTAAAGTGGGCCCTCATCCAATGATTGGTGTCCTTATAAGTAAACACAAAACAAAACAGAGACACAGACATAGGGAGAGTGCCATGAGACTAGGCAGGGATTGGCGTAATGCCCCTACAAGCCAAGAAATACCAAGGATTATTAGCAACCACCAGAAGCTAGGAAGAGGCAAGGAAGGATAAGGGAGAGCGCAGCCCTACTGATCCCTTAATTTAAAACTCCTAACTTCCATAACTGTGAGAAAATACATTTTTTTTGTTTAAGCCACCTTTTCTGTGGTTATTTATTATGGCAGCCCTAGAAACTAATACGGCTTTATGTATGGAGAAGTAGGGTGCTACTGTAATAAATACCTAAAAATGCGAGCATAGCTATGGAGCTGTGTAATGGATAGAAGCTAGTAAGAATTTTGAGATGCTTAATAGATAAAAGCTTTGATCACCTAAAAGGGACTGTGGACAGAAAAATACTCATTAAAGCTGGTTCTAGCAAAGGCTTAAAAAAGACATGAGAAGAGGTACAGAGAAAGTTCTACCTTAAAAAATACATATATCATCATGAACAGAATGTTGGTAGAAATATGAGTACTAAAGGTGCTTCTGGTGAAGTCTTAGAAAGAAAAGAGGAATATATTAATCAACATTGCAGAATCAGTATTATAAAGGGGCAGGAAACTTGGCTAAACTGTGTTCTGCTATGAGGTGGAAAGTGATGAACTTGGGATATATAGGTGAGATTGCTAAGAAAGCAGAAGATGCAACATGCAACTTGCTGCTTACAGTAAAATGTGAGAAAGAAGAGATGTGTCAAAGAAGGATTTGCTAACTAAAGCATACCAAGCCCTTGATGATTCGGAAAATCCCCCACCTGTCCAGACAGCATGCTTGGAGATGGACCAAGGGACAGTGATTTGCTAAAGAGATTGGTCATATGTCTTATGTACTCAGTCCTCCATATCAACCTCTCCAACTGGGACTCCCATAAGAATATTGGATCTTAAAGTTCTTTTCCCACAGGTCCTTGATGCTCTACTCAAACTGTTCCCCACACTTTTCTTTCTGTTGTTCAGATGGTGTAAATGCTATTGATCTGTTCTCAAGTTCAGTGATTATATCCCATATCATCTCCCCTGTATTATTGAACCTTTGCAGATTTCCTTTCTCCATTATGTGTTTTTTCATTTCTGTATTTTCCACTTGGATCTCTTTTACACTTTGTATTACTTTGCTGATGTTTTCCATTTGTTTCAATAGAATGTGTAACTGATTATTGAAGCATTTTTATTAAGCACTGCTTTAAACTCCTTAACAGATAATTCCAACATTTATTCATTTTGATGTAGGTATGAGGTGAATAACATTTTTCCTTCAAGTTGTGACTTTTCCTGATTCTAGGCATGATGACTAATTTATTATTATATCCTAGACATTTTGACTATTATGTTGGGAAATTCAGATTCCTACTTAACCTTTTATTTTAGCCAGCAGTCACTTTGTTTAGGTTTATCACACAGGTTCTGGCTTACATTTTAGGGCTGGGGGGTCCAATGGCCATTTGAGTTTTGGCCTTTGCATGACTCATTTTGCCTGCTTGATTTATTTGGTTCCACTGGTACTCCCACTTGTCACAACTGGTTGTAGCTGGGCAGACAGAAGCTATTTAATCAGACTAGGTCACTATAAGGGTATTGAGTTCTCTGGTCTACGGAGATGAAAAACACTTCTGGATCTGGACTGCTTGTTGCAGGGAGGTCCCTTCTGCTGCTGTCTACTGGCCACTAGGTATCTCTAGGTTGGGAAGGAGAGCTCAGGTCCATAAAGTGTCTTTCCGGGTGAGGCCTCTTTTTTGTGGTGAGATTCCCCCTGGCTTGTGGGAAACAGTTCTTCCCTAGCTTGGGGTTTGATTGGTGGAGACCTATTTGCCGCCTGGTGTTTCTGTGTGGTGGGGAAGAAGACTCAGGTTACATGGGAAAAGACAGCACTGTCCCTGGTTGATCAGGGCAGGGAATTGTTTCTATCAGTCCATCTTTCCAGGGCTGCCAGTCTCACCTTACCATTGGTGGTATTCCCATTTGATCTAAGCAAGGAGGAGTACACCTGGCTGCTTCCTCTTGCTAAGTTGGAGGATGGGTAAACAGCAGATCTGAGTCGCATTCTTCTGTTGGGTAGGGCTTGACAAGATGCCCTAATGCTGTTATTCCTCCAGTCCTGGAATCTCTATCATGTCTGTCTTCCTTTTTCTACTTTTCAGAGTTCTCCTTTTGTTATTTATTGCATTTTCTCCAGGGTTTATGGTTGTACCAAGCAGACAGAAATGAGATTATGCCTTTTTGTCTAGAAGATAAATTTCTATTTACATTTATATTTTTATTACAATTAAAAAGGAAATAATACTAACATTTACAAATTCTTTCAGAATGTAGAGGAAAAGGAAACACTTCTCAACTGATTTCCACAAAGCCGATATAACAGATAAAGAAAAATCCTGAAATGTCCTAAATTAAAATGACATAAGGGCCAGAGAATGAGGGAAAAAGACAGGGGGCGATAACCAGTCAATAGCTATGGGACAGAGCTAACCAGAAATCCCACATTCCTGGATGAAATCACTTCAACAATGATCTAGAAGGTCCCTTGAACCACCACACCCAGCTTGCCCACAACTCGTGTCTGATCATCATCAACAACCAAGCCACAAGCCTCCTCTAGGGATTAACCACTATCCCCAGGCTTTCCTCAGTTCAATTCAGCTCACCTGCCTTATCTATAGCCAATGTGAAT
Source organism: Phataginus tricuspis (assembly GCA_029783875.1). Classification (NCBI taxonomy): domain Eukaryota; kingdom Metazoa; phylum Chordata; class Mammalia; order Pholidota; family Manidae; genus Phataginus; species Phataginus tricuspis. The sequence goes on along the minus strand of JAQQAC010008350.1, from coordinate 38,516,818 downwards.
TTAAAGAACTTTCGTTCCTTGAGACCCCTCATAAATGTGCCCTGTTTCTTGAGTCTGGCAGACAAGTTGTTTCTGTGAACTGGCCTTGCTGCTGTTGGAGCAGAAACTTCCTGTTCCAGGACTCAGTCCTTTTTCTGGATAGCATCAGAGATCTCTTGGTCTCTAGAGTTTATGAGTTGTCAAACCCTAATGTGGGGGGGCAAAGGGAAGGCAGGATAACACAGAGAAGACAAGTAGTGATTCTGTAGCATCTTACTACGCTGATGGACAGTGACTGTAATGGGGTACGTGGTGGTGACTTGATAATGGGAGGAGTCTAGTAAACATAATGTTACCCATGTAATTGTACATTAATGATACCAAAAGAAAAAAAAAGAAAAATTTAACACAAATATTTTTTAAAAACCTGAAAACTAAAAACAAAAATTCCTATGAACAAAGATGCATAGATTCTCAACAATATAATAGAAAATCAAGCACAATAACATGTAGAAATTTTAATAAATATCAATAAGGAAATTTTATCCCAGGAATTCAATGAAGTTTCAACATTCTAAAATCAATTACTGTAGGTGGGATACATTACCAGAATTATAAAATGAGCCATAGCATTGTTATAGTAAATTCAGAAATAGAAAAAAGATCATGGACACATACAATAGGAAGATAAAAGGAATATAATGGAAATATTTTACCAATTATCTTTTATGTAATTGGGTCTATTTTAGGTATTAAAAAATTAAAATGTATTTAATTTTTATTGAGATGGTTTTAAAATTTAGACAATAAAATCAATGAAACCTAGAATTTAATTCTCCCGATTCTATTACCTAGAAAGTCTACAATACTGACATATTAGTTAAGCTTTCTTAATTTCACTTTCCTTTGTAAAATCTCTATAATTAGAGCTTCAATCCCCAAAGCAATTTTGTAAGAAGTAGTGCAAAATACATGAAAAGGTCTTAGGACATATAAGGCACTTGCTCAATAGTTTGATGCCACTGTTTGCTATTTTTGTTATTAATGTCAAAGTAGGTAGTTATTTATGCTTATAAAATGATTATATGCATGAATAATTGAATGAACAGATAATGTAATTTAATCCCAATGCTACTGTTCCTTTTCACTGATTTACATGTATACAGAAAAAAGGGATATATGTAATCCAATGGCGATTTTGTTCCAATAAATAACCATCTTTTGAATGCCTACCATGTGCCAGACATTGTGCTAGATGCTGGAGATTCAAAAGCATCCATGACTTCATTCCTAAAACTTATGTTTAGCAGTGCAAAGTAACAGTTAAACAATAAACATTAACAAAGTACGATATATGCTGTGGTAGAGTAGGAACATCTAATCTAGCCTGAAGTTTCCCAAAATCATTTCTTGAAAGTGATTTGGAAAGGTGAGGTTTGAGGTAGGCTATAACAAACAGAGGGGCAGGAAGACTGCCCCAGGCACTGACATCCTCCTAGGCTTCTGTGCATGAGGAAATGCCTTGAGCAAGAGAGCATAACAGAAGGCAAAGAAGTGAGTGATGCTTAAGCACTGAGGGAACGTCTATGGCAAGAGAAGAGTAGTGAGAGAGAGATTCCTAAGTGGGTCAAGGACCAGGAAAAAATTTCAAGAGTTGCCAATGATCTAACCTTCCCAAATCATCAGAAACATGAGAGAAATATTGTCCTGAAATATGAATGGGGAATTCATAAATTATTATGAAATTTGTTCATTATTGAAGAAATATGATAGTTTATAAATCTTATATTATTCATTATTCATGTATATAATATGATTGGGTAAACAATTATTATATACCATATTTAAAAATGGAATAGTATGTTTTCATTAGAAAAAATAAAATAACATGTCTACATGGAAAGATCTTCAAGAAATATTAGCTGACAAAAACTCGAAGTATATATGTAAATATACAAGTAACATATACACATGTATATGTATTAAATATGTATGTGTGCTTATATGCAGGTGTGTTTCTATTTCTCAGTATATACAATTATAGAAAGATATTCAAGGAAACAAAGAGTGCTCACTTCTACAGGAATGGTTCTGATACTTTTATAGAAGAAAGATAACTTCACTTTTTATTTTAAAATATATTTTTTGCTATGTTTATGCTTCACTTCTCTTAAACAGAAATTATTTTAATGATGAAACAGAAAGCTTAAGAAATTAGGAAATACAAATGTACTCCTGAGTATTTCTGCTAAAAAAATGAAATTGAATATAACCCCAATTTGAAATTTGATTCAACCAAGTTATAATGACTTCTTGGAAGAATATTAAAAAGTTTTTATATTATATTCAACTTATTCCCTAGAATTAATATTCAAAAGTGATTTCATCATATTTTAAACAAAATAATTTACAGGATGCTGAAAATAATTATGCTTCTGATAGTTTCTTGGCTTCCAAAATTGTTTATTCATTAGTGACCATGGAAAATCATGTTACTTTTCTGAGTTTTGGATTGCTTTTATGTAAAATAGGGACAACAACCAATGTATTTCAAGTGTTGAGATTTGATTCTATAAAATATTGAATTTTGAAATGTTTTATAGAAACTAATCACATATTGGATTGTAATAAAGAAGGTGGCATGAGAGGTGAGACACAGGCTTACTCCTAAAACTGCATATAATATGAAAATATAATTAATATAACTAATCCTGAAAGAGCAACAGGAAAAAAGACTCCAACAGACTGCACACCTGGAGAAAAGAGCAGACCTCACAGAACAGAGTAACGTACAAAAGCTGTGGCCTGGCAGTACCCAAACCCTTCCCCCACCCCAGCTCACTGGTGGGAGGAAGAGAAACAGAGTGGGGAGGGAGTGGAGGCCTGGGACTGCTGAATACCTAACTCCGGAGATCTGCTCTGGGAGCACAAACCTACATTTCATGGTGCTTACATGATACTCTCATGATTCGGGGTTGGAAAGCTAAGACAGGCAGAATTCTTGGACAGATTGAGATTCCAGCTGCTTGTGGAAATCTGGGATCCATATCCAGGTGCTCTGTGACAAAAGAGAGGTGGATAGTCTGAAAGAATTCCTAACACTGAAGCCCTTAGCAAGAGGACTGCTAAAGGGGAAAGGATTGCACAGAGGTTACTACTCAGGAGAGAGGACAGGTAGACAAAATTGCCCAGGTGCACTCTGCCCAGCAGGTTGGGAGCTTTGCCATATAGACTCTCATATTTAAGGAGAAAAAATAAATCGTCCTCCTTAGACAATCTTCAAGTGGTCCAGCTCCCTGGCTGGCTACACAGCTCCAAAGACCGCATCTCTGATACACAGCCTACTGTGCTTTTCTCCCCACCTGGCTCGCAAACTGGCAAACCCTACATTGGCATTAGGCCAGCCAGAGGGAATATCTGTCTACAGCAACTACAAATGCAAAACATAGAGGCTTATACCTGTGTGCTCAGCCCACGGGTTCAGGCAGTGGAGACAGGCATAGCAGCCAGAAGCAGGAAACAGTTCTTTCCTCCCCCCAGGCACCAATACCACATCTCTGTGACCCCTCTAATTGCTTCAGGGCTGCACAACTCCAGAGAGTAGAGCTTCTGGGCACTATAAGGCACCATATACAAATATGAAATGCCAAAGGAACCTGGTTCCGAGTAAAATTAATACAACTCATGAGAAATATTCAAATGACGTTGACCTCATGACTCTTCCTGAAAGGGAGTTCAAAATAAAAATCATTAACGTGTCATGGAGGTACAGAAAGATATTCAAGAACTCAGGAATGAATTCTGGTCAGAGATCCAATCATTGAAGAGCACAAAGGAGGGTATTAAAAGCAGGTTGGATATGGTGAAGGAGACAATAAATGAAATAGAAACTAGAGAAAAGGAATACAAAGAAGCTGAGGCACAGAGAGAAAAAAGGATCTGTAAGAATGAAAGAATATTGAGAGAACTGTGTGACCAATCCAAAAAGGAACAATATTCCATTAAAGGGGCACCAGAAGAAGAAGAGAGAGAAAAAGAGATAGAAAGTGCCTTTGAGGAGGCAATTGCTGTAAATCTGGGGAAGGATATAGTCTCTCAGGACATGGAGATGCATAGATCTCCCAACACAAGTGACCCACGGAAGACAACATCAAGACATATAATAATTAAAATGGCAAAGATCAAGGATAAGGACAGACTATTAAAAGCAGCCAGAGAGAGAAATAAGATCACATACAAAGGAAAGCCCATCAGGCTATCATCAGACTTTTCAACAAAAACCTTCCTGGCCAAAAGGGAGTGGTATGATGTATTTAATGCAATGAAGCAGAAGGGCCTTGAACCAAGAATACTTTATCCAGCAAGATTGTCATTTAAATTTGAAGGAGGGATTAAACAATTCCCAGATAAGCAAAAGCTGAGAGAATTTACCTCCCACAAACCATCTCTACAATGTATTTTGGAGGGACTGCTATCGATGGAAGTGTTTCTACAGTTTAATAGCTGTCACCAGAGGCAATAAAACCACAGTAAAGAAAGTAGAACAGGTAATTACTAAGCAAATGCAAAAATTAAAATAACTATCTCTAAAATAAATCAAGGGATAGAAAATGAGTACAGAATATGACACCTAATATACAAAGAATGGAGGAGGAAGAAAAAGGAGGAGGAAAAAAAAAAGAAGAACCTTTAGATTGTGTATGTAATAGCACATTAAGTGAGTTAAGTTAGATGCTTAGATAGTAAGGAAGTTAACCTTGAACTTTTGGTAACCACGAATCTAAAGCCTGTAATGCCAATAAGCACATACCATCAATAATCACCATAAATGTAAATAGACTGAATGCACCAACTGAAAGACATAGAGTCACTGAATGGATAAAAAACAAGACCCATCTATATGCTGCCTATAAGAGACTCACTTTAAACCCAAAGACATACATAGACTAAAAGTGAAGGGATGGAAAAAGATATTTCATGCAACTAATAGGGAGAAAAAAGCAGGAGTTGCAGTATTTGCTTCAGACAAAATAGATTTCAAAACGAAGAAAGTGACAAGAAACAATGAAGGACATTACATAATGATAAAAGGGTCAATCCAAGAAGAATATATAACCATTACAAATATCTATGCACACAACACAGGAGCACCTACATACATGAAAAAAAACACAAACAGAATTAAAAGGAGAAATAGAATGCAATGCTTTCATTCTAGGAGACTTCAACACTCCAATTACTCTGAAGGACAGATCAACCAGACAGAAAAGAAGTAAGGAGACAGAGGCACTGAACAACACATTAGAACAGAAGGACCTAACAGACATCTACAGAACTCTACACCCAAAAGTAGCAGAATTCACATTCTTCTCAAGTGCACATGGAATATTTTCAAGAATAGATCATATACTAGGCCACAAAAAGAGCCTCGGTAAACTCAAAAATATTGAAATTGTAAAAACCAGTTTCTCAGACAAAAAAGGTATGAAACCAGAAATAAATTACTCAAAGAAAATTAAAAATACCACAAACACCTGGAGGCTTCACAATATGCTTCTAAATAATCAATGGATCAATGAGCAAATAAAAACAGAGATCAAGCAATATATGGAGACAAATGACAACAATAATTCAACACTGAAAAATCTGTGGGATGCAGCGAAGGCTGTGCTAAGAGGAAAGTATATTGCAATACAGGCCTACCTCAGGAAAGAAGAACAATCCTATATGAGCAGTCTAAACTCACAATTAATGAAACTAGAAAAAGAAGAACAAATGAGGCCCAAAGTCAGTAGAAGGAGGGACATAATAAAGATTAGAGCATAAATAAATTAAATCGAGAAGAATAAAAAAATAGAAAGAATCAATGAAAACAAGAGCTGGTTCTTTGAGAAAATAAACAAAATAGATAAACCCCTAGCCAGACTTAATCAAGAAAAAAAGAGTCTACTCACATAAACAAAATCAGAAGTGAGAAAGGAAAAATCACTACAGACACCACAGAATTACAAAGAATTATTAGAGAATACTATGAATAATTATATGCTAATAAACTGAATAACATAGAAGAAGTGAACAACTTTCAAGAAAAATACAACCTTCCAAAGCTGACCCAGAAAGAATCAGATAATCTGAACAGACCAATTACCAGCAACGAAATTGAACTAGTAATCAAAAGCATACCTAAGGAGCAGACTTCCGGGAAGATGGTGGTGTAAGCAGGGAGCCTGAAATCTCTGAACGCGATGTATGTCTATGAAAATATAGCAAATACAACTATTCCTAAAAGAGAGACCAGAATACACAGGAAAGCGCACAGCATGCAGCTACACATGAGAGGACTCGGCACCCCACGAGGCGGGTAAGATATGGAGCTGCGAGCCGGTGGGACCCGAGCACTCACCCACCCCAGCGCACCAGTGGGAGGAGAGGATTCAGAGCCAGGTGGGAGTGGAAGTACAGGCCCACGAAATAATCAGCCCCGGTGATCTGCACGGGGAGGGCTGACACACATCGTGCGGTGTAGCGGAGATTGGAGAGACAGATGGTGCAGGATCTGATTGGGAACATGCCAAGGCGCTTGCGCCCTGCTAAGGGAAGGAAAAAAAAAAGAAGAAAAGCGTGCACTTTTTTTCAGCAGTCTTAAAGAGACAGGAGCCCAGCGGAGGAGCCGAATTGCCCCGGCACACTCAGCCCAGCAAGGTGGGAGTACTGGGGAGTTTTGGACACCTTAGCTGGTGACTGGAAAAGGGTGGCCGCAATTGGACTTCCCATAGAGATCAACAGTCACCCATTCGTTCCCACCCTGGCCAAACTATAAAGGATCCTGCGGAGCGGGATGGCCATGGCTGCGGAACAGTGGAGCAACAGCACCACCTACAGCATCCCCACAGAATCCACTCCCTCTGGGAATTTTTGTTGTTGTTGGTGGTGGTGGTGGTTTTTTGTTTTTTCTTCTCTTTTTCTTTTCTTTTTTCCATATTTTTCTTTTTTTCTTTTTTTTCTATTTTTTTCTTTTCAAAATCTTAAAGAGCCCAGCTGACATACGTGACAACTACCAGCGACCACTTCTATAGCCATGAAAACACAGAGGACTATGATCCAGACTAAGATCAACCAGACAACCCCAGAGAAGGAGCCTGAAGGGATGGAAATGCACAGTCTTTCTGAAAATGAATTCAGAATAAAAGTCATAACCATGCTGACGGATCTACAGAGAAATGAGCAAGAGCTGAGGGAGGAAGTGAGGGAAGTGAGGAAAGACAATGCAGAAATCAGACAAGCCATTGATGGGCTTAACAGCAGACTGGAAGAGATGCAAGAGACTGCTAATGGAATAGAAATCAGAGAACAGGAATACAGAGAAGCTGAGGCAGAGAGAGATAAAAGGATCTCTAGGAATGAAAGAATATTAAGAGAACTGTGTGACCAATACAAATGGAACAATATTCGCATTGTAGGAGTACCAGAGGAAGAAGAGAGACAAATAGGGATAGAAAGTGTCTTTGAAGAAATAATTGCTGAAAACTTCCCCACACGGGGGAAGGAAATAGTCTCACAGTCCATGGAAGCCCACAGATCTCCCAACACAAGGGACCCAAGGAAGACAACACCAAGACACATAATAATTAAAATGGCAAAGATCAAACATAAAGACAGAGTATTAAAGGCAGCTAGAGAGAGAAAAAAGATCACCTACAAAGGAAAACCCATCAGACTATCATCAGACTTCTCAACAGAAACCTTACAGGCCAGAAGAGAATGGCATGACATATTTAACGTAATGAAACAGAAAGGCCTCAAACCAAGAATATTGTATCCAGCATGATGATCATTTAAATATGACGGAGGGATTAAACAATTTCCAGACAAACAAAAGTTGAGAGAGTTTGCCTCTCATAAACCACCACTACAGGATATCTTAAACGGACTGCTCTGTAGGGAAGCACCCCTGAGGCTAAAAAGATGTCACCAAAGAAAATAAAATCATAGCATAGAAAGCAGACCATCCAAATACTAACTAAAGGCAAAGAATAAAACACCTAATATATAAAGAATGGAGGAGGAAGAATAGGAAGGGAGAGATAAAGAAACATCAGACGGTGTTTACAATAACTTAATAAGAAAGTTAAGTTAGATTATTGGATAGCAAAGAAGCAACTCTTGAACATTTGGTAACCACGAATCTAAAGCCAGCAATGGCAATAAGTACATATCTATCAATAATCACCCTAAATGTAAATGGACTGAATGCACCAATCAAGACATAGAGTAACAGAATGGATAAAAAAACAAGACCCATTAATATGCTGCTTACAAGAGGCTCACCTCAAACCCAAAGATATACACAGACTAATAGTGAAGGGATGGAAAAAGATATTTCATGCAAACAACAAAGAGAAAAAGCAGGTGTTGCAGTACTTGTATCAGACAAAATAGACTTCAAAACGAAGACAGTAGCAAGAGATAAAGAAGGACATTACATAATGATAAAGTGGTCAGTCCAACAAGAAGATATAACCATTATAAATATATATGCACCCAACACAGGGGCACCAGCATATGCGAAACGAGTACTAACAGAATTAAAGGAGGAAATAAACAGCAATGCATTCATTTCAGGAGACTTCAACACACTACTCACTCCAAAGGACAGATCAACCAGACAGAGAATAAGTAAAGACACAGAGGCACTGAACAACACACTAGAACAGATGGACTACAGAACTCTGAACCCAAAGCACCAAGATACACATTCTTCTCAAGTGCAAATGGAACATTTTCCAGAGTAGACCACATACTAGGCCACAAATAGAACCTCAGTAAGTTAAAAAATATTGAAATTATATCAACCAACTTCTCAGATCACAAAGGTATAAAACTAGAAATAAATGTTAGAAAGAAATCAAAAAGGCTCAGAAATATATGGAGACTTAACAACATTCTCCTAATTAATCAATGGGTTAACAACCAAATCAAAACAGAAATCAAAGAATATATGGAGACTAATGACAACAACACAAAGCCACAACTTCTGTGGGATGCAGCAAAGGCAGTTCTAAGAGGAAAGTATATTGCAAGCCAGGCCTATTTAAAGAAGGAAGAACATTCCCAAATGAACAGTCTAAAGACACAATTACTGAAATTGGAAAAAGAAGAACAAATGAGGCCCAAAGTCACCAGAAGGAGGGACATAATAAAGATGAGCGAAGAAATAAATCAAATTGAGAAGAATAAAACAATAGAAAAAAATCAATGAAACCAAGAGCTCATTCTTTGAAAAATAAACAAAATAGATAAACCCCTAACCAGACTCATTGAGAGAAAAAGAGAATCTACACACATCAACAGAATCAGAAATGAGAAAGGAAAAATAACGACGGACCCCACAGAAATACAAAGAATTATAAGAGAATATTATGAGAATCTATATGCTAACAAGCTGGAAAACCTAGAAGAAATGATCAACTTCCTAGAAAAATACAACCTTCTAAGACTGACCAAGCAAGAAACAGAAAAACTAAACAGACCATTCAGCAGCAACGAAATTGAAGTGGTAATCAAAAAACTACCCAAGAACAAAACTGGACCAGATGGATTCACCTCTGAATTCTACCAGACATATAGAGAAGAAATAACACCCATTCTCCTTAAAGTTTTCCAAAAAATAGAAGAGGAGGGAATATTTACAAACTCTATGAAGCCAGCATCACTCTAATACCAAAACCGAGCAAAGACCTCACCAAAGAAGAAAATTACAGGCCAATATCCCTGATCAACGTAGATGCAAACATCCTCAACAAGATATTAGCAAACCAAATTCAAAAATACAGCCAGAGGATCATACACCATGATCAAGTGGGATTCATCCCAGGGATGCAAGGATGGTACAACATTTGAAAATCCATCAACATCATCCACCACATCAACAAAAAGAAGAACAAAAACCACATGATCATATCCATAGATGCTGAAAAAGCATTTGACAAAATTCAGCATCCATTCATGATTAAAACTCTCAACAAAATGGGTATAGATGGCAAGTACCTCAACATAGTAAAAGCCATATATGATAAACCCATAGCCAAAATTATACTTAACAGTGAGCTTTTCCTTTAAGATCGGGAACAAGACAAGGATGCCCATTCTCCCTACTTCTATTCAACATAGTACTGGAGGTCCTAGCCACAGCAATCAGACAACAAAAAGATATAAAAGGCTTCCAGATTGGCAAAAAAGAAGTTAAACTGTCCCTGTTTGCAGGTAACATGATATTGTACCTTAAAAACCCTAAAGAATTCACTCCAAAACTACAAGATCTAATATCTGAATTCAGCAAGCTACAGGACACAAAATTAATACACAGAAATCTGTGGCATTTCTATACACTAACGATAAACTAGCCTAGAGGGAAATCAGGAAAACAATTTCATTCACAGTTGCATCAAAAAGAATAAAATACCTAGGAATAAACCTAACCAAGGAAATGAAAGACCTATAGCCTGAAAACTATGAGACACTCATGAGAGAAATTAAAGAAGATACCAATAAATGGAAACACATCCCATGCTCTTGGATAGGAAGAATTAATATTGTCAAAATGACCATCCTGCCTAAAGCAATCTACAGATTCAATGCAATTCCTATCAAAATACCAACAGCATTCTTCAACCAACTAGAGAAAATCATCCTAAAATTCATAAGGAACCACAAAAGACACTGAATAACCAAAGCAATCCTAAGAAGGAAGAATAAAGCTGGCGGGATTATGCTCTCCGACTTCAAGCTCTACTATAAAGCCACAGTAATCAAGACAATTTGGTACTGGCACAGGAACATACCCATTGACCAATGGAACAGACTAGAGAGCCCAGAAATAAACCCAACCATATATCGTCAATTAATATATGATAAAGGAGCCATGGACATACAATGGGAAAATGACAGTCTCTTCAACAACTGGTGTTGGCATAATTGGACAGATACATGCAAGAGAATGAAACTGGATTATTGTTTAACCCCATACACAAAAGTAAACTCAAAATGGATAAAGGACCTGAATGTAAGTCATCAAACCATAAAACTCTTAGAAGACAACATAGGCAAAAATCTCCTGAATATAAGCATGAATGACTTCTTCCTGAACACATCTCCTCGAGGAAGGGAAACAAAAGCAAAAATGAACTCATGGGATTATATCAAACTAAAAAGTTTCTGTACTGCAAAGGACACCATCAACAGAACAAAAAGGCATCCTACAGTATGGGAGAACATATATGTAAATGACATATCCGACAAGGGGTTAACATCCAAAATATATAAAAAACTTACACGCCTCAACACCCAAAAAGCAAATAATCCAATTAAAAAATGGGCAGAGGATATGAACAGACAGTTCTCCAAAGAAGAAATTCAGATGGCCAAAAGACACATGAAAGATGCTCCACATCACTAATCATTAGGGAAATGTAAATTAAAACTACAATGAGATATCACCTCACACCAGTAAGGATGGCCAGCATCCAAAATAGTAAGAACAACAAATGCTGGTGAGGATGTAGAGGAAGGGGTACCCTCCTACACTGCTGGTGGGAATGTAAGCTCTTTCAACCATTGTGGAAAGCAATACGGAGGTTCCTCAAAAAACTAAAAGTAGAAATACCATTTGATTCAGGAATCCCACTCCTTGGAATTTACCCAAAGAAAAACTTCTCAGATTCAAAAAGACATATGAATCCCTAAGTTTATTGCAGCACTTTTTACAAAAGCCAAGATATGGAAGCAACCTAAGTGTCCATCAGTAGATGAATGGATAAAGAAGTGGTGCATATACACAATGGAATACTATTCAGCCATAAGAAAGAAACAAATCCTACCATTTGCAACAACATGGATGGACCTGGAGGATATTATGCTCAGTGAAATAAGCCAGATGGCGAAAGACAGGTGCCAAATGATTTCCCTCATTTGTGGAGTATAACAACGAAGGAAAACTGAAGGAATAAAATAGCAGCAGACTCAGTGACTCCAAGAAGGAACTAGTGGTTACCAAAGGGGAAGGGTGTGGGAGGGCGGGTGGGGAGGGTGGGAGAAGGGGATTGAGGGGTATTATGTTTAGTACACATGGTGTGGGTGATCACGGGGAAAACAGTGTAGCACAGAGAAGGCAAATAGTGAATCTGTGGTATCTTACTACACTGATGGACAGTGACTGCAGTGGGATAATGGTGGAGTAAGGGTGAGTAAGAGTGTTACTACCAAGGTCCATTAGCAGCCTATAGATCACCTGGCAATCATGCCCAGTGTACTGGTCATTGGCAGTCACTTGAATGACTGCAGTCCCCACTGGCATATTCTCAGTGAGTACAGCCTTATATGGATCACCCTCAAATATAGGCCTATTGGGTAAATGGAGTAACCATATTTTTTTTCATGTGAAACCTTCATAAGAGTGTATATCAATAATACCTAATAAAAAATAAAAATAAAAATAAAAATAATTACATATATTAACTGACCTGAGAAAGTAAATTGATGTAATCTCAATCTGGAACTCTATTCAAGAGATTTTTTCGAGTTTTAATGTTTGGGCAATCAATACTATTGATACCAATATTAAGCGGGGTAAACATGATTCCAAATGTACTTTCAGTTTTACTGTATCCTTGAAAATTAAAAATTAAAAAAATACTTCCAACAACGTAATTGTTATGCAAAGGTATACTATGTTTCATAACTCAACCAAGTTATACACTATAAATAATATTAGCTTAAGTAATCCTAATTACATAAATCAAATGAGTTTTGAAAATGTACACTATCAATACATTTGTTCAATTATCATTAGGTAACATGAGTTTTAAGCACAAAGGAACTATGGCTTTTTACTGTAACGGGCACATTTCTTTCAGCTTCTGCAGGTTTAAAATGCCTCTTGCAAAATGACAGCACCTTCTTTTCTCCATACTTCACTTCGGAGTTCTGAACCAGAATACCCCAGAAACCATAGATTTTTACTGCCTCACTGAGCAGAATAGGTTTTGAATGACACTTAGACACAAGCTGATCTAGATAAAGGCAACAAATTATTGCTGAATGTGTACATGTAAACATTAAGGAAGAGGAAATCAACACTTTTAGATGGGAGGTTTAAATAAAGGTATGTCATTCTTGAAAAGAGTAATCAGAGTAATGTTATATAAAAATCGCATTCTTTGTTTAAAAGATTCAAGAAAAGGTAACACCTTATAGTTAAACTCCCAAGTAACAGCATCTAGAAAAGAGAAAGTTGGGCACAATTAGAGTGTCACATTTGATGCATTTTTCTTCTATTTTTTTTTTACAATTTATTTTATTTTAGTATCATTAACCTACAATTACATGAGCAATATTGTGATGATTAAACTACCCCCTTCATCAGGTCCCCCCCACCAACCCTATTACAGTCACTGTCCATCAGTGTAGTGAGATAAGAATCACTACTTGTCTAGAAAGAAAGTGAAGAGAATAAATAACGTAATCTCTTGTTGAAGATACAGTAAGACATTTGCAGCTATTTTCAAATACCTGCCTTCCTGATAGAATATTACAAAAGTCTATAAGCTTCAACAGATTGTTATGCCTTTGTTTTGAGCCCTGGACTTGCTGACCTGAAACAGAACAAAGATGTAGAAATGACATTCACACCTCTTAATTGGTATCATAAAGAGAATTTTTTCATGCCAGAGGACAAAGTGAGGGGCCTCCTTGAGATTACTATACTCCTAGGAAAACTGAACTGTCTGCCAATGAGAGCACAATGCTTGGAGCTTGTAAAAGGCACCAGTTAGCATTTGGTATATACTTTAAAAGAGATATTTTGCTCTGAAAGTATCCTAAGTGGTTTTGGCATACCAGAAGGGGAAAGGAAAGAGCTGTGAGACAAGTTAAAATATTGCATGCTAAGTGAAGGGATGTAGAAAATTTGAAGAAAAAATTGGGATCCCGTGTGTGTGTGTGTGTGTGTGTGTGTGTGTGTGTGTGTGTGTGTGTGTATGCACGCGCGAATAAGCATCACTGAATGGCAGTTGGAGAAGTGTTTACCGAAAACCCTGTGATTTATCATAATGCATGTCACACTAGAAACTTCCATCTACTGAAAACTTGATATGACAATAGTAGGATGGTAAATGTCAGAAATTTAAAGTTGTGTTTTCTTTGAAGTAAATGTAAGTCTAGAAGAATGTGCTCAAGCAAAAATGGCTTTATTATATTTGCAAATATCTTAACAAGATATTTAAAGAGATTATGCACATTTTAATTGAACATTACCACTGGAATTATTATTGCCCAACCTATTCAAGAGCCCCTGATGATTATTCCTGTGTGTGTGCGTGTGTGTGTGTGTGTGTGTGTGTGCGCACGCGCTTAAAACATAGTGAGCTTCCTACCTGCTCCCAATTATATGTTGTGTGGTCAGTGGCATCTCTACACGTTATCTAAAATGACCATTATATTCATTGTGTTCAGTCTAGCATACTCTGAAGAATTTGTGACTATTGTGTTCAATATGTAAGTGAGGACCTTCTTTTATCTCTGGCTTTCACTCTCTCACTATATTACCAGAGTGTTAACATTCTTAAGGATATGTCCCATTTTAGGGAGTCAGTGGAATTGTGGAGATGTAACCCCTCTGGTTCATATTGGCTTTCCTATTTCTAAATTTTCAGTAAATAAGAGTTCACTACATGCTTTTTTTGGATTTGAAAATTATGAATACTCCTAATTTTGAACCTCAAATTTGGATTCAAAATTTGTTTTCATTCTTTCAGTTTGCAATATAGGCCACCTAATACAGCATGTTATATACTAGAATAGGATCTTAAATAGATAGATGAATAAGGTGTAGTTCTTTGCCTGAAATATTTACCAGTTTCTTGGGGGAGAACAACATGCGAATTGATAACTATGATGTAACAGGAAAAACATGTCAGCCGTAAGCAAAGTGAGTGGGAGTAGGGAGGCAGTACATATTTCTGCTTAGAGAGAAAACTAGAGAAAGTATCACTGCATGTGTGTATCTTGGCTTGAGTTTTGAGAATATAAATTAGACAGGTGAATAAACACAAGAAGGTGATTCTGGGCATAGCCTTTCAAGGAATTGTCCTGGGTGAGTACATAGAGTGATATGAACAGTTATGGGGGTGTGAATGTCCTTGTGTGGGTCCTCAAATACCACTCAGGGAGTTGTGGACACTTTAAGAACAGGTGTGAGAAAAGGATTTGAGTAGGAAAGCAGCATAATTTCATTTTGAGGTTTATTAATATTTTGTAAGCTGTGTGGATGAGGCAAAGACTGGAAGCAAGAAAGCAATGTCAATATTCTGATAACAGATAATGAAAACTAAGCCAAAACAATGACAGTGGGAATGGGAAAAATGTGATGAAATTGAAAAAAAAATCTGGTTTGGAGGTCAAATCAATACAACATGGTGACTGAATAATGAGTTTCATCAGTTTGCAGATAAGGGAAGAATTCTAGGGTAACTCTCAGATTTCTGATTTAGATAAATTTGTATATCTGGTTTCTGTTAAATATGTGTATATATTTTTGGAATCTTACAAAGTGGATAAATCACACCCTTCTTTACTGCACAAGTGAAGAATCAATTGAGGTAAGGACCCTGGAATCAGAAAGATGGAAATCAAAAAGTCATTTTCATTATCAATTAAAATGCTAATTTAACTAATTAAAGGCTAAATATAAGGCCAAGTGAATCTTCTGATACTCCCCTGATTCACCCATACATCTAATCTTAGGTCCAGCTGGGCAAGAAAGAGCTCCCTCCACCTTCCTTCAAGTAGGTGCCTTACTTATATGGCAGGATAGCAAAGCAAAATATTCCTCAGTACAGCCAGGCAGGATTCTAAAAAAAAAGCTCACTGTTGAAATATTCACACACTCACATGCATACATACATATACATATATATATACAAATATGTATATGGCTTTATATAGAAATGTCATTTCATATGAACATGCTGAAATAGCAATATGTAAGTTTCTATGTAGGTACATTTTTATTTGGCTTTATTCGATTAAGTGATACAAATTATTTTATTAATTTAACATGAGTGCTCTGATATATGAGAAAAGTTAATTATAATAATCCACTAAGAATTAAGATACATTTATAGAACATGTATTTGTCTTCAGTATTCTTTAACTATTTTAAATAATGATATTGTGTTTTCCAACTCTAATATAACCTGAAATAACTTTTAAATAAGTGCATTTCACTGAGTCCTATGCTCTTATAGACCCTATATATGGATTATGTATTAAAGAAGTACAACGTATTTTTCATATGTCATATTGATAGTAAAATTGAAGGCTTTTTGTGAGAAAAATTATGTAAAAATTTTGTATTGAATACCAGTAAACTCATAAACTACCTTTATGATTTTAATTTGAACCTGCAAACCGGTGTTCCCATGGCTCTGTGTGGGGTATTGACAACTGCACTTTCACAAAAGAGGCAGGAGTGAAAGATCTGTTGTATGCAAACTTTACTACCTTTATGTTAGTTGTCTTTGTACCAGACTAACTTAGCTGAATTGAATTAACAAGGATGGATGGAAAATGTGTGGGTCACAATATCATACAGGGTCCCTTAGATATCTTTAAATTCAAGAGGCACAATTAAATTTGCAATAAAAATATTTTGCATCTATTCCTTATTAAGATTTTAAAAAGCAAGAATCTCTTATCTTTGGTTTCAATCAGAAGTCAGGTTCCCATGATTCCAGTTAATAGCAATAGGAGCACAAATGTGGAGAGGGAGGCACAAACGGAACTGCCTTCCTAATGGCTGATCTATTTCATTTGCTGGGTTTAAAGAAAAATATGGATGTAAAATTTTTCTATTATTCTGCTACTTGTCTTCATATATATGAAATGCATGAATCTTATGATCCTCCTCATCTTCTTCATCTCAGCTTTTATTTATCTTTCATGTTTTCCTGACATGTGCATTTCTTCCCTGCTTTTCCAGTCTCCTCATCTGCCTGTGTACACAGCAGTTCCCACAATGTACTTTTTTAGTGTTTTCCTTTATTTTACTCATCCTTATTTATATTACCCATTGTTGTGCAATTAAATTTTGTCTCCAGAAAGATATGTTCAAGTTGTAACACCAGGTACCTGTGAATATGACCTTATTTGGAAATGGGGGTCTTCTTCCAAGATGTAATCAAGTTCAAATTTGGTCATACTGCATTAGAGCAAGTAAGAATCCAGTGACTAATGTCCTTATAAGAAGAGGGAAATTGGGACATAGAGACACAAAGAGGACAAGGCCACATGAGAGAGAGAGAGAGATTGGAGTGACACATCAAAAGCCAAGGCACACAAGAATTACGGCAACCACCATGTGTTCCGAAGAGGCACTCCTCCTCAGAAAGGGAATCTTCCCTTAAAGCCTGCAAAAGGGCATGACCCTGCCTACACCTTGGTTTCAGACTTCTTGTCTCTGATACTGTAAGAGAAATACATTTCTTGTTTTAAACCACCCAGTTTGTGGTCATTTGTTATGGCATCCCTAGAAAACTCATATACTTATCAAATAAAACATATCAAGTTTGGGGGGCTGGGTTTGCAGTTATGTTAAATCAATTACATTGTGAAATGGAGCCAAATTAATATTTCTATACTATTACTTATTTTTCCATTTGGCTTTATAAAGGGAATATAATTTCACAGACACATCCAAATATACTGAGATAAATGCTGTTCCTATTGGTCAAGTTCAATATTATTGGTAATAAGAATATGCCAAGTGAGTACAATTTTTGCTCAATTATATGCATGTATGTATTCAGGCTGTTATTCCTCAATATTCCCTTCACTCAAGTCTTTATCTAATTCATGTTGCAGTTCCCAGCTTCTCCTTTTCATATGCTAAGCAGGACAAATACCTCTGAGGGACTCACTTTCTGTCTGGCTTTGGAAAACACATTTACATCAGTTAGTGTCACTTGTGCTCCCAGCCCTGTGGTTGCATCTTTTTGCATATGACTTGACCAAAAATTAAAATGAATCTTGACAGAAAACAAGAAGTTTCTTCCTAATGATGAAGTCTGTTTTCCTTCAGATTGCACGGAATTTTAAGAAAGTATATTGCATTTGAATGTTAAAGCATGATTTAAATGCAGTATCTTTCTCATAGTAATAGACACTTTGCTCTAAAGGCTATTTTGGAGCCAAGAGGGAAAAGACAGAGGAATGAGGAAAGGGCAGGAATGACAGCAGAGTTCTCTTCAGTTGCTCTGGATTTGGAGGGAGGCAAATAGCAGAGCTCTGCTAAAGCGTATCTGGATGGAAATGGCCAAAGAAACTTCTGCACCGTGGATGGATGAGCAAAGTGATTGCTGACCTGAAGTAGTTTTGCTTAGGGGGAGCTGACCATTCACTGTAGTGCAGAGTGGAAGCGCACTCTCATCGTCTGATCTTGGATTCACAAACTAATTTTTTTTCTATTTTAAGGTCCCAACTTAAGAGACCGGTTTTATCTGGTTATGAGCTAATATTACTTTAGGAGGCTATTTCATACTTCTCTTTTATATTTTGGATGATTTAAGAATTTGAAATTACTGTCTATATATTTTTGCAATATAAATGAATATGCCAATTTATAATTTTTACATTTTATGAATACTTATGAATTGAATTAACATAACGCTCCACAGTATGATTGGGAGAAAAGGAAAGAAGGATCCTCACTGAACTGAGAACTTCCCTTAAACGCTTCTCTACTTGTAGGTAAATATATTCCTAATTTCCTTATTTTTATTAATTATAATTAATTTGTTTTCCTATTATAGCAGACTAATGTATTTAATACTTAGTTTAATTTTAAATTTCTCCATAACACAGGAATAGTTTTGGCATTAAAAAACATTTCTCAGGAGAAAATATATTCTCACTACCTTGTCTCTACCATCATACTGAAATACTCTGTAGATGGGTTATGTTTAATCATAAGAGGGATTTTTCTGAGGGGAAACAAATGTCTAGATAAACTTTTTTAGGACACCAATTTTTTCTGTAATTCCATCAAGTTAAGTCAAGGAAATGCATATTTTATTCACTGAAGAAAAATTTAATAAAAGCCAATTAAATGTTCAGCAAGGTATATTCAAGTAGATAAGATTAAGATATATTTGTCCCTTAAAAACAACAAAATAATGATTTCTGTTGCTCATGTTAGTGATTCTTCTCATAATGAGGGAGGGATATGCAGGTATTTACAATATTTCAATGTTGTTTGAGTTATAATTTAAGAAATGTGACAATACATGTAGTACATAGCCTAACGTATTAAGAAAAATTAGCCTTAAAACTCAGTTTCCAAAATCTTTGATGAATACTAGATCTTGAAAGTAGTTGACTGTTCTATTCTTCATACCCTACAACACACTCCCATTTAGTTGTGGTTTTCCTTTTCTTTACTAGCTATGTTGTGTTTATGAGTGGGAAAATAAAAAATTCAATATAAAGTGTATAATTTGAATCACTATGTTTCTAAGCTCTATTTCTGATTTTTATAGTTTATATGAAAACTTTCAATTGCTGAATCATAAATTTAAACTCTCCTCAAGCTGTTATTAATATACAACAAAACCAGTAACAAAAATACTTTGAGCTATTAGGATGTCAAAGGCAAATGAAGTACTTTTTGTTCAAAAAGGAAGAATCCATTATTCTGCTTTTTAATTACTATATTAAACACTAAATTGCTATTGGTATATTAAACATTAAATTGCTATTGGTAAATATTGAGCTTTTGCAAACTAGAGAAGATATTTTGTTATTTGCTTAAATCAATTTTCCTGGACAGCAAATTGTGATTGGTAGTAAAAAAGATAATTTGGATATCTACATATATATAGATAGATGATGATACATAGATAGATTTCTATATGTAGATATGAGAGAAATATTATATATAAATAGATATATAAAATATATATCATTTACATAGATACACAAAATGATTTTACTCTACGTTCATAATAAATTCTGGTCAATGCTAAAAAATGTGAATTCTATAAGAAGAAAACATATCCTGAGAACCCACAATGTTCTCAGCATGTTTCTAGGTACCTGAGACTTAGCAGTGAACAGCAGAGCTCTCATCCTGAGGCATTCTAGATGAGAGAGTCCATAAATGTTCCACATAGTAAGTAAATCTTATAATACTAGAAGATGAAAAGAGCAATAGGAAATGGGGTGGGTGGGGAGGAAGGAGGGTCAGTTGGACCTGGAAGTCCTCTGGCCCAAAGAAGAACAGTTGGCATTGGGTGTGTGGGCGTGTGCGAATGGAGGTGACAAGGCGAGATGTGAATCAAGACTTGAAAGATGGAAGAAGTTAGTCAAATAGGTTTTTGGTGGGAGACAGCTAGAGCAAAGCCCTTGAGAAGCCCTAGAGAAGGGGATTATGGCATCTGAGCAATAGCAAGGAGGTCAGTGGTCAACATGGCCAAAATGGAGTGATTAAAGGTCAGATTATAAATTCAAGAGGTAAAGGAGTGAGCTCTTATGTCGGGGTTTCTAGCCTCTCCCCTGCCAGTCCTGCTCACCGTCAGGACCACCAGCTCTTTCAGTGACCCTCCGAGCCAGCAGCGGGAAAGGAAAGGAGGGAGGGGCATGCCCGGACAAGGCAAAGCAAGGGAGGCAAGAGCTGACTGTCCGCCCGTTCCACAGCCTCCGCCGTCCCCGGAGAGAATCAGACGCAATAGGGAGTTCAGCCAAAGGAGGAACTCGTTTATTGCAGCGCAGAACACGGAATATATAGGGTGTGGTCTCTTCTGATTGGTTGCATCTTATGCTAACAAGGTGACCTACAAATTTCCAATCACGCACAGAGTTGTGCGCATGCGCAGTTGTCTCTGACGTAAGCAGCGGACCTAAGTGAGAACACTCGGTGGGAAGCTGTGGCACAGCAGAAATTCAAAGGGTTCTCAGCGGCCATCTTTGTGGCACAGCTGAGATCCAAAGGTAGTTCCCCACACTCTTATTGGGCCTTGAAGGTGGTAATAAAGATTTTGGCTTTTTATTATTAGTGAGATGAAGAATATCTGCAACTTTTTTAGCAAGTTTATATTTAAAAATTTGCATTCTACCTTATGGACAATGTATTTTAGAGGGTCAAGGCTAAATAAAGGAAGATGTGTTATATAGCTTGGGGGAAGAGTATAGTGGCTTTGAGATGGGTGTGGGGGATCGGAGACATAGAGAGGTGGTCAGATACTGAAAACTGAGACATGATTTCCTGATGCTGGAATTTCCTGATTCCAAATGAAAGCAGCATATGAATAAAAACACCATGCACTATTTTGTCCACACAAGAAACTTTTGAAAGTGGAACAGTAGAAAATTAGAATAAGATATTGATAAAACAATTAGAATAAAACACTGTCAGTAAAAAACTTTTACTGACAAACTGTTTTATTGACTGACAAATTGTTCCTAGTGGCCTTAAGTAAAATTTTAAGTAAAATTTCTTTTAAATAAATAGATCTACATACATAAAGTGAAAATAAAAATAAATTTATATTAATTATCTGAACATTGAAATATAACATCAGCAGAATAATTATTCTCTGTATTGTCACATATTTTAATCAGTATCTTAGCTATGTTTGTTTGTAACACTTTATTACCTGCATTTTTAAAGAATAAAATCCTTTTAAAAATATGGTGTACTTTTTATTTTATTCTCATATAACTGCCTACAATATGCTTCAAAGTTACATTTTTTGGTCATAAATGTAAATTTATGACAATTGATTCTACTCTATAACAAACTTAATTGAGAAATATCTCTATTAAAACTGAGATAATTGGTAAACTCTGAAAATTTGGTTAGAAGATACTATTTTGCTTTATTTTACAATATTAATATTTCAGTCTAAATATTTTGTGATGTAAGTCACTTTGCCACTATTAATGGTACCATTTTTCAAGAAACAGCTTTTTAAGATAAAACTTCTCAAATGTTTTCTCCATTATTTGAATATGTTATTAGATAGAGATGCTAAAAATGGTTCTCAATTTCTTTTCATTTCAAATCAGAATATAAATTAATGCAGATAAAAATTGGAGCTCTAGGCAATAAGTCTTCTCGCAGGTCTAGATATTCTCTTTCTGTTTGCTGTTATAGATATGTCTGAATTTTCTTATTTGTTATCATTATTTTCGGTAATTGAATATTTATAAATTTCAGTGCAAATTTTGAGGTGTTGCACTTACTGAATACTTTGAAGATTCACAACAAATTTAGAAAAATAAAATGAAACAGATTAGAAGACTCATTTGCAATAATGTTCAAAACCATTAGTAAGATTTAGGTTGATTTATAGTGTAATTCTTCAATTTTTTTCTAAAATTTGTTTCTTATAAAGAAAGTATTTTCAGTGTTGGAATTTTTTGCATTCAACATCAGCTTCATCACAAAAATTTTGTAGCTCAATACTCCATGTTTGCATAATTTTAAATATTATAAATTTTGACAACTACAGCTTTATTTTATTGGCAAAATATTTATGCTTATTTGGACACAATATAAATGATATCTCCATCACAATCAATTAAAGGTACATTTCTCTTGCATAGACTTCTTATCTAGTATTTATTTATTCATGTAGGAACTAATCATTCTATCTCAAATCTGGGAATTTTAACAATTTTTACAATTTATCGTAGCATTCAATATAATATCAAACATTTCATCTTTCACAGAATATATTCCAAAGGTTTTACTTTGATTGACTAAATTGAATGGAAAAAAATCAGTCTATTATTGGAGTTTACTTAATTGATTTTCTATTTGAAGCATCTTATGAGGATGAGGGCATCATTTAACTGTGAAATTCTTCCAGTAATGAAACTAGCCATTAATAGATATCACTTCATTTCTATATAAACAATAGAATATTGAATTTTTAAAACTAAGAAAATTTAATTTAGGAAAACAATCATTTGACCTAAAGGAAAATCCTTGCTTCACAATATGATATACAAACATATCTTCTGTGGCTAGAATGCTTTAAGTTGTCCCGTTTTGAGGATATACTGACTTTTTTTTTCATAATTTATTTTGGTATCATTAATCTACAATTACATGTGCAATATTATGGTTATTAAACTAACCCCTTCATCAGGTACCCACCATCAACCCCATTACAGTCACTGTCCATCAGCTTAGTGAGATGCTATAGAATCACTACTTGTCTTCTCTGAGTTGTACAGCCTTCCCCGTACCCCCCCAACATTACATCTGCTAACCGTAATGCCCCTTTTTCCCTCTTATCCCTCCCTTCCCAGCCATCTTCCCCAGTCTCTTTCCCTTTGGTAACTATTAGTCCATTCTTGGGTTCTGTGAGTCGCTGCTGTTTTGTTCCTTCAGTTTTTTTCTTTGTTATTATACTCCACTTTTGAGTGATATCATTTGATACTTGTCTTTTTTGGTTTGGCTTATTTCACTGAGCATAAAACCCTCTAGCTCCATCCATGTTGTTGCAAATGGTAGGATTTGTTTTCTTCTTATGGCTGAATAATATTCCATTGTGTATATGTACCACCTCTTCTTTATCCATTCATCTACTGATGGACATTTAGGTTGCTTCCATTTCTTGGCTATTGTAAATAGTGCTGTGATAAACATAGGGGTGCATCTGTCTTTTTCAAACTGGGCTGCTGCATTCTTAGGGTAAATTTGAGGAACCTCCATACTGCTTTCCTCAATGGTTGAACTAATTTGCATTCCCACCAGCAGTGTAGGAGGGTTCCCTTTTCTCCACACCCTTGCCAACATTTGTTTTGTGTTCTGGATGTTGGCCATACTCTCTGGTGTGAGGTGATATCTCATTGTGGTTTTAATCTGCATTTCTCTGATGTTTAGCGATGTGGAGTATCTTTTCATGTGCCTGTTGGTCATCTGAATTTCTTCTTTGGAGAAGTGTCTATTCATGTCCTCTGCCTATTTCTTAATTAGATTATTTGCTTTTTGTTTGTTAAGGTGGATGAGTTCTTTATATATTTTGGATGTCAACCCCTTATCGGATATGTCATTTAGGAATATATTCTCCCATACTGTAGGATGTCTTTTTGTTCTATTTATGGTGTCCTTTGCTGTACAGAAGCTTTTCAGCTTGATATAGTCCCACATGTTCATTTTTGCCTTTGTTTCCCTTGCCCGGGGAGATATGTTCGTGAAGAAGTCACACATGTTTATGTCCAAGAGATTTTTGCCTATGTTTTCTTCTAAGAGTTTTATTGTTTCATGACTTACATTCAGGTCTTTGATCCACCTTGAGTTTACCTCTGTGTATGGGGCTAGAGAGCAGTCTAGTTTCATTCTCTTACATGTAGCTGTCCAGTTTTTCCAAGACCAGCTCCTGAAGAGGCTGTCATCTCCCTATTGTATATCCAAAGCTCCTTTATCAAATATTAACTGACTGTATATGTTTGGGTTAATGTTTGGATTTTCTATTCTGTTCCACTGGTCTGTGGGTCTGTTTTTGTGCCAGTACCAAATTGTCTTGATTACTGTGGCTTTGTGGTAGAGCTTGAAGTCCGGGAGCATAATTCCCCCTGTTTTATTCCTCCTTCTCAGCATTGCATTTGCTATTTGGGGTCTTTTGTGGTTTCATATGAATTTTAGAATTATTTGTTCCAGTTCATTGAAGAAAGCTGTTGGTAGTTTAATAGGTAGTTGAATCTGTAGATTGCTTTAGGTAGTATAGCCATTTTGACAATATTTATTCTTCCTAGCCAAGAGCATGGGATGCATTTCCATTTGTTAGTGTCCTCTTTAATTTCTCTTAGGAGTGTCTTGTGGTTTTCAGAGTATAGGTCTTTCACTTCCTTGGTTAGGTTTATTCCTAGGTATTTTACTCTTTTTGATGCAATTGTGAATGGAATTGTTTTTCTGATTTCTCTTTCTGTTAGTTCATCGTTAGTGTATAGGAAAGCAACAGATTTCTGTGTGTTAATTTTGTATCCTGCAACTTTGCTGAATTCAGATATTAGTTCTAGTAGTTTTGGAGTGGAGTCTTTAGGGTTTTTTATGTACAGTATCATGTCATCTGTAAATAGTAACAATTTGACTTCTTTACCAATCTGGATGCCTTGTATATCTTTGTTTTGTCTGATTGCCATGGCTAGGACCTCCAGTACTATATTGAATAACAGTGGAGAAAGTGAGCATCCCTGTCTTGTTCCCGATCTTAGACGGAAAGCTTTCAGTTTCTCGCTGTTAAGTATGATGTTAGCTGTCGGTTTGTCATATATGGCCTTTATGATGTTGAGGTACTTGCCATCTATACACATTTTGTTGAGAGTTTTAATCATGAATGGATGCTGAATTTTGTCAAATTATTTTTCAGCATCTATGGAGATGATCATGTAGTTTTTGTTCTTCTTTTGGTTTCTGTGGTGGATGATGTTGATGGATTTTCGAATGTTGTACCATCCTTGCATCCCTGCGATGAATCCCACTTGATCATGGTGTATGATCCTCTTGATGTATTTTTGAATTCGGTTTGCTAATAATTTGTTGAGTATTTTTGCATCTATGTTCATCAGGGGTATTGGTCTGTAATTTTCTTTTTTGGTGAGGTCTTTGCCCGGTTTTGGTATTAGAGTGATGCTGACTTCATAGAATGAGTTTGGAAGTATTCCCTCCTCTTCTATTTTTTGGGAAACTTTAAGGAGAATGGGTGTTATTTCTTCTCTATATGTCTGGTAGAATTCAGAGGTGAATGCGTCAGGTCCAGGGGTTTTGTTCTTGGGTAGTTTTTTGATTACCATTTCAATTTCGTTGCTGGTGATTGGTCTGTTTAGTTTTTCTGTTTCTTGCTTGGTCAGTCTTGGAAGGTTGTATTTTTCTAAGAAGTTGTCCATTTCTTCTAGTTTTTCCAGCTTGTTAGAATATAGATTCTCATAATATGCTCTTATAATTCTTTGTATTTCTGTGGGGTCCATCATTATTTTTCCTTTCTCATTTCTGATTTTGTTTATGTGTGTAGATTCTCTTTTTCTCTTAATGAGTCTGGCTAGGGGTTAATCTGTTTTGTTTATTTTTTCAAAGAACCAGCTCTTGGTTTCATTGATTTTTTCTATTGTTTTATTCTTCTCAATATTATTTATTTCTTCTCTGATCTTTATTATGTCTCTCCTTCTGGTGACTTTGGGCCTCATTTGTTCTTCTTTTTCCAATTTCAGTAATTGTTTCTTTAGATTGTTCATTTGGGAATGCTCTTCCTTCTTTAAATAGGCCTGGATTGCAATATACTTTCCTCTTAAAATTGCCTTTGCTGCATCCCACAGAAATTGTTGCTTTGTGTTGTTGTTGTCATTAGTCTCCATATATTCTTAAATTTCTCTTTTGATTTGGTCATTAACCCATTGATTACTTAGGAGAATGTTGTTAAGTCTCCATGTATTTCTGAGCCTTTTTTATTGCTTTCTAAAATTTATTTCTAGTTTTATATCTTTGTGATCTGAGAAGTTGGTTGGTAGAATTTCAATACTTTTAAATTTACTGAGGTCCTTTTTGTGGCCTAGTATGTGGTCTCTTCTGGAAAATGTTCCATGTGCACTTGAGAAGAATGTGTATCCTGCTGCTTTTGGGTGCAGAGTTCTGTAGATGTCTGTTAGGTCCATTGGTTCTAGTGTATTGTTCAGTGCCTTTGTGTCTTTACTTGCTCTCTGTCTGGTTGATCTGTCCTTTGGAGTGAGTGGTGTGTTGAAGTCTCCTAAAATGATTGCATTGCTGTCTATTTCCTTCTGTAATTCTGTTATTATTTGTTTCACATATGCTCGCACTCATGTGTTGGGTGCATATATATATTTATAATAGTTATATCTTCTTGTTGGACTGACCCCTCTATCATTATGTAATGTCCTTCTTTATCTCTTGCTACTCTCTTCGTTTTGAAGTCTACTTTGTCTGGTACAAGTACTGCAACACCTGCCTTTTTCTCTTTGTTGTTTGCATGAAATATCTTTTTCCATCCCTTCACTTGTAGTCTTTGTATATCTTTGGGTTTGAGGTGAGTCTCTTGTAAGCAGCATATAGATCGGTCTTGCTTTTTTATCCATTATGTTATTCTGTGTCTCTTGATTGGTGCATTCAGTCCATCTACATTTATAGTGATTATTGATCGATATGTACTTATTGCCATTGCTGGCTTTAGATTCGTGGTTACCAAAGGTTCAAGGGTTGCTTCTTTACTATCCAACAATCTAACTTAACTTTCTTGTTAAGTTATTGTGAACACCATCTGATGTTTCTTTATCTCTCCCTTCTTATTCTTCCTCCTCCATTCTTTATATATTAGGTGTTTTATTCTTTGCCTTTAGTTAGTATTTGGATGGTCTGCTTTCTTTGCTATGATTATATTTTCTCTGGTGACATCTTTTTAGCCTTAGGGGTGCTTCCCTACAGAGCAGTCCATTTAAGATATCCTGTAATGGTGGTTTATGAGAGGCAAAGTCTCTGAACTTTCATTTGTGTGGAAATTGTTTAATCCCTCCATCATATTTAAATGATAATCGTGCTGAATACAATATTCTTGGTTCGAGGCCCTTCTGTTTCATTATGTTAAATATATCATGCCATTCTCTTCTGGCCTGTAAGGTTTCTGTTGAGAAGTCTGATGATAGTCTGATGTGTTTTCTTTTGTAGGTGATCTTTTTTCTCTCTCTAGGTGCCTTTAATACTCTGTATTTATCTTTGATCTTTGCCATCTGAATTATTATGTGTCTTGATGTTGTCTTCCTTGGGTCCCTTGTGTTGGGAGATCTTTGGGCTTCCATGGACTGTGAGACTATTTCCTTCCCCTGTGTGGGGAAGTTTTCAGCAATTATTTCTTCAAAGACACTTTCTATCCCTTTTTCTTTCTCTTCTTCCTCTGGTACTCCTATAATGTGAATATTGTTCCGTTTGGATTGGTCACTTCATTCCTAGAGATCCTTTTATCTCTCTCTGCCTCAGCTTCTCTGTATTCCTGTTCTCTGATTTCTATTCCATTAGCAGTCTCTTGCATCTCATCCAGTCTGTTGTTAAGCCTGTCGATCACTTGTCTGATTTCTGCATTGTCTTTCCTCACTTCCCTCACTTCCTCCCTCAGTTCTTGCACATTTCTCTGTAGATCCATCAGCATGGTTATGACTTTTATTCTGAATTCATTTTCAGGAAGACTGTGCATTTCCATCCCTTCAGGCTCCTTCTCTGGGGTTGTCTGATTGATCTTAGTCTGGATCATATTCCTCTGTGTTTTCATGGTTATAAAAGTGGTCGCTCATAGTTGCCACATATGTCAGCTGGGCTCTTTAAGAGTTTAAAAAGAAAAAAGAAAGAAAAAAAGGAGAAAAAAGAAAGAAAGAAAGAAAATCAAAAAGAAAAAAAAAAAGAAAGAAGAAAAAACAAAAAACAAAACTCCCACCGGGAGTGGATTCTGTGGGGATGCTGTATGTGGCGCTGTTGCTCCACTATTCTGTAGCCATAGCTGCGCCACTCTTGCAGGGCACTTTATAGCTTTCCTGGGGTGGGAATGAATGGGAGGCTGTTGATCTCTGTGGGAAGTCTAAGTGCAGCCACCCTTTCCCAGTCGCCAGCTAAGGGGTTCGAAACTCCCCAGGACTCCCATCCTGCTGGGCTGAGTGTCCCAGGGCCATCCTGCCCCTCCACTGGGCTCCTGTCTCTTTAAGACCGCTGAAAAAAGTGCGCGCTTTTCTTTTGTCTTTTTTTTTCCTTCCCGGGAGCTGCCTGCAAGCATCCTGCACTTTCCCACTCAGATCCTGCACCGTCTGTCTCTCCAATCTCCACTACACCACGTGATGTGTGTGAGCGCTCCCTGAGTAGATCCCTGGGGCTGGTTATTTCGCGGTCCTGTACTTCCACTCCCTCCCGGCTCTGAATCCTCTCCTCCCGCCGGTGCGCTGAGGTGGGGGAGTGCTTGGATCCCGCCAGGTCACGGCTCCGGGATATACTGACTTTTAAAGTGGGCATTGATATATCTCGTTTCTTTTGGTTTTAACATGGTTAGTGTTTCAATATGGTATCCAAGGTGGATGATAAACACAAGTGAAGATACTATGCAGATTAAATGTTCAACATTGACTTTTTTGAGAAACAAGTTTAGAATTAATTTTCCATCCAACATAAACCTTAATTTTGGGGAGTTAATCATTGCCTAAGATTGTTTGGAACATAAAAAGAGCATTCTCAGTAATAAAATAGTGAAGGTTTAGAATATATAATAACTTCCAAAGCAATGTAGCAAGAATAGACTATTCACATCTCACTGAACAAGACTCATCCTCTATATTCAGCACATATTTAATGTTTACCTACTGATGATTTTTCCATTTTTTACTGGCATTCACAAACTGCCAACCTGAAGACTTGGAGAACCTTAGACAAACCACAGCATATTGGTTTGGATAACTGACTTATTTAGCTGCTTTTTTTTTAATATCAGTGAGCATCCTACATGGTATATTTGAAAAGCAGTGTTCACTGTGATAAGCATTGAGAAAAGAGAGATAAATTATCACTATACATCTTTTATAACATATGTTCAACTGAGAACTCTGTTCACTGTATGTGCATCTCAGTCACTAACAAATGAGATCATGGCAGAATCTACATTAATATACAGAATGAAATCTGCTTTGTCTTAGTTTAGTGCAACAATTTGTAAGATTATTTTATTGAAAATAAAAATCTCATTCAAAAGCTGGGTTAGAAAAGACTCTAGGAAAACAAACAAATTGAGCATGCCCCAAGTAAACCAGTTTGGTTGGTCATACTAGGTATGATACAAAAAAACAGGTCAAGGGACATTTAAAGATTTCTACTATCTGTATTAAAAAAAAAAAGGCTAGTACTTGCTAAGAATAAAGCTAGACCATGATTCTGTCAATCAAAAAGCCTCAGTTGATTAACTCACTTGAGAAAGAAACAATACTGTAACCAAGTAGTCCAACATCTGTGATGCAAAGATAGAGAAAGAGATGTGGAATGTCCTCTGGCCCAGAAAATAAAGTACTTTGAATCTATATTTTTAGTGGAGTTATATACATTTCAATAATTCCCTACACAATGGGAGGGAAAAAAACGAAACAAACAATGACTGATAGGCAGCAGATGTCCTGAAAAACATCCACAAAGCAGATGGCAGCACTGTCTGAATAACAAACAGACCTTGGGGATACAACATGGAGAATGTTATTTGGAAGAATTTACTGAAGTATTTTACTTTAAAAAAATTAATGCCTGTGAGATTACCTGGAAAGCTTACAGGTATAACAAGTAGAGAAGAGGGGTGGGAAAGAGAGATGAGAGAGAGAGAATGAGACCCCTTTGGAAGAAACACAAAAGCAAACTTCCATTTTAGGCATTGCAGTGCTCAGCATCCAAATGACCAGCTTTAGAATTTGATCTATGATCTGTATGCAGATGAGGTGAAATGCTCTGTGCAACACTGTTGCACAGTGTTCCAAAAAAGAAACTTACATAGATAAATACATTTTAGTAAGACAAACATCATCTTCCACTTGTTAACAAAATATTTTCTGTGGCCCATGCCTCTACAGCACCAAATCCATTCCTACTGTCCCTAGCCCACACATGTACAGTATCTCAATGTGGCTGCTTTAATCTGTCATCTATAAAGGTGAATTTTATAAATAGAGAACTATTTTATTTCTAAATCAGAAAGTTATCCTTTGAAAATAGCTTGAAGCAATCTATCTGCTTGAAAAAGTAAGCAACGTTAATTTAAATACTGAAAACTGATTAGGTAATGAACAACTGGGCAATAGAACTCTGTGATCAGACATGGCAGGATGTTTAGAACAACTGATTTATCACTTAACCCCATAAGTATCATTTATGGAAGATTTTGTTTGTATGACATAAATGTATTTACCTTTTAAGTGGCTTACAAGTTTTCATGTAAATAGACTGGAAACATGTTATGATTATTTAACAATCATATTTCCCTTTTTATATTTTAAAATCTTGTGTAGAACTCACATATAAACACCATTATAATTATTTAAAGCTGTAACATTATCTAAAATGCCAATAACATCATTGTTCAAAATTATGAAGGAGCATGATATCCACATTATAAATGAAGTGATGGCATTTTATATTAAAGTATCATTATTGCAATTGTATAAAGACTGAATTGCTCACCATAAATATTAAATCTTCATTGTACTGTGGCAAGTAGCAATGAACTGGTAATCTGTCTGCCCTCGCTTTCTTCAAATATTAGGATTTATTACCACAGAAAATAGGACCTGCTATTTTCTAGTCAACCACCTGTAAAGCACAATTCATTGAACAGATAACATGCAATTTTTTTTTCTTGCATTGCTCTTTAGCTATCTTCATTATCTCTATTTGAAAGAAAGCATATTTTGAGAACAGGACAATTATATGGTTCCATGCATTCTATAACTTGTTAAAAACAGTAATTTTCTGACATACAATTAATTTTGTGTTCAATGTACAGACACAGTCTTTTAGGATGTAGTTATATTTTCAACACCTTTAAAAATTTGAATTGAATAGTTTGTAGGACATGTTTACACCTTAATTATATAATTATGGACTATTTTACCAGTAAGCCATATTTACCAGTAAGCCATATTATATTCTAATAAACTATTCTGAGAAGCAGTGTATTATTTGGAATAATGTTTATGATATGTAAATCCTTCACCTAAATATAAATTTCCATTTAATAATTACTAGTATTAAATCAAAAGGAATTTTCTTTCAGCTTAAAAAAAAGTATTATTACTTAAAAGATGTTGTAAATGAGACCTAACATTTCCATGAAGGTAAGAACAATGCCAGATGTCAGTTATTACTTTTCATTTTATTTTATTATTATGAATTTTTTTTTATTAGTGAAGAATCCCTAGATAATAGTGAACTTAAGTAAAATTAAAATGTTGATTTCTCCCATAAGCAAAGTCCATGTATGGTACAACAGTCTATGAATCTCAGGGTCTCTGGTTTCTGTTTTGCTTTTGTTGTGCCATCCACAGATGCACACAGGTGTAGCTTCGATGTCATGGTCCGAGACAGTTGCTCTAACTGGAGCTGTCATTTCAGTATTTCAGCCAGCAATAGGGAGAAGAGGGAAGGAAACATGTATGCCCTCTCTCCTTTTTAAAATACTTCATAGAACTTATATATAGTATTTCCACTGACATCCTTCAGGTCAGAATTGAGTCAATGGTCAGAATTAGCTGAAAGCAAAGGTGGGAAATGTATTATTTATTTTGGTACCCAACTGTCCAAAATATCAAAAGTTATTTCTATATTGGAGATATTGGAAACACTAACTGCCTCTGATACAATTAGTTGAGTGCAGTCCTTGTACCTAAAATAATGGTGTTAATGAGTATATATGTATTAAATAAATTGAATAAACCAGATGTATTTTAATTAACACCCCTAATACTCTCTGCAATTTTTCTCTTTTATAATTAGGATTTGTTAAAAATACCCAGTTTTCATGTGAGTATAATGATTAACCAAAATCTTAGTCTATTTATCCTCAAATTGTTTTTTTTTTAATTTTGTCATAAAATTAAATTCCTAACACCTTCATTCTAAGTTAATCTTTACCTAGAAAATGGTCAAATTAGTACAGTGTAATCATTAAGGGAATGGAAACATACTGCCTCACTTCTAAAATGACAGTATAAGTTTAGGCTACTTATTTAACCTATGATTGAGTTTTCCTTGTTTTAATTAATGTATAGTTAGTATATAATATTATATTGGTTTCAAGTATACAACATAGTGATTTGATAGTTATCTATGTTATTACATGCTCACCCCAGCTAGTGTAGTTATTATCTGACAACATAGGATGATATTACAGTATTATTGACTATATGCTTTCTGGTGTATTTTTATCATGAAAGACCTGTTCCTGGAAAACTATAAAACATTGATAAAAGAAACTGAAGAAGAAAAAAATAAGCGGAAAACTATCCCATGATCATGGATAGGAAGAATTAATATTGTCAAAATAGACATCCTGCACAAAGCAAATTACAGATTAAATGTAGTCCATCAAAATACCAGTGGCAATTTTTTCAATGTGATCTGTTCTTATCTTTAAAATGAGGATAAAAATCAAGATAATCCTAAATTACTAGAATAGTACAATGGTGAACGATCCCTAGGGTGGTGCCGTGGTCCAGCCTCATAGTGCTCAGGTTCTGTATGATGCCCTCTCCCTGTGATTCACTTCTAACTAGTAAGTACAGCCAAGTTAGCAGGATGTATATGATCATGTGTACAATTGTAATACCCTTCTGCAAAAGAGTCTTCTTTCCCTTGCCAGACTTAAGGATGCAAAAGGGAATATAGGAAAGGCATACATGGCATGGAAATGGGGATGGTCTTTTGCTGACAGCTAGCAAGACACTGAGGCCCTCAGTTTAACAGTCCAGAAGGAACTAAATGCTGCCAGTAATGATGCAATCTGGGAAGCAGATCCTTCCTCAGCAGAGCTTCCGATGAGACCATAGCCTTGGCTGAAACTCGACTGCAGCCTGTGATGTAAGACACTGTGTTGGAAGATCCAATGCTGTTCCCTAAGTGCTGACTCACAGGAAGTGTGAGGTAATAAGTGTGAGTGCTTTGAGCTGCTGTTTGTAGTAATGTTGTTGTGTGGTGAGTGAAAACTAATTCAAATACCTAGTGCATATGAAGAGCTAAACAAGCATTAGCTATTATTATTATAACTTGTGGCAAGACCATAGGCTTTGAAATCACACAGATCTGATTTCAAAAATGAAGTGAGCCTTAGTAGCTGCGAGTCTATACACTTTCACAGTCTAGATTGCTTCATCTGAAAAATAATAGAAATTATATCTACCTGATGTTTGTTTTGATGTATAATAATAATTAATAATAATTAAAATAAATTATAATATCTGTTTTTATCTATATTATCTTACTATTTATGAGGATATTGTTAAATTATTATATGTCCATAGGCATTTACAGATGAGGAAACTGCAATATAGTGAGATTAAGTAGTTTCAATCAAATAGTTATCAATGAATATAGACATGATCCAAATCTATACACATCTGGCTTTAGAGTCTGAAGCATGCACGGATCCTCTGTCACATATAACAACTTCAACATATGTATTTTTGAGTACTAATTATGTGCAACTCTCTATTTTAGATTTGGTGATATAACAGAATTAAATAGACATTTGGATGTTAGGTAGATGTGACAAAAGCACCAAAAGGAATTGACAATTAGCTGTCAGAGAGGCAGCAGGGAAAAGATTAAAAAGGGTCTTTTGTAAGCTTAGCGAAACGTTGATCATCTTTTTGTGTGTCTCTGGTAGGACATGTCAGATGAGAACTGAGGACTGCCCATTATAGTATGAAGTGGAGGTCATCATTGCCTTTGTTGAGGGCAGGTCTGGTAGAAAGGCAAGTGAAAAGTCTAATTGAAATAAGTTTAGAGAGAATCAATGGAAAAGATTGGAATCAGTGAGTACAGAGAATTTTAAATGAATTTTAAAGTAAGAGGATCAGAGAAACAGCATAGCAGTAGCTAGGGAGGAAGAGTGGTCATGGGAGAGACTTTTTTGTTTGCTTAAAATGGGAGACATAA
This sequence comes from Phataginus tricuspis, assembly GCA_029783875.1. Classification (NCBI taxonomy): domain Eukaryota; kingdom Metazoa; phylum Chordata; class Mammalia; order Pholidota; family Manidae; genus Phataginus; species Phataginus tricuspis. The sequence goes on along the minus strand of JAQQAC010008350.1, from coordinate 38,482,113 downwards.
AAAACATGTTTATATTGCTAACATAAGTAATCCAGTAGAGAGGAAATGTTAATAATGAAGAGATATATAGGCAAATGGCTAGCGCTGTCCTTGAGTAGGTTAAGTAGATGAACTCTAATGTGTGAGTAAAGAACTGACTTTGAGTAGAACTGGCAGTCTATGGGTCATAGGAGTCATAGAGGTAGATTTTGCTAGATGCCTAGAAGGGTAGATGGTAGGTTGGGTAATTTCTGATGACTTACAAATAAAACAAGAAACACTATTGTAAATGGGGAGAGGAGAGCAGACATCATAGAAAAGAGAAGGTATGAAATAATCATTCAGAGGATAAAATGAATAATAAAAAGTAATTTGATTGCCAGCCAATGTTAAGGGCACATTTCAGGTTAGCAACCATGAATTTAAAGTGCAATAGTCAGTATGTCCCTGTTTTCCCTCCATTTGTATTCAGAGCTACAAATATGGTGTGTAGTAGGAGGGGTTAAATTTAATGTTTGTTCTTTCCTGGCAAGTATGATTAAGAGAAAAGAAGCAATGAAGTTGACATTTTATACAATCATAACTGACTATGAAATCAAGCTGAAGAAGAAACAAATGAATACATGACAAAGATGAGAGACAGTGAAAAGGTATGAAGTCAGTGGAATGCAAGTCTAAAAGATGGTTAGAGTTAGAATATTAGTGAGAAGGAGTTGGAAATACAGGAGGTACTGATCTGTGAGAGAGGTGTATGAAATGGAGATAATGAAGATGTTGCTGTTATTGCTAGTGGCACATCCTTGTGTAGGATCATATGGGTGAAAATTTTGGGAAAAAAAGTGTAAAATAAGATTATTGAAGGAAAACAGTTGCTTAAGTCCCAAGTCCAGAAAGTTGCAAAGGCCATCCAAGTCTTTACTGAAATTGCTAGTGTTGGAACCACAGGCAGGTTGCTCCAGATGTGCCATTGTGACAGGCAGATAATTTTGAGTTGAAAACCATTAAAGCCCAAGATTCAGACAGATATTTTGGCCTCCCCCCAACTAAAACTGCATAAAAAAATTCAAATGGAGGAACTACTCCAAGAGGAAAGCTACACCAAAATAGCTATATTGCAATGTAAATTAGGTAGGTAGACAGGGAGTGGGAGGAGGGGTGTAGCTAATCTGTTAAAATTCCACTCTGTGCCCCATTGTTTCTGGGGGCCCATCAAGCATTTTGTTTACCATTTACTCTTTCATATTCCTGTGAATTGCTTTCCTTTTCCTTTGAAGTTCAGACCCTTCCCCTCTTCTTGCTGTGGGATGACATATTTGCTGGCATGTATGAAATTAAACTTTGTTTTCTTTCTCCTGTTAATCTGTCTCGTGTTAATTTGGTTCTTAAACCAGCTCAAAGAACCTCAAGAGGCAGAGGAAATTTCTTCTCTCCATGACTAGGGATTATGTCAAAGTCTTTTGGAGAGAGTAAGAGTGAGCCAAGAATTAAAATCAGGACATGAGGAGAGGCCTAGAGGTTTGTAAATGTTAGTAACATTGAGAGGTTGTGCATTCTATGGGGTAGTGATTCTCAAAGTGTGGTCCCCATACATGCACCACCACCACTGGTACCTTACTAGGAATGCAGTATTCTAGGCCCATCCCAGACTAATGACCAAAAATTCTGGGTAGGCTCAGCAATCTCTATTTTAACAAGTCTTTGAGGTGGTTCTGATGCACACTAAAATCTGAGTACCACTGGTCTAGTGTAATGACATGAGATAGAAAGCTGGGGATTTTATGAACAGGACAAGAAGACTGGTCTGGAAGCATCTAGGAGGAGCAAAATTGACAACTACCCTGTTTCTGGGCCTGATGGACAAAGAGGTCAGGCACGGTTAATTTACAATAAGTACAGGTATAAGCCTTTATTGACTGCTTACTGTATCCTGCAAAATATGCTGATGGCTTTATATGGATGATCTAATGTAATCTAAAGAACTACTCTTTTGGGTAAGTACTATTATAATTTCCATTTTATAGAGGAGGAAATTGACATCACATGTAAATGACTTGCCTCAAGTCATGTAGATTAGGCATTTGTTTTCTTCCTCACTTCTGTATATTGTAAAATCAAAGCATATATCTATTCCTCAAAGAGTCTACCTTAGGTTGTAGTGACCACCATCAATTTTGCTGCCATTCATTTTGGAGTTCCTTTGAATGACGCTGTGATTTATAAGAAATAGATATTTGGTCATTCAGATGATCATGCTTCTTCCACACTTTCTGACTTACAGCTCCTCAAACCCTTGGAATTTCCTGAGTGGGTAAGAGAGAAAGGACCATCTTTTGTCAAGGTATTTGGTCTCCGCCCTTAGTTCCTGAAATTACTTCAGAGCCAGAGATGAAATCAGTGTCTTTTATTCATAACAAGCTCCTTCATACCACAAAAGGGTTGTGGTTGGATTTATGGGTTTATGTTAATGAGGTAACTTTTAGACTGCATCTAAGAATGGAGGCAGGTTGTCTGGAGACTGGCCATGTGATTAGAGGATAAGAACTTTCAGCCCAACCCCATCCTCCAGGGAACAAAGAGAGCCCAGAGACTGAATGTGTCACCAGCAGCCAATGATCTAACCAATCATGCTGTGCAATCACAAGTCCCATCTCACGACCAGCTGGGCAAGTTGCAATGGGAAAACACTCAAGAGACCAAGAAAAGACCTGGAAACACCATGTGAGACATGAATGTTTATTGGGATTTACAAAGAGTCAAGGAGTGGCCGGCTGGACGAGGTGGTGCCGAGGTGGTAGGCAGGGAGGGAACTGCTTATATAGGTTAAGGAGACAAAGACTACATGTGGACCAGGCATGAAGGGACAAAGACTATGTACTATCCTGGGATGGATCGTTCCTGTGCAACCAGTGCTGCAAAGAATAAAACTTTGGTCGGAGAGGTCTGCCTCCTAATGTTTCTATCAAAACAGCAGGCCTGTGGGCCTGGACATCAGCATACTGTATACTTAGTCCACCACCTGAAGGAGGGGGCCATGTGGGCACATGGTTATTCTGGAACAAAATGATATAAGCAGGCAGTGCTTGTCCCCGCATGTGCCTGCCTGATGAAGCCTGCATAAACACCCAGGAGGGCAGGATTCAGAGAGCTTCCAGGCTAGTGAACACATGGAGATTTGGGGATAGTGGTGCTCTGACAGGTCACAGAAGTGCCCTTTCTCCATCCTTTGCCCTATGCATCTCCTCCATCTGCATGTTCCTGAATTATCTTTTAATAATAAACAGCAGCCCAGTAAGTAAAATTCTTACCACAGTTATGAGTTTTGTGAGATGCTCTATCAAGTTAGTCAAACCCAAAAGGGAGTCATAGAAACCTCTGATTTATAGCTATTTGGTCAGAAGCCCAGGTGACAATCTGGATTTGGGATTAGAGTCTGTTGTGGGGACAGGAAGTAGCCTTGCAGGACTGAACCCTAACCTGTGGAATATGATACTGTCTCTGGGTAGATAGTGTCAGAATTGAGTGGAGTTGTAGGATGCCCAGCTGGTGTATCCCCACACCACATTCGAATGAGTTGCAATCAGAATCCTTTCATTCTGGTTTGCATATTCCTTGAAAAGTCCAGTGGGAGTGTTACAGTTACCCTAACCCATCCTGTATGACACTTCTCAAGATTCACTAGAATAGTAGATTGGAGGATATCTGCTGGCTTGTCTGGTCAAAATTTTCTTGTTTATCTGAGACACAGACAGTTGGTACTTGACAGGAAAAAAACGGTGGCAGAGTTTGATGGAAATATCTGACCTCCATTAAAATGATTTTTCTATTATACACCCCACTTCTTCAGTTGAAGAATATTTAGATGAGGGCAATAGTGCTATGTTAATTTTTCTTTGTTCAGTCTTGGTGTTAACTGATGGCTGAAGATACAAATTTCCATAAATGTGCCATCCCCAAATTCCTTTCTACACACAGGTGCTAGAGTGTTTTGTCTAAAATGTACACATGATCATGTTACTTCTCTGATTAAAACTCCTTTAAAATCCCCTACTGCATACAGCTGTTGTTTCTTAACCTTTTTTTTTTCGTTTTTAACACACAAGAAAGTGGCAGAGAAAGCCACTTAATCACCAAAATGGACTTATTTTTCTTACTTTCCTCCTTTTTTCCTTCCTTCCCTCTTTTCTTCTCCCTCCTTCCCTTCTGTTCTCCTCTACAGGCCCCCCTTTTTTTTTATCTCAATGTCAAGTAAACTACACTTCTCAGCCTCTCTTGCCATCAGTTGTGGCCAGGTGACTACGTCTTAAACTTGGAATACAAACTGAAATAAGGATGTCACCTCCTATTAGGGAAATAGGTTGCCTTTATCTGCTAGTTTGAAATCATCACCAGGGTGACCCCAGGAACAGTGGTAAAGACTGTGGTTCCCGAGTGATTCAATGGAGAAGAGCACCCCCCCACTTGTGACTCCCCTGGGCACTGATCAGATGTACCATTATTGAAATTTACATGAGTAAAAAACAAACTTTTATTATGAGAACATATACATATTCCAGCATTTGCCTTTCTAGGCACTTGTGTTACTTTAACTTATAGAGTCTCAGTTTATGATTCCATAATGCCCTACAAATGTTTCACATTTTGTATTCAAATTATACGTTTATGTATCTGTTCTAGCCATAAGATGTGAGATTTTGATAAAAAGGAAGATGTCTGAGGTTGATCAGTAAGGCACAATTGTGGAGTAGTATCTTAAGTTGAATCTACGTGGCTATAGTATTTTGTCTGCTTATATAAAATAGATCATAAAACAATCAGACTGTGTAGTTTAAAAATGTTTGGACTTGTGAAATGGAAATAATTGATACATCAGTGAGAAAAGAGCTTGTTTTATTTTTAATTCATGTGAAGCATTTGACAATATTACTAGAATATAATTGCCTATTTGGAAAGCACCATTTGTTTAAAAGCTACTAAAAATTACATGTTTTATTTTGTAATCTTAAAAGAACTTAGAATGATACAGAGGGTTGTACTTATATTTTTAAGATTCAATTATGTTCTGCACTTCCCTTGGTTTCTTTAGGTGGTTGACAGTATATCTATGTGAGATGAGTTAACTGAAGGAGCAATTAGTGTCCTGCAAAATGTCATTTGTTAAATGGGTGAGCAATCACACGGACCAACACTTTACACTCAAAACCTAATTTGCTTACAGTAATCGATACCTGTGTCTTTTTCAGCTCTAAGTGGTTTTTGAAATATAACCTCAACAGATTGTAGAAATACAATCACTAGAGCATATCATGGCTGTCTTTAATAAAAACATACATAGCTGGGGAAAAGATTTTGTTGAATGGTATTGATATATGAATTTTAAGTATAATGAATTTCAGAGTTATTAGGAGCCTAATAGAAATTGACCTGTTTATAATTAATTGATACCCTGATTTTCTTTAATTGGATAATATTGGAAATCATAATTTTGACACTAGGAGGAACTATCTCTTAGGTAAGATATTACCTGAGGCACCTATTGCTATGTAACAGACTAGGACCATAGCCAGGTTCCTTGATTCCCCATTATAATGCTCACTAGGAGTAGTTTTCAGTGGATATAGTGCTGTCAGTAGGGAACAACTTGCATATGTATAGAGTTGCTTCTAGTAAAGGACAGTGGTGCTTTCGTGTACAGTGGATAGGGACTGAGGACTGCAAGGACAGGCTTGACTTTCTATCCATCAAATGACCACTGGACATTGGAGTAAGTGAAACACCTGCTTGGATTTATCTGACTTAGAACCTATCTAAAATAGATACTAACACAGAGTATTTTTTGCAGTTCTAATATACACATATTTTTCCAGAAATTAAAATCCCCTTTAAATCAAAAGAAGGTTCAAAATTATAGAAAGTGGTTTATCATCTTGGAAACTCTTATCTCAAGTGGCAATGTTGCTCGTGGTCTTGGGGTCACCTATAACACCTATACTGAAAACTATAGGACTGTAACATTCTTGGTGATTCTACACATAACTAAAAGCACGTGGTATCTTCATCATGTCTGCCACTCATTTACTCCTGTTCTTTACAGACTGAATCTACATGGTTAATGATCTACAGACTTATTTCATTGTAAATCACTTTTCTTAGTTTCTTTTATATATCATAATTAAAACATTGTGCTGATCTTTTAAATGTATGCTTATGTAAATTTAATTGTTATATATTTTATTTCAGGATAGTAAACCGGACATTGTTATAATTTAAATCAGAGTTTTATGTTTGAGTATGAAATCAATGTGCTATAAATGGAAGCATTTTATTTGATTCTCTTTTAAATATGTGTTTCCTTTTTACAGAATGTCTTAAATAGAAGTACAAATCACAAAGTATTCTGAATGTGTGTAGGAAGTATGCCTAAGAGTTGAGACCAAATACCTCCTGGGTTATGATCTGGTTTGGAGAGGCTAAAATGTACCTTTCGTTCTGATTTTCATTAGGCAGTGCCTTCACCCCTCTGTACTCCATCTCAATTTTACTTGTTTCTTACCTAACATATATTAAATAGTTACTAGTTTTTATAAGACCAACCTATCATGTGGGGAACATATTTTACTATAGTTTAACAAAACAGACTAATTTATATTCTCTGGAATAGAAATGTGTTAATTGAAATTGAAATAAATATATGAATATTATATATATGGATATACATTCTTTGTGTTGTTTTGTTTTCCCTCCATCACTGTCTTCAACCATGAGCTGTCAGATATTTTTTTCATGTCACATAATTACATATTGGAGAGATACTCTATGGTTCCTGGCAATTTGGACTTGAAATAGTTTACAGAGTTTGCATTTTGGAACTCTGGCCTCACCTTCTTATATATTCTTATACATCATGTTCTGATTTGAGGAATTTTCTGTGGGAAAGATAACAATCCAGTCATTACCTCTGGCCCTTTCTCTGTTTCCTTTGGTCTTTCTCTTTTTTTATAATTGGAACCTGGGAGCGTGTTAGTCCATTCAGGCTGCTATAACATTATTATAGACTAGGTGACTTATAAAGAACAGAAATTTTTTTCTCAGTGTTTTGGAGGCTGGAAGTTCAAGAAGAAGGTGCCAACAGATTCAGGGTCTGTTGAGAACCAATTTCCTAGCTCATAAACGACCATCTTTTCACTGTGTCTTTACATAGCAGAAGAGACTAGGGAGTTGTCTGGGGTCTCTTATAAAGAAACCCATTGCCTCATAACCTAGTCACTTCCCAAAGTCCTCATCTTGAAATACCATCATGTTAGGGTCAGGAACTCAACATACGAATTTCGGGGGACACAAGCACTCAGTTTATAGCAGGGAGGGAAGATGAGGGGGAAATGATGGCTGTTTTATATAACTAGTGCTCCTGCAATCATCTCCTGGGTGTGGGTGACTTTGTGAGTTCTTTTCTATGCCTTCCGATGGTGGGGTGAGAGGTGAGACAGAGGCGTCCTCCTAAAACTGCATATAATACGAAAACATAACTGATACAACTACTCCTGAAAGAGCAACAGGAAAGAGGACTGCGCTAAACTGCATATACCTGGAGACAGGAGCAGACCTCACAGACCAGGGTAGCATACTAAGGCTGTGGTCCAGCAGGACCCAAGCCCTTCCCCCACCCCAGCTCACTGGTGGGAGGAAGAGAGATGGAACGCGGAAGAAGTGGAGACCTGGGACTGCCGAATACCTAACTCCGGAGATCTGCTCTGGGAGCACAAACCTACATTTCATCATGCTTTCTTGACACTCTTGTAATTAGGGGGTTGGAAAGCTAAGACAGGCAGAATTCCTGGAGAGAATGAGATTCCAGCTGCTTGTGGAAAGCAGGGATCCATATATGGCTGCTCTGGGACAAAAGAAAGGTGGGCAGTCTGAAAGACTTCCTAACAAGGAAGCCCTTAGCAAGAGGTCTGCTAAAGGGGCAAGGAATGCACAGAGTTTACTACTCAGGAGAGAGGACAGGTAGACAAAATTGCCCAGGTGCACTCTGCCCAGCAGGTTGGGAGCTTTCACGATCTTCAGGTGCTCCAGCTCCCTGGCTGCCTACAAAGCTCCAAGAACCCCCTCCATGATAGGCAGCCTACTGCACCTTTTTCCTGGCCAGCCCCACCTGGCTTGTAAACCAGCAAACCCTACCCTGGCTTTAGGCAGCCAGAGGGAAGATCTGTCCAGTGCAACTACAAATGCAAAGCATAGAGGCTTATACCTGTGTGCTAGGCCCACTGGTTCAGGCAGTGGAGACAGGCATAGCAGCCAGGAAGCAGGAAACAGCTCTTCCTTTCCCCCAGGCACCAATACCACTTCCCTGCGACACCGACATTGCTTCAGGGGCTGAGTAGCTCCAGAGAGTAGAGCTTTGGGGCACTAGAGGGTGCCATATGCAAATATTAAATGCCAAAGGAACCTGGTTCAGAGTAAAATTATTAACACTATTGAGAAAGATTAAAATGATATTGACCTATTGACCTGATGAATCTCCCTAAAAGGGAGTTCAAAATAAAAATCATTAACATGCTCATGGAGGTAAGGAAAGATATTCAAGAACTCAGGAATGAACTCCAGTCAGAGATCCAATCGTTGAAGAGCACAATGGAGAGTATTAAAAGCAGAATGGATATGGTGGAGGAGATGATAAATGAAATAGAAACTGAGAAGAGGAATACAAAGAAGTTGAGGCACAGAGAGAAAAAAGGATCTCTAAGAATGAAAGAATATTGAGAGAACTGTGTGACCAATCCAAATGGAACAATATTCGCATTATTGTTCTTACCAGAAGAAGAAGAGAGAGCAAAAGGAATTGAGAGTGTTTTTGAGGAGGTAATTACTGAAAACATCCCCAATCTGGAGAAGGAGATAGTCTCTCGGGCCATGGAGATGCACAGATCTCCCAACACATGGGACCCAAGGAAGACAACACCAAGACATATAGTAATTAAAATGAAAAAGATCAAGGATAAGGACAGACTATAAAAGCAGCCAAACGGAGAAATAATATCACATACAAAGGAAAGCCCATCAGGCTATCATCAGACTTCTCAACAGAAACCTTCCAGGCCAGAAGGGAGTGGCATGATGTATTTAATGCAAAGAAGCAGAAGGTCCTTGAACCAAGATTACTTTATCCAGAAAGATTATCATTTAAATTTGAAGGAGAGATTATATAATTCATAGATAAGCAAAACCTGAGAGAATTTATCTCCCACAAACCATCTCTACGGTGTACTTTGGAGGGATTGCTATACATGGAAGTGTTCCTACAGTTTAATAGCTGTCAACAAAGGTAATACAACCACAGTAAAGAAAGCAGAACAACCAATTACTAAGCAAATGCAAAATTAAATTAACTATCCCTAAAGTCAATCAAGGGATAAACAGTACAGAATATGATACCTAATATATAAAGAATGGAGGAAGAAGAAAAAGGAGGAGAAAAAAGGAAAAGAACCTTTAGATTGTGTTTGTAATAGCATATTAAATGAGTTAAGTTAGACTCTTAGAAGGTAAGGAAGTTAACCTTGAACCTTTGGTAACCACGAATCTAAAGCCTGCAATGCCAATAAGTACATACCTATCCATAATCACCCTAAATGTAAATGGACTGAATGCACCAATCAAAAGACATAGAGTCACTGAATGGATAAAAAAATGAGACCCATCTATGTGCTGCCTACAAAAGACTCATTTTAAACCCAAAGACATAAACCAACTAAAAGTAAAGGGATGGAAAAAGACATATCATGCAACTAATAGGGAGAAAAAAGCAGGAGTTGCAGTATTTATATCAAACAAAATAGACTTCAAAACAGAGAAAGTCACAAGAGACAAAGAAGGACATCACATAATGATAAAAGGTCAATCCAACAAGAAGATATAGCCATTATAAATATCTATGTGCCCAACACAGGAGAACCTAGGTATGCGAAACAAATACTAAGAGAATTAAAAGGGAAAATAGAATGCAATGCATTCATTCTAGGAGACTTCAACACTCCACTCTGAATGACAGATCAACCAGACAGAAAATAAGTAAAGACACAGAGGCACTGAACAACACACTAGAACAGAGGGACCTAACAGACATCTACAGAACTCTACACCCAAAAGCAGCAGAATTCACATTCTTCTCGAGTGCACATGGAACATTTTCAAGAATAGATCATATACTAGGCCACAAAAAGAGCCTTGGTAAACTCAAAAAGATTGAAATTATACCAACCAGTTTCTCAGACCACAAAGTTATGTAACTAGAAATGAATTACACCAAGAAAATGAAAAATCCCACAAACACATGAAGACTTCACAACATGCTCCTAAATAACCAATGGATCAATGACCAAATAAAATCAGAGATCCAGCAATATTTGGAGACAAATGACAACAATAATTCAACAATGCAAAATCTGTGGGATGCAACGAAGGCTGTGCTAAGAGGAAAGTGCTAACAAACTGGATAACCTAGAAGAAATGGACAACGTTCTAGAAAAACACAACTTTCAAAGGCTGACCCAGAGAGGCACAGAAAATCTCGACAGACCAATTACCAGCAATGAAACTGAACTGGTAATCAAAAACCTACCTAAGCACAAAATGCCTCTATCAGATGGCTTCACCACTGAATTTTATCAAATATTTAATGAAGACCTAATACCCATCCTCCTTAAAATTTTCCAAGGAGTAGAAGAGAGAATACTTCCGAACCCATTCTATGAGCCGAGCATCACTCTAATACCAAAACCAGGCAAAGACACCACAAAAAAAGAAAACTACAGACCAATATCCCTGATGAACATAGATGCAAAAATGCTCAACCAAATATTAGCAAACTGAATTCAAAAATACATCAAAAGGAGCATCCATCATAATCAAGTAGGATTTATTCCAAGAGTGCAAAGATGGTACAACATTTGAAAATCTGTCAACATCATCCACCACATCAACAAAAAGAAGCACAAAAACCACATGATCATCTCCATAGATGCTTAAAAAGCATTTGACAAAACTCAACATTGATTCATGATAAAAACTCTCAACAAAATGGGTATAGATGGCAAGTACCTCAACATAATAAAGGCCATATACGACAAACCCACAGCCAACATTATACTTAACAGCAAGAAGCTGAAAGCTTTTCCTTTAAGATCGGGAACAAGACAAGGATGCCCACTCTCCCCACTTCTATTCAACATAGTACTGGAGATCCTAGCTATGGCAATCAGACACACAAAGATATAAAAGGCATCCTTGTCTTGTTGGCAAAAGATGCACAGATAGGCAAGAAAGAAATTAAATTGTCCCTGTTTGCAGATGACATGATATTATAAATAAAAAAACCCTAAAGAATCCACTCCAAAACTACTAGATCTTATATCTGAATTCAGCAAAGTTGCAGGACACATAACTAATATGCAGAAATCTGTGGCATTCCTATACACTAACAATGAACTAGCAGAGAGAGAAATCAGGAAAACAATTCCATTCACAGTTGCATCAAAAAGAATAAAATACCTAGGAATAAACCTCACCAAGGAAGTGAAAGACCTATACTCTGAAAACTACAAGACACTCATAAGAGAAATTAAAGAAGATACCAATAAAAGGAAACACATCCCGTGCTCTTGGATAGGAAGAATTAATATTGTCAAAATGAGCATCCTGCCTAAAGCAATCTACAGATTCAATGCAATTCCTATCAAAATACTAACAGCATTCTTTAGCCAACTAGAGAAAATCATTCTAAAATTAATAAGGAACCACAAAAGACACCGAATAGCCAAAGCAATCCTAAGAAGGAAGAATAAAGCTGGGGGGATTATGCTACCCAAATTCAAGCTCTACTACAAAGCCACAGTACTCAAGACAATTTGGTACTGGCACAAGAACAGATCCATAGACCAATGGAACAGACAAGAGAGCCCTGATATAAACCCAACCATATATGGTCAATTAATATATGATAAAGGAGCCATGGACATACAATGGGGAAATGGCAGTCTCTTCAACTGCAGGTGTTGGCAAAATTGGATAACTACATGCAAGAGAATGAAACTGGATTATTGTTTTACCCCATACACAAAAGTAAACTCAAAATGGATCAAGGACGTGAATGTAAGTCATGAAACCATAAAACTCTTAGAAGACAACATAGGCAAAAATCTCCTGAATATAAGCATGAGCGACTTCTTCCTGAACGCATTTCCTCGAGCAAGGGAAACAAAAGCAAAAATGAACTCATGGGACTACATCAAACCAAAAAGTTCCTGTACAGCAAAGGACACCATCAACAGAACAAAAAGGCATCCTACAGTATGGTAGAATATATTTGTAAATGACATATCTGACAAGGGGTTAACATACAAAATATATAAAGAACTTACTTGGCTCAACACCCAGAAAGCAAATGACCCTATTAAAAAATGGGCAGAGGATATGAAGAGACAGTTATCCAAAGAAGAAATTCAGATGGCCAACAGACACATAAAAGATGCTCCACATCACTAATCTTCAGGGAAATGCAAATTAAAACCACAGTGAGATATCACCTCACACCAGTAAGGATGGACACCATCCAAAAGACTAAGAACAACAAATGTTGGCGAGGATGCAGAGAAAGGGGAACCCTCCTACACTGCTGGTGGGAATGTAAGCTAGTTCAACCATTGTGGAAAGCAGTATGGGGTTCCTCAAAAAACTAAAAATAGAAATACCATTTGACCTAGTAATACCACTCCTAGGAATTTACCTGATGAACAAAAAAATCACTGATTCAAAGGGATTGCACCCCTATATTTATCACCACACTATTTGCAATAGCCAAGATATGGAAGCAACCTACATGTCCATCAATAGATGAATGGATAAAGAAGATGTGATACATACACACAATGGAATATTATTCAGTCATAAAAAAAAAGAAATCCTGCCATTTGCAATAACATGGATGTATCTAGAGGGTACTATGCTCAGTGAAATAAGCCAAGCGGAGAAAGGCAAACACTATATGATTTCACTTATTTGTGGAGTATAAAAACAAAGCAAAACAGAAGGAACAAAATAGCAGTAGACCCATAGACAATGAGAAGTGACTAGAGGTTACCAAGGGCGGGCGTTGGGATGGGTAGTGAGGGAGGATGAGGGGGTTAAAGGGGCACAATAATTCTCAATCACAATATAAGCTCGCCATGGGGACAGTAGTACAGTATAGAGAATATAATCAGTGATTCTGTAACACTTGCCTATGTTGATTGATAACCACACTAGAGGGGATGAAGATTTAATAATATGGGGAACTGTTGAACCACTGTGTTGTATATTTGAAACCAATGTAAGAGTGTGTATCAATGATACTTCAGTAAAAGTATCACCTTTATGCCATTATAAGCAACTGATAATGACATGAATTCAAAACTGTCAAGTGAAAATTATCTTATACGTGCTATATGGCTCCTCATAATTTTAGGTTCTGAAGTAATCAGTCATTCATGTGCTTCACTAGATTCACATTTCTTTTAAGAGAAAAAAGATTCCTCATTTTGTCTGAAGGTATATCTTCAGACAGACCCAGCCAGTACTTGGGTTAGCTCTTCTAGGTCCCGGTTCTGAGCAGGCTTCTTAAAGACTATCTCCTATACAGTTTTTTAAGAGGCATAAATAGATGTTTAGATATGGTGTTAATAGAGAATTTTTTGCAGTAAAGGAGTTTCATACCTTTATCTAAAAGGTAATATAAGAATTTTCTTCACACAAAAAGCAATTTACTAAAACAAAATGCAGTCTCCCAAAATAACCTTGCATTAACTTTTACATGAAAAATCATTTTAATAAACTATAATGTAAAACCCATTCCTGAGTTTGTCAGAGCAATAGTTTTAATGACATTGCACAATTACTCCTCATTGTAAATACGTGAGGTAATGTGTGGTTATAGATCTATAGGTTAATTATTTGCCTTCCTTAAGGTATCTGTATCCCCTTTTTTGTACTAAAACCAATGAAATGATTACATTTCCATTTCACTTTGGCTTCTAGGAGGCTAAGAGTCAAATGTTTAACCAATTCTGTAATCTTATAGGTGTGCTTTTCTCTAATCCTTAACTTTTTGTCCTTATTTATATTTTTTTCTTGGACTAATGGATTATTTCTATTCACAAGTAAGCATCTTTTGTCTCTGCTCTTCCCCTTAGCATTTTCTAAATCATTACAGAATGAAACAGTAAATAGGTAAAATGTTAAAATTACACAAAATTTTATTTCATGTTCCTATATTTTACACCAACACAAGGTAAAATAAGTCAAGAAGTTCAATAAAATGAAAGGAAAATGCAATGAACATTTGAGCACTGATTTTAGTTCACCAGGATTAGGGCTCCTTATATCGTACTGGCTGAGAAAATCACACACATGGGTAAAGCTAAAGTAGGTAAGAACTTTCATTTTCACCTTGGCAGATGACATTTAAAGAAAAATAAAAGTAGATGGACATAAAATAACTACTACATTGAAAATGTATATGATTTTATGTTTAGGAACAGAGCTCGCTACAGTGTATTTTGTAGGTTAAAAACACGCAAATATCACTTTGTGCTCTTGACTTGCATTATCTAAACAACAAATATACATGGGGAAAATGTAATGACCTTGACAATTGTAAGGATGTGTTTTGAATTCATATTACATTCTTTAAGAAGTAACTGGGCTTTTTTTTTATCATCTAAGATGTCCTTTGGGAATATTCACTTATGTGTTTTTCAACTGGACAGTTAATGTTATTGATGTTTTTCTTTTGTTTAGCAGAAGCAAGACTTTATTTATGGCCTTAACTAATGTTACTCTAGAGTAATTTTCCTGTGATATAGTGGGACAGTTTGTCATTTCTCTATAAAAAATTCCTTCCATATGATAACACCTTCATCAGGATACTGATTTCAGCCACAGTAGGAAAATGACAGGCAGCAATTAAAGTTGCTGGAGTGAAGAGAGAATCCAATGTGTGGTATATTAATAGTGCATCAATGCAACACCAAGCAGTGTAACAAATGCATTTGACAATGGAATTTCTTTTCAAAAGACAGTTTTAAAAGATTAATGATTCACCGACATCCATCTTGCAGTCAAGAGGAAGGATTTGATTTGTGATTGCCTGTTTTCCTTATTCTTATATTTTGTTCTGTTGCTCTTGACAAAAATGTCACATTGATATTCTTTCTACTTTGAATAGCTCATTGTCTCAATTCTATTTTTTTTTTTTTTTTTTTTTTTTTTGGTGACTAGCGTTACAAAATAGCTGCTACTTTGCTGAGTGTTGTCACTTTCATAAAGTGAAATTTCCCTTTGGAGGAACACTATTTATAAACTCAGTGCTCATGAAAGTCTTTATTTCAGTGCTGGTAGAAGTTACTATGTTTACAAAGGAGATTCCTAACTGAAGTGACATTTTCCTCAACAAAGATTCAATAACTTAACATTGTGTTAGTAAATGGTTTGATTTATTTTACCACTTAAATAGTAAAAGCTTTGATTTAGAAAGTGCCTCTTTGCTATGCTGTGGCATAGAAGATAGGGAATTTATTGAGGCTCTCGATTTGTAAAATACACAATGTTTAATTTTAAACAAGTATCTGTTATTTTCTTGTAACTATGATTACCCTTTGGCAGATCAGCAAGGCACTAGGAAGTCATAACTTATTATCTCAGAGCAAAAGAACTTTTTTGGCCAGAAAATACATTTTTCAGTAACTTCTTTAAAAATACCTTTATTAAATTAACTAGTATTAAATTGTGCTGGCCTATTCTGAACAAAGACAAAGTAATTAAATATTAGGTATATAAAATAAAATGTAATTTATTTCATTCAATCATTTCCCTGATATTAAGAGCCTCTTGTAGGTCAGACACCATTTTGAGCATTAGAAGAACACTAGATATTAAAAATAACAGTGTTTTTATAGCTAGTTAATATTTTTATGGATTAGACAAACAAAGAGAAAGATACATAATATGTCACAAAAGGTGCTCTAAATAAACAACAAGATGAGGAGCTAGAGAGTGACAATTCTGATGGGTGAGGAAGAAGGAGTTCTAGTTTAGACAGGGTGGTCAGAGGGTCCCCCTGCAAGTGAAACTGAAGCAGAAAACTGAAGAATGTAGAGAAATAAAGCCCAGATAACCAGGCAATGAATTGCTTCATACACAGGGAATGTTAAGTGCAAAGACTCTGAGCTGGTATGGTTTTAGTAGAAAGCCATTGTGGTTGGAGAATAGTGAGAGGGTAAAGGGGTTTTCAGAGAGGAGTTCATAGATGTAGGTGACTTAAGAGAGAGCAAGATCATTTAACCATTTTAATCTGAGTGAGACATGAAGTTACTGTCGTTATTGACCATAGGTCTAGGGATTTTTCTTTCTTTCTTAAGAACAGCACCATTTGTGCAAGATATTTCAGATGAAATGTAAACATATTTCAGTGTGTAAGCTATATGTCCCTGCTAGTTAAAATGTTAACATGATATTTAAAAAGCCAAAACCATTAAAAAGCCTTGACAAATGCTTTTAAGGACTTTTTTAATGCAGTAAAATTAGTTGAACATAAAAAATCTCATCCATCACACGAAAATTCATACAAATGATGGAGGATGAATGGAATTCACTTTGGAAACAGTGGCAAATAGATTTAATTTTATGCTAATAATACAATCACATGTTTTAAATGCTTAAAAAATTATCCTAAGAACTTAGAGGAAAAAAGAAAATGAAACAAGTAAGTAAAAATAAATGAATAGGGTAATGTGAATATGTAACACAAGGGAAATAAATCTAGGAGACTTATTCTATGGAAATTTTAAATTCCAGAGGTAACAGAACAGAGACTCTAGTTGTAGCAGGAAATGCTTCTACTACAAAGTAATAAACCTACGAATGAACATGAAATAAATCCTATTAAAATGTTCCACATTAAAAATAAGGATCCCTATAAATTTGCAGATAAAAAATTCAGGTACAGAAAAAGGAAGAAAATCAAAGTGACCTAAAATTTATCTTCATGACATGAATGCTATTAACATAGAGGCATCTGCAGAAATCTGAAAAAATATATGGGTGAGCCAAAAGGTGCCGCACCCAGTCAAATACCATGTTTTGGATAAAAGCAACATAGAGACCTTCACAGATTCAGAAATACTCAGAAAGATAGCAAAGAGGTCTCTTCCAGAATAACTACTTGAATTTCTGGTCTGAAATAATGAAAGACCTCAGACTAAAAAATATTTTAGTAGAGAATTCCACTTTTGAGATTTCAAACTAATAAATATATAGATACAAATCTAATAAGTGATTTAAATATGTTTAGAGGATTGATTTCATCTTTTCACTTTGGAAATTCTTGAACATATTATTTGAAATGAAAGTTATGAGAAACCTTCAATGACACAGTTTGGGTCAGATTTCCCACATATAAGCAAATGCACCTCCTTGAATGTCTAATATCACCCTTGTTACACAGAATTATACTGATATGTCTGATCATGTCCTCCACTGGACTTTAAGCACTGTGTATCTTGGTATCCAACCTCATCTAATACCATGTGAGGCACAGGGGAAGCCATCAATACAAACATGTTGAAGTAATTTTTGAACAAATGAATTACAATCTGGTAAAAATGTATTCACTTGGTGTTCTATTTTAAAACTAAAGAAGTGTAATTGTAAGATTATATTGTGTGACCTTTATTATTTTTACAGCATTATTTTAAATAGTTCTGATGTAGTTCTCACTTACACTCATAAATATTTACTTCTCCTTGTTGGACCTTTTTCACTGGTTAATTTTGTCCTTGCAAAGGAAGTATAAATTTATATTTTATTTTTTTAATTTCCAGAGGCATGTGGACAGAGCAGTCATTGCATATTAGTTTTCACATTTCTACAACCCAATAAAAAAACCATTGACCTTGTGATCTTTTTCAATAGCCCGACCACTTTGTCCCAACTTTGATAAAGCTTAAGTTTCTTTATTGTAGATTTCAAATATATTTTTACTGTAATTGGTGATATTTACTGATTACAATATTAAAAAAAAAACAAAAAAAATGTACAAAACCTCTCTGAAATAAAAGAGCATGGTGTCTTTCTAATGAAATACCTTTAAGGCGTTTAGAACTCATGATAGATAATGAGCAATATTAGTTTTACTTCCACTGATCTCTTTATCAGTATGACTCAACAGATATGTGGAGTAAGTATACATGATCACAGGAAACTATATTATAGGACCATATTCACATGAAATTATCTTCTACTTGAGTTAATACATCAGTCAGGGTTCTACAGAGAAACAGAACTAATAGGTTCTTTATATATATATTATTATAAAGAACTGGCTCACACAGGTATGGAGCTGGCGATATAATTCAGTACAAGTCTGAAGGCCTAAGAACCAAGATTTGATGTCTGAGGCAGAAAATGGATGACCCAGCTCAAGCAGAGAGAACAAATTCATCCTTCTTCCATCTTTATTACCTGGACCCTTAAAAAATTGGATATGCCCACCCACATGGGGAGGATGGCCTTCTCTTATTTTATCTGTGGATTCAAATGCTAATCTCTTCCAGAAACACCCTCACAGGCACACCCAGGAATAATGCTTTACCAGCTTTCTGGGCATCCATTAGCCCAGCCAAGTTGATACATGAAATTAATCATCACAACTTATATACCTTATTTTCTGTTATAATTTTTCTTGAAGCTCTTGTTGAATGAGTCCCTTAATGAACACTTTAAGAGATAAAACACTGACTGATTATGTTACTGAAAGACTGGTGAAAACAGAGTACAGTGAAGTGGGATGGACTTTTTATTGGGATTACCTATATTTCTGAGAAAATACGAATAATTTGAAATAAATAATGGTAATGTGTAGGCAGAATAATGATTTCCCCCAAAGATGTTCACCTCTTTATCTCCCAAGCCTATGAATATGTTATCTCACATGGCAAGGGAATTTTACACATGATTAAGTTAAGGATCTTGAGCTAGGGCTTATCTATGTGGGTCCAATTTAATCACAAGAGACCTTATAATTAAGAGACAGAGGCAAGAGGGATAGAGTCAGAAAGAGACTTGAAGTTGCTATGCTGCTAGATTTGAAGATGGCAGTTTTGAAGACGGCGGGAGATGCATGAGCCAAAGAGTGCCAACAGCTGGAAGGTGCAGAGGAGAAGAAACAGATTTTCTCCTAGAACCACTGGAAGGATACAGTCTTGATGCAACACCTTGATTTTAGCCCAGTGAGACACATACAGGATTTCCACCCTCCTGAACTGTAAGGTAATCAATTTCTTTTGTTTTAAGCCTCCAAGTTTGTGGTAATTTTTTAGAGCAGCAATAGAAAACTAAAAGAGTTAGCAAATTAATGTGTCTGTCCTTAAAGGAGAATGAAATTGCAGGATTTCTTTGTAGAAAAAAAATACCTTTATTTATTGGTTTCATTTTAACCAGCTCAACACAATTTAATTCTCATTCTGTTTTCCTAGTTTTCTTTGAGAAATAACCTTTAAAACCTTGAAATGAAGTGTTTCTATTCCTCTAACTTGCAATGAATCTGTAGTGCTCAGTAAGGAGCTTACTCTTAAATCCCTTTCATTTATTCCTAGATCAGTATTTTTCTGATCTGTTCATCTACTTATTAAAAATCATCCTGATTCCCATACATACAAGTGTATTTTTATCTTTCTCTCACTTTTCTGTTAGAAATGTACCACTGCTGCTATTTCAGAATTTAAGTTCAACATATATACAACATTGATCTTGATTACAAGTGGTGTATAACATCAGTTAGTAGAAAATAAGTAGAAACCAATGAGCAGGAATTCTTCTGTACAATATCTATAAGGAGCATTAAGTTGACTTAACTGCGTTCCAGGAATGGAAAAATCTTTTAAATTATTAAAATAACACTTGGTAATTTTTCTTTTCTCCATTAGGTTTCATGCACTTTAATAGGCGAAATTTGTTTTGTATTTGATTTTTATTGAAGTATAATTGACATACACTATCCTATTAGTTGGAGATATGCATCATAGTGATTTGATATTTTTTATACATTACAAAATTATTCCCATGGAAGTCTAGTTACCATCTGTCACCAAAGTTACTACAATATTATTAACTATATGCCCCATGCTGTGTTATACCCCCATGATTAGAAGTTTGTACCTCTTAATTCACTTAGAAGATGAAGTTTACAAAGAGGAAGGACTGTAATAGTTAGGGCCAGCTAACACACCTGGCATTTGAATAATTAATGTCAAGCCACTGGTAACAGAGTATTCAGTCTTTCTATTATTACTATTAATTATTGTTATTGTCTAGGAGAAGATGGACACAGTAGCTTTCAGAGCCTCTTACATGTCCTTGCAGTCTCCAAAAATGCTTTAACCTGTAAATCCATTTTTGCCCTTGATGGGAAATATTTACCTATTTTAAGTTCTGGTCTGTCTTTCATTTGGCATTTTCTCCTTATGTTTGGATTTTTGCAAAAGTTAACTGTAAAGAAATTGCCTATCCAAGCAGATCTTCTTAACTTTTCTTCTTCTTGTAACACAATGAGTTTATAGAAGGGTGTTATCTCTTCCAAAGCTTGAATTATAATGGCACTTTTAATTTCATTTGTGAGGGAATGCATAATAATAAAGCAAAATACAAAATTTCAGAAATAGCAGAGAAATAAAATGTAAAATTACATACAATGTTTTATTCTTGATTCCTTTTTTACTCAGATATCTTCTTTTGAATCTTTATTGCACTTCATTCCAATTCCAATTCCTCACCTTGCTATTCATGTTTCTTCTTCCTATCTTTTTTAGCCATTTTACTTCTTGTTGCCTATCTGCTCAGCACCTGCTGCATTCACTGAGTTTACAAAATTTCTTTGGATCATTATGCTACCTCAGAGGGTTTCCTTTATGTAATGACATGTTTCGGAAGTCATTGAGCCATCTATTTATTTATTTTAGAAGTTTTTATTAAAACTTCAAAAATTTTAAATATTGTAGCATATGATAAAAATTGAAAATACGTCAGATCGGCATACTCTCTGTCTTTAAGAAACTAAATTTTTTTCTGTAGAAATAGATATGCAATGACTTAATTTCATTTGTAATAAACACAGTGAGGTAATACAATAGAGGGACTTAACATCCTTTTGGAAGTTAGGGAAGCTTCTCTAAGGAGGTGATTTATTAATTGAGATAGGAAGAATAAGTAGGAATTAGCTAAAGGACAGGTGGTGGAGAGAATGATATAAAAAAGAAACAGCAGGTTGGTGTTTTAATGGATGGATGAGTTTAGTATATTTAAGAAACTGAAAGGCAGGTTGGTCAAAGACAGCTTGCAGAGAGTGGCTCAGTACAGCTGAACAGGTTCTTGCAGAACCCTATTCTCAGGTCAACTGTCATTAGGGAGTTTTTATCAGGGATGTAACCTGGTCAAAATTCTGTTTTGTTAATATGTCTTTGACTTCTGTGGGCATTATGGGATAAGAAGTGTGAAAGTGAATTCATTTGCACTACTGAATAGCCCCTTGTAGCATTCAGTCAGGAATTAGAAGCCTCTCTATGTGTTCCAGACACAAAAGGCTTGAATGCAGAGAATTATAGGTTTACTCACTGTTGGGACAAAGATCAACATAGCCATCACCCATGTTCTCAGTCTGCAACACCAAAATGATTGATCTGGTGGTTTTAAGAAATGCATACAAAGCTCAAGAAACTTTCAGAGCTCCCAACTGTTTCAGTCTGGAGCACAAACATGAATGCTTTCAGTAAGCCTGACAGGAAGTTGTCATACCTGGTATCTGCAATTGCCTGCAGGGGATGATGGTCTCTCTCTCTCTGTTCTCACTTTTGAACCTCATCTGAGAACCTCCCCCTGACTGACTTTGCCTTAAAACCAAATGAGGAAAGGACTCTCAGAAATGAAGTTCCCAGCCTTGCCCTTGAAATTCAGAAGATACCTAAAGAAAGGGGTGGAGGTGTTACTGAATTGACAATAAACAATAAAGAAAAATCCACTCCTTGGCCAGTCAAAGGTCTGCACACATCACATTACTTTTGCCAGTTTAAATCTAAATAACAATAGTGATACAGTCACTCTTTAGCCTAACATAAGGCAGCTTTTTCCTGACTGTGATACAGGATGTGGTCCCTTGTCTATGATAAAGATGTGATCACTCTCTCTTCAAAAGGAGAAAGTGTACAGTTCTGTGTGCCATAGTATCCATGTTGGAATGAGATGCACTCCTTATCCAGTGAAGTCCCAAGCCATTTTTGATAAACTGTAACATAAATAATCAATTACTGGTTGTCTTAGTTTGAAATGTCTTTAAAAGCAGAAGTTCAGATAAAGATTTGGGTGTTGGTAATTTTTTTCAGAGATGTTAAAAGGAAATAGGAATGAGTTTGGTGGGAGAGAGAGGAGAGAGAAAATGTGTGTCATTGAGCCAGATATTACTGCGGAAAATGTGACTCATCTCTGTGCAAAATGCACTACAGACATGTCCCTCTCAGGCAGAAAAAGCTGAAACATTTTTCCACTGACATACTTCCTCCATTACCTGAAGATAAAGCACCTTCTCTGGAAGGCAATAACTTCTTGCCCAGCTGACCTGTTTATGGGCTGAGTACTTTAGCAAAAGTCCTTGAAGTACGACAGTAAGAGAATGGGCAGAACTTGAGGTGAGATATTTTAGAATGCACTGGAACCCTCCAATATAGCAGTTTATCAACGATAGGGCCAGTGGGTATACTGTCCAGGCATAAATGATTCTGCTATAGTTTACTACATAGGCCCTTCAGAGCAATTTATATCTCAAACTAGACCAACTCTGTCACTAATTTCCTCTTCCATTCAAGATGTAATAATGAAGACCAAACTCCAAATTCTCTGGTCCACATGAAACAACTAAAAAAAATGGACAAGATATGCAACAACATTCAAGATTTTTAACTTAATCAGGCAAAAAAGGGCAGTGACCCATGAGGCCAGACCTGGGATTGCCACAGGTAACTGGCTGAAGAAAATTTCCAGGCTATATAGCACAGGAAGGGGGAACCAGGTAGAATCCTGAACACTCCCTGAATAAAGCAGATGGAACCATGAGCCTGGGGAAACAAGGCAGAGAGCATTCACAGATATGAGTACTAGAGAAGAGTAACTTGCAGAGAGGGAGGACTCCAGAGACCGACAGAGTCTCACTCAAGTATCAGTTGAGCAATGTATGTGAGAAAACAACCTGAGACCATGGAATTACCAGTGAGCATAAAGGGAACAGCCGCTCTAAGTCTTCTAGGACCACTGATCTCTGAATTCCTGTCAGAATGCAGTATCTCTTCTGATTTCCTTTTCTGGCTGGAGGGAGGAATGCCATACTTCTCACCTGGCTCTTCTTGCTATAAATGCCATGAAGTTTCCTTGTGAGGGTTTAGCCAACATCAAGTAAATTGAAACTAGTTTTACATCCAGGGACCAGAACCGCAGGCATGTTGGTCAAGGTCACCAGGACTATGGGCATATTGGACATACCATGAGATGTACATGGGTCAGGAATCTATTTGTCACTTGGTCTCTTTAAAACCTAAATGCAGTTGCAGGGTGGGGAAGGGTGATAGCACAGGGGCTTTGGGTATCTGTGTCACCTTAAACTTTTTTTTTTTTAAGTTTCTCTCAAGAAGTCTAGGTATCTTTGTATAGTAATCTGTTAAACAGCAAGTTTTTTTTTTTCCAGGAAGAATTAGAAGGTTATTTATTAAGCAAGAATTTCCTGGGATAATTATCCCTTTCAAATATTCACACTAGACCTGAGAATGAGTTTGAATCTAGAAACTGGGTGAGGAATCACGATTTTCTATTGTGATAGCAATAATGGTCTTGAGTTTTTTCTGCTTGTAGCAGTCAAACAATGCTGTGTCATATCAACCTCTATCTTTCCCACAGGAGCAGTACCATAAATTAGTAAGCATTATAGATCATTCTGGAACCAGGTCCTTTGTTGTCACCTGGCATCATTTCCCCTTAGAATATTATTTTAACTTTTCTCTTATAGGTAAGAGTAACCCCTTGTTTCTACCATTCTGGAATCCTATTACTCATTGAAATGAAGAAGCCCATTTCCATGCAACTTTTCCTACTGTCAGTTCTGTTACAAAGCACAGCGACTGCTGATCGAAATGATCACAGTTCCCTCTCTACTTCTGGAGTCTTTTTTGGTTGTGTATAAGCAGTGTCCCCTGGGCCATACTGGAGAATGTAAGCAGATAATGGGTTCCCCAGTCTATATAAAAAGTTTCTTCCCTCAAGTCTCTTCCCTGAGTTTTATTATCCCTTCCCCAATACTCTGGCAAGGCTGAAATTGTTATGAATTCATTTAGTGTCAGCCACTGTTGTTTCAAAGCCTCCAGTAGCAAACCTAATAGTGTATTAGGGCCAGTTTGAGGTGTCCTTGTCAAGATGTTAAAACTCGTGCTTGTACATCCATAAACTTGATTTTATTCAACTATACATTCCACCTCCTCTCAGTCCAACAACCTCAAGATCCAGTGGCAAAGGTTTCTCTTATTCTTGTTGGTATATAATATCAGGTCCTGTGGTATTTTTCTATTAATTAGCTACCTTCAATTCCAGAGCAGGGAACATGCTTTTGTGCTTGAGCTTTGCTGAGATCAAAACCCGGTTATTTGTCAGGAGACAATGATGAGTTAGGCGTGGATCTACAGTAGGACGAATATTCTCTTTAAGAGAAATGCTTCTGGTGAAGTTTTTCTAAGATCTCCAGACAGGGGAGGCTGCTCTCTTCTAGCAAAGAGGTGTGTATGCTTGTGCCATTCCTGAGTGTTTAAGAGAATCTGTGGGTTCAAGTGTTGCACATACAGACATATAAGTGTCTCACTCATTCCCTACCAGACATTGGTTTTATCATAGGAAATCTATCAGATCTCTTGCTGTTTTCTTTACTATTTTTTCACCTTTATGGTTAAATTTGTGACCTAATGGATTAAAGATGGTGGCATGAGAGGTGAGACAGAGGCTTCCACCTAAAACCGCATATAATATGAAAATAAAGCTACCACAACTACTCTTGAAAGAGCAACGGGAAAGAGAACTACAATAAACTGCATACACCTGGAGACAAGAGCAGCCCTCACAGAAAACGGTACTGTACTAAAGCTGTGGTCCTGCGGGATCCAAGCCCTTCCCCCACCCCAGCTCACCCGCAGGAGGAACAGGAATGGAGCTGAGAGGGAGTGGAGAACTGGGACTGCTGAATACCTAACTCTGGAGATCTACTCTGGGAGCACAAACCTACATTTCATGGTGCTTGCATGATGCTCTTGTAATTAGGAGCTTGGAAAGCTAAGACAGGCGGAGCTCCTGGAGAGACTAAGATTCCGGCTGCCTGTGAGATCAGGGATCCATACCCAGCTGCTCTGGGACGGGGGAGGGGCAGGCAGTCTGAGAGACTTCCTGGCAGGGAGGACCTTGGAAGGAGGCCTGCTGAGGGGGCAAGGACTGCACGGAGCTTGCTGCTCGGGAGAAAGGACAGGTGGACAGGATTGTCCGGGTGTACTCTGCCCAGCAGATTGGGGGTTTTCTGATCTTCAGGTGTGCCAGCTCCCTGGATGCCTGCACGGCTCCAGGAACCCCTTCTGTGACAGGCAGACTACTGCACCTTTCACCTGGCCAGCCCCACTGGGCTTGCAAACCTGGAAGCCCTTCCCTGGTGTTGGGCCAAACAGAGGGAGGATCTGTCTACAGCAACTTAAAAGGCAAAGCACAGAGGCTTATACCTGTGTGCTCAGCCCACTGGCTCAGACAGTAGAGACAGGCATAGCAGCCAGGAACCAGGAAACAGCCCTTTCCTCGCCCAAGGCACCAATACCACTCCCCTACAATCCCTGACATTGCTTCAGGGGATGAGCAGCTCCAGTGAGTAGAGCTTCTGGGCACTAGAGGGCTCCATACACAAATATGAAACGCCAAAGGAACCAGGTCCAGAGTAAAATTATGAACACAAGTCCTGAGAAAGATTTTAAAGATATGGACCTTATGACTCTCCCTGAAAGGGAGTTCAAAATAAAAATCATTCACATGCTCATGGAGATACGGAAAGATATTCAAGAACTCAGGAATGAATTCCGGTCAGAGATCCAATCCTTGAGGAAAACAATGGACGGTGTTAAAAGCAGATTGGATACGGTGGAGGAGACGATAAATGAAATAAAAACTAGAGAAGAGGAATACAAAGAAGCTGAGGTACTGAGAGAAAAAAGGATCTCTAGGAATGAAAGAATATTGAGAGAACTGTGTGACCAATCCAAACGGAACAATATTCGCATTATAGGAGTACCAGAGGAAGAAGAGAGAGAAAAAGGGATAGAAAAGTGTCTTTGAAGAAACAATTGCTGAAAACTTTCCCACACAGGGGAAGGAAATAATCTCGCAGTCCACGGAAGCCCACAGAACTCCCAACACAAGAGACCCAAGGAAGACAACACCAAGACACATAATAATTCAGATGGCAAAGGTCAAAGATAAAGACAGAGTATTAAAGGCAGCTAGAGAGAGAAAAAAGATCACCTACAAAGGAAAACCCATCAGACTATCATCAAACTTCTCAACAGAAACCTCACAGGCCAGAAGAGAATGGCATGATATATTTAACGTAATGAAACAGAAGGACCTCAAACCAAGAATATTGTATCCAGCACGATTATCATTTAAATATGACAGAGGGATTAAACAATTTCCAGACAAAGGAAAGTTGAAAGAGTTTGCCTCTCATAAACCACCACTACAGGCTATCTTAAATGGACTGCTCTAGAGGGAAGCACCCCTAAGGCTAAAAAGATGTCACCAGAGAAAATAAAATCATAGCAAAGAAAGCAGACCATCCAAATACTAACTAAAGGCAAAGAATGAAACACTCAATATATAAAGAATGGAGGAGGAAGAATAGGAAGGGAGAGATAAAGACACATCAGACGGCGTTCACAATAACTTAACAAGAAAGTTAAGTTAGATTCTTAGATAGTAAAGAAGCAACCCTTGAACCTTTGGTAACCACGAATCTAAAGCCATCAATGGCAATAAGTACATATCTATCAATAATCACCCTAAATGTAAATGGACTGAATGCACCAATCAAAAGACACAGAGTAACAGAGTGGATAAAAAAACAAGACCCATCTATATGCTGCTTACAAGAGACTCACCTCAAACCCAAAGATATACACAGACTAAAAGTGAAGGGGTGGAAAAAGATATTTCATGCAAACAACAAAGAGAAAAAAGCAGGTGTTGCAGTACTTGTGTCAGACAAAATAGACTTCAAAACGAAGAAAGTAGCAAGAGATAAAGATGGACATTACATAATGATAAAGGGGTCAGTCCAACAAGAAGAAATAACCATTATAAACATATATGCACCCAACACAGGAGCGCCAACATATGTGAAACAAATACTAACAGAATTGAAGGAGGAAATAGACAACAATGCATTCATTTTAGGAGACTTCAACACACCACTCACTCCAAAGGATAGATCAACCAGACAGAGAATAAGTAAAGACAGAAGCACTGAACAACACACTAGAACAGACGGACCTAACAGATATCTACAGAACTCTGCACCCACAAGCAATAGGATTCACTTTCTCATCAAATGCACATGGAACATTTTCCAGAATAGATCACATACTAGGCCACAAAAAGAACCTCCGTAATTTCAAAAATATTGAAATACTACCAACCAACTTCTCAGATCACAAAGGTATAAAACTAGAAATAAATTTTAGAAAGAAATCAAAAAGGCTCAGAAATACATGGAGACTTAACAACATTCTCCTAATGAATCAATGGGTTAACGACCAAATCAAAACAGAAATCAAAGAATATGTGGAGACTAATGACAACAACAACACAAAGCCACAACTTCTGTGGGATGCAGGAAAGGCAGTTCTAAGAGGAAAGTATATTGCAATCCAGGCCTATTTTAAGAAGGAAGAGCATTCCCAAATGAACAGTCTAAAGACACAATTATTGAAACTGGAAAAAGAAGAACAAAGGAGGTGCAAAGTCACCAGAAGGAGGGACATAATAAAGATCAGAGAAGAAATAAATAAAATTGAGAAGAATAAAACAATAGAAAAAATCAATGAAACCAAGAGCTGGTTCTTTGAAAAAATAAACAAAATAGATAAACCCCTAGCCACACTCATTAAGAGAAAAAGAGAATCTACACACATAAACAGAATCAGAAATGAGAAAGGAAAAATAATGACGGACCCCACAGAAATACAAAGAATTATAAGAGAATATTATGAGCATCTGTATGCTAACAAGCTGCAAAACCTAGAGGAAATGGACAACTTCTTAGAAAAATACAACCTTCCTAGACTGACCAAGCAAGAAACAAAAACTGAACAGACCAATCACCAGCAACGAAATTGAATCGGTAATCAAAAAACTACCCAAGAACAAAACCCCCGGACCTGACGGATTCACCTCTGAATTGTACCAAATAGAGAAGAAATAATACCCATTCTTCTTAAAGTTTTTCAAAAAATAGAAGAGGAGGGAATACTTCCAAACTCTTTCTATGAAGCCAGCATCACTCTAATACCAAAACCAGGCAAAGACCTCACCAAAAAAGAAAATTACAGACCAATACCCCTGATGAACGTAGACGCAAAAATACTCAACAAAATATTAGCAAACTGAATTCAAAAATACATCAAGAGGATCATACACCATGATCAAGTGGGATTCATCCCAGGGATGCAAGGATGGTACAGCATTCGAAAATCCATCAACATCATCCACCACATCAACAAAAAGGAGAACAAAAACCACATGATCATCTCCATAGATGCTGAAAAAGCATTTGACAAAATTCAGCATCCATTCATAATTAAAACTCTCAACAAAATGGGTATAGATGGCAAGTACCTCAACATCATAAAGGCCATATATGACAAACCCACAGCTAACATCATACTTAACAGCGAGAAGCTGAAAGCTTTTCATCTAAGATCGGGAATAAGACAGGGATGCCCACTCTCTCCACTGTTATTCAACATAGTACTGGAGATCCTAGCCACGGCAATTAGACAAAACAAAGACATACAAGGCATCCAGATTGGTAAAGAAGAAGTCAAATTGTCACTATTTGCTGATGACATGATACTGTATATAAAAAACCCTAAGGACTCTACTCCAAAACAACTAGAACTAATATCTGAATTCAGCAAAGTTGCAGGATACAAAATTAACACACAGAAATCTGTTGCTTTCCTATACACTAATGATGAATTAACAGAAAGAGAAATCAGAAAAACGATTCCATTCAAAATTGCATCAAAAAGAATAAAATACCTAGGAATAAACCTAACGAAGGAAGTGAAAGACCTGTACTCTGAAAACTACAAGACACCCCTTGGAGAAATTAAAGAGGACACTAACAAATGGAAATGCATCACATGCTCTTGGCTAGGAAGAATAAATATTGTCAAAATAGCTATACTACCTAAAGTAATCTACAGATTCAATGCAATCCCTATCAAACTACCGACAGCTTTCTTCAATTAACTGGAATAAATAACTCAAAAATTCATATGGAACCACAAAAGACCCCGAATAGCCAAAGCAATTCTGAGAAGGAGGAATCAAACCGGGGGAATGACGCTCCCTGACTTCAAACTCTACTACAAAGCCACAGTAATCAAGACAATTTGGTACTGGCACAAAAACAGACCCACAGACCAGTGGAACAGAATAGAAAATCCAAACATTAACCCAAACATATACAGTCAATTAATATTTGATAAAGGAGCCTTGGATATACAATGGGAAGATGACAGCCTCTTCAGCAGCTGGTGTTGGAAAAACTGGACAGCTACATATAAGAGAATGAAACTGGACTACTGTCTAACCCCATACACAAAGGTAAACTCAAGGTGGATCAAAGACCTGAATGTAAGTCATGAAACCATAAAACTCTTAGAAAAAAACATAGGCAAAAATCTCTTGGACATAAACATGAGTGACTTCTTCATGAACATATCCCCCCGGGCAAGGGAAACAAAAGCAAAAATAAACAACTGGGACTAGATCAAGCTTAAATGCTTCTGTACAGCAAAGGACACCATCAGTAGAACAAAAAGACATCCTACAGTATGGGAAAATATATTCATAAATGATGCATCTGAGAAGGGGTTGACATCCAAAATATATAAATAGCTCACGCACCTTAACAAACAAAAAGCAAATAATCCAATTAAGAAATGGGCAGAGGACATGAATAGACACTTCTCTAAAGAAGAAATTCAGATGGCCAACAGGCACATGAAAAGATGTTCCACATCGCTGGTCATCAGAGAAATGCAGATTAAAACCACAATGAGATATCACCTCACACCAGAGAGGATGGCCAACATCCAAAATACAAACAACAACAAATGTTGGCGAGGATGTGGAGAAAAGGGAACCCTCCTACACTGCTGGTGGGAATGCAAATTAGTTCAACCATTGTGGAAAGCAGTATGGAGGTTCCTCAAAAAACTCAAAATAGAAATACCATTCGACCCAGGAATTCCAGTCCTCGGAATTTACCCTAAGAATGCAGCAGCCCAGTTTGAAAAAGACAGATGCACCCCTATGTTTATCACACCACTATTTACAATAGCCAAGAAATGGAAGCAGCCTATGTGTCCATCAGTAGATGAATGGATAAAGAAGAGGTGGTGCATATACACAATGGAATATTATTCAGCCATAAGAAGAAAACAAATCCTACCATTTGCAACAACATGGATGGAGTTAGAGGGTATTATGCTCAGTGAAATAAGCCAAGCCAAAAAAGACAAGTATCAAATGATTTCAATCATATGTGGAGTATAAGAACAAAGAAAAAAAAACTGAAGGAACAAAACAGCAGCAGACTCACAGAACCCAAGAACGGACTAATAGTTACCAAAGGAAAAGGGAGTGGGGAAGATGGGTGGGAAGGGAGGGATAAGAGGGTAAAAGGGGCATTACGATTAGCAGATCTAATGTTGGGGGGGCACAGGGAGGACTGTACAACTCAGAGAAGACAAGTAGTGATTCTGTAGAATCTCACTACACTGATGGACAGTGACTGTAATGGGGTTTGTGGGGCCGACCTGATGAAGGGGGTAGTTTAATCACCATAATATTGCACATGTAACTGTAGATTAATGATACCAACATAAATTGCAAAAAAAAAAAATTTGTGACCTGATCTGTAGCAGTTTATACTGTGACTACAAAAGTTGAAGACCTCAATTTTATGATGCCATGGAAACCTTCTGGATTCTAGTAGCCTTGAATGCTATTTGGCTCTTGTAAGCCTTTTTGATTTAAGGCTTCCAAGAACCACAGTAACTAATCAACCTCTAAATCTTCATCATTACTATTGCCTTCATTCTGCTCAAGTGTAAGAATGAGAGCATAATTCAGTCATTCCCCTTCTACCTGTGCCTCACCCTGTTCCTTCAAAAGTGATCCTCTCAGGACCATGGCGTATAATATATGCTAGGTTAACAGCCCCTCCTGCCAGCCAGCAACGGGGTCTTGTTGCCAGTTGGCAGGTGTGTGTCCCAAATTGAGGATCTGTTTCCTGGGGCCACTTCCATTACAATTGACTTTGTTTAGAAGCCTTCTAAAAACAGAAAGTGTTAATACCCTCTGGAGATGTTTGTCCTGACAAGTAACAGCTTAAAGTAGAAAGTGTTGTTGTTATTTGGTGAAAGAAGGTGCATGGTAGCATTTATCAACTCAATATTCTGTTGTCTTTCAAAAACCATCTATTTTCCTTTTTCCCAGTTGTCTTAACTGTTATCAGCCTGCTTACTGCCCTTAATTGCATCATAATATAATCATCTTTTCGCATTGTTTTTCCTTTCATGTATGTTCTAAATACCATTTACAGTCTTTTATTTTTTAAGAATAAATACTATATTGTGGAGCAGCAAGTTTATCAACCAATTTCTCATTAATGTAAAGTCATATTACAGATCATGTGTTAAGTAATAATAATAAAATTATAGTAAATAATAACTAAGTGCATATTTATTCATTATCTATGACATCCAAATTCAGATTTATCAAAGTCATAAATGTAAGGTAAATATAAATATATTTCAGGTTGTGATGGATAAAGATATACCTCTTTAACAAATGTGTGTTTGCTTACTTTTTAATAAAATGGAGAGGTCCAAAATAGCTTTTCTATTTTTTATCATTTCAATACAAAGTAGTTGTACTCCATTATTTAGGAATATCTTGAATAAATCTATGTTCTTATTGAATAAACTCAATTGTTCCCTACAGAAAGGGAAATAAGTACTATATCAGAAATATTCATATATGAATAGCAAATATTATGTGTATTTGTATAAAAATGTTAAATAAAACCATATATATTTTGTTAAATTTCCCCACATACTTGTAAATATCACATGGATATAAATTCATCTGTTAAACTTGCTACTGTGTGGGGTTCTGTAATTATTATTTTTTAAGGAAACATTTTTTATGACCAAAAAATATTTTAATACATATGCATGGAGCATTTGAAAACTAAAATGAAATGTAATATCTTTCCCTAAAATTATTTCTGATATATAATGCATCTAGGTGCATATTGAACAAAGTTTTCCAATAAAATCAATCTAACTTAGGGCTGAGACATTATATAAACCTGTAAAAATCAAGACTCATTAAAAAAAAATTATCCCACATTATAAGCTTATCTTTTCTAGGCCTTCATACCCCAGTTCATATTTAATTCAGCACATACAATTAAGAGGTGAGGGAGCGGGTGTTCCATTTTCTTGGAATAACATGTAATTCAATCTGGACCCAAGGATGTCACTGTCTGCAGTGTCACTTCATCAGAAGAGACAATTTAGCTTTGCCTTGGTCTGATTTGGCACTTTTCAGAGAGTACTTTCTCACAGAGATCTGATCTACTTGTTAGAAGATTAACAAGGGAATATATGATGTCTCAAAGGTCATCAGATATCATTAGAGGTACCAACAAGTCATAATTAACTTTGTGTTTAAAAATGAGAACAACAGGGTCACCAATAACACATTCTGGGCAGGCAGCCAGGACACTACCATGGGAGTCATGATGTTTAAATATAAACTGAGTAGTCTGGCCCTGCAATGTATACTAATTGGAAGCAAGGCAGCTAGCAACATGGTAGGGGAAAAAGTTCTAATAAGATGAGCAGATGTCTTGGAAAGACTAGAACATTAGCCATCAGAGTAATGGCTACAGCATATATACTCTCAAAGTAGCCACGACCCTAATCAAGAATCATTCCCACTATAAGTCAAGAACTAGTTTGAGCCTGAGGGTGAATAGGGATGCAGTGTCCCCTTGGGCCAGCATGAAGTTGGCAGGGTAGTGAGAGTTAGAGACAATGAAAATAAGATGAAATTCTTATTTTTCAGCCTAAGGTTTCTGAGATTCTTTGGGCCAAATTTTTAAGGCTCCCTCCAAACCAGAGGATGTTTTATTTCCATCTAAACCTTTAATAGAAACAAGATATATTTCAAAAAGGGACTCCTACAAAATTTTTCCCAAATAACACGGTAGCTCCCTTTTCCTTCTTCTTCACAGAACTATTCTGTGCAGTCTCTTAGGTAGCTCAATAAGCTTTATTTGCAAGCCTCCAAACCAGGAAGAATAGATCCAGATGCTACTACTTGGAAAGCATACAAAAAAATAAGCAATTTCCCCAATCTCACTTGTCCCCTCCCCTTATTTTTTGAATAGTTTTTCCTTTCTCTGCCTTTCACCTACCCCCCTTTCATCTAATCTCTGCATTGGCTGTTTGTCTACTGCTCTACTCCTTCCTGATTCTTCATTCAGTAGCTTGATGTTGTTTATTATAATGGAGAGTAGGCTTCCATTAATGCACACTTTCCTCTCTTTTATTTTAGCAAGATGATTATACTGGACAACAGCACTGAAATACAAAAGAACTTATTTTGAGAATAATTGTTGCGTGTATTTTGCATTATCAGTGAAAACAAAGACTTAGACTCAGAGACTGGTATCAAAAATCCAAGGATCATTATGCAGTTTTCCACTGGAGAAAAGTCTTCTTCTCTAACCAAGGGTATCTCTCTCTATTTCTCTCTCTCTCTACTTTAAGTTTCTTATTAATGGAAAATCTCAAACATATACAAAAGTAGAGCAAATCTATGTGAATATTAATATATGCCCCCATCCAGCTTCAACAATCCTTGGTGAAAGATCTTGTTTCATCCCTACTATCACCCAATCCTCTCCACTGTATTTTTCTGAAATCCTAAATACCAAATCATGTCTTCCATAAATATTTAGACAGAATATTTTGCTATATCAATATGACAAATGCTATTTAAACACAGATTACCTACATATCTCATACTATTTTGTGCAAAAAATAATTTTAATTACCTGAAAATACACAAATATATACCCTCCTTAATGAATAACATGTAGTATAGTACAAAATAACCAAGTATATGTATATACAGGAAAAATGACAGACCTACTGATGAAGGACAATCATTTCTGTGTGAAACTGGAGGAAGTTTGCTTTTTATCTGCCTGCACTTTTGCTTACCTTCTGATGCTCACAGTGGGAAGCATTCATAGTTCATATTAACATTTGGGGTATAATTCAACAAAGAATTGGTTTTAGCATTATACAGCAAGTTATTCCATATTTTGACTTAACACAGAGTCTATAATTCAAATGACAGGAAAATAAACATGAGTTTATAGCCAATGATACATGAAGTAAATGTAGAAAACTCAACAAACTATATTAAAAGTCAGTGTTATGAAGTATTTTTACTCTCTAGAGAACTATAGTACCATTCTGTTTATTCTACTCATGATAAATTGTTCATACGACTTTTCTTTAGAGGATTTAAAATTGTTTTTATTCTCTGCAACATTAGTTTGAAATCAGAAATAAAAAAAATATCCTTATATGCAAATATAAAACAATTATGAAGAAATAAAATGATGTGTTAAAAATTCTAATAAAACAGAAAGAAGCCAAATCCTTTTATAGTTACAATACTTTGACTCAGATATGCCCTAAATTCACCGGTTTTATAAGTTATCAGAAAGTGATAAAGACCTTCACCTTCTTTGTGAAAGAATAAAGCAAATAAAGCCATCATCCCACAAGGAAGAGAGTAAAAGGAAAGTAAAGTAATAGAAAGGAATTACAAAAAATTCCAGACAACAAAATGGCAATAAGTAAACATCTATCAATCATTATTTTAAATGTAAATGGACTAAATTCTCCAACAAAAGACACAGAAAAACTGCATAGGAGAAAAAAAACCCACAAGCTCTATATGTTGCCTATAAGACACTCACTTCAGAAGAACACGGACTAAAAGTGAAGGGATGGAGAAGGTATTCCATGCAAATGCAAACAAGAAAGCTGGTAAAGCTATACTCAGCCAAAACAGACTTTAAACCAAAGACTCTAATAAAAGACAAAAAGTGGCCCTACATGATGATAAAGGGGTCAATCTAGCAGGAAGATATAACATTTATAAAAATCTATGTTCTCAACATAGGAGGACTAAAATATATAAAACAAATACTAACATACCTAAAGAAG
The DNA here is from genome assembly GCA_029783875.1 of Phataginus tricuspis. Lineage (NCBI taxonomy): Eukaryota > Metazoa > Chordata > Mammalia > Pholidota > Manidae > Phataginus > Phataginus tricuspis. Next base: position 38,446,387 of record JAQQAC010008350.1, on the reverse strand, counting down.
GAAATTACCAGCAATACAATAATAGCAGAGGACTTTAACATCCACTTACATCATTGGATAGATCATCCAGACAGAAGATCAATAAGGATACATTGGCCTTAAATGATACATTAGGCCAGATGGACTTAATCATTATATACAGAACATTACACTGAAAAGCAGAAAAATATACATTCTTTTCAGATGCACATGAAATACTTCCCAGGATGGATCACATGTTAGGCTACAAGACAAGTCTCAATGAATTCAAGAAGATTGAAATCATATCAAGCATCTTTTCCAACTATAATGGTATGACATTAGAAATCAGTTATATGAAAAAAATCTGGAAAAAACACAAAAGTGTAGATTAAAGAATATGCTACTGAAGAAATCAAAGCAGGAGTATAACATACCAAAATCTATTGAATGTAGCATAAACAGTTCTAAAAGGGAAGTTCTAAGCACTATAGGTCAACCTCAAGAAATAAGAAAAATCTCAAACAATTAAATTTTAGTGCTAAAGGAACTAGAAAAAGAAGAACAAATTAATACCAAAATTAGAAGAAGGAAGGATAATAAAAAAAGGAGCAAAAAATAAATGAAATAGAGACTCAGGGACAATAGAAAACATCAATGAAAATAAGAGCTGGTTCTTTGAAAGATAAAATTGACTAATCTTTATCTAGACTAACCAAGAAAGAAATGAGAGGGTTCAAATAAATAAAATCATAAATGAAAAACAAATTACAACTAATAGCACAAAAATACGAAGGATCATAAAGACACTGGGATGAATAATTACATAACCAACAAATTGGACAACCTAGAAGAAATGGATAAATGCCTAGAAAAACATGATCTTGCAAGACTGAATCATAAAGTAGAGGATCTGAATAGATTGATTTCTAGAAAGTAGTTTAAAAAAGTATTAAAAAAATGAACCAACAGACAAAAGAAGGAAGATCCAGTTTCATTGGTTAATTCTACCACATATTCAAAGAAGATTTAATATCAAACCTTCTAAAATTCCTCCAAAAAAAATTGAAATGGATGGAACACTTCCAAACTCATTTTACAAGGCCAGCATTAGTATGTTATCAAAACCAGACAAGGACACCACAGAAGAAAATTATAGGCCAATGTCCTTGATGAACATAAATTTAAAAATCCTCAACAAATATTGGCAAATGGAATTCAACAATATATTAAAAGGATCAAGTGGGATTTATTCCCGGGATGCTAGGAAGTGCTAGGAAGGTTTAACATCTGCAAAGTAAATTAACATGATACACCACATTAACAAAAAGTATAAATATCATATAATCATCTCAATAGATGCTGAAAAAGCATTTGACAAAATTCAACAACCATTTATGATTAAAAATTCTCAACAAAATGGACATAGAAAAAACATACCTCAACATAATAAAGGACATATATGACAAGTGCACAGCTAATATCATACTCGACTTCATGAGAAAAAAGACAGGGATGCCCACTCTTGCCACTTTATTCAATATAGTATAGGAAATCGTCATCATAGTAATGAAGCAAGGAAAATAAATAAAAGGCATCCAAATTGGAAAGGAAGAAGTAAAAATGTCACTATTTGCAGCTGACATGGCACTATATAGAAAATCCTAAACTCTCCACCAAAAAAGTAGTAGAACTAACAAGCAAATTCAATAAAGTTGCAAGATACAAAATCAATATATTGAAGTATGTGGTGTTTCTATAAACTAATAATGAACTATCAGAAAGAGAAATCAAGAAAGCAATACCACTTAAAATTGCATAAAATAAGAAAATACCTAGCAATAAATTTAACCAAGGATGCGAAAGACATGTACACTAAAAATTATAAGACACTAATGAAAGAAATTGAAAAAGACAGAAACAAGTGAAAAGATATTCCAAGCTCATGAATTAGAAGAATTAATATTGTGAAAATGTCTATACTACCCAAAGCAATCTACAAGTTCAAACAATCCTTATCAAAATTTCAAAGGCATTTTTCACAGAATTAGAACAAATAATTAAAAAATTTGTACAGAACCATAAAAGATCTAGAATACCTAAAGCAATCTTGAGAAAGAAGAACAAAGCTGGTGGTATCACATGCTCTGGTTTCAAACTATACTACAAAGGTACAGTAATCAAAACAGTACTTTATGGGTATAAAAACATACATGCAGATCAACTGAACAGAACTGAGAACTCAGAAGTAAACACACACATATGAACAATTAACTTACAACAAAGGAGTCAAACACATGTAATGGAAAAGGGACACTCTTCAATAAAAGTTTCTGGAAAACTTCACAACCACATTCAAAAGAAAGAAATGAGGCCATTATTTTACACCATACATAAAAACTAACTCAAAATGGAGTAAAGACTTCAATGAAAGACCTTCAACTATAAAATTCCTAAAGGAAAATAGGCAGTAATCTTCTGGACATCATTCTTAGTGATGTGTTATGGATCTGATGCCAAGGGCAAGGGAAACAAGGAAAAATAAACAAATGCGACTATATCAAACCAAAGTATTTTCAGCACAGTGAAAGAAACATTATTAAAATGAAAAGTCACCCACTGAAAGGAAGAAGATATTTACAAATCACTTATCCAATAAGGGGTTATTATATAAACTATGTAAAGAACTCATATAACTGAACAATAAAAAATCTGATTAAAAAATAAGCAGAGGATCTAAATAGACATTTTTCCAAAGAACACATGCAGATGGTTAATAGGCACGTGAGAAAATGTTCAACATCATTAATTATTAAGCAAATACAAATCAAAACTATGATGAGAAATCACCTCACATCTGTCAGAATGGCTATTATAAAAATTACAAAAACTAGCAATCGTTGGCAAGGATGTGGGTATAAAGGAAGCCTCACACTATTGATCAGAATATAAATTGGTGCAGACACCATGGAATACAGTATAGAGATTCTTCAAAAAGTAAGAATAAATCTAGTGTATGATCCAGCTATTCCATTTCTGAATATTTATCTAAAAACCCAAAAACACTAATCAAAAAGATATATGCACCCCTATCTTCATTGCAGCATTATTTTCAATAGCCATGATATGGAAACAACTAAGTGTCCATCAGTAGAAAAATGGATAAATGGATCTATATGTGCACACACACATACACACACACACACAGGAATACTACTCAGCCATAAAGAATAAAATTCTGTCATTTACAATAACATGGATGGACCTACAGGGTATTATGCTAAGTGAAATAAGTGAGACAGAGAAAGACACTTTGGCATTAAAATTAACTATGTTACAAGAAAAGTCAGTAATAGAGATTTTAATAGCGATAGTGGTGACTATGCAGAAGATGGAAAGAGGAATATATAAAATACTGTTTCATTTCATTCATATGTAGAATCTAAAAAACAAAACTAATGAATAAATAAAATAATGCAAAAACAAACTCATATATTCAGAGAACAGATTGATGGGAAAGAGGGAATGTTTGAAGAGGGTAAATTATATGGTGATGGATGGTAACTATACTTATGGTGGTGATCACTCTTTAATGTATACAGATAACAAATTATAATGTTGTATACCTTAAACATAAAATATCACATACCACTTTTACCTTAATATAAAGGAAAATAGAGTACAGTTAGTGCCATTAGGAGCAATACATAATAGCAATAATACAAATATAAAAATTACTGCATGATTACACTTTATATTGATTGTTTCAATATTAGGCATATTGAATTAACAAATATATTGAAATCTGCACAGCAGCTTTTACAAATCTGCTTTTGTTACAAACACATTAAAATCATTAACAAAAAAACAAAAATTCTCAGGTAATGTCTGCTCTGACTGTATTGATAGTGAAGTTTTCAGGTTTTCTAATCATCCCTGAATTTACTGCACCTGCAGCCTGAAGGATGCAGAAATGACATGTGCCCAGGCAGAGAACTCTGGTAAAAGCAGAAACCCAAGAACTCCCAGGAAGTTAACTCAGCAGCTATCACACTGGCAGAAAATATTAATTAGCAATGAATTCCGTATTTGTTTTCATCTTCTCTTATTCCTAGAGAGCTTAAAAACATAAAATTAATTATTGCTATAAATTCATTCCATTAATAGAAAACATATTGTTACAAGAAAGCACACACACACAAACACGCGAAAGGGTAAATCCCACACAAATGAAATTGAGCAAGAAAGCCACGCATAAAATAGTGCAGACCATTTGATTTCAATTACACACATTTCTAAAATAGATGCAATTATTTTGTTAAGATTAGTTTAGTGGTAACTTTAGGATGTAAAGATTGGTAAAAATAAGTAAAATTTTATGGGATTGAAGAATATTACTTTGGCATTAAAATTAACTATGTTACAAGAAAAGTCAGTAATAGGGATTTTAATAGCTATAGTGGTGACTGCAGAAGATGGAAAGAGGAATATATAAAATGATCTTAAGCAATGATCTCAATATTCATGAGCATATGGAAGAAATAGCATATAATTTTAGTATGGAATTTGGGGAAGTCAGGTGTCAAGTATGGAGAAGATGTCGAGCAGAACAAAGATACTGTAATTGAGAAATAGAATTCATAATGCTACACTTTCAAAGTTTTATCAGATTCACACATCTTGTCTCCAGTAATATTTCCTACTTTGTTCTCTCAACTGTTTAAATGTCATAAGATATTTCCTAGGGAGTCTGTTTTTCACATGCTTTCTAATCACTTCATTGCTCTTTGGAGGTTTGTTTAAATATTTTTAGGGAACAGTCAAAAGGATTATGTGGGAGAAGAAGAGAATGTTCATGAATGCTTTAACATGAATAATAAATATGAAATGTTAACCAACTGCAATCCCACTAGGCTATTATGGAACTTTATTTTATAAAAGTTGAAAAATGGTGACACTAAAAAATATTCTGAAAAAATTAACTAAAGGTTAAATGCCAAAACTGAATTGCTAGTTCTATTTACTTTATATACATACTTCTATAAGCAGTAGGATTTTGAGGCATTATTTGGAGTGTAAAATAAAACTCTGTTTAAAATTATGTGGTAATTTTCTTTGATTAAACACTTACTCACACATTTGATGAAGAACATAGGGAATCTATTACTTAGGTGTCTTTCATTTGTCCTGTACTAGAGGCTTATTCCTTCTAGGAAGATTAGCTTTGCATGGTTTGGTTCACTTCCACAGTGGGAGCCATAAATCCATCAAAACATATAAAAGAGATGGATGGCCTCCTAATTAAAGCTTGAATTTATGGTAGAGATGGTCTTCTCAGGGAAATTCTTCATGAGGCAATAGAGTAAGAAACACTTATTTTTATCTATTAAGAGGTTGTGAAGTTTATTTTGAAGGCATAAAATGAAGCTATAAGGAATGTGCATGTAGTTACTGTATTAACTCTAGTACAAGCTGGTAGCAAAGACGTGACATTTGGCACAAACAAGTGGGTCATTAAACAACTATAAGAATTGTTGTTTGTAAGAATGTTGGTGCACAGATGATCCAAATGATAAATGGGGGAGCGTTACTACTGACAGAATATTGATGCCAATTTAGATGTATGTTGGCTCTCCTGGCTTTGCAGGAGAGTTAATATTCCTGATCAAGGAAGTTCATTTTCAGAGAATAAGATATTTATTTGTTTGAGGCAGAGATTAGGTAGGACATCTACAGCAATATTTTTACCTCTTGCCTTACCAGAAATACTCTCAAATAGAATAATTTCAGTTACAGTCTTCCTTTTTATTCTATTTTGTTTTTATTTATTTTTTTATTGAAGTGTAATTGACATACAATACTAGTTTCTGCTGTACATCATAGTTCTTCAGTATTTTTATACATTGCAAAATAACTCCTATGATAATCCTAGTCACCATCTGTCACCAGAGTTGTCAGAGTGTTAACTATAATCACTGTGCTGTATGTTATATCCTTGTGACTTATTATTTTATAATTGGAATTGCATTCTTTCTTGAAACCTAATATAACAATCAAGAAAATAATTAAAATTGGAAAATAAGAAAACTAAGTCTTGTATAATTAAAGCTTGGCTGTAACATTCTGCATCCAAGATTAGATATTAGTTCACAGATGTGTGGTTAGCTGAAAACCATAGAAATAAAGAGTCATTTCTTATTTTAGCTCTAAAAAAGAAGTGAAAACATATCCACAGGTATAAATATTTAAAAAATCTGATTTGTACTCCTGTATCAATTTATTTATAATAACTATCATCAAAACCCTATGTATCATCCCACCAAGTTTTTAAAAATGTTAAACAGAGAAAGAAAAATAAGGTTCACATCAGCTTCATAGAAAATTATTAAACTTAGTCTCCAAGAATAACTATTTAACCTTGAATATTCTGGAAAATATAACTTATGTTAATCCAAGTATATCTAGTACAAAGCACCAAAATGTCACTTCCTTAAAATATGCATTTCTTAAATTTATTGGAATAGAAAAAAACATGAGTAATTAAAACCACTGAAATGGAATTTTCCAGCATGTCTATTTAGAGTTTCCAGTATGTTATTCTTTTACTTAAAATATTCTTTTTATAACACAATATTTCTAACTATTGTTACTAACATATTATTCAATTTGAAAAAAATTGAAAAATTAATACAAATTTTACTATTCTATATTATTTCTGTTTATTTTGAAGAAATATGAGTTAAACACCTATGAAATAATACATTTTAATGTTTTTGAACTTAATTTTATAAACATTGCTCATTACAGCAATAACTTTAAAATACGTATCAACTTATTTGGCAAGACAATATAGCAACGTGATTAAAGGATAACGATGTGTCTCTGTGTAAATTCAAGACAACTGGTTTATCACATTGTATGCCTTAAATACAGAAAATTTTTCGTTGCTAATCACACCTCAGTAAAGCTGGGTAAGGGGGAGAGTAGAATACAAAACCTCTCTTTCTCTGCTCTTCACCAGGTGAGGATGTTAAGGAGAGAAGGCGATTTGCAAATCAGAAGATTGCCCTCCCAAGACATCTGATCTATCAGTGCCTCAATCCTGGACCTCCCACCCTCCAGAACTGTGAGAAATAAATGCCTGTTGTTTGATAAGTAAAATAAATAAGTAAACAAACAATAAATAAATGCTATCAAATTAACTGAGTGCAAGACTACTACAAAATATTGGGGACAGTGGTTGTCCGGGGCAGGTGGAAGGGGTGAATGTGGACTTACTGTTAATGAGAGCAGAGTTTCAGTTTTACAAGATGAAAGGAGTTCAAGAGATGGATGGTGGTGATGGTTAAACAATGTGAATGGACTTCATACTATTGAAATAATACACTTAAAGTAGTTTAATTGATCAATTTTATGTTATATATATTCTACCACAATTAAAAAGAAAAAAATGTGAATTCATACAAGACATTTTGTTTGTTTAACTGTGTTTTGGTTACCATATAAAAATAAATCAAGTTGCTTATATTCGTTTCCACTAATTTAATCACAAATTAACTAACTAGTATGAAAATATCAGTGTTAGTGCTGAATATGTATAAATAATATGAGGTTCAATTAAAAATAGTCTGAATCCCAGATGCTCACTTGAATCAATTATTTACTCATTCATGTGTTTGATGCTTGATAGTTTATAATGACTTTCACTAATTGAAGGACATTGTCCCCTAAACAAAACGTTTTCTACATTTTGTTGTTCTCTAAGCTGTAAGAGAAAAACATGTGCTGAAGACAGTTGTACATCACATTTAAGAAAGTTTATGCAATGAAATTGCTTCCATGAGAAAATTCTAATTATTTGAGAGAGATGCATATCTTCAAATGCTTTAAAAGTGAAGATGCATCTGTCAAGTTCAAAAACACATATTTTAAAAAAATAGAAAGAGGATATATTAAAAGAGACCAGTTAAATCTGTTGGTGGCAAAATCACCAGTTTTATTATGCGAATCTGAGCAATATATCCTGTTGTAAAGTGAAACGTTACAATTACATCATAGAGGTAAGTTAATCCTTTGAATATCTATTTCTAAAACTGAATTTTAATTTCATTTTCATAATCTCAGTGTAAGACATGACACAGAAATATTTTGAAATCAGGATACTTTGGCAAATACAACCTTTAAATATTTTATGCTTGATCATACCAACAGCTCTCATGATAACCATATTAGTGTAACAGGCTCACATTTGCTTTGAATGTGCTATTAGTATTAACTAATGTGCTATTAGTATTAATTGAGTATACATTTTGTAGGCATGTCTGCAGTCTGTATGTATTTGTATGTTGGGGGCATGCTTGTACATAGAAGAGTATTATCATAAATCTTAATTCAAGACACAGTCATTAAGAGTCTATTCATAATATGCCTTATTGTTAATTAGCTATTTTAAGGATGTAATAAGAAACTACAAAACCACTCACACCCATATCACATACACAAGCTCAGGCCTTGGGTGGGAGAAATATATCTATCTCCATTCCATCCCTTGTTCCTTATAACACCCCAACTTTGATAAGATTAATATCTGAAAGATGATGATAATAGTGATCTTACTTTGTTTTTTTAAATATAGTACATACATATATAATTACAGAGTATATTTTCTTATTTAAATTATTTTAGTTTTTTAAATGAGGTGATCATGTATACTATGGTGAAACAAAAAATATTTTGCTATAATTTATTAATCTGAGCTATCATATAATAGAGCATGGCAACAATATTATATCTCAGTTTAAACATCCACCACCCTGTTTATGAGTATCTGAGTTGTTTTCAGGTTTTACCTACCCTAAAAATTGCTCCCTTGAATATTCTTTTATAAAAACGGTCAATAGATGATAGATAGATACAGATAGACAAAGAAATGGCAGAGAAATGGGTACATAGGTAGATAGATAGATGGATGGTAGATGACACATGGTAAGAATAGGGTGACCATAAAATTTATTATCTAAATGGACACACCTTTCTGAATGGAAGGGGCTCCACTATTAATTAGATTATTAGTAATAATGATAATTATTATTAGTGTCTGACTCCAACAAGAATAAACTTGGGATATCAAAAACAAACAATAAAACCCACAACGAAACATAAATAACAAAAAATGGAACTGTAGTTAACTTTGGAATTGCCCCCACCATACTCATGAAATGCCCTTAAACATAAGTTTTATATGACATAAGTGTTTTCAAGATTTAAGCCATGAATAACTCCAAATTTCAAGAGAGGCAATTCAGATTATGTTATATGAATGCATCATTACAGATCTTTTATTCATTCATTCATTTATTCAACGTGATTTGGTAGAAATTAAGTATTAGTTTAAACATTTATAATTTATTCTTGTAAATCTCTTCTCTAGGATAAAATTCCAGGTGTGTAATCAATATAGGGAAAATAAATGAAAATTCAAATGAAAAATTTTATTCTTATTCATGTCTATTGGTGTAATAAGATGTCAATAAAATCAACAGGAACAAAATTTTTGATTTCTTAAAAATAATTTTGGAATTCTGATAGACTAAATTCTTATCTGAACTGAAATATTAGTGCCGTTTTTAATATCAAGAGTGTTAATATACTCAACTTTTATATTTTCTTCTATATGCCATACAACATTCTTAGCTTTTATTTCTTGGTATTCGGTTTTCAGAAGCATGTTCTTGGGAGAAAGACATTTGAATTAATTTATAGCCACTGTCACAAGTAATTTAATGGTGATGTCAATGTACTTACAGTTACTCTTTGCCAAATAACCAAAAAAGTAACACTAATTAAAATATAAAGGGAACACAATAAATTGTTAGAGCTTCAAAGAGCACTCTATACTTTTTAGCTATGTGAAAATACTAATTTTTTTTGCAATGTGAAAATATGCTTTTGTATATGATATACTAAAATCTATGGGGAGGGATGGCGGACTGCTAGGTGCAAGCTTCATGTGAATTCCCCAGTACTGTTGCATTTTCTCCAGTTGTCCCTGTTCTACTAACCTGGCTTTCTTCCATTCTGTATGTCTATCAATATCTATATCTATGTATCAATCTATAATCTGTCCATCTAGTCCTTATTATTCTCAAAATAACAGGCAATATGGAAAAGTTTTTAAATTAACAAAAAATATAGTCAAGCTCTGAGTCAAAATCCTATCTTTGTCACTTTCAAACTATGGGGGTTGAGCAAGTCACATGAACTCTCCATGACTCAGTTTCAATGAATTACTACAACTGCAGAAGACATTGTAATAGTGCTTGCCTTATATAGTTTGGGAGAAGTTATTTTAAACTCTGTCATATAAAAATACCAATGAGAGTCTAGTAAGTGTAGCTATTTGTGGAAAATAGGCATTCCATATTAATAATGTCTCAAATCTTGTTTTAAGCACTTTACATGACTTATTTAATCTTCACAATTGCATTGGCATTTAAAAAGAACTAAGAAATAACTGATTTTTATAAGATTACAACACTTGATAGACCTGAGTTTCAAACAGGCAGTCTCACTTCAAAGTCAGTGCTCTTAACATCCCTTCTACACAGAACTACAGTAGGTTAAGGTATATATTTCCATGTTGTCAGTAAAATGATAAAAGTAATATTAAAATAAGTAATTTTGCACTCCTGAAATAATGTGGCTTATATCATAGCTGTGACTTGACCTGGGTGTCCCATCTACTCTTTCCTGTCATAAAGTATTGTCAGCTTTTGCCCATCCACTGAATCTGACATTCAGGAGTTCTCTGCTTATGTGATCACTCTTTGGGACTAATGTGATAGGTCTTCCTCAACCTGAAGCTGTGTAAAGAGGAAATCTAAGAATCTTTGGCCAGGAAGGAAAATCTCCTGCTTGGAGACAGAGCTAGAATATGACTGCCCTTTTCATACTGTCAGGTCAATTTCTGTTCAGTCTTTTAAACACTGTCACTTTGGAGCAGTATGTCTGGGCGGTATAGCTCATTGCCTTCCTGACCAAGGTACAGTAACTGCAGACGTCGCAACTTAGTCGAGTTCAAATGTATTAACCATGTTAAATTTGCCACTGAGGCTTCACCCTTTTCAAATTAAAGACCTTTTTTGTTCCAATTTAAGATCCTATGGAAGGGGATATCATCATTAGGTAGGGATATTAGTTCATAGGATACTTATTAATCAAAGTCTATCCCTATTCAATCTCCCCCGTGCTTGCACTCCACCTAAGTGTACACCACTCACACATACACATACACGCATGTACACCTTAAGGAACTGAATAGTTTCCCTTTAGGTGCAATGATCTTGTATAAAACAGAATCCGCAGCAAAAGAGATATTTTTATTTTCTCTTCATGATTTTCTTCTTAGAAATGAAATAAGAAAGGACTAGAATGTTTATTAGTCAAAAAGATCAGTTCTCTCAAAATTGTTTAAACTGATCAAATTTGTATTATTTCATGAATCCACAGAAAGCTCAAGCATAATGCCTATGTAAAGGTGCTGGAATGGTTTATTCCCAACACAGATACATGTACTAACAGAACAGAGAGAGTGGGGCAATCCATTTAAAAATTTGTAATAATTAATTTTGTTCAAGGAGTTCAATAAATTTTTTTGGTCTTCTATCAAATCATGATGACCAGCAAATATTTAGATGAAAGCTTTTTATAAAATGTCCATGATGCCTAAGACAATTTACAATCTGGAATTACAAATAAATATGGAGAAGTGGCCTATTTAATATGTAGGAAATCAACAAAACATTGACTTTAAAGTCTGTTTTATAGAAGCACTGGTACTAGAAGAAGAAAGGTACATCTTCATGATATCTGTTATAAAATGTCCCTTCTACTCTGAGAAAACAACACACAAATATGAAAATAACATGTGACACCTATAAGAGTTTTGACAATTATCATTAATGACCCAAGAATTTAACAGCCACAAAAGTTCATATACATTGGCATAAGGAAGACAAATGTATTCAGTAGCAAACGTAGTTCATCACTGGAGTTCCATAAAAATCCCCAGATACACACCATGAGTCTAAATTAATCTTTGCAAGAATGAGTAATAACATAAAACTGTATCTTATTTATTAAATTCTATATCTCTATATTTATATAACTTCTAGTACTGTAGAACTGTATATTTTGACAAGGGAAACATATACTAATGTTTTAATTCTTTTGATATTTCTAGAAAAAAATAAGCAATGACTGAAGATGAAATATTTTTCTTGGTTTTCTTTCTTTCTGAATAAGCTATGATCTTCACTTTGTATCTGTTTAAATTATGAAAATGAACTTAACAAAGTAGTGCACTTTGAATATTAGTTTTGTTACATTTCTATACATGTTTTGTGGTTTGGGACAAAAAATCTCTTAGACATATTTAACTTTATTATATAAATCGCATATTTAATACATGTAGCATAAACACATATAAACAAATAATAAGTTATGCAATGAGACTAATTACTCTTTTCTAAAATTATTGGCTATGTTGTCACAACAGAGCTGTCAATCTTTTAATCTTTTATTTTCTATATATTTAATGCCCACTTCTGTTTAAATTTTAATCAGTTATTGAAATCTTTAGTTGTGTTTTTTCCTTTCAAAGAGTTATACTTATATTTTTGTATATTTGTATTAAAGTATAGTTGATATACAATCATATATTGGTTTCAAGTATATAACACAGTGGTTCAACAGTACCCACATTATTAAATCCTTACCTCAACTAGTGCAGTTACTATCTCTCAACACAGGAAAATATTACAGAATTATTGGCTATATTCTGTAATGCTGTACTACCATCCCTGTGATCAATTTATAGTATGATTTAGAATTTTTGTACCCTTTATTCCTCTCACCCTCCCCCAGGGAAACCACCAGTCACTTCTTATTGTCTCTGAGCCTACTGCTGTTTGTTCATTATGTTTTGTTTTGTTTTAGACTTCACAAATAAGTGAAACCATATGATATTTGCCTTTCTCTGCTGGCTTATTTCACTTAGCATAATACCCTCTAGGTCCATTCATGTTGTCACAAATGGCAGGATTTCATTATTTTTTATGGCCAAATAATATTACATAATGTGTATATGTACCACATCATCTTTATCCTCTCATCTATTGATGGACACTTTGGTTGCTTCTATATTTTGGCTATTGTAAATAATGAAGCAATAAACATAAAGGTGCATATATCTTTTTGAATCAGGGATTTTGCTTTCTTTGGGTAAATACCTAGAAATGGAATTACCAGGTCAAATGATATTTCTATTTTTATTTTTTGAGGAACCTCCAAACTGCTTTCCACAGTGGCTGCACCAATTGATGTTCTCAACAACAGTGTAGGAGGGTTCTCTTTCTCCACATTCTTGCCAACACTTGTTATTTTTTTGTCTTTTGGATAGCAGCCATTCTTGACTGGTATGAAGTGATATCTCATTGTGGTTTTGATGTACATTTCCCTTATGATTAGCAATGTGGGACATCTTTTCATGTGCTTGTTGGCCATCTGTATGTCTTTGCAAAAATGCGTGTTCAGGTCCTTTGCCCATTTTTTAATTGGGTTATTTGGTTTTTTGGTGTTGAGTTCTATGAGTTCTTTATATATTTTGGATGTTAACCCCTTATCAGATAAATCACTTATGAATATATTCTCCCATACTGTAGGTTGCCTTTTTGTTCTGCTGATGGTGTCCTTTGCTGTACAGAAGTTTTTAGCTTGATGTAGCCCCACTTGTTCATTTTTTTATTTTGTGTCTCTTGCTTGAGAAGATGTGACTAGAAAAAATTGCTCATGCTTATGTTCAAGAGATTTTTGCCTATGTTTTCTTCTAAGATTTTTATGGATTCATGTCTTACATTTAGGTCTTTAATGCATTTCAAGTTTACTTTTGTGGGGGAGTTAGATAGTAATCCAGTTTAATTCTCTTGCATTTGCTGTCCAATTTACCCAATGCCAGTTATTGAAGAGATTTTCTTTTCCCAATTGTGTATTTATGGCTCCTTTATCATATATTAATTGACCATATATGCATGGGTTTATATCTGGGCTCTTTATTCTGTTCCATTGATCTATGGGTCTGTTCTTGGGCAATCAAATTGTTTTGATTACTACAGTTTTGTAGTATAGATGGAAGTCAGGTAGTATAATACCCCAGTTTTGTTTTTCTTTCTCAGTATAGCATTGGCTATTCAGAGTCTTTTGTGGTTCCATATGAATTTTAGGATTATTTGCTCTAGGTCATTGAAAAATGCCATTGGTATTTTGTTAGCAGTTGCACTGAATCTGTAAATTGCTTTGGGCAGAATGGCCATTTTAACAATATTAATTCTTCCTATCCATGAGCACTGCCTAGACTACCACTTATTTGTGTCTTCTTTGATTTCTTTCATGAATGTCTTATTGTTTTCAGAGTACATGTCCTTCACCTCCTTGGTTAGATTTGTTCCTAGGTATTTTCTTCTTTTTGATAATACAGTTGTAAATGGAATTGTTTTCCTGATTTTTATTTCTGCTAGTTCATTTTTAGTATGTAGGAATGCCAGATTTCTGTGTATTAATTTTGTATCCTGCAACTTTGCTGAATCTAGTTAGCAGTTCAAATAGTTTTGGGTGGAGTCTTTAGGGTTTTCTATATACAGTATGTCATCTGCAAGTAGTGAAAGTTTTATTTCTTCCTTATCAATTTGGATGCCTTTTATCTACATATGTCTGATTGCCTTGGATAGACCTTCCAGTACTGTTAAATAAAAGTGGTGAGACTGGACATCTGTGTCTTGCTCCTGATGTTAGAGGAAAGGCTGTCCAGTTTTCACCACTGAGTATGATGTTAGCTGTGATATATAGCTTTTATTATGTTGAGGTACTTTCCCTCTATACCCATTTTGCCTAGAGTTTTATCATGAATGGATGTTGAATTATGTCAAATGCTTTACAGCATCTATTGAAATAACCATATGGATTTTGTCCTTTTTTCTGTTAAAATGGTGTATCACATTGATTGACGTACAGATATTGTACCACCCTTGCATCCCTGGAATAAATCCCACTTGGTTTTTATGAATGATACTTTTGATGTACTTTTTAATTTGGTTAGCTAAAATCTTGTTGAGGACTTTTGCATCTATGTCCATAAGAGGTATTGGTCTATAATTTTCTTTTTTTGTATTGTCTTTGGTTTTGGTATTAGAATTATGCTGGTCTCATAGAACGTGTAGTTATACTTATTTTTAGTCTGCTACAAAGTCCTTCATAGTATCATCTTTTCCAGAAATATTTGTAATATTAATTTATTTCTGTATACATCATAAACATATTTCATTTATAATCTCTGTACAATAATTCTAATTTGGAAGCCAAGGCAGGATGGTTTCTGCTGGTTCTTGCTTGTGATAGCTTATTTTTCTTGTGTCCCTGGTTATCTTTGATCTTAGTACCAGCTTTATATTTGAAAAATCATTTGTAGAAATAATTTGAAGTCTGTTATGAATGAATCTTCTGCTGAAGAGAATTTACATGTGCTTCTGCTCAGGAGCCCAGAGTGTACCAAGACTCTATATCTTAATACTGGAGTAGAATAATTCTAATCCAAGTTCAAAAACTAAGGTTCCTCAGACCTTGTAATAATAATAAAGTCTGCAGGCCCATACAAAGATTTACTTCTTTCACATTCAGTCTTATCTTTAGGATATGGTCTTTTAGAGTCCTAGATTTATGAGTCCCCCACTCAAATAGCTAAGCTGTCTAACTTTCAGCTATTTTGCAACCATATTCTTCTTATTAGCAAGTGCCTTCATGTCAACATTGATTTTTAATGTCAGTCATTTTTTTCTGGGTTATTATATTTTCCTATGTTTTTGCTTGGGACAAATTTCCTCAGTGATTTTTTTTTAATTGCAAACATGATTCTCATTCCAATTTGTCAGGCACATCACTCCACTGTTTTCAGGGAATGAACTCACACACCATAATACATACACATAACAAAGAACATATGAATAACATTATATGCTAGTACTTGCAGCAGCTTATACTTTAAAGTTAACTCTCACCATTATACACCCTTAAAATCTATAGACGTAGAAAATTATAGACCAATATTCCTAATGGACACAGACCTAGTAGAATTTTCATAAATGTATCCTACTCTCTCTTATTTTAATTTGTCATGTACTTATCCCAACATTGTATTACTATTTCTCTATCTTTGCTTATTAACTTTAATTCTTTAGAACAGTTGTATAAATAGCTCAATATCCTTGTCTATTTACATTTGGAAGTTAAGTTCTTTCCTTATTAGTTTATATGAAATTTAAATGAGATTAAATAGTTTTACATTTGTAGCAAATAATTTTTATCAGATATATTTTGCCTGTATATTCATACTTTATTAAATGCGTTTTGGCCAATTTTATGAAATCACAATTTAGGATGCAAATTTCCAACTTACAAATTTGATGCAAGAGCATGAAAAATATTTTGACATAGTTAAAATTTTCTAATGATCAGAGATGTTCTATTTGTTGTTTTATAATATGCTTTGTAATGTACTTATACATTATATGAATTTCATTTCTAAATGAGTGGTACAAACTGTACATTTTTCTATTTTTTATCCAAACATTTAGCTGATATCCCATACTAATGTTTTCATTACTCTTACCTTTACCACCTTTCCATATTATACATTTTGACAATATATTTTAACCTTGACTTTTAAAAATTTTCATTGACCTAATATTTACTGAGTCATAAATGAAGAGAATCCAGTAGAAAGCAAGCATTTAACAATTTCATCAGGTACTTATTGGTGACGTTTTTTGTTTTTAAAGAATTTCACATTGTTGTTTCTCTTACTTCTACCAATAGTCTTATGAGGTAAATAGGAAATATCCATGACTCTGTCTGTGAGCCAGAGTAATGCCATCCAGACAAATCTGCCATGAGGATGGGTCGCTCACCATACCCTTCCCTACATCCTGTGTATACTATAAACAGAAACATTTCACTGATATGATCTCACTTTGAACTCACAATAGGAACATGTCAGCCCCTCCTTTGACTAAACATACAGACTGTAGGTAGACCCTTTCTCTTGACCTCTGTTAGTCAGCCTCCCTGAACACAAAGCAGTGCACAGATCTAAGCAACCTGTGGCTGCCCAGGACAAGCTACTGTAGGGAATCTCCCCTCAGTAAACCTCTACGGGCTAGAAGCTGGACTTGTCAGTCTCTCTCTTTGGGCTCACAGCCTCTTTGGCCTTCAGAGGTAGATCTACTTATACTTCCCCTATGTGGAACAGACCCCAAATTAAGATTCAGTGAATTGACCTGCACCATGGTCTTCCATGGAATCTAGTCCACCCTTACTTCCACTCTTCCTGCTACCTGCATAACAAGAAACTTGTGAATAAGTTGACTCGATCAAAATTTTATAAAGAATACTATTATTTCCACTAGTAATACAACAAATAAAACAATTCCTAAACTTTTATTCCCTCTCTTTGCAGTGTGAAGTCCTTATAGTATTTGCATACTATAGCTTATTATTTTTTCTTTTTAGTTGGGAAAAGTAACTAGAATGTGAATTCTCCACAGAAAGATGATAAATACATGAATGTCCACACATCACATGGTTAATAATGTTGAATTAGAGAACAATTGCTGACCTATTTTATAAGCCTGAGTTGTTACAGAGCAGGAAAGATAACATTCAATAGAGTGATTTTTTCCAATTTGCTCTAATCCTAGAAAAACAACTTTAATTTGGTCTAACTACATTATATCAGTTTTAATAACTTTTAATTTTCTATAAAAATATTCACTTCATTTCTTTTAATTCTCTTTGCTTTTGAAAAACAGTCTTCCTTTTGTTGGTATTTTAATTTCACATAAATTATTACATGTTGTGAGGAATAACTAATAGGTATTGTATATTTTCCAAGTAAGTACTATGTATTTAAATCTGTCAAGACCTTGGATAATGTCAAATACTAATTTTACTGTTGGTGATAGGTGTTCAAACTGGTGAAATATAACATTTGTGAAAAAAATTCATCATGTTTAATCCTCTGAAGGTATATTATACAACATTTAAATTACTTCTAAAGACAAAAATACAAAGTAAGCCTGTCTTAAAATATCCAAATATAACATTTAAAATATTATTCTTTGTCATTTGGACATATACTTATTTGGGACATAAAAGTATGTTAAGATGTATATAGGACTGGCAGTATTCCTTTCCAGTTGTATCAGAACGTTTTTCTCTTTGCATTCAGGTCATTAGTTATCCCTTTCACAGCACTGAGAAGTGCATTTGTGGAATTGAACAGGGTCTCCTATGATCACCTAATCAAACACTTAGTGAATCCTTACAAGCACTTCTGTGATGTTAGCTTCTTTCTTAAGGAAAG
The DNA here is from genome assembly GCA_029783875.1 of Phataginus tricuspis. Classification (NCBI taxonomy): domain Eukaryota; kingdom Metazoa; phylum Chordata; class Mammalia; order Pholidota; family Manidae; genus Phataginus; species Phataginus tricuspis. The sequence continues at coordinate 38,427,960 of JAQQAC010008350.1, read as the reverse complement.
AAAATGCATTAGTTCATTCCATTTAAATAGGCACTTACTGTTAGAGTACTTCCCTTCCATAGTTAATTGCTACCCATTCTTCTGTTGTAATAGCCTTTCCAAATCTCAGTCCACCAGACGTGGAAAATAGCTGATTAGGATGATGTTACCATTTTAGTGACTTTGGATATATAAGGAAAGAGTTGCCATGATACCCATAGCTTTCTCCTTTTCAGGCATAATAGTACCAATGTCTTTCTCTAATAGAACCTTTTAAATCTTAATGCTCATCTGGTGACATGTTCCAAAGCCCATCTGGAAATTGTGATAACGGAGTGGACTAGGGCTCTGGGAGGTTTAAAATACATTTTTAAGTCAGGCCTTTGCACATGGAAGCAATGCAGCAAATGAAAGCTGTAAACCGCAGACACTCCTTCCAACTACAGCAGTGCCCAGAAACTCTGTCAGAACAGAATTAAAGGTCAGGAAGACAGTTCCGTATCAGGCAACACCTCTGCTGGTCTTTATCAGAGGCAGAAACTTCTTGTTGGCCTCAAACACATTTTGTGGTTAAATTTAAAATATATTCACCCAAAAGGGGTAATCTTTTTATAGATTCTAAGGTCATGACCCTAGAATCAGTGGTCAAGAGAGTAAGGCCTGTTCAGCACTGTTGCTGTCTCTGTGCTTGACCCAGGTGCTGTGTTCTGTGTGGCTGCCTGTCCATCTTTCTCATCAGCTCCTCGGTTATTCCAGCTGGACTTGACCTCTGCCTTAGCTAGACTTGGAATGCTCCCATATCCTTCCATCCTCTTATGCTACTCCAGATCTTGATCTTTATCTACAAAAATCTGGCAGAAGACAATAAGATGTGGAAGGTTACAAAACAGGTATACGAAAAAATAGCTGCATGTCCAAAATTACTCAGAAATGACATGCGATAAGTAAATCAGTGAATCCATGCAGGAGTCTCAGAGCAGACCTATAGGCAATCTTTTCACCAGAGCTAGAAAGCCATCCCCTTGACATTCTTTTCCCCCTAGAAGTTATTTCTTGTTCTTTGTATTTGAGGAGCTGCATAAACACTAATAGTGTGACATTATTGGCACCTTGGAATACACTGACTCCCCTCTTAACTCATCTGAGCACGGCTAACTGGCTGCCACTCATGCGTGTGTCTGAACTCACATACTCAAGGGGCGGGGATCATACGAGTACCAGAGACAAAAGCAAAGTGAGGCTGTCAGTGATTACAGGAGCGTGTCAGGTAAAACATCCGGCGTCAGTCAAAGGGGACCTTAAAATTGAGGAAACTCCTTTCTTAAAAGGAGACTACTGTTCACTTCCCCACTGAATTCTGTTCAAAAGCTGTGGGTAAAAACTACTATAGCAAAATGAAAAGATCACAAGAGATGATTCATTCACACTGAGGAGCAGAGTGTGAGGTCTAAGGGCAATAATTAATGTTACATTGTTCTCTTTGGTAATATTTTATCTCTTATCCTACCTTTTCCATAATCATTTAAGTGATTTTAAGATTTTAATCAAAGATAAAACATTATGCATAATTTTAAAAAATGTATCACCTGCAAGTGTATATCTGAGGCACTGAAACTGATTCATTGAAAGCACATTTCATAGACCCTTCCTTATTCATTCACACAACCAACTGCTTATTCAGTAATTATTTAATGAACATGTACTATGTAGAGACTTGAAATATAAAAATAAGATACAGTCTCTTACATGTGTTAGATAGACATGCAAAGATAAACAGAGGTAGATAAGTATTTAAAAACTGATAGATAGAAGACATCATATGTTAGATACCATATAATATATGTAAGAATATGGGTACTAAAAGCAGATTCCTATTACAAAGAAAATGGGTGATCTTATTGTAATATCTATCCTAGTTGCATAGGACCAAGGAATCCAATTCAGAAATATGTATTGAAGTGGGACTTGAGAAATTCCACTTATGGTCAGGTTACAGAAGGCCTCCACTTCTACAGAAACAACAAAAATTACAATATTAAAAAAGAAATTGTACTTTTCTTTAAATCCATAATAAGGATCTGCAGAGACAAAGATATTAAAAGACGTTAACTCTAACGGGAGATACTCTTCCTGGGTGAACAAAGGGTGCATGTTGCTTTTATATGTGGGTCCAGTTGCTCAGATTAGGATCAAAGCCAAGCAATACAAAAAAGCATTTGGAAAAATAGCCACACTTTGACCATGTCTAGGCTGGCATGTTGGATTGGAGTCTAAAAGTACCCCAATTACAATGTTGATCCTTTTCACTAAGTAATTCTTTTTTATGGGAGTTCTCTGAGTAAGGAGATTAATCCTAATTAATGGATTAGGATTGGAAAACAAAAAGAGATCATGTGTTACTGTAGCAGCTCCATCAGAGACTCACAATCTTGACTTCTGGTTTCAGAGTGTCTCAAATTTATCGCCTTACAATAAATTGCTCCATAATATCATGTTCCACAATCTTACAGTCTTAGTCTTGAATTCACACAATGTGACAGTCTCAATACCTTGTAAGCTTGTGGATCCCATATTGATCAAAATAGCAACTCGCAGATACAGGAATATAAGCACAATCCATTTAGAATAAATAAAAAAAGATAGGTCAATTTAGGAATAAATATAAGACAATGGATGACAAAGAAAAAGGATGTAAGGACAAAACTATTTATCTAAGAAAAATATTTTTAACAATTGTTAAACAGATTTTCAGATGAAAATCTTAAATATTTGTTGTCAACATACCCACATTATAAGAAAAACTAAAGGAAGCTGTCCAGATTAAGGGAATAGATCAAATGGTAGAAAACAGAATGAATACCCGAAAGAATAAATTTGTGGACATAAATAAAAGTTCATTTTATCATGTATCTATCTTTATTTTATTTAAAGGAGTATTAGTGTTTTAAAGCAAGATAATGATAACATAAAGTTTATAAAAAGTAGAATTAAAATATGTGATAGCAGGAGCATATTGGGGAAGTGGTATAATCTCCTTGTTTATGAAGTAGTATATGATTATTTGAAAGTTTACAATGATTTCCTAAAGGTGAATATTGTAATTTCAAAAGCATCTACCAGAAACACCCACACAAATGCATAGGAAAACAATATGCTGTAAAGTTGAATGTGTAAACACATTCTCTTCACCTCCATTAGTGAAGACTCCAGTCTGAAAGCCACTGGATGGATCAGAGCAGGTCAGGGATCCATTTCTGGATCCAAGGAAGCAACTGCGGCACAGAGCAGAACGACCAAGCAGGAGGCAGAAGAGTGACTCTGAGCGTGGTGAAGGAACTGCAGAAGCATGGAAAACGTCTTCATACAAGGGGTTTCTCATTTGGAGAGGAGTTTGAGCAGGATGGATAAGGCATTCCAAGTGAAACACCTAGCATGGGAAATCAAAGCAGCAGAGACTGAAGAGAGCTTTCATCCAGAGAATAGCCCAGCATGGGGATGGAGAGGTTAAATGTTGTGAGCCAGACATATGTGCATGGGAGCTCTGAGATGTGGTGTGTCACAGCCTGGGCAGTTTGAGAAGGGTATCCACATGTGCGTAGGACAGTGCAGCTGTGGGGTGTTAGAGCCAGATCACAGGGTGGGGAAGTAAACATGAGTAGGTATAACTCAGGGCAGTGCTTAAGCCTGAGCAGGTTAAGGAAAGGACCCATGGAGCATCAGTGTAAGGAGATGTTTTGCCCACGATGTCAGACTTCTAGCAAGGTGGGAAGGACATTCGTGCAAACACACTGATAACTTGGAATGAATAGGTAAAGCCCCAGAAAAATGAGATGTGAGTTTTCATGTAACACCTTGTATAGGGTATTGGAAACTGAGCAGAGGAGGTAATAGGGAGTCAGAATATGAATGTGATAAAGTGATCTGCTCAGGGAGAAGAGTGGAGGCAGAGATATATTGATTAAATACAGCATGATTGATTATATAATCAAATTTATTAAGAAGTATAGGGTCATATTTCTCACTACAAGTATGATGAAGAAGAAAAGTAGAATAAATCTTTTGACTTTAGATTAGGGTTGAAAAGACTGACATGAAATCCTGGGTTTTGGGATTTTTTTTAATTAAAGAGGTTATTTTTTTGAGCAGTTTTAGGTTCATAGCAAAATTGAAAGGTAGGTACAGAGATTTCCCATATACTCCCAACCCTGACACATACATAGCCCTCCCCATTATCAACATCCACCAATAAAGTGGTACATTTGTTACAATTGACATACTTTCATAGACACATCATAATTACAAATCCATAATTTACCTTAGGATTCACTACTGGTATTGTACATGTATCCATCATTATAGTATCTGTAAAGTATTTTCACTGGTCTAAAAGTCCTCTGTGCTCCACTTATCCCCCCTAGTCCCTGTCAACCACTATGCTTTTACTATCTCTGTACTTTGACCTTTGACAGAATGCCATATACTTGGAATCATACAATATGTAGACTTTCAAACTGGCATTTTTTACATAGTACTACACACTTAATATTTAAACATGTCTTTTCATGGCTTGAGAGCACATTTATTTTTAGCACTAAAATAATATTCCATTGCCTGTATAAATATACCACAGTTTATCCATTAAACTACTGAAGGACATCATGGTTGCTTCAAAGTTAGGACAACTATAAATAAAGCTGCTATAAACAACCGTGTGCTGATTTTCAACTCCTTTGGATAACTATAAAGGAACTTGATTATTGGATCATATGACAAGACTGTTCGTAGTTTTGTAGGAAACTACCAAACTGTCTTCCGAGGAGGCTATGTAAGTCATTATTAAGAAAATTAACAGAAGTGAGTGAGGTCTGAGCATTAGAAGGTAGTAATTTAGTAATGTTAATTTCTTAATATTGATGTCAGGAATACACATTGAAATATTTGGAAAATAGGGCATTACTTGTTATGGTTTCTTTAAATCAACTAGTCTAAGCCAAACTACTACAATGGAAGAGTGGGCTGCAATCACTGTGTAGTCAACACATGCCTTTTCCCAGTCATTCAAACGAACACTAATCTAGGTGCTAATGAAGAGTTTTGCAATGTAATTAAAGTTGTTAAGCAGCTGACTTAAATCTAGGATGATAACCCCTTTCTGACTATGTGTAGACAAAAGCTTGAGAACCCACCCATGGAATTCTAGACTGCCCATGATGGTCCCTCCCTGCCTGATGGCCTTGTGGATTCCAGACTTCCTTAGGAAGCCTCAAAAATCACAGACAATTTCTGATAATTTATCTCCTAATATCTTTATCCTTTACTAGTTCTGTTTCTCTGGCTGAACTCAGAGTGATATATTACTTGTTCAACTGGTTCTGGAAAAAAAAAGTTCTAGTCTATTTGCAAATTTTCTGTAAATTTTGGTTATTTCAAAATACTAAAAAACACTGAGAGGAAGATAAAATGAAATGGTAAGTGGAACTTAAGAGCAGTTTTTTAGGTAAAGAATGTAGAATGACCATTTCAGACAAGGAAAATAGAGGTGGAAAGGAACAATAATAAAATAAATTATATAACTAATGACAGGTGGTAGGTTTACTAGGATCATAGTGCAGTTTTCAAGAGATATGTGGGCAAAGCAGAAAATAAAACCTGAGAGCATGGATGGCACCAGATTGTGATGAACCTTTTACGTTATGTTACAGGGGTTTGTTATGCAATGTAGGAGCAATAGTCAGTTAAAGAAGAGTGGTAGTTACTACTGTGTCACAGTTTATTTTGCAGAAACTATGCGGAAAATAACTCTAGTATGGATGTGGGGTTGGGGGAAAGTAAGGGTAAATAACTGGGTCTTTGAACATGGGGGAAATAAATGTAATATTTTTAATAGTGAGACAGGGAAAGATGGGGGCAGCCGCTGTCTAGTTAGAGCAGGATAAGGACCTCAGGAAAGGGAAATATAGCTGCGGTGGAATGCCCTTATATTTTTTGGCTAGCAGTTAGAGTTTCATGAGCACGCCAAACTTAGAAATATAGACAACTTTCAATGATTAGTTGAAACAATGAACAGCATACCAGTGGGAACCAATAGAAAGTAGACAACCCAGCTAAGCAACTCATCTAAGTTTGAGATATAGACCCTAGACAAAGCTCAGACACGGCCACTCTTGTCCCCTCCCAGCACATGCTGGGAGTTCTGTACTTTTGGTTTCTCTGAATAAACCCTTTTTCTCCTGCTTGAGCGTTTGCAAAGTTCATTCTTTGACTCTGCAAACACAAATTCGGTATCAATAGAATAGTGCACGATTCTTATCAGGGGATGATGAAGGGAGCACTTAGGTAGTGGCAGAGGAATTACAGAAGAAAGGGCAGATTTGAGATGATACCTGCAGACTTTAAAGACTAGTCCATGAGGAAGTGATGGAAATGAATGAATCAATGATGTCTCCAAGAGCTTCAGTTTGAAAGTAAGTGATATACCATAGATGGACTACTGAATTGCGAAACAAGCAGAATCCAGGCAGGAGAAATGAAGAATTCAGCTTGGGCCATGTTTGACTGGTGTTAATGTGTGGTGATTATTTAACATGGCATATGGTTTAACACATATCTGTTTGAATGTTAGAGGGCCTTAAAATTTGGGTGTCATCAGAAAGTTGCACAACTATTTGGGGAAACATAGGGAAAAAATAGTATTTTAAGCAAGAGGAGGGAAAGATGCAAAATGTTTCCCCCAAATTCAATTTTAACATAATTGTAAGCCAAATCAGTCATCATCATTTACCTTAATAAATATGGGAGTGCGAGGGTGAGAAGCAAAGAGCAATGCTTGGAAACAATGATCACTCTCAACATGCCCTCCTTTAGACTAGTATTTCTAAATGTTTTCAATCATAAATATACTAAAATATATTCAAGCATGATATTTGTGCACAGGTAATCAAGAGAAGATTATTCCTCTTATATAGGCATAAATAAAATATCTGTGCATATTTTAGATAAAATTACTTGAAAGCCTTGGGAATATTTTTCTTCTCTCCTTTTTGTAATTAAATATGCAAAACTTGTTTCTCTTGGTCTCTAGGATTCTTTGCCATTTTGTGACATTTTGAAAATAGTATAACAAATAGAAAAGGAATGATCTGCCCTTTAGAAAACAATGACACAAAATGCTTATATTTTCAAGGCTGAACAAATGACTTGAAATGGATGAAATCTGTTCTAAAAGATGCCAATAGATCATAAGTCACCAGACACTAATCTAATTGGTTTTAGGATGGTTTGTTTTCACTGAATTTTTTTCTCATAAATGCTACTTTTTCCCTAGATTAAGGCAACTTTTAAATGCAAAATTCCTAAGTAATCTGTACATTATCTGGAACTAATGCAGGATGCTATCTTTGTTTCAAAAAGAGAGCATATGGTTGGCCTCTCCAATGGCAAAGGTATTTTAACTAACCTTTCCCTTCATTACTTACATAATCTATCAGTAAGTATGTGATAGTTCACCAAACAGAAAAATTCACAAGGTACTTATTTGGATTTAGAGTAACCCCTGGGTTTATTTTGATCTTATTTCTCCTCTCTACAGTGTGGACCTGGGTGTTCAGTACTCCATGGGCTTACAAACTGCAACATGACTGATTGTCAAACTAGTACAAAATAAGATAATGTATGTAAACTGCTCAGTTACAGAAGCTATTTTATTATTTTCTCAGCTTCCACATTTGGAAAGCAGTCAGCCTGGTTGATGTCAATACCAATTACAGTGATATTTGATTTAATCTCTTACCTGCTCTGTTGTAATGTTCAGACCATAATCCGATTTACTTCATGGTGTTATACTAGTAAATTGTAGTTTCAGATATGAAAGCACTTAAACTACATTCAGCACTTGACACATACTATGTTTTTGTTCATTTCAAAGTACTTTGAAGTTGGATTATTTTGTATATACCTGGATGCTTGAGTTAATGAAACCAAGTATTTTGAAATACTTGTAATTTAACTCAAAAAGTCTTTTAAACATGAACAATTATTTAGCCATAGTGTACTGTTTTAAGAGAAGGTTGATGTAGAATTATTATACCATTTTCCCACTTTTTGAGGACTAATATCACTGATCATGACTCATAAATTGTTAGCTGTTTGTCTCTTACTGATAGTATCTGGACCATACAAAAACTGTTAACCTCTTGATATAGTATATATGCCTTGGGTGCCATGCCTGTACAATACCGTTTTTCTCTAGGATATAGTTATAACATACTTTTAATACAACTTTGCTCTCCGTTATATTATTTGAATTATATATAAAATTGTCTTCCAACTATATTCCAAAATTGAAGACTGGGCTGTATCCCCACATTTTCTGTTAAAAAAACTTTACATTTATTTTTGGACTTTAAATGAAATGCTGTCAATCCATACCTAATAAATTTCTCATAAATTATTTTTTCATATTAAGCTTTCATGAATAAATATGCTCAAATTTTGATGAATTCCACGGACATTAGAAATTATTGAACATTGTATAGAGATTTGTCATTTACACAATACTTTCAAAGGGAGGAGTAAAATACTCAAAAATAATTTTTCAATATATGTTATATTTCAGATGCTGTGATAAATTCATTTGAATATAAATTCTATTGCACAGATAAAGCATTATTAGTTTATATTAGGTAGATCTTGAGACACTAAATAATTGGGGTATTTGCATAACAATTTTTAAATAATAAGTTGATGATTTAAGGTATATAATCCTGACTCAGTGTATTCTCAAGAAGCAATATAGGAAGAAATAATATTGTAATATTGCTGTACTACATTCTATGGATCATTAAAAGCATATGTTTTTGTGAGAGAAGTATTAATTTTTAAATGCATCAACCCTAACATTCAAAGTAGAATGTTAGCATACCAATGAATTGTTTTTCAGTAAAACCAAGTAAATTATTATTCAACATTCTTAATTTACATTTAATCAAGAAGACATGACCTATGATAGTAATTGTACACATGAATCTAGAAAAGAGTTGAGATTTGAGATTTGATGAAAGCTGTTCAAAAACTTTCCTGTAAGAAGTAACATTTAGTTTATCAAAGGAACACATAAGTACTTATTATCAGAAATAATAGTTCCTCCCCCAGCACACCCACCCTCAGGATTATCACATCCATAATTTTAGCAATAAGCTTGAATGTCTCTTTCTTAATATTTCAGATTAGCACATATTACTTACTTTCTGCTATGAAAGTTAAGAATGCATCTCCCTTGAATCTCCATTGTTTCTCTCTTACCCCATCCCAAAGTTTGATATTTACATAATTATATGTAGTTTTCAGCTGCATGTCTTCATTATCTAATCACAATTTCATACAATATGTATTTACTCATGAATTTTAGATGGTGATTTGTTTTGGGAAAGGTATATATTCGTTCCCATTTCCTCCTGCTGTTATTTTCTCTCCTCCCTTTTTGTATGATATGTTTTCATATTTATGAATAGTTATAGTCTGTTCTATAGTAATAACTAATTTCTGTAACTTTTATATATAGAATATATATATGCTATAGCAGTAACTTTTCTCTGTAACTGTTATAGTTGATTCTAAAAAGTAAAAAATTGAAATTCATTTACCTTATCATAACAGTGTATAGATAATTCACCACATGGCTGAAGGCACATTAGTCTACTATCACAATGCCTGGACTGCTTGAAAGAAAATGTTCTTAGCCTGACAAATGATGCTAGTCAGATTCCAGTAATTGTGGAATAGTATCTTTTCCTGTCATTTTTATTTTCTTTGAAAGCCTTTTTTTTAATTATTATTCCAAAATTTTACAAAGGTATATATAGGCATGGGTCTGCAATTTACCCATTTCAACATTTGTTGGACAACTGCTATTACCTTGAAATCTAGGAAGGTTTCTTCATTATTTCTTTGATGATTTCTCATCTATTTTCAGTTGTATAGGACTCATATTACTTAGATCATTTTATAATTCTGCTTTTTATATCTTTTCCTATATGCTTGTTTATAGTTCTTATGTCCAGGTACTACTCTAAGCATTTTAACAGTATTTTGTAATTGCTAAAATTTCTACATGCATATACACAAATACATATGTGTGTATGTGTTTTTCACTGAATAGTCCTTATTTTGTATGTACTGACACTCATGGCTCTGGATTTAAACACTTTTTCTCTTTTGATAACTTCTCGTTTGATTCAGATCTGCAAGCTATACTCCTTATCTAAAGTGACGTAACTCTGACCTTTGATTCTTCTGAGTTTTCAGCAAAATAATGTATACTTTTTTCTCTCTGTCACACTTTTGTCAGCCATTTGTGGATTTTAGCATCTTTGTCATCTGGATAGGCTCTGAATTTCCCCAATCAAAATTTCATAAATCATTTTTTGCTTCTTATCTCAGTGTATCTTTTGCCTCTCACATTATATGCTCAGTAGCACAAACAACAAGGCAACACCTTCAACACTTTCCTTGTAAGTACCTTCAGCTAAATATTCAAGTTTTACTGCATGTGAGTTTTGCTTTTCTATTTCAGAACTCAATTCAGTTAAGAAGTGACCATTATCTTCCTCTAACTACCTTTGCACATTTTCTAAAAACATGCTTCTCACTTCTTTCTAAGCTTCACTGGGTTCTTAGGCAAATTCTTGAAGTACCAAAAGTCTGTTTGTGGTAATTTAGGCTTTCCTTGAGATGACTTAGATTTCTCTAAAATACTCCTGACACTTCCATCTGAGCCCTTACAGGCAGTACATTAAATATCCATGTTATTACTAACAATCTGTTCGAGTCAACTTTGTTTGTTTGTTTGTTTGTTTTCACCTATTACCTTGGTCCTCAAAAACTCTTCCAACTTCTGTTCACTGTCTAAAACCTACCAACTTTGACTTAGTACTCACAAGGATGTTGCAAGATTGAAATCAAAGTATCTTTTAGGCTGAGTTCTCATCTAGTGGCTCTGGGGAAAAATCCACTTCCAAGGTCCTTCACATTGTTGGAAGAACTAAGCTTTGTGATTGTAGGATTGGAGTCCCTGTCTCATCCTGACTGTTTGGGGAACTGCTTTTCTCTCCTGAATGCTACCTGCTATTCTTGGCAGTGGCTCCTCCAATTTCAAGCAAACCTTGTGTTAGACACTTTTTATGCTTGAAATCTCTCCTTCCACTTCTACAATGAGTTGAGAAAAAACATGTTTTTCAAGAGTACATGTGATTAGGTGAGAACCACCCACAAAATCTTTCACTGATGGCTGTGTAATATAATATAACCTAATCGAAGGAGTAAAATCTAACTCATGGTATTGCAATGACATATATACCAGAATGAGAAATCCCCAGGTAATTTTAGAATTCGGTCTACTAGATGGATATTTGCTATGTGCTCCCTTCCCTATGATCATTTGCTAAGCCAGTTCATGGATGAGTCAAGATTGCTGTAGGCAGAAAGAACTTACTTGGGGAAGAAGCACAACATAAAATGAGCCCTGCTCTAGACCTACACAGACAAATATTAAAACCAAACAGACAAAGGATTATCAAACATTTCAGAAAATCCAATAGGAATATCATAGGAGTTAAGATGAACACACAAAACTATAGCCCCAAATAACTTGTGGTAATTCATGGAAAAGAAATAAAATTTTAGAAAATCCAATCCATACCTTCTTAAAGATTTGAAGGAATATTGAATTTATAAAAGGAAGAAGTTATCTTATGGATAATATGTAAGAATTGGAAAACTAATAGTTTTACTACAGTTGAAAATATAAAATTTTTAAAAATTAATAGAAGATTGGTGAAAAAGCAATTTTTTTCCAGAAAAAGGAGACAAAAGAAGAATAAGATGAGTGAAATATACAGAGACCTGGGGACCAATCCAAACCATTATACATCTACTTAGTATAGTTGCAGGGAGAAAAAAAAAAGAATTAAACAAAATGAGGGGAAGATACAATCAAAGATTTTTGTAAGTTGCCAGACCTGAAGAATTATTTTTCAACATGAAAAATCTGAACAAATGCTCAGTAAAAGGATTGAAATTTGTTTACACTTAGATATACTCTTTAGAAATTTGATAGCCTCTGAGAAGTAAATGATCTTAAGTTTCTAGAGAAAATGTAAAGTTTATTGCTTAAGGAAAATGAATCACTCTGGTATTCTTACAGAATAAGAAGATAATGTTCACTCAGCAATCTAAGAAAAGTAATTTTGAAAATATTTGTATTCTGTAAGTTTGTCTTCCCTATTGTAGATACAAGGGAATTAAACATAATTTATATCCTAGTCTCTCTTGAAATTAGTCAAAGGTAGGATATAGAGGAACCTGTGAGACAGCGCTTACCAATGAAGTGAAGCACAGGAGACAAGCTTTTCTTTACCTTTCCCCGGCTGGGACATGACAGCTAGAAGAGCATCATCACCTTGTTACCATGGAAATGAAAACGGCAAACACTGAAAATACAGGTGGTGGGAGATGGGAAATACCTCTTTCCTTGATGGTGTCACTAAACTGCCAAATCACCTACAGACTTCTTGGCATTGAAGACGTCTTTCATTTGTTAAAATCACTTTTTGAGGGAGTTCCTCTTAATGTCATCTGAAATCATCATTGATAAAGCCTGCAATTATAAACGGAACCAAACTATAAACCAAGAACCAAAGCTAAATAAACAAGTCAATTATAGGTTTATAGTAATCATTCAAGAATTCAAAGAATTCATTCAAGAATATATTCACCAGAATTTTAAAACAATTGATAAAATGAAAGTTTAGAAAGTTGTGGACTTAACTGAAAAGGGCCACGGAATGAATTGGTAGGCTGAAAGATGCCTAACAAGCCTGGAAAGGCATTTGTTCAAATTAGAAGAAAAAATCAACTGCTTACAAAAAAAATAATCTTTAGTAAAATGAGTAATTAAAAAAGAAATCATATGATTAAGAGCTGAATGATTTTGATGATAGTGTAGTTATATTACTATAAAATAAACAAATGATTCAATGATTTGCATATATACACATAAACCTTCATCTATAAATTGTATATAGTATACGTAATTTAAAAATTACATAATATATTATATATATTACATATCTGTTGGGATTGAAAGTACTTATTACAATTAGATATATATATATATAGAGAGAGAGAGACAGAGAGTTCAAACAACAGTTTATGGATAAATGCAAGGATATGGCAATGATATGTAGATCAATAAATATTATTTACATAGGAAGAGAATGGACAGTATGCAATTAATGTTAAGAAGAGACAGAAGTTCAACATCATTAAATATGAATAAAAATTGATTATTTTATAAGTGAAATATGTGTGAATTTTATTCAATGGCTTTGTGACAGTGAAAATGACGACTTACTTTTACCACAAAAATGATCAATTATTTCCATTTTATGCTCTAAACTTCCAGAAGGCAGAACAATATGTTTAATAGAGTACAGTAATAACACACTTCACAACTATAATTAATGGGTGTCAAGAAACATTGTCACTGGATAAAATTGTTAAAAAGTCAAAGTTTATCTTCAGTGCACCAGCATTTTAGTTCCTTTGCAGTAAATGCAAATTTTCATCTCAGAATGAACTGCATTTGGACTCTTTTCCTTTTCTCTTTTATTCCCTATTTCCTAGTTCCTCTTTGAAATTCTGCTCTGAAGTCATTTTCCTTATTAGCTATAAATTATTGTTTCAGTTCAAATAGTTGCAGTGTTCAAGGATTATTGGTTTTCAATGGTCATAAAAATAGCTGGTTGGTAAAATGAAGGCTTTTAAGTTAGAGAAATGACACAACAATTGTAGAAATTCAAATGTCATGAAACTACTAAGATAGGACTGAGAGTGAGCCGAAATTTCTTTCTTCAGTCATAAAATCAGATAAGTGGCTAAATAATTCATTTACAAGAAATATAGCCTTTTAATTAAAAGATAGTTATTTTCCACATATATTCAAATAATTAACGAATAAGCCCCAATAGTAGATTGAATTATTGCTTTTTGGGATTTTGGCTAGAATTGCTTTGAATTTTGAGATCTGTTTAGAGAAAACTGACATTTTTAAAATGCTACATTTCAATTCATGAATAACATCATTTATTTATGTCTTACATAAATCCTCAAAATAATATTTGTATTTTTCACTGGACATGTTTCGTACATATTTTGTTAGATATATTTTTATACATCAGGTGTTTATTTGCAGCTATGAAATATCTTTTTATTTTAAGTTTTATGTTGCCAGCATGTAAAAATATAATTGACCTTAACTTTGATTGATATATATCAAGAAGAGAAGTGAATAAGTCAAAAGCCCCATGAATTTTTCAAAGTATACCCATTTCTCCATTCAGTGTGTAATTTCTAGCAGATTATTTTGATTATCTGAATAAATGAATATTCAATTCTGCTCAGGTAAGGGTAATCTGTGCTCTTATGTTAAGTAGATCTGAAATAGCAAAACATTGAGACATAATAATTTTTTTAATTTTAAAAGCATGGAATATGTCTTATAGTAAATGGCAGTGATAACAGGAAAAATATTTTAAAAAGTGCTGAATATACTGAAAGGTAAAGTTTAACCCCAAAGCAATGTCTCTCTAGTTTGTTTTCTAAAACCAGTCTTCCTGTAAAGATAGATGTTTAGACAATGGTGTTTGCCAAGTATATTTTCACTGAACAAAAATATACTGTTTTGGTTTTATAAAGATGTAAATAACTAATTAAGTCTCAAATACCTGGAGAAGTAAAAACACTTTAAATTTCACCTGTCTCTGTAAGTTAGACATTTTCTTCATTTTAAGATTGGACTTTGAGCAACTAAAAACAGAAATCTTGTAAGATAGTGAACAAGGTAGAAGTTTCACACTGTAAACACATTATTTCACCAAAATGAAGAAGAAGCTTATTTTACTGACTGCTGAATATGGTCTTGACACAGTTTTAGTGTTAAGAGATTATTTTCTTTAACTATAAGAGAATTAACTATATATTTAATAACTTAATATTGGAGTTAAGGTGTTTATTTATGTATGAATATACACAAAGAGGAAGAATATATTAAAATTTAGAATTAACAATAAGAAAAAGTTTATGTGTTCAATCCATTTTTTTTGTTCCTAAAACTCTGCATATTAGTACAAAAACAAAAAGATTGGCAGCACATGCTATAATTTAATGGGCCCATTATTTTCAGTTTTTCTATTGGTGAATGGTTTATATAGCAATATTCTCCTATGACTTAATACTGGAATAGAATCAATGCCACCAGCCCTGAAGTGAAGAGAAAAATGTGATAAGAAGATTTAGATTTCTTAAGATTATTTACCTGTGGTTCTATATAAATTAGTTAAGCCAATTATAAACAAGTGCTGAAAACAAATTTTCATGGTTGGTGCAATTAATTTCTAAATTCAAGCCACTGCTAATGTTGTAACTTCAAGAAATAGATGAAAATCTTCCATTAAGAAATGTAACTACTACTGAAAATAGAGCAAACTACCATGTCCATATTTATGGAATAAGTATTTCTGGGGAATTTAAGACAGGACCAGAGGTTCTGAAATCTCAAACTGGAAAGAGTTAACATGATAATTTTTGAAAACAAATAATGGTGGGTTTTATATGTTACACCGTGGGAGGAAGAAGATGCTCGTATCGCCAATACCACACTCCTTATTGTCCAAAGACCAATCAAAATTTATAAATTCGATCATGAATTCTTTTCCAAAGAAGCCAAATCTATATTATAGATTGTTGAGAGATTGTTCCGCACATCTTTGTTATACTGTTATCTGACTAAGCACTGACAAATAGCACAATGATGATAAAATAAAAGGGAAAAACATTGTCCAATTGTTTTGCATAAAGTCCAAGAAAATACCTTAAATATTTTTAATAAGATAATTTCAGATTGTAACCCTAAAGAGCCATGGAATACTGATAAAACCATTAGCTTGTGGATCCCCTCGATACATGCAGAGCTTGCATCCACTCCCCTCTCTTTCAGTATGTAGACATGTGGTGATATGCACAGAGCCCTGCTTTGCCAAGTGAGGGGAAGTTTACCATACAGAATATTTCTGAACCATCCTCTCTGCCAAAGGAAAGGGAAAATGAATGGTGAGCAACCCTGAATCAATGGCAAGTTTCAGCAGCACAGCAGTGGTAGGTGTATGACATTGGGAATAGGAGAACTCTCAGTATACACCCTGAAATGGAGCTTTCCAATAAAAATATAATGTGAAACACATATGCAATTTTAAATGTTTAGTAGTCCATTAAAAAATTAAAGGAAGTAAGTGAACTTAATTTTAATAATATATTTTATTTAACCAATATATCCAAAATATCATATCAATATGAAGTTGATATAAAATTCCTGAAATAATTTACATTCTTTACTATATACTATGTCTTAAAAATCAAATGTGTATTTTATAATTAAGTGTATTTTACTTTGGACTAGCAACATTTCAATTATTATTAGCTACTTGTGGCTAGTGGCCACTGTATTGGACAGCACAGCTATTTACCAGTGGAGGTCATCAGTAATTGCCTAGTCACAGGATGGAGCATGATTAACAAGTATTCTTTTTACTATCTTCCCCCAGTGAAATGACTATTGATGCTAATCTATCACAATTACCCAACACATTGGGAACATATTTGTGTTTTTCAAAATTCAAATGGCATTATCTTTCCTGATTTAAACATTTTATAACTGTTCAGTGGAAAAAAATTCAGATAATAAAGAAATATGAAGACAAACTAAAAATAAGTGAATATCCATAAACCAAAGAAAACCAGTTAATTATTGTTGACATTTTGGTTGGCATCCTTTCTGACATCACTGTAGGTAATGATGTACTTAATACCCAATAACATATGTAAAATTTATGAATTCATGTATATTTACACCTTTTCATATTTTTCCAAGTTCAACTTCTGGAGCAGAGAACATTTTAAAAGATTTAAAATAAGTACCATCAATAATATAGAGGAATGAACTGATCTGTCTAATTTCACAAATTTTTGCTCATTCCATTAATTAGAAAAAAAATGTCACTGAAATAACAAGCATTTAAATCAAAGCAATAAAGGACAACTTGTCAGTAAAAACCCTCACAGTGGATAATTCACTTGGTGCCTTGAAATATTTGACCTTTCCCAAATCTGTCCCTATCCACATACCATTAAATTCAGATTATTCCAAAAATTAATAGGCATTAACTCCATTAGCACTGAGGTTTCATGGGGGCTGTAATTCACCTCTTTTGTTCTGCATTGCATCCTCATACAGATACTGCTTAGGTATAAGGAGACAAAAAAGGGACTACATCAAAGGTGCAAATATGCCACAACTAAAATCATTTTTTATCAAGGCACCTCCATGAATTTTCTAAGGCAATT
Organism: Phataginus tricuspis; assembly: GCA_029783875.1. Taxonomy (NCBI): domain Eukaryota; kingdom Metazoa; phylum Chordata; class Mammalia; order Pholidota; family Manidae; genus Phataginus; species Phataginus tricuspis. The sequence continues at coordinate 38,410,527 of JAQQAC010008350.1, read as the reverse complement.
ACAAAGCTGCAAGTTTAGCAACAATTTGTGAAGCAAACTTAATGGTATCAATTTGTACTTGACTGAAATTAAAACGCAGATCCAGCTTGCATCTAATAGAAAGAGACGAAGTTCCCATTTTTCTGGAAAATATAAATTGCCAAGTATAAACTTCTTGTGCTGTAGTGTTGTCACACAGCTTTTCAATGAATGTGTCACATTAATTTAAAGTGAAAAAAAAAATTGCAACTTTGACTAACGTATTTCCAAACTGACTGGATAAACACTAGATTTATGTGGTCAAAGTGTGCCTCTAATCCCATACAATACTGGGGCCATCCCACTAGAGGAAAGTACTGTCTACAGGCCATGTCATGTTTCTGATGCACTGTTATTATTATACCCATACATGGTTTTGGTTACCAAGTTGACAATGAGAAGGGAAGTTGGTAAAGGAGAAGGGTAAAAGTTTGATTTGTTTTTAAATGTCTTTCCTTAGATGGTTGGGTGTATAGAAACCTTAAAACAAGAAGAAACAATCATCAAAAAAAAAAATGAAAACTAAAACACCAACAAAACCACCTGTTCTATGAATCCTATTATTCTCTGACTTAGGCTCTCTAATGTTCATTTGCAATTCCTGCTACTCAGTCCAACCTTGATACTCAATGTGGTTGGCCTGCAGAGTCAATTTTCAGTCTGTCATCAATCTGTGACAATGTAAGTGCAGATATTAAGAATAAGCATTTAGAACACTTTTTAGCAATGTAATGAAGTAATTTATGACCACAGAATCCAATAATTTTTAAAATATGGGTATGGGTTAAATATTTGTTTTCTTTTATACTTTTTCTAGTTACTTATTTTTATTGTATTTTACATGAGTAATAGCCCATGTGGAACTAGAAGTTAAGGATATTGCACTTCACCCCAAGTAGTTTGAGAAGCAGTTGTCTAAGTGACTCTGTTGAAAAACTCTGTTGACAGACTAGGTCAAGACCTCAAATTTATCAGGACACCAACCTGCAGCAGATAGGAGGTATATCTAGGAAAGGGTACACAGGTTGCTTAAAAGTCAAGAATGCTGGTTTAGTCAATTTATTTATTCTTTAATTTCTATTTTCACTTTGTTCCCAGGCAGGCAGGATTTCATGTTTGGCTCAAGCTTAATGAAAGCCTCTCATTGCATATGATGTAGGCTTGTATGAGGATATTCTTTACGAAGCTTACGTGCATAGGTTTCAAATATTTCTTTCTTGGTTCTCTAACTATTTCATGAGGATATTTGATCCACAAGTGAAATTATCTGGTCTATACATTTAATGCTATGGAACTAATACTAATGAGATTGATCTTATTTTTAATCCCACCTTTCGTGTGCAGTTAGTTTGCTCATAGACATATAATCAAAATAAAGGAAAGCATATTTATTTACCACCTATCAAGGAATTCGATGTAATTTTTATGTATGTCATCAATGGTGTCTCCTTTGTAAACTAGTAACTCAGATGGCACTTATTATTAAGAAATTGTAGGGAATAAACATATTCCTTAATATTTAACTGTTATATAACACTCTAACACTAAATCACTTTAAAAAACTTAGTTTAAGTTATCTTGTTAATTTGGGACTCCTTCATTAATCACTGATGTGGAAAATAAAATAATATACAGTTGACCTTTGAACAATGTGGAGTTTAGGGGGTGCTGACCCCCCACATAGTAAAAAATCCACATATAACTTGATTCCCCCCAAATTTTACTAATAGCCTACTGTTGACCTGAATACTTACCAGTAACATAAATAACTGGTTAACATATTTTGTATGTTACATGTATTATATACTGTGATCTTATAGTAATGTAAACTAGGGAAAAGAAACTATTTTTAAATTGTTGTAAATCTGCAAAAAATTTTCCAACACATTTACTGAAACATTCCAGTATAAATGGACCTATGCAGTTCAACCCCATGTTGTTCAAGGATAAACTGTATATGTTCTTATAATACTAGCCCTTCATTTACTCAAAAATATTTATTAAGCATCAAATATGTGTCAGATATAGTACTGCTATTTAGGGATAATATGTAAATAAAATATTTATAACCATGTGCACTAATGAAACTTACATTCTAAAGAGGAATTTACATTTATTTTACTTTCTGTTTTCTCAGTAACAAAATAATAATCTAAATAAAGATATACAGATTAATATGTGAACTCTTTTTCAGAAACAACAATGCATTTTTTCCTGTAAGATATTAATGAACAATATTTTTATCATTATAATCATCATTATTTAGAATATCAAGTGAACATTTCCAAGTAATCCTACTATAAAATAAGTTTTATCATTAATAACTGACAATGTTAATAATTTACTTGTTTTGCTAGCATTTTTTAAAAATTATGGATTTTATCCCTGACATGGGAAAACATATTTGTTTCCTATTCTTCTATGTCATATTTTTTATGAATATTCTTAATAATCAGTTATTTTTCTAATTAACAGACTTTTAAAAATCTCTGCTGTAGATGATTTTTGTATGCTTTTAAAATTCAAAATGAAGAATAATCTGTCCTTAGACTTCATCACTGTCATCATGAACTGAGTTATACACTAGTTATGAAAAAATAAAATAAAACAAATTATTCAAAAAACTAAAAAAATAATAGTAATTTAGGATTGCCTAAAACTTGCAAAAATTTTGAACAATATAATTTTGTTAGGTCATGACTCAGCAAGGTAAATGTATTTATCAATAAAATAAATATGTTTATATGTAATATATTGGGGATCCAGTCAAAACAGAATTTTTAATTTTTCTTATTCTAGAAAGCACCTCTTACCCCAGGAAACAATGTAAGGAACATTGGTGGATGTGAAAGCCTGTGCCAGGAAATCTCACCTTTAGTCTCTAAACTGTAACAAGTATGTCTTTTGAAGTTTTGACCTACAAGTTCTTCTGTCTTCTGAGTATTATAGCTATATGTACAAAATGTATGCTTTCTGTTGAATTTCATATCACAAGATGTACATTAAAACATATTAAAATTACTTTGTCTCATTGTTCAACTTTATTAGTAATGTTATCAGTACTCATGGTAGTAATAATAGAAGTAGGATGGTACAATGTTGATAATAATATTAGTAATAGCTAAGAATTAAATGGTTACTCTGTAACTGGAATCTTAATTTTTTTATCACTTTTTATCCAATTGCAATATATGAGACACATAATATGGGGGAGCTAATAGTATATTTGAAGGGATCCATCTAGAATACACATTAAGGAAACTAGCAACACAAAAGGATCTATGTTGGCTAGATAAGGAGAGTTTGTTTAAGACTGTATGGTAAGAATTTTTGAGACTCAGGAAAAAGTTATACAGATAATGAGTGATAGAGCTAGTATTAGAATGCAAGTCTCATGATCAAAGGTCAATGTGCTTAAACCTTCAGTACCTTTTCAAATGGCTCTGACAGATGGCAGTGTGTACAGAAGCGAATAGTCTTAATTCTGCAGCCACACAGCCTTGGTTTGAATTTTGGTTGCACTATTTTATCATCACTAGTGTGATGTTGTGATGTTGGATAAAGTACTTAATCCCTCTGTGCCTTAGTTTCTTCTTACATTAAATAGAGATAATAATAGAGCCTCATTGATAGGGTAGCTGTGAAAATTACATATATTAGTTAATAATTTATATTTCAAGAGTTTCAAACCATGTCTGGCACATAATAAGCATTCAGTATCATTTCCTAAGACCAAGATTCCTCACTGTAAAGGTTGAAAGCTTTAAATTGGTTTATAGTTTATATGATTGCCTGGCATATTTGGAGATTACTTATTTTAAATAAAAAAATAATTGCATTTGTCTAGACATAGATAACTAATATTCTAAGATGTTTAAGTGCATTTTACCCAGATGGAAGGGATCATCATTCCATTTTTTAATGCTTCTAGCAAATAAAGGTGAAATACAAGTAAAATCACAAAATGCTGTGTCGTCTAGACATTTCTATCATGAACTAGCCAGATATTGATGTGAGATTTTAGTAGCATATATATTACCTAGTACAGGTGATTTTGCAAAAGGAATTGTTAGTACTTGTCAAATTATCATTTGTTAATGTGCAAAATAAAATAACCAAAAGAACAAAGATGAGCTGCATAGATGTTCTCTTCAGGCAACAGAACTGGCAGCCTTAGAGTGAATTACCACCCAGAATGGGCGTTCCTCTAAAAGGCTGCATATGGCATTCCACGTGCATAAGTGAAAATGTAATGTTATAAGGTGATGGCAACTTTGCGTTCCTAATACAGTTGTCCAATATTAGCATTAAAAATATATTTGTGTAGGTGTGATCGTTGGGGAAAGAAACCACATTAAGTTTCTTTGGCATTCAACCAAAAAACTGAGGCTCTTTCTTCAGAGAAGAGAAAATCTACTGCAGATGTGGATAATATCAGGAAAACCTGTTTGCGGTTTCAGGTGTTTAGAGAACTGAGTTAGCCATTGTTATAGACTGAATTCTGTCCCTCCCAAAATTCACGGGTTGAAGTTCTGTCCCCAGTACCTTAGGGGTGACTGTTTTTGGAGACAGAGTCTTTTAGAGCAATAATTAAGTTAAAGTGAGTGTTTTTTTTTTCAAAGGTGGGTCTTAATCTTATATGACTGGTGTCCTTATAACAGAGGAAATATGGACACAAATATGGACGCAGAGCAAAGATGGTGTAAAGACCCAAGAAGATGAGTATCTATAAACTAAGGAGAGAGGCCGGAAACAAATCCTTCCCTCGTGGTCCTGAGAAGGAATGAACCCTGCAGACACATCGATATTGGACTTCTACCTCCATCCAGTGTTATGAAAAAATAAATTTCAGGTTTTTAAGCCTCCCAGAATGTAGTATTTTCCTACAGCAGCCCTAGCAAACTCATACAGCAAGAAAATCAAACTTTCACCAATATTTAGTTGACAGTTTTCCACTTTGCTCCCCGGTATGAGTTTTTTATATCACCCTTACAAGAAAGTGATTTTAGTTTCAACATTTCAATGTATCAACCATTGTCTCTAAGTTTCAGTTAAGGAGACTGACAGAACACAAAACCAAAATCAATACTGATACTCACTTTCGCGCAGGAGAAGGAAAGACTAGGAACAGCTATTTGAATAAGAGGATAACCAGCTTTTATTTTACAACATGCCCTAAATTGTGAATCTGGAAATGTGTTAAAAAACTCTGCAAGACACACTTATCTTTTGGTACTTCAATTACAATGACTGTTCTGGGCCCAAAGGTTGGGAGGTTAGGCTACATTGCTTTGCTTCTGATTTCAAATTTTCTTTCTTTAATGATATCTAAAGGGCCCACTGCAAATGCCAATAGTGAATGATTTCTTTCAAATAGAATTATCTTGGGTAGGCTCAAACAGGGTTGAGTTGCCCCAGGGCAACTCACTGTTCCAGGGATGGTCCAGATGCAAGATACTGTAGATAAACCAGTATTAGTAGGACAGATCCCCTTTATAAAAACAATTCATCTTCTAGCTGAGAAGATAAACAAGAAAATAAATTATAATATATCGGGATAAATGCAATAATACCTCTACAGTATTGTAGCAGCACAGAGGAAGATGCAAGATGAAAAGTCTGAGAACAGAGAAATGAGAAATGGATTTTTTCTGACTTTGAAGCCCCACCTCATTGGCTGTCGTTAAAGTCCAGGTGTGGAGGAGACTGCTGGTTGTTACCCATTGTCTGGCCTCCTCACAAGAATTTTTTACCTTTGCTCTAAGTTAACTTAGACACCTCAGAGAAGCCCTGATTTCCTGGTCCACCAGGTGGGGTGGTATTTAAAGTGACTTACTAGATTCCGCTTTCATCTGTGATACAGCCCTTTATTCTACAGCATGAGCATTATAAATTGAATATGAATGACTGAGTAATTAGATAGCACAAATTATACTTTTCAAACTGCTCTTGGTTTTAATACCTAACAAAAGGAAAGTACACCTTGTAAGTCAGAAAAGTCAGAATTCATAGCTCCATCATTGACCTGTCATTCTGTTTTTTTTTTGAAAGTTATAAATCAGGCTGCAACAAAAATGGAGTTTAGTCAGGTCCATAGAGAATGTGTTTACAGATTGAAAGAAAAAAGAAGGAAGTGATCAATACGTATTTTCTCAATTTTGACCTTTGTAATTTAAATTTTCTTGTAATCATGAAATGGTTATTATTGAAATTATTGAATAAAAAATATCTATTACATGACTGGCCCCTTGGTTTCTCACTGAAACAAAAAAATTTAAGATCTTTTTATGTCATGTAAGTTTTCTGAAGAATGCAGCTAAGATATTATCAGAGAGAATGAACATAACAATCATTGAGATAGTATAAGACTTGCCTGAAATGTACAAAGGTATATAACACATATAACCAATTTCATAAACTATTGAGTAGTAAATAATAAGAAAAATGAAATTATAAGAGAAAAAGTCTAGGTACAATATGTCCTACATATTTCCATGTTACCTAGTATTGATTATATTCTAAAATATTCTTATTTTGAAAATTTTGACTTAAATAAGGGAATATGTATGTTTATGTAAAATTATACATTTGTATTTATATTCATTTTAATTTTAAACTTAAGTATTTTCTATCCTCTGTCATTCACTTATTTTAAAATTTGAGGTTTTGTGGCCTGCATAATTTTACATAAATACATTGAATTTGTGGTTATGTATTCTTCAGTATATTCACTATACTTTAGAATTGTGTCTATAGGTTTCTTCTAACACAATTATCTTAAAATATCAGTTCTTCTAATAAAACAATTTATTGTGTACTTGACTACTATGTTAATTAACAAGGTTAGAACTCTTTTTTATAAACCAGATCAACATCAAGCTTACTTTGGCAATATAGTGAAACTATAATCCATTTAGATTATATAAAAGCATAAGATATTTTGACATAAATAATCTAAATAGATTAATTTAGATTAAAAGTTACAAGTTATTGTTTTTATAAACTGTTCAAATAGAAGCCTAAGAATATTATTTATTTCTTTCAGATTTCTCCATTATATTTTATCAATATGACCTTATGGCAAGAAATTGATGGACATATACGTTGTAAGGAAATGTATTTTTATTATATATCTTTTCATAGCAATACAAAATAAAATAATTTTATATATTCTATCTTGAAATATCTAGGGCCAACTTCTTAATATAATTATTTTAATGGTACTGACTTTTTGTTTATAATCTCTAGATTACATTCAAAAATTGTGCCAAGTTATATAAGCTTCAACTTCATTGGAGAGCAACCGGATTGAGGAATCCATGCACTGGAGTACAAACTGACCATGTGACCCACAGTTACTGAGACACAAATGTGGCTTTTCGTGGTATTGTTGCAGGAACCGCGGGAACTATGAACAAGGAGTCGGGACATCGAGATGTTTGGCGAGAAGCAGCATTTATTAGTGACGACACTAGCTCAGTGGATTACTATCCAAAGGCTGGGCCTTGAGTGCCCCAGGGCCATGCCTTTTATACATTTACTACAAGCTTAGGGGCGAGTCAGCACCCAGGAACTGTTGCAGTGGGAGCTATTAGGTCACTATATATTCGGGATGCTAGTTATATTTTAATCTATCTCTATAAGGTTACCCAGATGAACTAATGGGCTTCTGTGACTATGATGAACAAGCTCTTACATATGACTGACTAAGGGTGCAGAGGGGAATACATTGTTACATTGTTTCAATCTCAAGCACCCAAGTACCTTATGATTCCTGTACATTCCTGAAGCCTCAACAGAAACTTTGTCTTCTTGGCTTCCTTGGCTTCCTAACACAGTGTGATGAGAGGATGGAGTAATTCCTTCCTCTCTCTATTCTACACTAAGCGATATAGATTCTATTCTGGGTCCTGGTACACAAAAGAGGGAGCCTACAAAAGGAGCCACTTTGAATAACAGAGGTAGACACCTACTATCTAGATACACAAAATTACTTTATGACAGTGCATTGATCAAAAGTGTACCCTGTCCATAACAAGCAATGTAAACTGGTTGGAAATTTTCCAGTAATTTTGGGGTATACATAAACACTATTGGGATGAACGTAAAAATAAAATAAATAACAAAGTAAGAACTGTGTGTTGTATCCAATTTTGCACCTGGCACCTACTACCTACTTGGCCCAACTGGCTTGGTCTTACTTGGCCCTGAGTTCTGACTGCCTCACCACTGCCTCATGTTCTAGCATCACAGACCTTGTTACCCTCTCCAGAGAAAGTACAGGCAATTCCTCTGCTTGCAGGAGATAGGAAGACATGTTTTGGTCAGTAAGACCTGGCTTTCAAAAGGGGGTGCCATGGGATTTCAGCCCACAATTAAATCTTAACATTTAAGCTACTTCTCAGACTCTATTTTATAGATTGTATTTCAGAAGCTAATAATTTCTCAAACATAAGAATTCCTCTTATTCAAATTTCTATTTTTCTACCCAAATAACAATAAGAACAATTATAGTAATACTAAAAAATTATATGAAGAGCTAATTAGGTACCAGGATTTTTCATTTAACATGAGTCTTTAATGCTTTACTTATTTAAATTTTTTATTATTTATTTATTTGTATTTTATTGATTATATTTTTTCTTCTTAGTATTCTCCCAGTACATCATTTATCCTAATAATTGTTTATAATATATTTAATGATTTTATGATCTAGTTTTTGAGTGTGTGTATGTGTGAATGTTGCAAGTCTGTTACATCATGGCATAAATTATCTGCTAAATAAACAATTACCACTTTTTTTATTCAACATTATGAATATAATTTTGGAAATTTTAGAATATGTCTTTACAATATGTTCCTGGCTGAATTGTAAAATGTCAGAGAAAAATCAGAAGAAACCATACATGAAAATTCCTGAGAATAAATGCTGCTTTAGGGAAGAAACGAGGCATTGTTTTCCTGAATTCACAAGGTGGTATCTGTAATGCAGGATGATATGGCTGAAAGAACAATGGACTGAATGCTAATGACAACTTCTAGTATTCTCAGTGGTGTAGAAAATGTTTAGGGAATATTCCTTCATCTCAATTCTTTTATCTCATTATCTGCACAATAAGAAATTTGGACAAGATATACTCTTGGGTCTATTCTAGTATTGAACCTTGTAATTTTAGTGGAAACAATTTAAATATAAGTAAAAGTTTGTTCTAATGAATATTTTCTGTTATATAGAATAGTTCAAATGAATAATATTGTACTAAAGGGATCCCAGAAGACATTTATAGGAAGGGGAAAAATACCATTGTGAAACTGTGAAACACATTTTTTTCTCAGCTATTATTCAAGTCTTCAGATACTACTTCCCATTGGACCTGACTTCATATTTATGAGCATCTTTTTTATAGTATTTTTAATTTTCTAAGTCTTGTAAAAAATTATAGAAATAAATCCACGAATTTGATGTGCTTTGCTAATTCTATACTAGCTGGTTGCACAACTGTTTCTGACAATGATTATTGGTAGAGTGAAATGACCTGGAAGCGCAGCAATGGCCCTAGAGAGTATTTGATCTGATTTAACTTAGTGTTATAGCTTCTCTTAGGAGTTGTTACAAAGGAAAAGGCAATTCATCCTCTGCCATCCAAGTCAAGCCAATTCATAAATTAGAGATACAATTTTGGGCAGAAAGATTATTTCAAGTAAAGCAAGCAAAATCTGCAATGTTAACTGATTCCTTTGTTGAAAGCTACCTAAGGTAGATTATAGTGAAAGCCCCAGAAAATGTGAAAATTAGTGTTAGATACCACAGATTAAAAAATGAAATTATGGCATGCTCTAAATCACTATGATTTGAGTGCACATTTATTATTAAAGAATATTAATATTCTTCACATATTGTTTCATTATTTGTGCTAAAGAGTGAAACATTGATGCCCTTTAACATCTGTATCAGATTGATTTGGACTCTTTTTGTCTGCTGGTGAGAAAATCCACAGCTCTCAATATTTCTATGAATTATATGAGGCTTATGCTTTCATGCTCACTTCAGACCTCATGATTTCACTTTGCAGAATCCTTGACTGTAATGCATCTTATCATATCACTAACCCAGGCATTGTCCTTCTGGGTCACCTGAATACAGAAATGTAGCTGACACTATTTCTCTTGTTTTCACTGAGAAAAAGAACACAAACAACTTGAAAAGACAATGAAAGAAAAGAAAAGAAAAAATGTAAGTAAACAAATCCAGCAAGGAATTTTGGAGGTTATATTCATCACAGAAATGCAAGGATCTTCAAAGAGAATACGGTCTGGAGAATTGTGAAGGGTCTGTGATTTTGCTGTACCTGTAAGCTACCTATTTAGCTTGGCACAGTTTCAGGGATGCCAGCAGAAGACAAGAGCTTATTGGTTCAGAGAAAAGAGTTTTTTATTCATGGCAGAACAGAATGTGTAAGCTTCATGCTTGTATCACTTCCACTTGCCCCATAAATTCCCCTGAGGTGATGCAGGGGTTTGTCCAGATGGGTGCTGCACAGGTCACTTCAGCCAAGGAAGCCCAAATTTAGGAAATGACACTTACTATAAGGGACATGCACACAAACCTATCCAACCTCTGTAACACAGGGAAACCTAGCTTTCTTATCCTAGAGAGCAATAAAATTAGTCCTCAGCTCCGGAGCAAACAAGTATCTTTATTTTCCACAGCGTGTTGCTGTGCAAACATCCTTGTGAAGGTAGTCCAGAACAAAAGATGTCAGTGACTCCATCAAGAGATAGTGAAATAAAAGAACTATGGAGAATTGTCTCCCCACTGTCTCATTTTATAACAGTTCTGATGAAATGATCTGTGAATGATGATTTCTGTAGTTGTCCCTCTCTTTGTCTTTGAGTCTGCTTCATTCCATCTCCCTGATCCTTTTCACTTCAAATAGTAAGATTAACTCATTTTGCATTTAGTGACTCAGGATCTCAGAATCTACTCCCCAGGATAAAATAATTTATGTTTGTTAAAATAACTTCTGTTTCAGGGTAGAACTAAATTCCCAGCTAAAAATACACTTTTTTTTGTGTTATCCTATTTCAATAAATTTGTGACCAAATCTAGAGGTCACAAATTTGTTATTTACTTCTATATCATTTCAAGGAAAGATAAAGATATAACTGCAGAGATTTTTCTCTTCAAATTACACAGCCAAAATAAATTTGTAGTAAATTACTGCTGGAGGCCTTTAGCTCTAGGAAAAGACGGTGCTAAATCAAAATCTACAGATGAAAGTGTCAGTCTGCATTAAAAAAATCATTCAACTGATTTGGTACAGTTAGTAAGTAAAGTAAAAATGGAGGGGAACATGACTTTGGATGCTTCAAATGTATAAGTAATACTCCCGAATTGCCTAAATTGGAAAGAGAGCTCCCTTAAACAATTAGAGAAATTGGCATTAGGAAGTAGATATCTAAATAGGAAAAAGAAAGAAAATGAAACTAAAGCAAATACATGTAAAACATATTTATGGAAAAAAGTAGGCAAATCAAGTATTAAAATGTATAATTGAAAAAACATAATATGGCAAAGCAAATATTTAAAGAAAAGCAACATATATATAATTTATATGTAATCTATCTATCTATCTATCTATCTATCTATCTATCTATCTATCTATCTATCCCCCAGTTTCAGAGTACTAATGGGTCAAGCATCCGGGGAGAAAATATTTGTATGTATATAGAGAAAATATGAAAGAAAATCAATGAACTGGTTTTGGCCTCCACAATTTTAAATCCTTAATCAGTTATTTTTGAGAGAACCAAGAGAAAAAATGGATTGTTATAATAGTATAAAAATGTTAGTCATTCTTTGATACAGTGTCTGACACAGCCTTACATGTCATATATTTAAAACATGTTTTAAATGATAAATATATTTTAAGGACTAATTATATAAGAAAAGCCTGAAATACTTCTAAGAAATTTACTGTTTCTTCTATCCATTTAAGGGATTTATAAATATGTCTGTTTAACAACTTGTTTTATACAAGGCTTATTAATTTGTCATTGCATAATGGATATATTCTAAATTATCTACATGGCACTTAGGTTTGTTAACATAAATAATATCTGTAAATCACTAAAAACCAAAAGTAGTGGATTTGTATGTGACAGTTTCTGGATTCATAATCTGACTATGTTTCTTCACTTTGTTTTCACATTTCTAAAGTAAGCATGTTGGTGAAGATGATACCTGAGTGACATTTGAGTTTTAGAATTTCATGTCAATAATAGAAATCAGAGCCACCTGCTCTCTAAAGCAAACTCTCCTTAACATTCCATTTCAGTCTTGTTTCATTTGAGGTGACCTCTTCCACATCAGCAAGAGGAAGCCTGTTCTTAATTCATGATTTAATGGATGGGTCACATTTGACCAATAAAACCCCAGGAGACAAAGTTGTAATATCCTACATTAAAGCCACCTGAGCATGCTATGGCTACAGGTAATGGTTTATTTTGATAACCTTTTAAAAGGAAAATATAAGTAAAGGAAGAACAGAAAATAAGGTGATTTTACAAAAGTGATTTAACCCTGAAGTCACTACAAAAAGAGAGACTAAAGGAGAGTAGCTACATATACAATTATTCTTGGTTTTCTCAGAACATTAACATTTCCTTTGCAAATCTACTTTGTGTCATTATTTCCTTCAACATATTTTTTTGCTTGCCATTTCATTTGTTCAATGTAGATTATTTCTGAAGCATCCAAGAGAGCCCCAAGATTTGGGAATCTGAAAATATTCTAATAAAATGTAAATTTCTTATTAAAATAATGTTATTCTAATAAAATGTAAATTTCTTATTAAAATAACTTTAAACTTCAACCAAGTATAACTTTTAAGATATGTGACATATAGCAAAACTGAAAGAATATTACATATAAAACAAAGCAAAACAAAGAAGTTCATTTTAATCCATTATAATAACAAGACAGCTAAGATCTCACTGAAATTGTTTTTAATGACCTAATGGTATTAAGTAGTTTTTTTCCTTAGATTTAGAAGATTGAATTTTAAGGTAACATACACAATTCCAAAAGGTATTTCTGAGGATACTGAGAAAATAGAGGACTGCATGTGAACCCTTAAGGGACTAGTGTCCTCAGTATCTATAATTTTGTTCAGCTCCATTTTACCTAGTAGATGTATCTACAACCCCCTTCCCATTCCAAGAGCTTAAGAAATTTATGGGCACAGGAAAACTATCCATCAGATTGTATATTTTTAAAATTTCACAAGAAAACGAATGTTGAAGTTTTTACTTAGAACTTTGAAAAGTAACTGAATTTCTGATAAAATATCAGCACTAAAGAGAAAACTTTAGAAAGTGCCAGTTGATTTCTAAGCATTTCCAAAAATTAAGATGAAATGAAACTCCTAGAGAGAGTTGTACTCTTACTATATTCCCTCCTAAGGGAGGAATTATGCCATGACTTCTTTATGTTCTTAGAAACTAAAGTTTTGAAGATCTTATTCATAAATAACAATAAAATTTTCTTGAAAAGAACAAGTAAGAAGACAGCCTTTTCCCAAAAATACACCTTGGTCAAATTAGGATACACAACTTTTTTTTATTTTCTAGAAAGAATGCATTAAAGCCTTCTAACTGAAGAAATTTTTATTATATTTTACCTTCTAATACTATTTTGCTCAAATAATTTTTTATTTGTCTAAGTAGCTTAAAATACAGACTTTCAGTCAATAATGATGGAATTAGCACATGTGTTTTGCTTAATACCTTCTCAATTCTCAAAAAAAAAAGACAATAAAAAGATCTAAAAATGGGGAAGCATACATCTTACAAGGACAAAGAGAATAGGAGAAAAATGTCAAGACAGCCTTTTTTTGAAAGTAGACAAGTAAATAGATTAGGGATAACTGACTTAGAGTACAAAGAGAAAACCAATAGGAAGCTCAGATGTCCTTTGAATGCCCTGTAGAAGTTAGGATAGGCCCAGGTTCTCATGATACAGGCACCCTTCAAAGTGGATGCAGGATTTTTAAAGAGGATGAAGATTTGAAAAAAAACTTCTGGAGAATTCCCCAACACAAGAAATATACACAGCCTTAAGGAAATCAGAGACTGCTGCTATGGGAATACCATATGGAAACAGAAGGACTAGAAGAAAATGTAATAATTGAATTGTGTGGCCCATCTCCCAGCCCTATTCTCCTACCATGTACCTAGTACTCTGACACTCAAGCTTTCACCCCTTATTTATAAATTTGGTAGCTTTTCCTATAAAGAAAACTAATAGAACCAAGTATAATCATCTAAGTAATGGCATTTGATTGCTACCCAAAGGAAAACCCAATATAGTATCACACTTAGACCGAAGACCCCTGTACTAAGCCTTGTTATGCAAGTTGAAGAGTCAGTAGTCTTTTTCAGTGTCTTACTCTTCAGTATGAACTGGCAACTAAGGTCACCAGAAATCAAAGGAAAGCATACATTATAAAATAAAATTAAATAAAGATAAATTACAAATCAATTCCAGTAGTAATAAATTGGAGTCCAAACAAAAAGAAGGAAATACAATAAAAATCCAGTATCTTCATACCCATGCATCTAGAATAGTATACCATAAGGGTAAACACACACACACACACACACACACACACACACACACACACACACACAGAATTGGCTTAGGTGAAAAGGTAGATATGATTGAATTATTTCAAAAACATATTTGAAATGACAGTTTCAATCCATAATCCCATCCCAGCTTTCCCTCCATAATACAATACCATTTACTAACATTATAAATAGAAGTAAGGTGCACAATATACCTGAAATTTTTAATAAATTACATTCTAGAGAAGTAATTTGCTCACTGTTGTATCAACCAAGACATATTTGAAATTAGGTGCTTAAAATTATGCATTTTGATCTTATTAAGAGTTTATTATGGAGGTAGAACTCTGTAAACTTAAAATGAAAAACATTAAGGAATTAAATAAAAATCACAATATTACTATGGAATTTAAAAATTGACAAGCGATCGAACACAGGGCATGAATTAGACATTTAGATAATTTTGTTCAGTTGGAGTCATGCAAAATTACATAAAAGCATTATCAACTGCAAATAGATTTGTTTTGCCAAAGAAAATAATGGAAGGTCTAAATTGGTTTATTTGAATTAGCACTTGAATCACAATGAAAGAATATATACAAACTAACTCTGAAAAGTTTCCAAGCCTCTATAGCTTTACATTATACATTGGTGTATTTCAATTTGGTGAGCAATACTAGCTATATTAATAAACAAAGCCAATTTACATTTATGTAAGAAAATCTTGTCTCTTTCCAATACAGCTTAAATTGTCTTTTTGGAAAACACCATACAATTTAATTATTATTAATCAAAGGTAAAAGGATTAGTTAATAGAGAATATAAACCATCAATTTTACCAGAGCATGAAATCAAGTACCTCATATAGAAGATGGACGCCCCAAGAGTTTAAAGATGATGCTATTGACATATCAGTTCATCCTAATATAAGTGAGAAGTAGTTGCATTTATATAAATGGATAGAAGGGTCTGGTAGTATTAAGTGCACATACGAAATAATTCTATTAAAATTTTTAAATGGCTTGAGCTTATATTCATTTAAAAGTTCAATTGCATAATTTTGTTCATATAAAACACTCAGGCTGAATTTTCATAACCAGAGGAAATGAGGAATTGATATAATTATCCCAATAACTTAGACTAAAAGTCACACTTGGGGTTCCAAGGAATTGGAAAGCAAGAGCAATTTATACTTTGATTCAGAGAAGCAATATTCTATGCTAATTTCCAAATTAATATGATCAACTTTTTAGGCTCAGATGTTTCTTCAGAAATCCCAGTAGAGGGAAGGAGGAAAGTAATCTTTGGAGTAGGCAATAGCTGGGGTTATGGGCAACTATTAAATGATTTGAATATTCTCTTTAGTCTTGTGTTATATTGAAAGACTCTGTATTTTATTCTTTCTGTAAAAAAAAAATCTAAAAATATCTCATTCACCAAGATTTTTGATTTCTGCAGTATGGAGCTTTCTCAAAAAGCTAAAAACAGAAATACCTTTTGATCTCGTAATTCCACTTCTAGGAATTTACCGAAAGAAAACAAGATTCCAGATTCAAAGAGACATATGCACCCCTATGTTTTACTACAGCACTATTTACAAGAGCCAAGATATGGAAGCAACCTAAGTGTTCATCCATAGATGAATGGATAAAGAAGAAGTGGTACATATACACAATGGAGAATTACTCAGCCATAAACAAGAAAAGAAATCCTGCTATTTGCAACAACATGGATGGATCTAGAGGGTATTATGCTCAGTGAAATAAGCCAGGTGGAGAAAGAAAAATACTGTATGATCACTTATTTGTGGAATATAAAACAAAGCAAAACAGAAGGAACAAAACAGCAGTAGACTCACAGACACTGAGAAGTGACTAGTGGTTACCTAGGGGGAGGAGTTGTGGTGGGTGGGGCGATATTTCCTGATTTCAGTTTTTCACAGTATCAACTGATATTCTACTCTGAAAGTTAAGGAGATTAGCTCACACATTCTATTTGTCTGGAAATTTTTGCCATATCTTTTCATAGTGCTGGCTTACTGTTATCTGTGAGATCTAAAGTAAGAGATGCTCTTCTGTTACCGCAGCTGAAGTGATTTCTCCACTTACACTGTTTCATCTTAATGCCCAGCACATACTAGTGTAATATCAATACCTTGTTAAAGGATTCTTGCTCCAATTAAAATGAGTTTCCTTTAAAACAAGAACCCAGCTTCCCTTATTCACTATTATTATCCCTAACATCAAGTAGAGTCTGCCACCCAGAAACAGTCAACAAATATTAATTTAAAAAATGAATTACAAGCTTTCAAAGTTTTTACATCAAAATTCCATTACTTTTATTTTTATGTCTTCTATCATATATTAATAGCATATATTAAAAGTACATTCAATTTGAAATGACATATATTTGAATAACCATGATAACACTTAAGAAATAACACTAAGATGTTTAAGTCAACTGCATTTTACTTCCAAACCACATAACCTCCTTTTCTCCCTAATGTGATCAATTTTGTTCTCTCTGTATTTTGTTAATTACTCTTGATTTTCTTTGTAGGTTTTGCTTGTTTGTTTGCAGAGTTTTCCCCTTTTTGTGGACTATGTATGGATAAAAGATACTGTATAGATTCTTGGATGACTTGGTTTCTTCCCCAACATTGTAATACATCCATCCTAATATATGTATCTGTACCTTGATTTTTTTATTATTCCATAGAAATCCATTCTATAAATATATTTCAACTTAATGACCATTCTATCATTGATAAACATTGAGGTTTTGTTATATTTTTCTGCAATGACAAAACCTATTGTTTTGAACATACTGCTGCCTTATACACATATGAACAACTTAACCTGGAGTTTATTCCTAGGAGCTGAAATTCTGTGAATGTCCTGTGTGTCTGTTATGTTCACCTTTATGTGAGCTGTATAAAACAAAGATGATGCAGGACTTACTTTAGCTCTATGCTAAATATATATGCATATATATGAAAATAACAAAGAAACCAGGAAAAAATGTAATTCAAATAATATCATTAACTGTCCAAAAATAAAGGAAAATACTAATTTTATTATATTTTTTAAAATTTGGGATGCATTGATGAAATACATTAGGAAAACACAAAAAGAAACTAACAAATGTAAGCCAGATCTAAAAAGGAAAATATAATGTGGAAAAATGTTGAGTTCTAGTCTTTTTCATTTTCAATATACATTTGCAAAATATGTGATAATTTTGTGTCACCTTCACTGCTTGCTCAGTTAAAGGAAATACACTTGGTGAACATAAATATTTAGGAGGCGTTGTAATGTAGTCAAAGATCAAATTTTGCTGCACCAGTAGACAACAATTGGCATGAGAAATAAATAAATAATAAATATATTTGGAATGAGTAGTCACTTAATAACTGTGAAACCATCTTCAGGAAGTAATGGGTTTTCTAATATACCTACCTAAAAATATAATAAATTCTACAGAAACCACCTAATAAATTTTTAGGTTTCACATTTAAATTTTATTCTATAACCTAAGAGTTTTATATTTCTGTGAATGAATCATAATGAAGAGGGAGTATTTGTAAGAAATAATACGTTTGCACTTTTTAGGATAAGTGTCAGTGTTGATATTTATTGCTAAATGCATCACATTGAGATTTAAGTTGTTGAAAGTAGTAAACATGTTGAAAGTTTCTTTCCAAGCACTTTATTTTTCTGAGCTGTGTTAGAAATGAATGTTGTGTTTTCTTAAATAAGTCAATTTGCAAAAGTAGTCTATTTATATCTAAAATGTGTAAGCTGCGGGTTTACCTTTAGAAATTCGGTATATCTGGAATCATCTTTGCCTAGGAAACTCCAGAAAAATGAGTAGAGCATAATGCCTTTTTGCAATAGAAGTTGCTTGTAAAGTAGTGATTTCTTTCATTCTTTACAGTGAATGCCTTATGGTGGAAACTCCAGAAGGAGAAAATAAGGCAAATTGGGGGCTCAAGATATTTATTAGGATCAACACCTATGGGAAGAGTGGGGCAAAGCAGGATTGGTGGAGGGAGAATTTGAGCTGTGAGAAACATGCAAAAAACCAGCAGAGACCACTGCTTGAGATTTGCATGACAGATGTTCTCTATGAAGCCAAAGTGGCTAGCCTTTATATCACCACCCAGATTATATATATATATTTGTCATGGCTTTTCTTTATATATATGACCACCTTGGGAAGGTTGTGACTTTGGGTGAGAAGGCTCTCTGCAACCTTGGAAGAACCTGAACTGACCAATGGTCAGAGGCTTCTGCTGACTGAACTCCCCAGAGTCATGGAACACATTTTTCCTTGACAGGGGACATAGGCAGCACATCCTTATGTCTACCTCCATCTGATCCCTGGACCAATCATCTCCATTTCTGCATAAACATTCAAGGAAAACCTCTACCATAAATAGGGTGGGCCTCTCTCCCTAAGGGAAAATTAGAAGGACATTTGTGATATTAAATTCAGCCTCTGACACTGCTGCTCATCTCTGAACCACAACTGATTGTGTCTATCTTCCTTTTTGACCATCCATTCTAGAATACCTCCACTTTAAGTTATCCATCCCTTTACTGACTTCAATTGCTTACCTAGTGTGGAGACCTGGACCTTGATTCATGAAAAGCCTGAGCCTCTGGCCACCATGTCCCCAGTAGTTACTTTACCTCTTCCATTTCCATTTATATTTAGCCAAGGGAAAGTACAGAGTGGATCACCTGGTTTCCATACGCACTTCTTCATACTCCCTTGAAGCAAATGCAACCCTACCTCCCCCTGATGATTGATCAATTATTCCTGCCAAATCAGTGATTTCTCTTTTGCCCACTGTTCCTCTAGCCAAAGAGTCCAAATTTCACAGGCACCAGCCATAAAATCAAATCAAATGGGAATTCTGCTGTATATCCTAGAAAAAATATGCCTCTTTTAGAGACCAAGTCCCGTAATCCTGCGGAACTCCAAAATGTAGGCACTAGCAAACATAAACACAATGGGTCATTCGGAGTGATCATAAGTGGGAACATTCAGTTTCTATTACTTAACCCCAGACAAATGGGTGATTCCTACTGAGAACACAGTATCTTTGATTTAGTGTTTATTCTGTATCCGGAAGAACGGCACTCCATATTGGACGAGTATTACCTCCAAATTGCTACTTCATCTATGCTGTCAACATGAGGGTAGAAGCTTCTGCATGATATGACAAAACCAGTGAGTACCATGGACATAAAGCTCCCTCCCTCATTCTGCTGTAAGGCATGTGTTCTGGTCTTACGTGATGTTATATGGGATCCTATCCTAGTAGCTCCCAGATACTGGTGCTAGCTGAGGCTCTGCATGTAAGAAAATGAAACCCATATTCAAAATTTTTGTGCATTCCTGTGAGAATAAACTACTCACCAGTCCAGAGTGCCAAGGACTGTTATAGGCAACTTGTCACTAAAGGTCATCTGACCTTGAGAAATGAGGCCCTGGTGAGGGCTTAACTTTGGCCTTCATTATTGCCAGAATAGACATGTGCTGGCCAATAGCCAGACAAGTCATGCAGATGTCTCCATACTTAGCCTCAACCTCTGCCACCAAGACCGCTTTGCTTATGTGCTCATCACGCCAGTCTGGTGGTGGCAATGACTGAGGATGTGTGATGCGAACATTCCCAGCTACTTTTTCTACTTGGTTGTTTAGTGCCTGTGCTGGGTTAAAATGCTCTCTGCTGGGTGTTAAATGTGATTAAGTTTCATCCACATGACCCTATTAGCCCAGAACTTCTTACTTCTAATATTCCAGTAATTTTCATTCCAGGCACTCCTAAGCAGCTAGCCAAGTCAATCTCCACTTACATGGAGTCTGTTTATAGTTCTACAGTGTCTAAAAGCAGGTATACCACCAAAGACTCTGCCAATCGGGGGGATTTTCCATCACTATTGTTTTCAGGGTCACACTTAGTGGAACAGTAGTCAGCTGCAATCATTATGGCTTCCATCCACATACAATGGGTACTACCTACCATGCATACTTTGATTCCTTGAGACTGGAGTAGAGTCCTGCTCATTATCATTATTTCAATGCAATAATTTAAAGGTGTTTTTAAGCAGAGAAAGAAAACAAGAATAAGAAATAAGTGTTGTTAAGAATTGGGACACAAAGTGACATTTTTCACAGAAAAACTGATGATGTGTGTGTATAGAAAATCCAATGACATTCATAACTTAAAGAATTTTTGGAATTGAAAGATGAATTTACAACTTAATGTAGGTTCAAGTTAAATTTGATATAAAAATCAAACTTATTTCTATATGTAAGCAATAATATTTGGACTGTACAATTTTAGAAAAAGATATTATTTACAGATGTATTAAAGGGTTAGATATTAAAGAGTTAGAAATGAATCTAAACAACAAAAGATAGGCAAGATGTCTACACAGAGAAATGTAAAGGAGATAAATTCAGCAAATACATTAATGAAGCAGTATAATATTAATGAGTTGAAGACATTTTAAAGATACCTATTATTCTGAACAAAATCACAGATTCAATGCAATCACACCAAAATTCCATCAGAATTAATTGTGAATATTGGTAAATAAATTATAAAATTTATAAGAATTTAAAAATGGTCAAGAAAAACCAGGACACATTTTAAGAAGAACCAAGTAGAGTGTATATCCTACCAGACAGTCAGGTTTGTTATACACTACAATAAGAACAGAAATGTGGTATTAGCACCAAGGTGGACAAATAAAACAGTGGAACAGAGCAGAATCTCTAGAAAAAGACATAGGTATAAATGTCATTAAGTTATAGTAAAAAAGAATTGTAAGTAAAGGACAATTTTTAAAATGAAGAGCCCAAGTCGATCAAGGTCAATTACTCTTGGCCAAATGTTGAGTCCTTTCCTTGCCTGTTGATATCTGTTAGTGCAGTATATAATAGGATTTATGGATTTCATGGCCACAAGCCTACTGTCATATTTCCTTTGCTATAAGGTGGCTATTTTGGTCTCAATGGTTTTGTAGAATCACTAGATCAAACATTTGGTAAATCCTTTGATAGCACTTGGGGCCAAGCTTTGCACAGAGAAAAGGCAAACCCAGCTCCCCTTTTAGACTGGAAGTATTTAATGTAACCAAATTTTCATTAAGTGGCTGGAAATTCTCCATGAAAAATGATGTCATATGATAGGTTCCTTGAAGATTTATTATTCCAGAAGCAGCCCTAGCAAGATTACCTGGCATGCATGGGTGTTTATGCTTTTTGAGCCATGGATAGCCCCTATTCTGACCCAGCATCTACCCCATGTATGCCCCTGTGCCTAATATGAGTTGGTAAATGCCAAACAGCCTAGCTAGTGACAACTTGCGAAGTCATTGTTTTTATGTAGCTGTTTAGAGGCTAACTCTTCTGTGGTGGATGCTTACTGGTTGGATTAAAGTATAATACAAAGATCTTCATAACTTGTTTTGACTCACATAAATCCACCTGAATGTTACTTCCACAGAGCAATACGCCTAGCATCCAAATATTTCCATTCCAGTTCTTTATCAACCATGTAAATTATTTCTCATTACTCACAGGTTTATTTATTTTTACCTCGAGCCACTTGTGTTTCTGCACAAATTGGACCATCAGGTGTGCTGCCCAAATCTCTGCTCTTTGGGAGGATTGTTCCAGGTGTCAGCCATGCAAGAAGCTTATTGGAGAATTCTCTTTGAAACAAATGTCAGAGTGAGAGGGAAGCATTGAATTGGAAGAGCAGAAATGTTGAATTAAGGTGTGGTTTCAAAGAAGACACAGATAAGCCTACAGAAATCATTGGAATTGGGAGGTGACTTCAGACTTTTCTCTATTGAGGAAATGGCCTGGAGTTTTTAATCTTAAATAGATCTCTAAATGGATTCAGACTGCCCTCATGAGGTATATTATATGAGGGACGTAGCACCCCCATGCAGAGTGCATTTCCTTGTGAGCTGTCAGCACTGAACACTCCCAGGGCCTGGGAATACTTTCTCTATACTGGAGGAAGGTTATGGGAAGCACAATACAGCTTCCACATTAGAAAGAGCATTTCCATAAATAGGGATAATGTGAAAGGCCGCTATGTAATTGGGAATACTTTCAAGACTGCTGACTTTTTGAAATATTCTTTTTGTAATTAAATGAAGGAATGAATATAAAAGCACTTTGGATATTACAAGCATCGCAGCAACAAAAAGTGATATTATTATTACAATAAAACCTTCAGGCCAGTATCTATCTTTATTTAACTGATGTAGTATTGAAAAGAAGCCACTGTCAGCAGGCATGTAAATTAAATAATTTAAAGCTTTGTTATAATGACTTATAAAAATGTAGGAAAGAGGAAGTATCTTAAAATCTTTCAATTCTCCTTTAAGATTTTTAATAAACTAGATATAAAAAACTTTTTTCAGGTTCATTACAAAACTTGACAGTGATGAAGAAAGACTTTCCTCAAATTTCTAGGACACCTTTTATTAGTATGATTCATTGTTACAATCAATGAACTAATATTGGTACATTATATTAACTAAAGTCCTACTAATACAGATTTCCTTAGTTGTTATCCCATGCCATTTTTCTGTTCTAGAATCCCATTCCGGATGCTACATTACATTAGTCATCACATTCGCTAAGCTCCCCTTGGCTGTGACAGTTTTTCAGACTTGTTTTTGATGACCTTGACAGTTTTGATGACCTTATTTAGTTTTTTGTAAAATGACCTCCAATAGGGAATTTTCTAATGCTTTTCTCTGGATAAGTCCAGGGTTATGTGTTTTCAGTAGGAAAATAAGGTAAATTGCCATTTCCATGATGTCATATCAAGGGTACATATTATTGACATGACTTACCACTGTTGATATTACCCTTGACCATCTGGCTGAGGGACTGTTTGTCAATTTTTCTACTAGAAAGCTACTCTTTCCCCACACTTTTCCATAATGTACTCTTTGGAAAGAAGTCTCTGTGTGCAGCCTACACTTAAGGGGTGAAAGTTATGCTCTCCCTCCCTAATGGCAGAGTATTCATTTTAATTATTTGGAATTCTTCCTGGCCACACATTTGCCTCTTCTCTCCCATTATTTATTTATTATGTTTTAAATCATTTATTTATATCATTATAGAGTCATCCATATTTATTTTTTAACCTTGGTCTATTATCCAGTACTACTTTATTTATTTCTGCCTAAATTTTTTACAGATTTCACCAAAGAAATCTTTCTGTTGTTTCCTGTGTCCCTCTGACATACATCTATCACTTTGTGTAGGGGGGAGGGAGGGAGGGAGTTAAGCATTTTATTGCTTTCCTTATTACTTTATTACTTTATTACAAGACACTGTAGGCTTATCTGAATATTTCCTTCTCACATCTTAGAATCAGACATTTCTATAGGGAGCCTAGTTCCTCTTATAGAAGAATGAAAGGTATTCAAAATTAAGATGTGATTTCTAAGTGTACTCATTGTCACTACAATATTGTTGCTCTACACCCTCTTGGCTCACAGAACAAGGAAATATATATGTGAACTATTTATGTAAATATCTCTACTAGTACATAAGTGAGTACAAATATGTCTATAATTCATTACCACATGGATCATTCCAGCCCGCCCTCTAGCTTGTCTGTAAACTTCCATTCCAACTGTGAAAAACCTAGATGGCACTATCTGCCATGCATTTCCTTAATTATTCAATTCCACTGTACATGTATGGCAGTATCAGAATTGTTAACTCATATCCTAATGGACCCAGTTTTATCAACAAGAATATAGTGTTTATTTACAGTTCCTTTTACCTTCAGCATTAACAGACTGTATACATTTTCAGAATTACTTGGGTTAGCACATCCTTATTCCCCACTTTCAATAAGACTATTTCATGGATATATAACATAATTTTATGACATTCTCCATTCCATCCTAGACCCTCCCTCTCACCTGAAATCAGGGCAACTGCTATTTTTATACTGTCTTTATAACTTCATCTTTTCCAGGATTTTTTTTTATGATTGGAATCATACACTTCATAGTCTTTTCAGACTGGCTCCTTTCATTTAGGAATAAGCACTAAAGATTCATTCATGTCTTTTGTGGCTTGATACTTAATTTCTTTTAACTTCTGAATAATATCCCACTGTGTGAATATACCACAATTTCTTTATCCTTTCACCTATGGAAGGACACTTGGTTGCTTCCAGTGTTTGGCTATTATGAATAAAGCTGCTATAAGAATTTACACTCAGGTTTTTGTGATGGGATAAAATTTCAGATCAGTTAGGTAAATACTTAGAAGCACTACTGCCACAACATAAAGTAAGACTATTTTTGAGAAAATGCCAAAATACCTTCCAAAGTGGCCTTCAAAAATGTTGCATTCCCACCAACAATGAATGAGAGTTCCTGTTGATCTGCATCCTTGCCAGCAATTGATATTGTCAGGTATTTGGATTTTGGTTATCCTTATAGATGTGTAGCCACATCTTATTTCTTAGTTAGCAAATACCCTGATGATAAATGCTGTCAATGGTTTTTGATATAAATATTTGCCATCTGTATTTCTTCACTGATGTGGTGTATGTTCATATTTTTGCCCTTATGTTAATTGAACTGTGCATTAGTTTGCTTGGGCTGCCAGAACAATATATTGCAGACTGGGTGGCTTGAACATCAGAAATTTATTTCCTCACGGGTTTGGAGACCAGACATCCAAGATCAAGGTGTTGGCTCTTGGTTTCATTCTGATGCTTTTCTCCTTGGCTTGTACGTGGCCATCTTCTCCCTGTGTCTTCACATGGTCAGCCCTCCGTGTATGTCCTAATCTCCTCTGTTTATAAGGACTCTGGTCAGATTGGATTAGGGCTTACCCAAATGACCTCATTTTAACTTAATTAACTCTTCAAATACCTTATCTCCAAATATAGTCACATTCTGAGGTACTGGCTGTTAGGACTTTAATATATGAAGTTTAGGGAAGACCTATTTAGATTACATATTTCTCCTGTATGAATTTTGGTAGTTTATACCTTTCATGTAATTTAGTCCATTTAATCCAAATTATCAAATTTGTGGGCATAAAGTTGTTCATTCATTGTATACCTTTGTTTTCTTTTTAATGTCCATGGGATCAATAGTAATGAACTGTTTCATATCTGATATTGTTAATTTGTATCTTATTTCTCTTTTGCTTCCTTTTCTCTCACTTTCTCATAACCTTTGTTTGTTTGTTTGTTAGCCTGTCTAAAATGTTATCCATTTTATTGATCTTTTCATGGAAGTGGCTTTTAAGTTCATTTATTTTCTTTATTGACTTTCTGTTTTACATTTAATTCATTTTTGCTCTAATTTTTATCATTCATTTTTTCTTGCTTTGTACTTAAGTCATTCTTTTTCTAATTTCCTCTTGTGGAAGATTAGTTTACTGATTTTCGATCATTTTTTTCTAATAAAGGTATTTAATGCTATCGAGTTCCCTCTAAATACTGCTGTTAAGTCAGGGGAGAGGAAATCCCAAGGCAAAATACCTCTAAAAACCAAAATCAGTCAAAGGGAGCAATAAAATTTAAAATCCACTTGTTGCTTACAAACTGCAGTCCAGGGCCATCTTTCTCCTCTGCTCTGGAAGAAGCAAAACCAGCCCTCCCTCTCACCTCTCAGGTACAGATAAGCCCTCCATGGCCCTGGTAATTGCCCATTGATATGGAGATGAATTTCTCTCCATCCTGAGGAATGATGCAAATGCACTAAAGCCATACTTCTTTCCACCTCTGAACGCCTATTGATAGGCAGATGTACTAAAGCCAGGCGAGATATTCTGGAAATATTACAATTTTACGCACAACTGCTTTTGCTGCATTCCATAAATCTGATTTGTTTATTTTAATTTCTCTTGAGATTTTATTGTTCACCAATTTGTTATTTAGAAATGTGTGCTTGCTTTCTAAATATTTGGGGATATTCTATCTATCTTTTTTATTATTGAATTCTAGCTTAATTCCATTGTGAACTGAGAAATACTTTGTATGATTTCTCTTCATTTACATTTATTAAGGTGTGTTTTATGATGTAGAATTTGGCCTATCATAGTGAATACTCCATCAGAGCTTGAGAAGAAGGCATATTATGCTGCCATTGGATGGAGTATTTTATAAATGTCAATTAGATCAAATTGATTAATAGTACTGTTCAGACCAACTGTGTCTTGATAGATTAACTGCCTGATTGGTCTATCATTTGCAGAAAAAGGTATTGAAATCTTAGACTATAATAGTAAATTTGTCTATTAGTCTTCAGAATTACCAGTTTTTGCCTTAGATAATTTGGCACATATTGGGTACATGCACATTTTAAATTGTTGTAGATGATTTTATAATTACCTTCTTTTTCTGAAGTCTGATTTATCTGTAATTAACATAAGTACTCCAGCTTTCTTTTGATTAGTGTTAGCATCATATATCTTTCTCAAAATTTTATTTTAAACTCATCTAGGTCTTTACATTAAATGTGGGGTTTCTTATAGATAGGTCTACTATATTTTTATCCACTCTGATATATTCTGATCTATTTAAACCATTCTTATTTATGGTTTCACCAAGGTTTCACCAAGGCCATACTCATTCTGAGACTCTGGAAAGAACCCTGCCTTGCCTCTTCCTAACCTCTGGTAGTGGTCTTCAGTCCCAGTATTCCTTGGCTTGCAACTCTTGTAGGCCCAGTCTCTGTCTCTCTTATTACTTGGTGCTTCCTCTTCTTGTGAGGAGGTAGATTATATTGGATTAGGACCTGTCCTAAGGACCTCATCTTAATTTAATTACATCTACACAGACTGCATTCCCAAATAAGGTTACAATCTAAACCATTCAAATTTAAGCTGATTATTGATATAGTTGAATCTCTATCTACCAATTATTAAAATTGTCCATCTTGACACTTAGGAGATTGCTGTTATTATTAATCTCACTTATCCATAGGCTACACTTACCTAATGTATTATTTCTTTAAAGAGTTATTTCTTAGGTAACTAATAATAAAAAAAAAGAAACCATTTTATCTTGCCCTCATTGAATCTTTCTCAGACACCTCTTTTTTCATGTAGATCTGAGTTAATAACTTACGTCATTTTCTTTCTCCATGAATAAATTCTTTTAACATTTCTTCCAGTCAGGGGCTTCTAGAAATGAATTCCTAAGGTCTTGTTTGTTGGAGAAAGTCCTGTTTTTCTCCACTATGGAAGCATATTTTAGTGGTTATACAATTCTAGATTGGTGTTATTCCATCAACACTAAAATATTTCACTCCACTCTCTTCTTGTTTGCATAGTTACAGATGAAAAGATTGCAATATTTCTTATTCTCTTTCTTATCTCATCTAAGGTGTTTTTTCCTATGGCTTCTTTCAAGATTTTCTTTTTCACTGATTTACTTTAGTTTGGATACAGTGTGCCCTGTTAGATACTCTCTAAGTTTGGGCATCTCTGGTTTGGGTCTGTGATTATTAATTTTGGAATAGTCTAAATTATTACTATTTCAAATATATTTTCCTGTTCCATTCTTTCTTCTTCTGATATCCCAATTATTCATGTACTACACCTGTTTAAATTGTCCTATAGTTCTTGAATGTTTTGTCTTTCTTCTTATTCTTTTTCTCTTTGGATTTAAACTTTGGATGCTTTATTGACATATCTTCAGTGTCACTAATACTTTCCTTGACATACCACAAGCACTGCTTATGCTATCAGAGTGTTTTGATTTGATCCCAGCATTTATTTTTCATTCACTACTACAGTTCCTATCTCTACTTTTGTATTACCTATCAGTTATTTCATTTTGTCTTCTATTTTCTATTAGGGCCTTAATATATTAAACACAGTTATTTAAGATTTCCTGTGTGATAACTCCAACATCAGTGTCATATCTGAGTCTGGTCCTGATGCTTGTTTTGTCTTCTTAGATTGTGTTTTCTTGCCTTATAGCATGCGTTATAAGTTTTGTTGAAAACCATGCTGTTGCATCAGGAAAGGTACTGAGGTAAATAAGATTTTTTTGCTATACAAATGGAAACAACGACTCCCAAGCTCTTTTTATACTGGAGCTGAAGCCAGAGGTCTGTGCTCTGTCTGACATTGAGTACAGAGTAGTGAATAGACTAGAAAAGAATTCCTAACATTTAGGTACTCAGGGGTAAAGCATGCTACACATATTTCCACATGCTACACATATTTCCAAATGCTATCCAGTTTTAAAACACCTACAAAGAACAGCAAAAACAGAATAAGACAAAGCATTCTATTTTGTTGTCGGTCAATAAAGTGACTTGGCATAGTTTTTTTCATATGTGTGTGGCGAGGTATCCTTTGACATTTATTTGTGGATTTCCAAATAACAGCATTATATTGCCATCATAATACAATATGTTTGATGATAATTTAATGCTGATACTTTTCTATTCACTTTGCATCTTCTCTATTCCCTAAAATTCTTGAATGTGATTATTTCATAGACATCATCTAAAGCAAACCATGACAATCTCAGAAGATGAAATGAAGGGCAAGTCAAAAGTGAATAAAAGTAAATTTTTAGGTTCAAAAACAGAGGAAAATATTTTCTGTGGGTAGCGTAGTGTAGAAGGTCTGAAAAATTGACTACCAAAATGATACCAGTATTAGAGATTTTGCTTCAGAATATGGAATTGGGAAAAATTTTAACTCATTTCTTCTACAACTGTTTATTGAGAACCAACTCTCTACCATCCCTTTTACTGGCACTTCATATAAAAGGTATTAGTAAAAACCACATTCTGATGTCACAGAATAAACTGGGCATTGGCTTTCCCTACCCTATGATTCACTGTAAAATAGTGTACATAGTACAGTTATTAATGATAAATAAAAACACATTTTATTCATGGAAAATTATTTTAAAAGTATATGACACACTTGTGTCTACATTAATTTCTTATAAATCATGTAATGCAAAATGATTGAATGTGAAAATCTTTCCTACACTTTAAAACACTACTTATGTACTAAGTGTATGACCTTTTAAACATATCACCTCACCTTTAAAAGCCTTTGTTACTCATCAGTGAAATGGGAATAATGATGCTTGCCTCACAAGGTTTCATCAGAAAATCAACATAAATAGTAAGTTATGACCACTTGGCTATCAATGAAATTTATAGCAAATGTAAATGCTACATTCACCAATAAACATTTATTGAGTACTTTATGGATGAAAGGTACCATTTCATTAGCTTTGAAAAACAATGTAAATAAAATAGACATGTTGCATAACCTCATGACTGCATGTTTATTAGGAAGAAAAACATGCACATAAATAACAGTAGTTTAAGAAAAGGAAGAAAAAACAACATTATTTGTTTATTGCTCTCTAAAACCATAAATTCAGGCTTATACTGGGAACCAATGTACATGCTACCTTATTTAATCCACTCAGAAAACCCTGTGACAGAAGAGATTTTTATTTAATTTTTAAGAAGAAAAAGCAGAACCCTCAACAAAAAATGTTTTAGCTTCTAAGGAAAAATATATCTAAAATCAAAACATTTTAATGTCCATCTCCAATTTCCACTTGACAGTGAAAATTTTTTATTATATGATCACCATCAAGTGAACTTTCCATTTTTTTTTCTAGAGAACAGTTGGAGGAAAGATATGTCTGAAAAACAAAATGGCTTCAAAGACCATGGATGGAAATGCTGACAAAAGATAACAGGACATTGTTCTAGAGAGTACCTTACATGATAATTTAATTTTGTAAAACACTAAGATGAAAAAGAGTTCTTTTACCCTGGTTTTGGCCTGCAAAGAGTAGTAGGGCCAAGCTGTTGCAGTAGGCAGCCAAGCAAGGAAAATGATTGAACAGGTTAGAGCTGACAGTTTTGTTTTATGCTTTGGTATTTTATTTTCCTATTAATTTACCAAACCTTAAAATCTAATTACATCAGCACTGTAGATCATGCCCAGCTAGGATTGTAAATGTTTCATTTTTCTTGAAAGTGTGACCCCCTGGCTAGAATTGGGAAATATGTTAAATGTAAATAAATAAATGAATAAATAACATACTGAAACAAAAGAACAGGAAGACAATGAACTATAACATAATTCATTTCCATTAGGTTCAAGCACAAGATTCTTAAAAAATTGATTGTGATTAAGAGGGGGACAATTTTTAAGGGAAAATTTCTACCTTTTTTTAGATGTAGTTACAAATGTCTCTTTGGCCTGGAACTGAAAGCCTCCTGTGTAAACCTGTGAATTCACAGAGAAAGCCCAGAGTCTAAGTGACATGTCAGTGAGGATCTCCAATTCTGACCAAGTCTGAGCACACTGACTTGCCATCGCTTCCTTGGTTCTTTAATTCATCTGGCCTACATATAGACTAAGATGAAGAGGGAAACAAATCAGTTTAGAAAAGTGGTCTCTTTTTCCTTTATATATATATATACTTTAGTATTCTTCATGTAACTTTAACATTTATAACTACACATCAATTATCTCTGAAGGATTAATGTACAAGCAATTTGTTTTTAGGGAAAAGATAATGCCCATAATTCTGTTTCCATTATGATGAGATAATAGATTTAAAAAGAGATAGACCAATAATGAATACAACCTGATGAGCCTATTGGTTATCAAAATTGAGTGGAAGTGTCAGAAAATTGTAGCATAATGATGGGGAGAGATATTAGGCACTGCTTTCCACAGATTTGAAGTGATGTTTGAATATGATTACCAGTACAAAAGATGATGGTATAAGCCATTCTATTTTGAAGATAGGATCTGCTTCTTCTCCTCTAGGTTTTCAATTTGCCTTTTAACTGTAATGTTTATACTTGCATATTTAATGCATCTAAAATGTGACTGGCTTTAAATTTACCATCTTGCTTTTGTTTTTTGTAAAGACCCAGGAGGAGCTCTGTGTGGATTTCTCTAGCATTCTTCCTTTCAGGCTGCTGATTTCAAGAACGCTGCCTTGCTACTTCCCTGTAGTCTCAGCCTCTCTCCTCTTGAAACTTTTCTCTTCTACACAGCAAAGTTGCTGGACTCAATTACCTTCCGAAGTCATTATTCTGGATAATGATTCCAAGCAACTGTAGAGTTCATATCACACATTTCCTTTTTCTCAGGAATTGGCAGTCTTGTGAAGCCTGTGGCCACTGTCTAAAAATAATTATTTTATATATGCTCTCCAGTTTTTTAGTTTTCTTCTTTTTTTTTTAACAGAAGGAGTTTGTGGCTCAAAGTGCAAGTTCTTTAGTCATTCTATTTCAATATCAGTTAATGTTTTAAAACTTCAAAACATAAAGACAATAAAAAATTAGACATCCAAGCCATAAATAAACTAAACATGTTGAGACTTATTTTCCCCAACCCAACTCACATGTGAAAATACATATTTAAAATGAAGGAGATTCTATAAAGGCAATACCAGTCTTCAGGCAATCAATTTAATTTTAGGCTCTTAAAAATATACTAACTGCCTTACAAGAATATTTATAGCAGTTTCCTTTTCCATAAGGAGGAGAAAACTCCTAAAAAACACACCCACTCACAGGTAACTACTGTACACTTTGGAAAAATTCCAAAAAGAAAAAGTAAAGATCTGAGTGGTCGCAAGGGTGACTAAAGGCAGGCAGAATTTAGATGACTGTTGAAACTTTGCAGAACAGACTGACACAGGAAGTGTTTCACATTCCTGTGGCTTTGTCTTAATGTCAGAGACATTTTGGGAGGATGCAGTTTAGCTAACATGTCTAGAGAAACCCACTGTCTTTTGGCCAAAGGAAACCTAGGAAAGAATCTTCAGCAACAAGTAATGCTGGAATGTGAAGGGTGTTATCCTAGAAAGGAGACAGTTGTAAAAGGAAGATCTCAATTTCTGTGTATTAGAAATGCCTTAGTCTCTGAGGACCCCTGAGCCGTATATGTGCATGATAAGCTAAAAGCAGTCTGGACTCAGATCTGAGTTGTTACCCTTCAGGAAAGACAGAGTATATCTTTAATCTAAGTGAATTAATTGCCTACTAGGACAAATATATCAACTTTCTTCAGATAAATATTAAATAATATAAAAACATCTGGAATATAAAACCCAGTTCCCACAAAATATTTACAATGTACAGAATGCAACCCAAAATTATTCAAAATATCAAAAGGATCAAAATCATTAGGCACCATGAAAATTCAAATTGAAATTATAGTAAGATGTCAATATACCTCCATCATAATGGCTAAAACTTATGACTAATCCTATGTTAATAAAGATTTGTAATCTAAGATCTTACTGGTTTGTAGATAAAATATTCCACTTCAGAAAACTACTTTGGACATTATTTCTTAAAGTTACACATTATACAATGTTGTCTTTCCATTCCTAGCCATTTAACCAAGAGAAATGACAGCATATTTACTTGCACACACATGTTCTTTGGGACTTTTATTCATAATTAACCCCAAACTGGAACCAACTCATGTGTGTATCAACATGTATGTAGAAAAATCCACTGTGCTATATTCATATTATTTAATACTATTCAGTAATACAAAGGAATGAAATACTAGTAAATACACAATGTGGATGAATCTCAAAATTTTTTTGCTGAATGAACTTATACACAAAACAACATAAAGTGCAGGACTGAAATTTCCATAATTATTTAATCAAAAGCAAACAAATAACTAGTGGTTTCCCAAATCCAAAGTCAGGGGTAGAAATCAGCTACAAAAGGGCACGAAAAAATCTCTGGGAATCATGACAACTTTCTGCACCTTAACTATGACAGTGACTTTATGGATATATATATATATATATATATATATATGTATATATACATATATATACATATATATATAAATTAATAAAAGATATGCTTTAAATGGATAGAATTTATTAAATTTCATTTAATAAAACAACGTTTGAGGAATACAACATGCAGATTAGTTAAACTGCTATTTATTCCATTGATTCAATCCAGAAATGATATAAAGTAATATTGTTATCAGACCCTTTGCAATGGGACTTTTGTGTGTCACAGTTGCTTTAAGTTATTTTATCTTTTCTGAGCATCATACAATCTTATAAGAATGAGGGGAATTATATACTTGTTCTTTTAAAAGCTTCTTCAAGGTCATATTATAATACTAGGAATAAAAATCAATCATACACCTTAAGTCTAATCATGAATAATGCCAAACATTGAGCTATGTCAATAATTTAACCTAATAGTAAGGAGAAGGAAATATTTGTACTGTTCTTGTATTTTTCCTGTACATTTGAAATTATTTCAAAATTTTAATAAAGAAATGTAGATATAAAAATCAATCACATTAGGAATAAGAATCATGTAAATTTTTAGGATATGATGACATTACAGTTTAAGATTTTTGTTTTCTAAATGCATGAAGTTAAATATGTCATATTTGTCAGAAAAAGAATGGATATTGAGTATAAAACTAGAGCAATTCTTAATTTTGGGGGATCAATTTTGTGTGGCATTAGTTTAAATAAATTTAATTGGAACTTCCATTGTAGCTATTAGTTGTCTTTTAAAGATGTGTTTCATAAAAGATGAAATATATCTCTTTAAATAGGTAAATTTGCATGCAATTTCTTTAGGCATTTAAAATATTTACTTTTTTATTTCAATTAACTATATTCTTCTTTCCTCTCTAATTTATATAGGGTCAGATTTCCCTATCTGATGAGAACTACTTAATGAAAAATTGCATTGATTCTTTTTTGTATGATTTTCATGGATCATCAAACCTTGAGACATTTATCATTATTTTTACTTTCTGTTTTGACTGTTCCTTATACTTCTTTAAAATTTATTTTATATATAGTTGTATATATGTATTATATAACCTATCATATGTATATGTATATAAAAGCCTATGTATATATGTGTGTATAAACATAAAAATAATGGCTATATATCCTTAAATAAAAGCTTCATCTTTGAACAGGAATGACGTTTATCAGGTAGAAACATCAGCGTTAGGAAGAGGGCCTCTGACTGGGATGAGAACCACTGGGCTATGTGGTGGTGGAGCGGTAAGGGGGCAAAGTGGGCAAACATGGGAACCCAGCTGTGGGAATTACTACCCAGGGCGTTTGGACGGATAACCTGACTTGTTTCATCTTTCATTTTGTTGACCTGTCAGAGGTGGATTATGTCAAATTTGAAAGGTTGAAGTGAGTGCTAAAGAAAACATGCTAACTTGAGTTGATAAACTATAATTTTCACAGTTAAAATGATTATAAATGGAAAGGAAAAGACGCTAACCTCCTCAGGCTTCATTACTCTTGTATTTGAAGTCTTAAAGGATCCCTGCAGCTGTGCCCAAAGCTGGGTAAAGGACAACACACGCAATGTCTTTACATTTTTTCGACCAGCAAGCTAAAAGGAAAGCAGAGAGCCATCCACAAACCACACTGGCTGGACTAGCACCTTTTGTTATAATTTGTTCCATCAGTTCTGTATATCTGTTCCTATTTGTAAAGGTATTTCAGCACACACACCTTGTTCAAGTGAGAATATTCCCTTTAGCATTATGAGTCTTTGACATCACTATGAAAGTAGATAGATATGTTGAAAGGAAAAGGAAAATACTACTACATAACAAGGAGATAATTGAATCTTACAAATAGTATGCACTAGTAAGTTAAAGGATAATAATTCTACAAATGATAGGAAAAATCTAATTTTCACTGATTTTATTTTTGTTGATACTGTAAGTGCAGATTATTTAAAATTTATTTGGAAATTTTAAATTATAAGAAATAAACAGTTGCAGTTTCTAGAAACTAAAATTCCTATTAACTAAAGAAATTACTTGTTTTACATTTCGACAAGAGAATAAGTAAGAAACATGGCTTTAACAATGAAGAGGTAATCAACAGGTTTTTTTTTAGTTGCAAAAGCTTCACTAAATCTACAATTTTGGATGAATGTAATATATATTTTTAAGTGGTTTTTAATAAAGCATAGGATATTTGAGATTTTTCTGACAGAATTAGTTTATTAGAACAAAACAAAATGCAGTTCTTAAAAATAGTATTGAAGATTATCCCTTAGGCACTTAAAAACTAAGATTCCGGATCTCCAGCTGATTAGATCTAATTCAAAATGCATTAGTGTTTAGCAGCAGATATTTGGGAGTGCTTTTATCAAGAGGTCCAAATAACTGAAGTGGGTCATAATGTCAAATCACTCGAATAATTCATGATTCAACTCATCCTCTGGTTTATTTTCAATTGCTAAACAATTGGCCCTATCTCTAGAAAGCCTATCTTAGAAATTAGAGATTTACAAAGGTAAAAACTTTGGTTTTGTAGTTTTTAAGACATTGCCTTTGTAGTTATTAGAAAATAAAGTATTTTCATTTTCAGCCCTATTTTTGAAGACTCTTTGAGAAGGCATTCTCTCCCTCTCTTTTCCCGCTCTCTTTCCCCAGATATGAATAGGTAGGAGATAGGGCATTTTCCCTTTTTTCCTTGCTTAGGACCTCATACAAAACTAACACTGAAATTTCAAAGGAAAACAATACAATGTATTTCACAATATGCAGTCAAAGTGGCTCTTAAATTCAGCTGTTATGACAATGAAACACAATTAAGTTTCTCTTTGTATTGACCTTGTACCAAAATGATGCAGAGGCACGGATTTCAAAGATTCAATTTTTCAATAGATTCAATTACTATGCATGACTAATCAGGAAATAGAAGAAAGGCCAATTAAATGTATCACTACTAACCACAAACAACTCAACCCCTATGCTCTTAAAAATTGCCAAAGAGTATCCTGAAATTCCATGTAGGTTATCAGGGAGGAATGTTGGATTTTGCTGAAATGGTAGCATCAACTGTTTGGCAACATAATTCATGGAAAAGTGACCCTCCTATAAACTAACATCAGAAGGGATTTAAGAAACAACAACAAAATAAATAAAAATCCACAGTTTGTTAAATCATCCTATTACCTCGGAATTTTTGGTCAAAAATCAAAATAATGATGCCCTTTTCTTGCCAAATCCCAAATTAGTCAATAGATTCTTTAATAGACTTGTGATAAAAATGTTTGATAAAAAGGTCCAGAACTCTAAGGAACAGACAGTAGTCAATAGGACATTTATGAATATTTTCTTTATCTGCTAATTAAGGTAATAATTAAGAAACAGATGATATTATACTATTCTAAGACTTCTGCAGGTAAGGGAACCTTTCTTGAATTGCTGCAAAGGATCCAGAAAAACTGGGTACCTCCTATTTCCAACAGTCTTGTAACTGGCAGGGAAAGCTTTAGAGATCAAGCACCCCAGGGTACAGTATTTATTTCTTCTCTACCTGAAGAAGACCCACTTCATGTTTATACAAGAGATTTGGTGACGATAATACCTAATTATCATATCTACCTTCTCATTTAAGCTATAGAAATGGGTTTTTCTCTTCTTTATTACAGTTATTACAAAGCAACTAACATGTAAACATCCTAATATGTGGCAATTTGTAAGGATTTAAACAAACATGGTTTGGTTTTATCATATCATTATAACATAAAATATGCCTGATACTGTAATGTCCTAAGACTTTCAATAACATCCTCTTCTAGATACGAGAACAACCATGTCTGTTCATTATATGATGTATTACAACATGGTGAATAATAGACATGTTTTTCTGAGGCCTTGATGTCCATGAGACCCATAAATCATTATGTTAAGCAAGAAGCCTGGAACCTAGCCTGCAGGTACTAAAGATTAACAAAAGCTCTAGTATCATTGAGTTACATTAGTGCAATGGTTGACATCCTTCACTTCTAATACCTCAAAGACTGTGTAACATATAAGGAACCTTACAAAACTGCATTAGTGTTTTTTAGAAACTACTGCTTTTTTATTCCCATTTGCTATGCTTATCTTTCCCATTTTGAGACTCACATTCTACAGAGGATGCACTCACTTTAGAGCCTGATTAATGCTAATGACAAAAAAGGAACTCAATAGATTTGAATTGAAAGAGTAAACACCTATATCTTGATGCTGTCCAGTCAACTTGCCAGATAGAGTATGAATTAATTTACTTATAATAATTATAATCATGATTACTCACTAGACCACCAAGTATTGAGTTTTATTCTCCATACCTAAAAATTAACTTATAAACAAATTATTTTGGTTTTCATAATATGTTCAACAGAGTTATAAGTGACCCATCTTTAAAATTTTAAAAATAAATAAAACTGAAGAAGTGATATGTGAAAATTAATGTCTTCAGGAAATGCAAAAGAAGAAATATGATTAGATATCTGAATATAAAATTAACTCAATTTAAGATGCAGAGAAAAATCAAGTCCTATAAAGTAAATTTTCCTTCTAAAATAGACTAATGAAATGCTTACATATTTAACTAAATTGAACATATAAATATTAGATATAATCGAAAGTAAATTTTTTTAATTAAATTTCACTATTATTACCAAGAATTCAAGTTATGAAGAAAAAAATGTTGTTACTCACTACAAATCCCGAACTGCAGTTCTGTTAAAGAAAACATTTTTGGCCCAAGATGGAGTCCTTTGTGCTAACAGCATATCAGCAAACCAACACTTAATTGTTTGTAGGTGGATCTCCCAGAAAAGGAAGGCTGAGGGGAATCAATCAGATCATTACCTAACCAAGCTCCAAGACTCTCCTCCATATAAGGAAAGTAGCCCTACTTCCACAGTCAGCACACACCCAGGATAAATTCATTGTTCCTGCTACTTTTGTCTATAAAGATTCTCACTTTCTACAGTTCTCCAGAGTTCCTTTCTATCTGCTAGATTGGATGTTGTCCAATTCATGAATTATTGACTTAAGCAAAGTTTTTAAAAATGTACTCAGTTAAATTCTGTTCTTTAACAGGTCCAAACCGTTATTAACATCAAATAAACCTCATGCCAGACATTTTCTACACCTATGTAAAGACAGAAGCATTGAT
The DNA here is from genome assembly GCA_029783875.1 of Phataginus tricuspis. Taxonomy (NCBI): domain Eukaryota; kingdom Metazoa; phylum Chordata; class Mammalia; order Pholidota; family Manidae; genus Phataginus; species Phataginus tricuspis. The sequence continues at coordinate 38,371,841 of JAQQAC010008350.1, read as the reverse complement.
AAGAAATGGGGGAAAAAAAGTGAGTTCTATTCAAAGGGGGTATTACTAGCTCTGTTTTCTAGTATAGTTACTGTTATTTCTTTGATCTTAATAGAAGAAATTTAAGTGAAAGTGAAACAGTATGACTTTAATAATGTTTAATTAATTACTTAAAGAGTTAATAACATTTATAAAACCCCACACTCAAAAGTGAAGAGATTATGAAAAACTTACTAGGTTAAGCAAATTAAACACAGGTCATTTCTGACATTCTCATCCTCACGTGGGCTTAGATTTTCCTATGTGTCTGAGTAATGGTGCCTGAAGCACTGGCATTGGAAATGACCCTGGCCCTGGAGCTGGTGAGGGCAAAAGGATACTAGCTTCAGCATGAGACATTTAGAGGTTCAAAGCTGCCTCCACATCTTCCTGTGCCAGCCAGGGAGGGTAATGGAAATACTCTGACCCATAGTTTGTTTACTTGTTTCTGATATAGGGGAATGGATTAGAAACATGTATTTCCTTTCATTACTGTTTCAGTATAAGAACAATTGAATGAGTGCCTAATCACAGAGCTACAGCCTGAGCCTCGGAGGAAGATTCCTTGAACCCAGACATTATGAATTTATACTGATTTCCTTAATGAAAATTAAGTGACAATCAATAAGTGACACCAGACATGAAATTTATCTCCATTCACTTATTTAATCAATTATTTTTCTAATTACCTTTGAAATTTTCAATAGGTGAGTTACTTTTAAATTTTGAGCAACAAAAAAATTAATTCAACCCCTATATATCAAAAATTTAGAACAAGCCAATGACAAAAATAGGAAGCACACTTTTAGAATAAATTAAATAAATATGAAGTAAATACTTTCCAGATAATGCAAAGACCTCATGTAAGCTTTCTAAAATAAACACAGAAACATATCTTTCAGCAGGGAGCCAGAGTTTCAGTAGAAACAGATATCACTCTGGTAACTTACTAACATCAGGCAGGGTCGTGAGATGATGCCCTAATATGACATCTTGAATAACAATTCAAAGCAATAATAATAATAAAAAAATCACTGACTTTCTTGATGACAGAAAATATATTTTATAATTATCTGATATTCAAGGAAAAACAAAATTAAAAATTCTATGATGAATCTTATGACAGATAGGGCCAGACCCAAGGTTGAGAAAAAATTTCTTTACCTAAAAGCTAATTCTTATTATACTACAGCAGCTTCTATTTTATGCTTTATTTTTAATAGATTAAGAAAAGTATTCTTTTAATATTAACCAGAAGTATTGCCAAGGACAGTACATGCAACTATCAGCATAGCAAATATGAAGCATGAAAAACATTTTGTTTATAGGTTTACTTGTTATAATAAAGATTATTTTATTCATTAGTTTTTATTGATTTTCTTTTATGATGAAAAAACCTATTCTTTCAGGAAATGAGGAGCGTAATTCCCTTAGTGCAAAATGATAGTTGGGATTCAGACTGAGGTCTCTTATTGAACAGTGGCTATGCTAAAATGCATTTATTTCAGATCAGCAAAGTAGCCTTTGGACCATACATATCCTGGAAGATGTGATGTCTGATTCTCCCTTTTCAATTCCTAGGGCTTCCCTCTTTAGGAAGCTCAGGGACAATGTGATGGTGAGAATTGCAAATTCTATAGCAGAGTTCAATTTTATTTTCTTCATCTACTATTGATGTGAAATCTTGAAGTGCCAAGCTTTAGGGATAAAAACAGCAAATGATATTTAAGACACTGTCCCATTTTTCAGAAAACACATGTTAAAGGGCATAAACTTGCAACTAGAAGATGAGGAAGTCCTAGAGACCCAAGGTACAACATAACAATTATAGTCAACAATATATATTATACACTTCAAAATTGCGAAGCTAGATTTTAAACATTCTCACCATAAAAATATAACAATAATTATGTGACTTGGTGGTATTAGCTAACACTATGGTGTTAATTATATTGCAACATATAAATGTATCAAATCCACAAGTTATATACCTTAAACTTGCAATGTCACTTGTAATTATATCTCAATTAAAGGAAAAAGATAGGACATGGCACTGGGGAAACGGCATGAGAAAGAATTTTAAGAAAGCTTAGGAATTAAGAAAGGAACAGTGGGAGTTGTGGTAATTAGGGAGAGAATTGACGCTCCAAGTTTAGATCGGAGGGTATGTGAATATCACTGTCTGATTAGAGGGAAACTTTTCATAGGAATGAATAAGAAGCAGTTAGAAGGGGTTAGAGTGGGAGGAAGTTGTACAGGTCGTAGAAGGAACAATGTTTGTCACCTGAATGTTGACCATGGGCAAAGAATATTTTTGGGGAAAATACTCAAGCATCTTTGTGAAATATACACAGTGAAGATTAGAGGCATTAGTCCCTCTATATGGACAGATGAATGAGCACAAGCTCATTTCTGGACAGCATTGCCCCTGAGAATGGAACAGAGCAAAGTCACTTACCCCAGGTACTTTCACTATTTGGTGATTTTGAATAAGTTCTGATATATTTTTTTGGATTCTATACACAATTATATATTTACTCCCAAAATATATGTAGCATATTCTCTTATTCTCATGAGGCTCTGATCAAATTTCTTAACTATCTATATCTTATGTCTTAACTGTAAAATGAGTTTAGTGATACTAATAAAAGAATCATGAAAGATAATTTACCCTTCTCTAAGAGAAAAATTATATATTTTTACTTCCTTAAAATATTTCAGATTACCAATGTTATAAAAGATCATTATAAATTTAGAATTATAGTATCTAAAATGGGAACATAAATATTACAGTGAATTTCTAAGAACATATTCAATGTATGAAATTTTACCATAACTATGTCTGAAGGAGAGTTTTCCTTAGAATAGTGTGTTATAATAAAAAAGTATTATTTCATTATCCTAAAATTTATCTAAAATATATGGAGAACTTTAACCTGCTTTCTGTTCTTTTCAATACATAAGACAGAAAATGAAATGCTATTTTCAGATTGATTAACTACAGACTTTCTATTCATTTATACCTGAATATACAGAAACTGAAATGTAACCTACTTAGGGGAGGACAATGCCACCTATTTTATTCACTGCTGCTTTCCTAATTCCTAGAAGCATGCTTAGCAGAAAACATGTTAATGAATATTGCCTGTATAAAAATAAATACAGAGAGGATCTGACGGTGACTGGACATAGAAGAAATCTCCCCAGCTATAGAGCATCCCAAGCGTGGGAAATGCTGAGAACAAGTTTGTAATTCAGTGAGTCAGCACACTGTATTTTTTTTAATAGAAATGGGCTTGAAAATATGAGGGCTTAGAGGCAGCAATATTGGGAGGGTACAATTTAGCAAAAAGAACTTCACTTGGAAGCAGAAGGCATCCTTTGTGGATATGGTACTGAAGGGAAAGAAGGAAGCATGTGATGGAAACTAAGGAACATAACACATGATAAAAATAGAAGAAAACCAACCTTTCACACACTGTCAATTAATGACACTACTTCAACCTAGTAAAAGAAACACATTATATATAATCAAAGTATAAATGAAAATAGTGAAAAAATTTTAAAAGCAAGGAGTATAACTGAATACAAAACCAACAGCAATCCACATAGCTTTCAAATTGATAATAGAGCCAACACACAACAATAAAATTCAGGCAAGTAACTTTCGGACGCAGTGCTCTGACTATATTCCCATAGTACAATAGTACTGAGGAAAAAAGAATTGCAAAGGGATTTCCCATCTGAATTAGTAGAATTATTTATAACAATATTTAGGACTGGGCTCTCATAAAATAGGAGTTTTCCTAAGTTTATATATAATATATATCCAAGTATACATGTATATACACATTTATACAAATGTATTTTATTTGAAATTGTTAATCATTAGAAAAGAAGTATGAAAAAATTAAAGAGCTAGAGGGAGCTTTAAAAGTTATTATGTCCAATCCCTTTCATATTTCCAACATAAAATCGAGACCTGGGATTTTAAGTGACTAGACTTCAGTTACACAGCTAGTTAGTGGCAGAGTTGAGGACTTATTCCTTGTAAATTATTTCTGGCTACTTTACAATGAAGATTCACCATTTAAACTGAAAAATATGAGTGCTTTTAAAATCTTAAGTAAAAAAAAACCCAAAGCTTTTTACAGAATTAAAGCATTACCTTTAACCATTTCTGGGGTCATTGCATCGTATGATTGTTAATAACTTCTACCCTATGCATACTGATTGACGTTTTCTTCATTTTAAAGTACAAGGATAGGACACTTAGCCTCCAACAGACACAGTGAAAGTCATTCCTCAGAAAGAGAAAACAAATAACTATAGAAGGGAAACATCACTTGGCTATACAAAACATACTGGTTTGAAACAAGTATTTTGATGAGATGCTTTGGAGAGCAAGCCACATTATTCTCTTTCAAGAAATGTCTATTCATGGTTTCCTACACTAACTTAGTTCTTTCAGAATTGTTAATTTGGCATTGTGATGAGACAAGCTGTGAGATTCAATACATTTAAAATTAAACGACAAAAAAGGCAATGATTGTGCAATGTGTTTGAAACTGAGGAACATGGGAGTTAAATGTAAAATGTAGAAAAGTTTTTGCTGCACATTTTGTTGGGTATGTTGTTCTTAGCTGCAGAAATTCTAGAAACTCACTTTTGCTCTGATATTTGAAAGAATGTTAAATATAACCCTATTATTTTGTCTTATTTTTAAACTTAAGTATGCTGTCATTATTAAGTGGTTAAAAGCATGTATGACTATTAAGGTAAAGTAGAAGTATTATCACAAGTCATATTTTGAATGGGGCATCTTTATCCAAATATAATAATTTAAGTGTGAACAGAAAAAAAATGTAATTCAAATCTACTTTTGGAAACTTTCATACTAAACTGCCATAATTTGAATATCTTCATAGGGATAAAGTTGAAGAGAAGGGAAAATTATCTTTGGAAATGGATGGAGGTGCTTATTAATTCAGAATGGAAAGAGAAATAAGTATGCTTGGATGATGAAGAGTCATTAAGTTAGTGTTGGGGGAATGAGTTAACATTCTCATTTAAATTAGACTATTCCTGATATCAGTATGGTTGAACTTGAAGTCCACCGCAAGCCCCTTTATTCTTTCTATCCATGTAATTACACGGAGGTTAGTTCAGTACTTTACAAATGTCTAATATTTAATTATAGTTTGTGATTACTGGATGTTGTGCTGGAAAACTGGATCAAACCCAGACATTTGGACTTGATTACTAAAACACAGAAATTGACCAAAAAATATTGTTGGTTTCCAAAAGAAAACTGCAAGTCAATGACTCAACTATGGTACATTTTACATTTTCATGCCATTTAGAAGACAAAAAGAGAGCAAAAAGTTTTCTTTCTCACCCAAGTTCTACTATGTGGAGAAAGCCATGCATCAGCATGAGGGTTCAAAATGAACTGAGTAGCTGGAGTAAGAGATGCCACGGTCTTTTTTGTATCACTATCCTCTCCTTTCATTAATATCATCCATTTTTGATTTTCCTCCAGACTCTCTGGCAGATAATTGTCTTATGTTGGCATGTCTCTCTGTATGTTACACCTGAAGGATGGACATTGTCCTAAGTCTTCTCCTTTCCTTTTCCTTTTTAGTGATGAATACATCCCCATGCCTTTAAATTCCAGGTAAATACTCAATGTTCACGTTTGTATATGTACCTTTTATAACCATTTCAAATATGGAATTCTCAGACTAAACTCTCAATCCAACACTCAAACTGGTCCTTCTTAGATCTCCAAAAACTGCACCCATTCCTCCAGTTAGAGCATAAAAAAGTGTCTTTACATATCTTCTTGATTTCACAAAATCCTGGCTTCCTCATATCTGTTCTCCACTTGCTATCCACACATAGCCTTAAAAACTTAGCAATTGGGCCGTGCCATGCTGTTGAATAAAATCCTTTAAAAGCTTTCCACTGATTATAAATAGAAGCCAGCCTTATTGCTATGATCTAGAAGTTGTGATTAAGCCAGGCCCTTCATACTTTCCAAACGTATATTGTTCCACTCTCCCCTGGCCCCACCACATGTAGGCTCTGTAGACCTTTTTTGTTTTCTAAAACATACTGAGCACTTTCCTTGTTCGGTTTTCACCTATGCCTTTTCCTCTGCCTGGAACACCTGCCACAAGGCTTCACAGCACTGGCTTGGTTATCCTTCACCGCCTCGTCAGATAAATTTTCTTTTAAATTGTGCCAATTCAGGAGCCATCAGTATTGTCTATCTCTGTACTATATTCAGGTGTTCATGGGACTTATTGCAATACATTGTCTACCTTTCTGACTACAAGCTTCATGAAGATACAGACTAGAACTGAATCACTAGGGCAATTTCAATGTTTGGCACAATTTTTCACACATTAGAACTCATCACAGAAATTTGTTCATTTTTGTTGCACATTATCCCATTATCTTTAATAACATTTTCTTTTTTAAAAATAAAATATGTCTTTTCTGTCAGGTATAGTCTTGTTGGACTGTTAATCAGATGATCTTTATTACTTTAATCAAGATGTAAACATATAGAAGAAGCTAGGATATCAAATGTTGCCTATATGGAATTTATATCATCAGTAAATGACAAGGAGAAAATAAATGTATTCCTTTTCACTGATAGTAACCCTATGAAATTGTTTAGTACTCCCTCCTTCTTAGGTACTATAGATACTATGATTGCTCTTCATATTCCAGTCCCTTTTTTTCTTTGAATTCTGTGATCACTGTAGTGTCCTGAATTTACCTTCATTTATATGTTTTGTTAACCATGAACAGTTGAGATTATTTTGTTTACAATGTAAACACAAATTGAAATGGCTTTCTCAGAAAGAAATATTAATTGCTCATTTTAAATCAGGTTCTGAGATCATGAACCTCCAGATTTGGTTAGTGGAGTGGTTTGGTGTTATCATCAAAGATTAAGGTATTTTCCATATTTGTTTTCTGCCATCCCCATTGTGTTATACATCTTTCTCAAAGGTTACAAGATGCCTGCAGGATCAACAAATATATCTTCATTTACAAGATTCCAAAATCCAAAAATATAATAGACCATACATTTTTAAAAGCAAGGACAATTTTCCCCGAACTGCACAGTAGCAGACCTTCCTTTACATTTCATTTACCAACATTAGGTAATATATTCTTTTATAAGACAGTCACTCACTTCATGAGAAATTATATGGTTTGATTGACTGACAATCATCAATCTTCTATGGCACTGTAAAATTATTCATTGAGCTTAAGGAAGAATGTTAAGAGATGAAAAATGAACATCCTGAAAGGACTTCTCCCCATTTATATTTTCAAAACACAGTCCCTTTCAATTGTTTTATATCAAAATCAAAATAAATTGTACCATCAGGTTACTGGGTTGGGAGTATCGCTTTGTGTTGCATGATGCTGAAACACCATGGATAAGCCAGGTGGTATAACTTCCAGTTCTATTTTTTTACTAAATGCACAACATTTGATGAGTTATTGAATTCTTTGGGGGTCTCGGTTTTCTGATTTGGAAAATGAGGAGGTGGCACTAGCAATTTTGTAAATATCTTTTCAGATAAAACATTCCCTAAATTTAGAGCCTAATCTGTGTGCTTAACCACAAAGCCCACTTATGATTTCTGTATTCATCTTCCTATTCCCTCTAACTTGGCTCCCAACATTAGAACAAATTAAAAGTGGAAAACCCTTGTGTTCATTCAGAACTATAAATTATGTGGTGACTTATTCTACCTCATTCTTTTTACAGATAAAGAGACTGAGCAAAAAGATAAATTACTCTATCAGCATACAGGTACTGAAAAATTAGCTTTTAAAAAGGAGGCTATTTGAAAATCACTGACATGCTACACCTAGATAAAATTCCTTTATTCTTGAAGGAAAAATAGTTACATTTATTTACTCTTTACTTTACTAAAACCTTTTTACAACCTGGGTAGAAGAATCAGCAGAAAAAACATACTGTTTATTTACAAGGATATATCTAAATGAGTTGACTCCCAGGAAGTTTTCTTTAATTATTCAAACAGAATTCATTCTCTGATTCTGTCTTATGCCTAATTTGAAGTCTAATTACAGATCCTTGAAACTGAAGACTGATGTATATTCCTCTTTGGGCTAATACAGTCATATTAAATATTTTGTCTATGTTCCACAATCCCTTGGGTTAGGATATAGTAGATATTAAGTAATGTATTTCAGACAATTTGGTACTTTCCAAAATTAATCCTAGTTGCTTTGTTTTGAGGCAAAAACTTTTAGAACTATGTTCAGATGTGCCATGAGGTTCAATTATCAATCAATATAATTACCATCAGTGTTTTAATTCGTTAAAATGCATAAAAACAAAGTAAACATACTTTCATAGATTTCTTTTTTTAATTTTTTATTAAGGTATTACTGATATAAACTATTATGAAGGATTCACATGAAAAAACAATGTGGTGACTACATTTACCCATATTATCAAGTCCACATGCATACCCCAATGCAGTCACTGTCCATCAGTGTAGGAAGATACCACAGATTCACTGTTCGCCTTCTCTGTCCTACACTGTTTTCCTCGTGATCACCCACACCATGTGTACTACACATAATACCCCTCAATCACCTTCTCCCTCCTTCCCCACATCCCTTCCAACAGTCCTCCCCTTAAGTAACCACTAGTTCTTTCTTGGAGTCTGTGAGTCTGCTGCTATTTTTTTCCTTCAATTTTGCTGCGTTGTTATACTCCACAAATGAGGGAAATCATTTGGCACTTGTCTTTCTCTGCCTGGTTTATTTCACTGAGCACAATATCCTCCAGCTCCATCCATGTTGTTGCAAAGGGTAGGATTTGTTTCTTTCTTATGGCTGAATAGTATTCCATTGTGTATATGTACCACTTCTTTATCCATTCATCTACTGATGGACACTTAGGTTCCTTCCATATCTTGGCTATTGTAAAAAGTGCTGCAATAAATGTAGGGGTGCATATGTCTTTTTGACACTGAGAATTTGTATTCTTTGGGTAAATTCCAAGGAGTGGGAATTCTGGGTCAAATGGTATTACTATTTTTAGTTTTCTGAAGAACATCCATATTGCTTTCCACAGTGGTTGAACTAGCTTACATTCCCACCAGCAGTGTAGGAGGGTTCCCCTTTCTCCTCATCCTCACCAGCATCTGTTGTTCTTAGTCTTTTGGATGGTGGCCGGACGGACTTATTGGTGTGAGGTGATATCTCATTGTAGTTTTAATTTGCATTTCCCTGATGATTAGTGATATGGAGCATCTTTTCATGTGTCTGTTGGCCATCTGAATTTCTTCTTTGGAGAATTATCTCTTCATATCCTCTGCCCATTTTTTAACTGGGTTATTTGCTTTGTGGATATTGATGTGTGTGAGTTCTTTATATATTTCGGATGTTAACTCCTTGTCGGATATGTCATTTACAAATATATTCGCTCACACTGTAGGATGCCTTTTTGTTCTCTTGATGGTGTCCTTTGCCATGCAGAAGCTTTTTAGTTTGAGGTAGTCCCATGTGTTCATTTTTGCTTTTGTTTCCCTGGTTCGAGGAGATGCATTCAGGAAGAAGTTGCTCATGCTTACAGTCAGGAGATTTTTGCCTATGTTGTCTTCTAAGAGTTTTATGGTTTCATGACTTACATTCAGTTCTTTGATCCATTTCGAGTTTACTTTTGTGTATGTGGTTAAACAATAATCCAGTTTCATTCTCTTGCATATAGCTGTCCAGTTTTGCCAACACCAGTTGTTGAAGAGGCTGTCATTTTCGCATTGTATGTCCATGGCTCCTTTATCATATATTAATTGACCATACATGGTTGGGTTTATATCAGGGCTTTCTAGTCTGTTCCATTGGTCTATGGGTCTGTTCTTGTGCCAGCAACAAATTGTTTTGATTACTGTGGCTTTGTAGAAGAGCTTGAAGTTGGGGAGCATAATCCCTCCAGCTTTATTCTTTCTTCTTAGGATTGCTTTGGCTATTCGGGGTCTTGTGTGGTTCCACATGAATTTTACAATGATTTTCACTAGTTCATTAAAGAATGCTATTGGTATTTTGATAGGAATTGCATTAAATCTGCAGATTGCTTTAGGCAGAATTTATTAGTATCTTCTTTAATTTCTCTCATGAGTGTCTTGTAGTTTTCAGAGTATAGGTCTTTCACTTCCTTGGTGAGGTTTACTCCTAGGTATTTTATTCTTTTTGATGCAACTGTGAAAGGAATTGTTTTCCTGATTTGCCTTTCTGCTAGTTCACTGTTAGTATATAGGAATGCCACAGATTTCTGTGTATTAATTTTGTATCCTGAAACTTTGCTGAATTCAGTTATTAGACCTAGTAGTTTTGGAGTGGATTCTATAGGGCTTTTTATGTACAGTATCATGTCATCTGCAAACAGGGACAGTTTAACTTCTTTCTTGCCAATCTGGATGACTTTTATTTCTTTATGTTGTCTGATTGCTGTGGCTCGGACCTCCAGTATTATGTTGAATAGAAGTGGGGAGAGTGGGCATCCTTGTCTTGTTCCCGATCTTAAAGGAAAAGCTTTCAACTTCTCACTCTTAAGTATAATGTTGGCTGTGGCTTTGTCATATATTGCCTTTATTATGTTGAAGTACTTGCCCTCTATACCCATTTGTTGAGAGTTTTTACCATGAATGGATGTTGAATTTTGGTAAATGTTTTCAGCCTCTATGGAGATGATCATGTGGTTTTTGTCCTTCTTTTTGTTGATGTGGTGGATGATGTTGATGGATTTTCGAATGTTGTACCATCCTTGCATCCTTGGAATAAATCCTTCTTGATCATGATGGATGATCCTTTTGATGTATTTTATAATTTGGTTTTCTAATGTTTTGTTGAGTATTTTTGCATCTATGTTCATCAGGAATATTGGTCTGTAATATTCTTTTTTTGTGGTGTCTGCCTGGTTTTGGTATTAGAGTGATGCTGGCCTCATAGAATGAGTTTGGAAGTATTCCCTCCTCTTGTACTCCTTTGAAAACTTTAAGGAAGATGGGTATTATGTCCTCACTAAATGTTTGATAAAATTCCATGGTAAAGCCATCTGGTACAAGGGTTTTGTTCTTAGGTAGTTTTTTTATTACTAATTCAATTTTGTTGCTGGTAAATGGTCTGTTCATATTTTCTGTTTCTTTCTGGGTCAGCCTTGGAAGGTTGTATTTTACTAGAAAGTTGTCCATTTCTACTAGGTTATCCAGTTTGTTAGCATATAATTTTTCATAGTATTCTCTAATAATTCTTTGTATTTCTGTGGTGACCATAGTGATTTTCCTTTCTCATTTCTGATTCTGTTTATGTAAGTAGACTCTCTTTTCTTCTTGATAAGTCTGGCTAGGGGTTTATATATTTTGTTTATTTTCTTGAAGCATCAGCTCCTGCTTTCTTTGATTCTTTCTATTGTTTTATTCTTCTCAATTTTATTTATTTATGCCCTAATTTTTATTCTGTCCCTCCTTCTACTGACTCTGGGCCTCATTTGTTCTTCTTTTTCTAGTTGTGTTAATTGTGAGTTTAGACTGTTCATATGGAATTGTTCTTCTTTCCTGTGGTAGGCCTGTATTGCAATATACCTTCCTCTTAAAACGGCCTTTGGTGTGTCCCATAGATTTTGTGATGTTGAATTATTGTTGTCATTTGTCTCCATATATTGCTTGATCTCTGTTTTTATTTGGTCATTGATCCATTGGTTATTTAGGAGCATGTTGTGAAGCCTCCATGTGCTTGTGGGAATTTTCATTTTCTTTGTGTAATTTATTTCTTGTTTCATACCTTTGTGGTCTGAGAAACTGGTTGGTACAATTTCAATCTTTTTGAATTTACTGTGGCTCTTTTTGTGGCCTAGCATATGATCTGTTCTTGAAAATGTTCCACGTGCTTGAGAAGAATGTGTATCCTGTTGCTTTTGGGTGTAGAGTTCTGTAGATGTCTGTTAGGTCCATCTGTTCTATTGTGTTGTTCAGTGCTTCTGTCTCCTTACTTATTTACTGTCTGGTTGATCTTTCCTTCAGAGTGAGTGCACTGTTGAAGTCTCCTAGAATAAATGCATTGCATTCTATTTCCCCTTTTAATTCTGTTAGTATTTGTTTCACATATGTAGGTGCTCTTGTGTTGGATGCATAGATATTTATAATGGTTATACCTTCTTGTTGGATTGACCCTTTTATCATTATGTAATATCCTTCTTTGTCTCTTGTGACTTTTTTTTGTTTTGAAGTCTATTTTGTCTGTTACAAGTACTGCAACTCCTGATTTTTCTCCCTATTAGTTGCATGAAATATCTTTTTCCATCCCTTCACTTTTAGTCTGTGTATGTCTTTGGGTTTAAAGTGAGTCTCTTGCAGGCAGCATACACAGATAGGTCTACTTTTTTATCCATTCAGTGACTCTATGTCTTTTGATTGGTGCATTCAGACCATTTACATTTAGGGTGATTATCAATAGGTATGGACTTATTGCCATTGCAGGCTTTAGATTCATGGTTATCAAAGGTTCAAGGTTAACTTCCTTACTATCTAAGAGTCCAACTTAACTCACTTAATATGCTATTACAAACACAGTCTCAAGGTTCTTTTTTTCTCCTCTTTTTTCTTCATCCTCCATTCTTTATATATTAGTTATCATATTCTGTACTCTTTGTCTATCCCTTGATTGACTTAGGGGATTTGCTTACTAATTAACAGTTCTATCTTCTTTACTGTGGTTTTATTACATCTGGTGACAGCTATTAAACCTGAGGAACACTTCCATCTATAGCAGTCCCTCCAAAATACACTGTAGAGATGGTTTGTGGGAGGTAAATTCTCTCAGTGTTTGTTTATCTGGAAATTGTTTAATCCCTCCTTCAAATTTAAATGATAACCTTTCCAGATAAAGTATTCTAAGTATTCTTGGTTCAAGGCCCTTCTGCTTCACTGCATTGAATACATCATGCCACTCCCTTCTGGCCTGTAAGGTTTCTGCTGAGAAGTCTGATGATATCCTGATGGGCTTTCCTTTGTATGTGATCTTATTTCTCTCTTTGGCTGCTTTTAATAGTCTGTCCTAATCCTTGATATTTCCATTTTAATTACTATTTGTCTTGGTGGTGTCTTCCTTGGGTGCCTTGTTTTGGGAGATCTGTGCATCTCCATGGCCTGAGAGACTATCTCCTCCCCCAGATTGGGGAAGTTTTCAGCAATTACCTCCTCAAAGACACTTTCTATCCCTGTTTCTCTCTCTTCTTCTTCTGGTACCCCTATAATGCGAATGTTGTTCCATTTGGATTGGTCACACAGTTCTCTCAATATTCTTTCATTCTTAGAGATCCTTTTTTCTCTCTATGCCTCGGCTTCTTTGTATTCCTCTTCTCTAATTTCTATTTCATTTATCATCTCCTCCACCATATCTAATCTGCTTTTAAAACTTTCCATTGTATGTTTCATTTCTGATATGTGTTCCGTAATGATCGGATCTCCAACTGGAATTCATACCTAAGTTCTTGAATATTTTTCTGCACCTCCATGAGGATGTTAATGGTTTTTATTTTTATTTATTTTTATTTTTTATTTATTTTTTACAATTTATTTTATTTTAGTATCATTAACCTACAATTACATGAGCAATATTGTGATGATTAAACTATCCCCTTCATCCGGTCCCCCCCACCAACCCTATTACAGTCACTGTCCATCAGTGTAGTGAGATGAGAATCACTACTTGTCTTCTCTGAGCTGTACAGTCCCCCCCGTGCCCCCCCCACCCTATGTCTGCCAATCGTAATGCCCCTTTTACCCTCTTATCCCTCCCTTCCCGCCCTTCTTCCCCAGTCCCTTTCCCTTTGGTAACTATTAGTCCGTTCTTGGGGTCTGTGAGTCTGCTGCTGTTTTGTTCCTTCAGTTTTTTTTGTTGTTGTTGTTCTTTGTTCTTATACTCCACATATGAGTGAGATCATTTGGTACTTGTCTTTTTCGGCCTGGCTTATTTCACTGAGCATAATACCCTCCAGCTCCATCCATGTTGTTGCAAATGGTAGGATTTGTTTTTTTCTTATGGCTGAGTAATATTCCATTGTGTATATGTACCACATCTTCT
>JAQQAC010008350.1:38264721-38354275 GCA_029783875.1 Phataginus tricuspis | reverse complement strand
CATTAGATGAATGACACTATATTTAATAAATATTTAAGTAAACCCATAGAAACAGTTTATGGATGGAAATGTTGGAAAATATTTTTTAAATAATTCCATTACCTTTTTTAGGTTAAAAATATTGCTACTTTACATGGAAAAGAATATCATCTGAAAGCTAATGATCATGCAGCAAAATTTTATATGAACAATCTGTAGGCTTACATGATAGAAATGTCATGTTTTTAATAAGTATATAAGGTCAGAAAAACATTCTCAAAAGTACATATTATATACCTTTTCACTATTTTGGGATAGAAAATATTATTAATTATATGTGCTTGTGACAACATTTTCAATCTGTTTTTATTTGTCGTATATTTTTTAACATTCACCAGACTTATACATACATAAAACACAAGAAGTTATCAGTATATTTATGAGATTAGTTACATTCTGTAATTACCTTTGATACTTGGTTCTAAAGAGTCTTAAGTATGTTGGAGGAAGTACATTTTATGGGAGAGCTTAATTTTGATTCTTGGAGCTCTCTTATTATCACTCTGGTGGTTCTATAAGACTTCTATAGCATCATTTATCACTGTCTGCCCTATCAGGTTAACCTATTAACAATGCTCAGATTTTAAGGTTGGTAGCATTTTGCTTTAGATGTTGACATTATGATGTGAAGAATTCCTGGACCAGCCTGTATAGCAAGCATTTGATGTCTTCCATTTGGTCTTTCTGGTCAAAATAGAAACAACAGATACCTAATATATCAGAAGCAGGAATTATATGCATAATTCATATATATTGAAACTGTATTAGAAACTGGAAAATAAATCCATTGTTTTCTATAAGCTTGGCATAGGTGAAATACAATGGGTTAAAACAAAAGACTTAACGTTTGGGTTTATTTTGTCTATTTTTTCCCTTTAAAGCTGCCTATCATCATTCACCTACAGACTTACAAAGAAAAATAAGTTTCTTTTTCATTCTGTACCTTTATGTCCTAAGACATCTATTTTATAACTAGAAGTGTGTACCTTCACCCAAAGAAGGATTTTTAATGAGGATAAAATAAATTCAGTGAAACAGTGCTTTGTAAATATCAAAATGAAATAAAATGGTATTTGTCATTATGCCACAGGGATTTGTAGGGAACATGCTTCATTTTATTTAGTTAAATTGTCAAATATTTGAGACTACTTGGAGGTCTTTAATTTGCAAGAATGTCTGGAGGAATATTGCTAATTTAAGGGTCCATTGAGTGAAAATACCTAGAAGGGCACCTGATTCTGTCCAATTTGTGCCACTTTAGGAACTTCTTTCCCTGTGCACATACCTGTTGTATAATCTTCTCTGCTCACCAAATTAACAGGCTGCTGCTCAGACAACCTGTTAATGATTGATCACTCATTTCAGAATGATGATAGATTAATACTTTCTCATGTCAGTATTCACTGAATCATTCATTCAGTCTTTTTTTTTTTTTTGATAAATACTTACTCTGGAGTAGGCACTGGAATAAGCTCTAGAAAATTTATAGAGATGAGCAAAGTCTCTAAGTATCAACAGGGTGCTTTTTACCACACCAGTAGTCATTCCACTGGGAGTAAAGACTAGTCAAGTCTAGTCTCTCTCTCTGTGTGACTCTGAGGAACCCTCCTGCCATTTTTACTATTTGATCCATAGTCATTTAAACATCAAGGAAAACTTAAAATTCAGTAAATGGGGATTCTTGACATATACCAGATCATTTTGAAATGTGTAGTCTCTCTCTAGGATGGATATTTACTGTAAGATGTTGATCTATATTAGTATTCCATGACAAGTTATCAGTCATGATGACTGTGACTATCAATCAAAAGGTCACATAGACAATAATTATTCATATCATATTTGTTTTACTTAAGCAGAATTTAGGCTCAGTTCCACAGACCCTATGGAAAAGCAAATATTAACTGTTTGGGTGTTAGCAACACATCATAGATCTCTGAAAATTTCCTAAGTTCTCTACTTTTTGCCAAAGTTTCACTGCACATGAAAATGCATACCAGATCTGCAGGTGACTTCAGGGGTGGGATGAGGGAATTTAAAGTTGATCATCAATAGGACTTGATACATCAAAGTAAGTTGGGCCTGAATCAAAAATCCAAAACCTAGAAGCTATGGGACTGGTATAATTTACTCAAAATTAATATTGATTATATATGGTAAAATGGCCACTCCTAAAGTTAATACTGTGATATTTACTTACTTTTTGATGAAAATATATAAAAGTTCCCATTAAAACAAATTAAATAAATATTTTACCTTATTTTAGAAAGAGATTAGGAAGACCTCACAATCTTCAAATGCAAAATGAGCAACATCAGAACAACGTTATAATGCTATACTTGCTAACATCATTGGCATTAAGTAAATGTAAAGCCTTCCACACTGACTTATTACACATTTAGCGCATCAGTTATTAACTTATTTAATATTTACAAGGGAATAGTCTACAAAACCAAGAATATAAGAAAGGGTAAATTGTTTTAAGAATATTATTTAAATTTGATGAAGGAAATTTAATATTTTAAGTATAATTAAAATCATACAGCAATAAAATATGAAGATTTTTTTATACTTGAAATTTAATTGTTTCTTATTAATTTGAAAACTATTTTGTTAATCATGATTCATTCTCCATTTTTGAACTGTCAAAATCTCTAAATATATGCAAATAATGTTTACATTTATAGTTGTAAAAGTGTTTATTTCTAATTATTAACTATTAAAAAAGAAAGTTACATTTGTATATATTTATTTTATACTCTAGGTCAATGATTATGCAAATTAAATTTTTAATAGTGTACTTCTTAGAGTACAAGTAGATGGCATGTATGCATATGTATATAAGAGATACTGATTAATGAAACAAAAACTAATCTGTTGCTCCTATAAATTTACCTATTTTTTCATCCGATGGCAATCTGAGGTAACACATATGGCTCCCATGAGTAATTCCAATTTAGTAACTTATGGTATACTTGAAAAGCTAACAAACAGCAAATAGCTCAAAACCTATTTTTGTAAAAAAAAAGTTATTTAAATCTAATTTTTAGTTATAATACAGTTATAGATAATGACAAAATGAATGACTAGCCAAGGGTAAACATGCAGTAGGGAAGGGCAATTTTTATCTGAAACTAATTAGAAAGAATCTCATCAAAATCATCCTTTTTTTTAAAAACCCTCTGAGCTGTAATTACCCTTTAATAAACTTGACAATACTACATGCTATTACAAAGATCAAAGTGACATATTTTTTATTCTTAATATTACTTTTTCCTTTTAATTTTATAATTAGACAAGACTTGTCTTTAAAAATTATTAATTTGCTTTATAAAAACTAGAAAGAAATGTTGCTATCATGATTTATAATCATTTTTAGCATTTTACATGAAAACAATATTTATATCGATGTAAAATTAAATTTAATATGAAGATGATATATATGAGTAGATCAAAGAACAAAAGTAAAAATTAAATAAGTGTTAACTGAATAGTAGGCATATTTACAACTTAAAAATTCATTCTCTTTTATTAAACACCTATTATGTTTCATGTGTCTTTTTAGTATTGCCTAGAATGGGACAAAGTCATAGCTTTTTTAGGACTTATGTTTGAGTGGGTCAAAACAAAAACTAAACAAAGAAATAAATATTAACAATAATAATATTAAGATAGGGTGAAGTGATAAAGGCATGGTGGATAATTAATTAACTATTAATCCAAATCTCAGGGATATCTGAAGGATAAGAAGAAAATCTGGATGTTGTGTGCTATGCATCAGATCTTTATCTAGATATAAAACACTGAAGCAGAAGCTAGATTGTGGCTTTCCAAGGTGCTATGACACTGGTTAGGTGAGGCAGAGCATATAATTTTTAATCCCACTTTACATTTTATTCCAGTTTTAATGGGAAATCATCTAAGAGTTTTAGATGTTGGAGTGATACATCAGAAATATCATTCTGGTCATAATGTAAAAATGGATTTTAATAAAGTAAAATTAAAAACAAGAAGGAAATTTAAGAGATTATTGCAACAGTTCTGTTGATAAATGATATAGGCTTGATTTGGGATTCTAGTATTGGAGACAGAAAGAAGTGGATGGATTTACCATGTGTTTTGTGGGTAGATAACTATTAAAGGTAGACTGTGACAATTTAAAATGTATACTGTAAACCTTAAACAATCACTGAAATAACAAAATGAAGAGTTATAGCTAATGAGGTAAGAAAGGAGAAACAATTAATTTATAAATAAATACTCTTACTGATTCAAAGAAGAAAGCAAAAAAAACTCTAGAGGGAAAGGGGATAAACACCATATAGAACTAATAAAAAAAAAATAAAATAGGATGGTAGACTTAAATCTAATCATATCAATAACTGAATTGATTGTAAAAAGCACAAATACCCTACCTAAAAGGCGAAGAATGTCATATTGAATAAAAATGGCAAGACCAAAATACACAAGAAAAACATTTATATATAAAAAGGCTGAAAATTAAATAAAAGGAAAAATATACATTGTAACACAATTTATGTATAATTAAACATAAGATAATGATATAAAATTATCATTTATCTCAAATACTAATTTAACTGAACGTACCTTTTTTTTTTCTTAATCTGCAAACACAAGATTTAGGCATCCAAATTTTTTTATATGGGTAAAAAGAGAAACCAAACAGAGTGTTAAATATATAATTTGAAAATTCTCACAAGGTATTTACAGATATTCTCTATTTTATCCCACTGAAATGTCTCATACAGGACCTTCAGGAAAAAAAAGGAGGCAAAAGCATCTTTTATCTTAACTTTTATGTTATTTACAGCTAAGTAGAGTGTCCAAATAAAGACATCAGTACCTGTAAGTTCCTCTTTAAATTTCAGTCATTTTATCATTCTAAATAAATTATGGGCTAGCTAAATGTACTAGGTAGGATGAGGAGATCCATTAAAAGAGTGCTCTTTTTTTTATTTTTTATTTTAGTATCATTTATATACACTTACATGAGCAAAACTGTGGTTACTAGATTCCTCCCATTTTCAAGTCCCCACCACATACCCCATTACAGTCACTGTCCATCAGCATAGTAAGATGCTATAGAATCAATACTTCTCTGTGCTATGCTGCCTTCCCTGTGCCCACTCCCCTACATTATGTGTGCTAATCATAAAGCCCCTTATTTCCCTTATCCCTCCCTTCCCACCCATCCTCCCCAGTCCCTTTCCCTTTGGTAACTGTTAGTCCATTCTTGAGTTCTGTGAGTCTGCTGCTATTTTGTTCCTTCAGATTTTTCTTTGTTCTTGTACTCTACAGATGAGTGAAATCATTTGATACTTGTCTTTCACCGCCTGGCTTATTTCAGTGAGCATAATATCCTCTAGCTTCATCCATGTTGTTGCAACCAGTTTGAAAAAGACATATGCACCCCTATGTTTATCACAGCACTATTTACAATAGCCAAGAAATGGAAGAACCTAAGTGTCCATCAGTAGATGAATGGATAAAGAAGATGTGGTACATATACACAATGGAATATTATTCAGCCATAAGAAGAAAACAGTGCCCTTTTAAGGTAGATTTTCCATCAATTTGCTAGCTAGCAGATTAGTGAGTAACCCATTCAAATTAGCAAAATTACCAATAGTGTGACTTCTGCTTAGCAGTAAAACCAAGGTATGTTTAAGCTGCTGTAAGAATATAGAACAATGATACCAAACTGGGAAGGACAATGATAAGCTTCCAGATCAAGTGACACATAAGGTGAGTTTCAAGGAATGAGAGTAAATCAGAAAAATCTTAAAAGAGGAAAGGTACATATCAGAGAGCAGGAAGGGTTTTTGCCAAGAAGTGAGTATGAGAAAGAACAGTTTGCATTTTTGGAGAGTTGGAGATTTTTCAGTACAAGTGGAATAGGGTCTGATTCATGAAGTTGCAGTATTCACTAAACAGATCATAGTTAGTGATCTTTTTGTGCCATGTGGTTATTTTATGTATCTTTATTTATATCTTTCCTTTTTTGCATTTTATTTAATTTTGTCGAACACCTTGAGTTATAAGTATCCATAGAGAAAAGTGTAAGTCTATGATTCTGAATATTTTGCTTTAGCTTTTCCACTTAAGGGAAATCCTGTCAGTCTCTTAACCTATCTGAGGTTCTGATGCTTCATCTGCTAAATGAACATAATTATATATGTAGATTTGCCAATAATACAGAAAAATCATTAATTGCAGTATGAGAAATCACTCTAGAGAAATCACCATGCTGCATAGGCTTAAATGAAGCTAACATTGTTTACTTTTTTAGTAAATAATTACATATTTTCAACAAACCAGAAATGTTATCAATTGGAATCAATGAGACAAAGAGCAAGGAGAAAGTTTTCAAGTCTGTTAATATCATGA
The DNA here is from genome assembly GCA_029783875.1 of Phataginus tricuspis. Classification (NCBI taxonomy): domain Eukaryota; kingdom Metazoa; phylum Chordata; class Mammalia; order Pholidota; family Manidae; genus Phataginus; species Phataginus tricuspis. The sequence continues at coordinate 38,347,828 of JAQQAC010008350.1, read as the reverse complement.
CAGTATTTGTATTTTCCAAACAACTACCACCAAATCTTCATATAAGATATATAAGTTAAAGAACACTTTAGAATGCTGTTGTTTTAAATTTTCTGTTGTCAAGGTAATCTGTTCTTTGGGATTTGTGGTAGAAAGAATCTTTCCAAATCACGGTCAAATTCTCTATAGGTGTTAGGCAACCACCTGTACATTATAGATCTGTTTCTTGCTTCTTCTTTCTAAGGAAATAGTTGTTTAAAATAATACAGATATCTCCAAATTATAAGATTATTTTTTAATTGGCTTTATTTTATGTACAGAAATGCAAACAAAGATTAATATAATAAAGATATGAATATGACTATAAACTAAATATCTTTGAACAGAAATTTGTTTTTATTACAAAACATAGTATAAAACAAAGAAAGGCTGTAAGTGGTGGTACATCATAATAGTTTCAAACTGCACATAACTAGATTGGTATGATTATAAATTCAGGTAACACAACAGTGAATTTTCAGAGGCCTATATACATGGAAATTTGAGTTTTCAATAATTGGATGCAAACTGTATTTTTAATGTTTTAGAAATAATTATTTTCTGAATTAGAATTTCAGATAATTTGTGATTAAATAACCACCTTAATGGGAGCAGTTTTAGAACATCTTTGTGCATTACTTGCAAAAAATTAAAAGGTGGGTTCTTATGAAGAGGGGAGTTCTGATTCCAGATCTCTTTATTCTGAGGTAGCTTGTGAATGGCCCCACCGACAGAGTATGACAGAAATGATGCATTGTGATTCCTGAGGGTATAGCACACAGCTTTCATGTGGTTCTCTTTGTTCACTGAGTTGTAGATTTTGTACCATTTTATAATAAGTCTGACCACCATGCAGAAATGAAGAAAAGTCCCACAGGCTTTTTTTATTCACTATTTGTGTAATGATGGAGAAAATAGATTGGTTTGTAAGGATGTATAAATATCAGTGAACATCTTTCCCACAAGAATAATTAAGACATCGTGAGAATTATCAATTTTTAGTGCAAGAAAACTGAATTTAAAAATTAAAGGTGCTTTCCTTCCTCCTAGATGGTGGCCTGCTGAAAAGTAGGCAAGAAATCTGGAGATGGAATTTACGCACCAAATTCACTGAAATTAGCAAGATGTTGAGTGCCAGGTTCACAGTGTATCTCAAAGTGAGAGGCAGCAGCCTCACACAAGGAAATGGTAAGATGCTGAGAGTCATATGAGTTATTAGAGGCATCCTTAGCCTTTGCATGCCCCACACATGGCTGCTGGTGAGTACTGGCAGAGAGTGACATACATCAGTAGTACAAATACATCAACCAGGCAAGCGCCACTGAGGTGGAGTCTCAGAAATCTCCAGGGTAATGGAGGAGGGATGAAATTATTAGAAGTGTGATCTGAACATTAAAATGTGGCATTAGAAATGTCAGTTTCTTAGATCAAAGTCCTAGAATGAAATGTGAGTTGAGCAAATGAATAAGTGAGTTTGATAAATGAATCATCGTCAAGTAAGGTATAAACAATAGAAGAAACTTTGTGAGGGGTACATGAAATCTCCCCGTACTATCTTTGTAACTTTTCTGTAAATCTAAAAGTATTCTCAAGTAAAAGAGGTTATTAAAAATGTAGTGAAAATAGGGTGATATAGATTGAATTTTCTGCCTCTTTTTTCCATTCCTATGGTCAAAAGAAACATTTAGGCAATAACGAGAAATAATTTGGACATGATGCCACAGTGTCATTTTATCTAAAGAAGCTTCATAATTAAGCCCAAAGCAAGAAAGGGGGTAGGACACTTTAAGTACTTAGGGCAAGATTATTAATTTGTAAACCATGTTATTAGGTGAAATATGCATGCATTAAATACACAGAAAAGAGTGTTCTTCCATAGATGCAGAAAAAATCATTTGACAAAATTCAACACCCATTCATAATGAAAACTGCACTAATTAGGAATCGAAGCAATTTCTCCAAATGGATAAGGACAGCTACAAAAACTTAATGTTAACATTATATGGCTTATTACAATTTCAAGGTGACTACTGAAAATGATCTTTAAAAACATTCTGTATTCCTAAACTTATAGATGTTTTTACTTTAATTACATTATTCCTAAGATGTTTCTCTTATAAAAGCAAGAAATCCAGGTAATTTTCTTCCAAAATTTGCACTAAAAATAATCACAGCAAAAGTGAGAGTTTTATGCAGGCAATATTTAGTGCTTTCCTTTTTAAAGAATTTAAGATTCTGCTTGCTCTTCAATAACATCAATCATTTAAATTAATGATTTAAATCTATGCTATGCAGTTTTATTTAAGGTCTGTGGTTGCTTAATGCTACTTCTTTAGTTACATTTGGGATGGATAATTTATTCCCTGATCCAACATTCATTGTATATGTCCTCTGACTTAATACTGTTTCTTTAATACATTTCAATGCTTTCAGGATGTTTGGATTTTTCTCATTGTAAATTTATTTTCATAAGTTTCCATATTCTGCTCCATGTATCTGATTTTCAATCCCTAATTTCTTCACCTAAAAGGGAAAACTTAATACAGTAAGGTTAAATTATATATATGTGAATTACACTAAAATTACAAAAAAAAAATTAAATCAAATCTCAAGTCACAATATAATAATAATTGGTACAGGCAAATTATAGGAGGGATGACTTCAATGCAAAAATCCTAAACTTGGATTTGGCCACCATGACTGGAGAGACTGGGCTTCCATTGGGAGAGGTGTTTTTGTCTTAGACAAGGGTCAATTTTAATAGATTTGCAAAGAAGGACTATGCACATCAACCAGTGTTTCCTTTGATACTAGATATCCAAAGGGGTAGGCAAAAATAACTCTCTTTATATTTTTGAAAAATGTCCATTAACAGAAAAAGAATAGGAAAGTCAGTGCTCTATAGATTCAGGAAGCTAGACCAGGTACAGAAGATATCACTTCAGCCAATCATTCCTACATACATCATTGAATCTATAGATGTGATTAGGAATAGAGGGAGGCTGTGATATGCCCTCCTAGACTCACTTTGTGCTCTTCTCTTTTCTTCATAGACTTTCTCTATATTTGAGAAGTATCTTCTAGCCGTCTAGTAATTTTTAATCTAATTAAGCTGTCCATAATAGTTTTCATCTTTTGCACAAGGAATTCTGAATTATAGCAAAAACTGAAAATGAAAAGATAATGCTTAAATAAGAAGTCTATATGAACTAGAACCTTATTCCTTAAACTAGAAGGTTTCACAATTCTAAACCATCTTCAAAGGTAAAATTATTTGAGAAATATTTTAAGTTTGAGAAAACCATTGTAAATTTACCAATCCAAGTATATACTTTTCCATCATATTATTTATGAGCAAGTAAAATGAAGAAAATACAATTAGGAAAGGTTCATAATAATCCAACAGGCTACATTTTTTTTTAATTTCTACATGACAGAAAATATTTTTGAAGGAAATTTCTTCTCATGATTTCAGAGTATACTGATTTAAGCAACATTTTGATAGAAATATCTCCTCAGTCAGAGACCTCTCATGAACATTTCAACAATTTATTCTCTGCCACTTTATATCCTCTTCATAAAAATGGATAAAGCCCATTATGCACATGTGAAAAGAGACCATAGTTCTGAGGTTAAACTAGAGTCACATTGACAAAATAATGTGAGCATAAGTAGTCACAAGATAAAGAATTGACTTTCACTGGAAAGAAAATTCAATTTTATGTTAATTTATATCTTGACCACTTTTATTGAATACTGAAGCAAATAAAGTCTTGTTAGTTATAATTTGGAAGATATTTCAGAAAAATTTTTCTGCTTAATAATATTAATGAATATACAGTTTGATCTCTGATTCTACTAAATTCTCTTTGAAATTATATTCAGTATGTTGATCATTAATTTATTAACATTCAGAGTCATACGGATGTCTTAAAGAAATTGTATGGCAGAAATCTTTGACATTTAAACTTAAAAATCTCTCAAATTGTTTGACTTTTATGTCTACATCTATGTAAATGAAATAATGGGGTTAGAGTAAATTATCTTACAAAGTCCCTTTCAGATTAAAAAAATATCATTTAAAAAGGATATCTCTTTTGATATCCTTTGATCAGAATATTTTCAGGAGAATATCCAATTCAAACTATTCTGATACTTTCAGTGCAATAATATATTTTCTTCCTTTTGGGTGTCCTCTGTTTTTGTGTTACAAGCTACATGTTGTAATTTTGATATTTATATTAGGACAATATCTAAAACATTGATGAGCAGTTTACATGAAGGGAAAAGGCTGTTTTCTGGTTACAATATCTAGCCACTTGAAGTACATGGACAAAATCAGTGGCTTCCAGCTTTTTCTCCATTTCAACTGAGTTAAACAAATTTTTTATTCTTAACTACAATAATTAGTTAAGGAATACATAAAAATTATGAAAAGTGACATCTAAAATATCAGACATGGGAGGGCAGGGAGTAAAAATGTAGTTTTGTAATGAATTCAAATTAAGTTGCTTTCAAATTAATATAGACTGTTATGTACATAAGATAATATATATGAACCTCACAGTAACCATGAAGAAAAAACTGTAGTCCATATATAAAATTAAATGAAAAATGAATCAAAATATAACACTAAAGAAATTCTTCAAACTATATGGAAAATATAAAGAGAAGAAAGGAAGAGAGATGAGCTATAAAAACAGCCAAAAACAATGCACAAAATGGCAATAAGTACATACTATTAATAATAACTTAAATGTAAATGGACTAAATTCTCCGGTGGATAAAAAGACCAAGACACATCAAAAGACAACATGCAAGAGACTCACATCAGATATAAAGACAAACAAAGACTAAATGAAAAGATGGAAAGAGATAGCCCATGAAAATAGGAATGAAAAGAAAGTTAGCTATACTCAGACAAAACTGACTTAAAACAAAGACTATAATAAAAGAAAAGGAAGGGTGTTACATAATGATAAAGGGGTTGATCCAGCAAGACAATATTACATTTATGAATATATATATATACACCCACCATAGAAGTACCAAAACATATAAAGCAGATATTAACATACCTAAAGAGAGAAACTGAGAGCAGTGCAATAATAGTAGGGGATTGTAACACCCCACTTAACATAAATGCATAGACCATTTGGATTGAAAATAAATATGGAATCATCAGCCTTAAACAAAGCATTAGACCAGATAGACTTAATAATTTTATACAGAACATTCTATCTAAAAGAAGCAGAGTAGACATTCTTTTCAAGTACATATGGAACATTCTCCAGGATAGATCATACACTGGGCCACAAAACAATCCGCAGTAAATTTAAGAAGGCTGAAATCATATCAAGTATTTTTTCCAGTCACAATAGTAGGAAACTAGACATCAATTACAAGAAGAAAATTGGAAAATCCACAAAAAAATGGAGACTGAACCATATATTAATGAACAATTACTAAAAAACAACTGTTTTATTGACATAAAAACAGAAATATAGATCAATGGGAAAAAAATACCTAGATACAAATGAAAACAGAAAAACTACATATCAAAATCTTTAGGATGCATCAAAAGTGATTCAAAGACGGAAGTTCATAGAAGTTCAAGCATGCATCAGGAAAAAATAATTTCAAACAAGTTCACTTTATACCTAAAAGAACTAGAAAAAGAACAAAGTGCAAAGTTAGGGGAAGGAAGGAAATAATAAAGATGAAAGCAAAAAAAAATATCTCATTCACAATAACATCAGAAATAATAAAATGCCTTGCAATAAATTTAACCAAGGAGGTGAAAGACCTGAAACTGAAAACTGTGACATCTATGAAAGAAACTGAAGAGACAAATAAATGGAAAGGTATTCCATGGATGGATTGGAAGAATTGGTATTGGTAAAATGTTCACACTACTTAAAACAATCTACAGATTCAATGCAATTCCGATCAAAATCTCAACGGCATTTTTCACAGAACTAGGAAATAATTCTAGTATTTGTACAGAATAATAATAAATCTAAAATTTGGATGAAACCACAAAAGACCCTGAATAGACAAAAGAATCTTGCAAAAGCAGGACAAAGCTGGGGGTATAATGTTACCTGATTTCAAACTATACTACAAAGGTATAGTAATTAAAAGAGTAGAGTATTGACATAAAAACAGACACATAGATCAATGGGAACAAAATCGAGAGCCCAGAAATAAATCCACACATACATGGTCAATTAATTTTTGGCAAAGGAGCCAAGAACATTCAATGGTGAAAAGATAGCCTCTTCAATAATAAAAGACCTGACATCATTAACCTTCTAGAAAAAAAAAAGATGGTAAGCATATTGACTTTCTTCTTAGTGATACATATTTTTTAATCTGACCCCAAAGGCAACATAAAGAACAGAAAAATAAACAAACATGACTATGCCAAATGGAAAAACTTCTGTACAATGAAGAAAATATCAATAAAGTGAAAAGGTAACCAACTGAATGGGAGAATTCATTTACAAATCTTATATCCAATAAGGATTTAATATAGAAAATATGTAAAGAACTCACATAACTCAATAACAAAAAAGAAAAAATTTGATTAAAAATTGTGCAAAGGATGTGAAAAGACATTTTTCCAAAGAACAGATATGAACAGATGTTCAACATCAATCATCAGGTAAAGGCAAATCAAAACCACAATGAGCTATTATAACCTCACATCAGAAGAAATGGCTAGTGTCAAAAAGACAAGAAATAACAAGTGTTGGTGGAGAGGATTAAAGATGGTGGTGTGAGAGGTGAGACATAGGCTTCCTCCTAAAACCGCATATAATATGAAAATATAATTAATACAACTACTCCTGAAAGAGCAACAGGAAAAAGGACTGCACTGGACTATATATACCTGGAGAAAAGAGCAGACCTCACGGAACAGGGTAACATACCAAAGTTGTGGCCTGGTGGGACCCAAGCCCTTCCCCCACCGCAGCTCACCAGCGTGAGGAAGATAAATGGAGTGGGGAGAGAGTGGAGGTCCGGGAAAGCTGAATACCTAACTCCGGAAATCTGCTGTGGGATCACAAACCTACATTTCATGGTGCTTGCATGGTACTCTTGTGAGTAGGGGGTTGGAAAGCTAAGACAGGTAGGATTCCTGGAGAGATGGAGATTCCAGCTGCTTATAGAAACAGGGATCCATATCTGGCTGCTCTGGGACAAAAGAAAGGTGGGCAATCTGAGAGACTTCCTAACAGGGAAGCCCTTAGAAAGGAGGCTGATAAAGGGGCAAGGATTACAGAGAGCTTACAGCTCAGGAGAAAGGAAAGGTAGACAAAACTGTCCCAGTGCACTCTGCCCAGCAGGTTGGGAGATTTTATGATCTTCAGGTGCTCCAACTCTCTGGCTGGCTACAGAGCTCCAAGGACCCCCTCCGGGATACATAGTCTACTGCACCTTCCTCCTGGACAGCTGCACCTGGCTTGCAAAACGGCAAACCCTACCCTGGTGTTAGCCCAGCCAGAGGGAAGATCTGTCTACAGCAACTACAAAGACAAAGCATAGAGGCTTATACGTGTGCTTGGCTCACTGGTTCAGGCAGTGGAGTCAGGCATAGCAGCCAGGAAGCAGGAAAAAGCTCTTTCTGCCCACAAGGCACCAATACCAATTCCCTGCAACCACTGACATTGCTTAAAGGGCTGAGCAGCTCCAGAGAGTAGAGCTTATGGGCACTAGAGGGCACCATATACAATTATGAAATGCCATAGGAACCTGGTTCAAAGTAAAATTATTAATACAACTACTAAGAAAGATTTAAATGACATCGACCACATAACTCTTCCTGGAAGGGAGTTCAAAATAAAATTCATTAACATGCTCATGGAGGTACAGAAAGATATTCAAGAATGCAGTAATGAATTCTGGTCGGAGATCCAATCACTGAAGAGCACAATGGAGGATATTAAAAGCAGATGAGATATGGTGGAGGAGATGATAAATGAAATAGAAACTAGAGAAGAGAAATACAAAGAATCTGAGGAACAGAGAGAAAAAAGGATCTCTAAGAATAAAAGAATATTGATAGAACTCTGTGACCAATCCAAACGGACCAATATTCACATTATAGGGGTACCAGAAGAAGAAGAGAGAGAAAAAGGGATAGAAACTGTCTTTAAGAAGGTAATGGTTGAAAACTTCCCAAATTTGGGGGAGGAGATAGTCTCTCAGGCTATGGAGGTGCACAGATCTCCCAACACAAGGGACCAAAGGAAGACACCACCAAGACATATAGTAATTAAAATGGCAAAGATCAAGGATAAGGACAGACTATTAAAAGCAGCCAAAGAGAGAAATAAGATCACATACAAAGGAAAGCCCATCAGGCTATCATCAGACTTCTCAACAGAAAACTTACAGGCCAGAAGGGAGTGGCATGATGTATTTAATGCAATGAAGCAGAAAGGCCTTGAACCAAGATTACTTTAATCGGCAATATTATCATTTAAATTTGAAGGAGGGATTAAACAATTCCCAGATAAGCAAAAGTTGAGAGAATTTACCTCCCACAAACCATCCCTACAGTGTATTTTGGAGGGACTGCTCTAGATGGAAGTGTTCCTAAGGTTTAATAGCTGTAACCAGAGGTAATAAAACCACAGCAAAGAAAGTAGAGCATCTAATTACTAAGCAAATGCAAAATTAAATTAAATATCCCCAAAGTCATTAAGGGATAGACAAACAGTACGGAATATACCTAATATATAAAGAGTGGAAGAGGAAGAAAAAGGAGAGGAGAAAAAGGAACCATTAGATTGTGATTCTAATAGCATATTAAGTGAGTTAAGTTAGACTCTTAGATAGTAAGGAAGTTAACCTTGAACCTTTGGTAACCACGAATCTAAAGTCTGCAATGGCAATAATTACATACCTATCTATAATCACCCTACATGTAAGTGGTATGAATGCAACAATCAAAAGACATAGAGTCACTGAATGGATGAAAAAGCAAGATCCATATATATGTTGCCTATAAGAGACTCACTTTAAACTCAAAAATATACACAGACTAAAAGTGAAGGGATGGAAAAAGATATTTCATACAACTAATAGGGAGAAAAAAGCAGGAGTTGCAGTACTTGTATCAGACAAAGTAGACTTCAAAACAAAGAAAGTCATAAGAGACAATGAAGGACATTTATAATGATGAAAGATCAATCCAACAAGAAGATAAAACCATTATAAATATTTATGCACCCAATACAGGAGCACCTACATATGTGAAACAAATACTAACCGAATTAAAAGGGGAAATAGAATGTAATGCAATCATTGTAGGTGAATTCAACATACCACTCACTCTGAAGGACAGAAAATAAGTAAAGAGAGAGAGGCACTGAACAACACATTAGAACAGATGGACCTAACAGACATCTACAGAACTCTACACCCAAAAGCAGCAGGATACACATTTTTCTCAAGTGCACATGGAAAATATTCAAGAATAGATCATATGCCAGGACACAAAAAGAGCCTTGGTAAATTAAAAAAGATTGAAATTGTACCAACCAGTCTCTCAGACCACAAAGGTATGAAAGTAGAAATAAATTACACAAAGAAAATGAAAAATCCCACAAAGACATGGAGGTTTCAAAACATGCTCCTAAATAACCAATGGATCAATGACCAAATAAAAACAGAGATCGAGCAATATATGGAGACAAATGACAACAATAATTCAACACCACAAAATCTGTGCAACGCAGTAAAGGCCTTGCTCAAAGGAGAGTATATTACAATACAGGCCTACCTCAGGAAAGAAGAACAATCCCATATGAACACTCTAAACTCACAATTAACAAAACTAGAAAAAGAAGAACAAAGGAGGTCCCAAGTCAGTAGAAGGAGGGTCATAATAAAGATTAGAGCATAAATAAATAAAATCGAGAAGAATAAAACAATAGAAAGAATCAATGAAAGCAGAAGCTGGTTCTTCTTAAAATAAACAAAATATATGAACCCCTAGCCAGACTTATCAAGAAAAAAAGAGAGTCCGTTCACATAAACAGAATCAGAAATAAATGAAAAATCACTACAGACACCACAGAAATACAAAGAATTATGAGAGAATACTATGAAAAATTATATGTTAACAAACAGGATTAGCTAGAAGAAGTGGGCAACTTCCTAGAAAAATACAACCTACCAATGATGACCCAGGAAGAAACAGAAAATCTGAACAGACCAATTACCAGCAAATAAATTAAATTGGTAGTCAAAAACTTACTTCAGAACAAAATGCCTGGACCAGATGCCTTCACCACTGAATTTTATCAAACATTTAATGAAAACCTAATACCCATCCTCTTTAAAATTTTCCAAGGAGTATAAGAGGGAATGCTTCCCAACTCATTCTATGAGGCCGCATCACTCTAATACCAAAACCAGGCAAAGACACCACAAAAAAAGAAAATTACAGACCAATATTCCTGATGAACATAGATGCAAAAATACAAAACAAAATATTAGCAGACTGAATTTAAAAATACATCAAAAGAATCATCCATCATGATCAAGTATGACTTATTCCAGGGATGCAAGGATGGTACAACATTCAAAAATCCATTAATATCATCCACCACATCAACAAAAAGAAGGACAAAAACAACATGATCGTCTCCATAGATGCTGAAAAAGCATTTGACAAAATTCAACAACCATTCATGATAAAAACTCTCTACAAAATGGGTATAGAGGGCAAGCACCTCAACATAATAAAGGCCATATATATGACAAACCCACAGTCAACATTGTTCTTAACAGCAAGAAGCTGAAAGTTTTCCCTTTAAGATTGGGAACAAGGCAAGAATGCCCACTCTCCCCACTTCTATTCAACATAGTACTGGAGGTCCTAGCCACAGCAATCAGACAATACAAAGAAGTAAAAGGCATTCAGATTGGCAAAGAAGAAGTTAAACTGTCCCTATTTGCAGATGACATGATATTGTAGATTAAAAAACCCCCAAAGAATCCACTCCAAAACTACTTGGTCTAATATCTGAATTCAGCAAAGTTGCGGGATACAAAATCAATACACAGAAATCTGTGGCCTTCCTATATACTAACACTGAACTAGAAGAAAGAGAAGTCAGGAAAACAATTCCATTCACAGTTGCATCAAAAAGAATAAAATACCTAGGAATAAACCTAACAAAGGAACTGAAAGACCTATACTCTGAAAACTACAAGACACTCATGAGAGAAATTAAAGATACCAATAAATGGAAACACATTCCATGTCATGGAGACAAAGACTTAATATTGTCAAAACGGCTATCCTGCCTAAAGCAATCTACAGATTCAATGCAATTCCTATCAAAATACCAACAGCTTTCTTGAATGAACTAGAGAAATTCATATGGAACTGCAAAAGACCCCGAACAGCCAAAGCAATCCTAAGAAGGAAGAATAAAGCTTCAGGGATTATGCTCCCCAACTTCAAGCTCTACTACGAAGCTACAGTAATCAAGACAATTTGGTACTGGCACAAGAACAGACCCACAGACCAATGGAACAGACTAGAGAGTCCTGATATAAACCCAACCATATATCGTCAATTAATATATAATAAAGGAGCCATGGACATACAATAGGGAAATGACAGCTTCTTCAACAACTGGTGTTGGCAAAACTGGACAGCTATATGCAAGAGAATGAAACTGGATTATTGTTTAACCCCATACACAAAAGTAAACTCAAACAGATCAAGGACCTGAATGTAAGTCATGAAACCATAAAACTCTTAGAAGACAACATAGGCAAAAATCTCCTGAATATAAGCATGAGCAACTTCTTCCTGAATGCATCTCCTCAAGCAAGGGAAATAAAAGCAAAAATGAACTCATGGGACTATATCAAACTAAAAAGTTTCTGTACAGCAAAGGACACCATCAACAGAACAAAAAGGCATCCTACAGTATGGGCGAATATATTTGTAAATGACACATCCAAGAAGGGGTTAACATCCAAAATATATAAAGAACTTACCCACCTCAACACCCAAAAAACCAACAACCCAATTAAAAATTGGGAAGAGACAGTTCTCCAAAGAAGAAATTCAAATGGCCAACAGACACATGAAAAGATGCTCCACATCACTAATCATCAGGAAATGGAAATTAAATCCACAATGAGATATCACCTCACTCCAGTAAGGATGGCCAGCATCGAAAAGACTAAGAACAACAAATGCTGGTGAGGATATGGAGAAAGGGTAACCCTCCTACACTGCTGGTGGGAATGCAATGTAGTTCAACTATTGTGGAAAGCAATGTGGAGGTTCCTCAAAAAACTAAAAATAGAAATATCATTTGACCTGGGAATCCCACTCCTTGGAATTTACCCAAAGAATACAACTTCTCAGATTCATAAAGACATATGCACCCCTATGTTTATTGGAGCACTTTTTACAATAGCCAAGATATGGTAGCAACCTAAGTGTCCATCAGTAGATGAATGGATAAAGAATAGGTGATATATATATCCAGTTGAATAGTATTCAGCCATAAGAAAGAAACAAATCCTACCATTTGGAACAACATGGATGGAGCTGGAGGATATTATACTCAGTGAAATAAGCCAGGCAGAGGAAGACAAGTGCCAAATGATTTCCTTCATTTATGGAGTATAACAATGAAGAAAAACTGAAGGAACAAAACAGCAGCAGATGCAGAGACTCCAAGAAGGAAATAGTTATTACCAAAGGGGAGGGGTGTGGGAGGGCGGGTGGGGAGGGAGGGAGAAGGGGATTGAAGTGTTTTATGTTTTGTAAACATGGTGTGGGGGATCATGGGTAAAACAGTGTAGCACAGAGAAGGCAAATAGTGAATCTGTAGCATCGTACTATACTGATGGACTGTAACTGCATTGGGGTATTGGTGCGGACTTGAGAATATGGGTAAATGTAGTAACCACATTTTTTTTTCATGTGAAACCTTCATAAGAGTGTATATCAATAATATCTTAATAAAAAATTTGAAAAATATATATGGGAGCAGAGGACAGACATTAGGAGGCCAATGTCAAATCTATTTATATACCCTACTGCAGTGGCTAATTTGCATAAATATTGCTTTCTTATACCATTTAAAGTGATTTCAGTACTCAGTTTCACTAGAGAGGAAAATATGCTCACTTATATGATGAGACATTCTCCTTGGCATAGACTTGCCTTTCAGATAAGATACAGTACAGATTCACAAGATTTAGATCTTAAGAGGAAGAGAAAGGTGGCTATGGTTGACAAGTGTCTTTGTGGGCAAGGTGTAATGGGTGAGGTGGGCATGGTAGGAAGTGGGCTTGGGTACCATCAGGTCAGCTTTGAGCAGAACTGGTAAGTAAATAAATTTGGTGTTTAAAAACCCTAAAAAAAAAAAAACAAGTGTTGGCACAGATATGGAAGAAAGGGAACCCTTATGCAGTGCTGATGGGAATGTAAATTGGTACAGCCACTATGGAAAACAATATGGAGTTTCCTCAAATAATTAAAATAATTAAAAATAGAACTACCATATGATCCAATTATTCCACTACTAGGTAACTATGTGAGGAAAAAAAAAACTAATTTGAAAATATATATGCACCCCTAGGTTTGTTATGGTATTATTTACAAAAAAGAGCCAATATATGGAAACAATCTAACTGGCCATTGATGGATTAATGGATAGGGAAGATGTGTTATATGTGTGTGTGTGTGTGTGCATACTAGATATAGAATACTACACAGCCATAAAAAAGAATGAAGTCTTGCCATTTGTGACAACATGGTTGGAACTTCAGGGTATTATGGCTACGTGAACTAAGTCAGACAGAGAATGGCAAATATCATATGATTTTATTTATATGTGAAATCTAAAAAAAAAAAAGCATAAAAACAAAAGAAAACCTAGATTCATAGATACAGACTGGTGGTTGCCAGAGGGGAAGGGATTGGTTCAAGGTGGTGATGAAATGGGTGAAGGGTATTAAGAAGTAAAAACTTCTAGCTTTTATATAAGTAAGTCATGGGTATATAATATAAAGCATGGGGAATACAATAATATTGTATTAACTTGGTAAGTTGACAGTAACTAGACTTAGTGTGATGACCACTTTTATAATATTGGTGGCAATTATAACTTCAGTGAAAAAGACAAAATACTACTTAATATTTTTTAAATCACTTAACAGATATTATTCATGAATAAAGATTCATTACACCCTATAAAATGCTTATTTACTCATATTCATGTGCTTACTCTAAAGGAAAAGTAAATAAACAAACATTCAATATATGGCATTATTCCAAGAGAAGTAAAGAACAGAAGAAATGTAAATAAAAATAATTTTAGGAGAATGAGGTAATACCTCAATGGTCTGTGTATTTGCGACACCTATCAGTGATTAATTTATAATTTTTATACTCATTGAAAAATAAAAAAATTTGAAATGAAAATGCAACTAATGCCTGATCCTTCAAGGCTAAATCGTAGCTCCACAATCATCTTTACTTTGAACATTTGCCTTTACCAAATTTCACATAAAACTAAGTAACTTGACAAGCCTTTAAAAGCTTTTTATTTTAATCCTTTCAACATGATTACCTTTCAAGGCTGGTATACTTCCAAGTTTTCATTAGTGAGAATGAAGAAAATAGAATATATTTAACAATACATTACAGCTAGAGTGCTCTTAATGCAGTGTACCATAGGAGTATTCCTCAACATAATATGTACACATATCGTTGTACGCTGTCATCAGCACATTCCTCATCTGGTTTATTACAAGTCAGAGAAGTGACCCTCTGAGCAGAGGTAGTCTAGTGAGAGTCATGGCTTGTTGTGGAGAGCTTCAAATAGATTTCAATCACCAAAGGCCCCCTTTTTGGGTCCTTTCTTGCATGAACAACTTGAAGAGACTGCAAAATATATCTGAGAAGAATGAGAGCTCATCAATCTTCATAGAAAAGATTCAAAGAAAAGTTCTGGTATTTACTTGCTTTGTGATTTAGTCTCTGCACCTCTAAAACTCTGTGAAGTATTGAAAATTGTCAGAATTACAGTAAACTCAGATACTAAAAATGTAAAAGAACAATATAAGTTGTAAATGAATGAATATAAAGTGGTGCAGATACATTATTATTCATTAAATGATTATAACACATTTTATAGCATATAAGAGTAACATTCATTTGTCAAAAATAGCAATTTCATTATTTTTTATGAATGTGAAGTATTCTATATCTAGTATATACACACATATGTGTAACATTATGTGTTGTAAAATAAAATTGAGAGGAAAATGATTTATTAAGTATAATAAAGTTCAACTAAAAATAATTGAAATACACAAGTTCTTTCCATTTTAATTATCCTGGAAGGTAGAATAATTATAACTAGTATATATAAGGAACTGAGCTCTAAAGTGCTTGTGCTATTATTTTTCTTTACAAAGAAAATATTTTTTCATTACCCATCAATTAAGTGGGTAATTAAGTTACTTGCTAGGAAAACAAAAACAAAAAATGCTTAAAAACATACAATATTCAAAAACATTTTTTAAATCTTATAAAAGTGTACTCTAATCAGTTTGCTTTGATTTTTCTCTCCCTCATATCACTAAAAGAATAAAATTGCAAAACTAAACATGGTATATCACTCTTCCATCCAAACATAAGTTTTTGGTCTTATTAAGTCAGTGATTAAGACTTTAAAATCATTGCAAGTTTTAATTGCTGATTTAAATTTTCCCCAAAGAAAATATGAAAAAACAGATGTAAAAACTCAGTATGTGGTTATAAAACTTTTATGTACAACAAAAACATGATTATCTCTACATTTAAATTATTTCAACATATGTAATATTATAATAAAATGAGTTAACATTAGGTTAAAGTGCAAAGTAGGTAGAATTTTGATCCTGTAAAGGGCTAGTTTCTCATGCACTAAAAAATCTTGAATAAATTCTACATGTGTATGTGTCTGTGTAGACAAAGTCTGAAGAGGCCAGGAACCACTAACAAGGGAAGAGTTATCCCTGAGGGCAAGTAGAAATATTAGTCAGTGAATTTTAAACCAGCAGCAAACAAAGAGGATTATTTTCCTGAATTAAACAGAAGAAAAGGAAAGGGACCAAGATGGTCCTAGATCTAGAATGTTCCCCTGGGTCTGGTAAGAGGAAACACAAATATTCTTTTAAAGACATAGCATTGATTTATACTCAAAGGTTTTTAATAGATTAAGGTAAATAAAACACAAGTTAAGAAACAACAACAACAACAACAAAACAGAACAGTAAAACAAACAACCAATAATCAGAAGCACCAAGACTGAACTTCAGGTAGACTGGCTCCAAAATGTGCTCTCAGTGATTGACCATCTGTCTTAATTGTCTCAGGCTACTATTACCAAACACCACAGACTAGGTGGCTAAAATGACAGAAATACAGTTCTCACAGCTCTAGAGGCTGGGATGTCCAAGATCAGAGCTATACCCTCATGACCTAATTTACTCCCAAGAGAGCCCACCTCAAAATACCATCGCACTGGGGATTAGGACTTCAACATATAAATGGGAGTGGAGCACAAATGCACAAATATTTAGCCAATGCACTAGATTTCTGCATATGTTCAAGCAGTAAATATTTTTGTTTTTGTGGCCACAAACTCTGTACGACTACACAGTGCTACCACTTAACATAAAGGCAGCCATAGCCAATATTTAAACAAATGATTTTGGCTGTTTCTCAATAAAACTTAATTTAAATACCAAGGCAATAGACCAGTAAGGTGTGTATGTAGTAGGTTGCTGAACTCTGCTTGTACTCACTTTAATGGCCTAATAAATAAAAATACAATAAAGACTATCATATAATCCAAGAGTTACTTATTTGAACAGAAAATACACAAATCTCTGGTGAGAGTAGTAAGGGAAAAATAAAGACACAGGTCAATAATACAACAAAAATTAAAGCTATGAGGTGAAACAAGTGAGTTTGAAGTTGTGTTAATACACCTTCCACTTTCTACCAGCCTCACCAGGCAATGGTGTGAAACAGTGATAGCACTATCATCCCCCCAAAACTAGCATCAGTGGGGTGCAATGGGGGTGTCTCATCAGCTCATATCCAAAGGGTCAAAAATATAATTAAAAATTAGTCATCCTATCAAGAATTAGTAATATCAAATCTTCAGTGCAACAAGGTAATCAATCAGCACAGACAGGACATAGATAATAGAATTATCTGACAAAGATTTAAAGGCAGCCATCATAAAAATGCTTTGAGAGCAAATAAAAACACATTTGAAGCAAATGAAAACAAAGGAAAAAGTACATCCTTAGTAAAAAATATAATATGTAATATATAATGAATAACTAAATGGAAATTTTTGAATGGAAAAAATAAAACTAAAGCTAAAATTCATACTTGGGATATGATGTTACCTTTTAAATACAACTGAAGGCATGATCTATGAAAGAAGGAACTGATAAACTAGACTTCATAAATATTAAAAATTAAAATTTTCTGTTCTAAAAAAATGTTAAGAGAATAGAAGTTTGAGACAGAGTGGGCAAAAATACTTGCAAAAGACATATCTGATAAAGGACTGTTATCCAAAACATACAAAGAACTCTTTAAAATTCAACAATAAGAAAACAACATAATTAAAAAGTGGACCAAAGACTTAAGGAACACCTACAAAAGAACATATACAGATATCAAATAAAAATATGAAAAGATGCTCCATATCATATGTCACCAGGAAAATGCAAATTAAAACAATGAACTATCATTACACACCTATTAGAATACCCAAAATCTGGAACACAGACAACACCAGTACTGGTGAGGATATGTAGCAATAAGAACTCTCATTCATTGCTGGTGGGAATGCAAATGGTTTAGTGGTTTCTTACAAAACTAGGAATACTCTTGCCAAATGATCCAGTAATTGTACTCCTTGTATTTACATAAAGGAGTTAAAAACTTATGTCAACACAAAAAACTGCACACAGATGTTTATAATTTATTCATAATTGCCAACATTTGAAAACAATCAAGATATCCTTCAGTAGGTGAAAATAATAAACTTAGTACATTCAGACAATAGAATAGTATTCAACGCTTAAAAGAAATGACCTATCAAGCCAAGCAAAAACATAGAGACCTTACGTGCATATTGCTAAGTAAAATAAGTCAATCTAAAAGGCTACATACTGTATGATTCTAATTATATGAAATTCTGGAAAAGGAAAACTATGGAGGCAGTAAAATGAGCAGCAGTTTTCAGGGGGTGGGTGTGGGATGAATAGGTACAGCACAGGATTTTTAGGGCAATGTAAGTATTCTGCATAATATTAAAAGGGTGGATACCTGTTAGTATACATTTATCCAAATTCATAGACTGTAGAACACCAAGAATGAACACTAAGGTAAATATGGACTTTGAGTTATTATATGTCAGTGTAGGCTCACCAATTGTAACAAATGTACTGCTCTGGTGAGGGATGTTAATAATGGGGAAGGCAATGCATTGTGTGGGATAGGGGGATCTAGAAAATCTCTGTACTTTCACTCAATTTTGCTGTGAAACTAAAACTGCTCTAAAAAAATAAATACTTAATGTAAAAAAGTTGAATAGAGTTTCTCAAGAGTGGAATGCATATAACAGAAAAATCAGCAAACTTGAATACAGAACAGTGGAAATTAACCATCTGAATAACAGAGGAAATAGTAAATGGAAAAAAATGAATATTGTCAGAGAGACGGGAAATAACATTAGTTATTACATGCTATCTATGTCTACATTATAGACAGAATGAGTGTGGGACTAAAACGTATTAAAAAATAATGGCAGAAAATGTCCAAATTTGACAAAAGAGACAAATATGTTTGAGAAGGTCTGTGCCTCAAATATGGTAAACCTAAAAATATCCATGTGTTGTACGCACATCATAATCAAATTTTAGGAAACTAAAGACTATGAAAATAATCTTAAAAACAGCTACAGAGGGAAACAAAAGCAAAAATGAACAAGTGAGACTATATCAAGCTGAAACCTTCTGTACTGCAAAGGACAGCATCAGTAGAACAAAAAGAGATCCTACAGTATGGGAGAATATATTCATATATGACGTATCCGATAAGGGTTGACATCCAAAATATATAAAGAACTCATGCGCCTTAACAAACGAAAAGCAAATGATTCAATTAAGAAATGGGCAGAGGACATGAATAGACACTTCTCTAAAGAAGAAATTCAGATGGCCAACAGGCACATGAAAAGATGCTCCACATCGCTAATCATCAGAGAAATGCAGATTAAAACCACAATGAGATATCACCTCACACCAG
The DNA here is from genome assembly GCA_029783875.1 of Phataginus tricuspis. Taxonomy (NCBI): domain Eukaryota; kingdom Metazoa; phylum Chordata; class Mammalia; order Pholidota; family Manidae; genus Phataginus; species Phataginus tricuspis. Next base: position 38,328,435 of record JAQQAC010008350.1, on the reverse strand, counting down.
TGAGGATGGCCAACATCCAAAACACAAACAACAACAAATGTTGGCGAGGATGTGGAGAAAAGGGAACCCTCCTACACTGCTGATGGGAATGCAAATTAGTTCAACCATTGTGGAAAGCAGTATGGAGGTTCCTCAAAAAACTCAAAATAGAAATACCATTTGATCCAGGAATCCCACTCCTAGGAATTTACCCTAAGAATGCAGCAGCCCAGTTTCAAAAAGACCAATGCACCCCTATGTTTATTGCAGCACTATTTACAATAGCCAAGAAATGGAAGCAGCCTAAGTGTCCATCAGTAGATGAATGGATTAAGAAGATGTGGTACATATACACAATGGAATATTATTCAGCCATAAGAAGAAAACAAATCCTATCATTTGCAACAACATGGATGGAGCTAGAGGGTATTATGCTCAGTGAAATAAGCCAAGCTGAAAAAGACAAGTATCAAATGATTTCACTCATATGTGGAGTATAAGAACAAAGAAAAAAACTGAAGGAACAAAACAGCAGCAGACTCACAGAACCCAAGAACGGACTAATAGTTACCAAAGGGAAAGGGACTGGGGAAGATGGGTGGGAAGGGAGGGATAAGGGGGAAAAAGGGGCATTACAATTAGCAGATGTAATGTTGGGGGGGCCGGGGAGGGCTGTACAACTCAGAGAAGACAAGTAGTGATTCTATAGCATCTCACTACGCTGATGAACAGTGACTGTAATGGGGTTTGTGGGGGTGACCTGATGAAGGGGGTAGTTTAATAACCATAACATTGCACATGTAACTGTAGATTAATGATACCAGAATAAATTACTTAAAAAAAGCAGCTACAGAGAAATTAAATATTACAAGTGAGGAATAATTATAAATACCTTGGCTGTCATCAGACACAATGGAGTCTAAAAGGAAACAACACATTTTTCAAGTCGTGAAAGGAAAAACAAAAACAAAAACAGTCAACTGAGAAATCTATATCCATTGAAAATATCCTTTAGGAATGAAGATGAATTCAGGGCATTTTGAAAAGAAGTAAAACAGAGTTTTTGTCCCCAGCTTACCTACCTTAAAATATTACTAAATGAAGTTCTCTAGCCATAATATAAATGATAAAAGAAGGAAACTTGAAACATCAGGGAAGAGAAGAGTAAAAATGGGGTAAATGTGATAGACCATTAACCTCCTTAGTTTTCTTATTATGTGAGATTACTGAATTAAAAATTATAACATTATCTGGTGTGAGTCTCTGTATATTTAATGGAAATACTTAAAACAATAAAAACAATACATTATAAAGGAGGATTGCAAAGACCCTTAAATTGAAATCATTCCAACACTTTATTTGAACTAATAAAATGTTTACAGCAGTATTATATAAGAATTCTATGTATTTATTATGTATTTATAATGTGATGGTAGAGAAACCACTGAAATCTAGGAGATAAACTCTGTAAATAAATAAAAACACAGGCATCTCCATGGAATTATGGTGAGTGAAAAAATTCAGTCTCAAAAGCTTGAATACTCTGATACTGTTTATATAAACTTCTTGAAATGACAGAATTATAGAGATGGAGAATAATATAGTGGTTGATAGATATTAGGGACACAATGTTGTTGGATTGCAGAGTTTATAGGTCAGTGTAGAAAGCATGACTGTTTTATATTAACTTCTTAGAAATGAATAGTTATTTTTCAAATTTTCTTTAATATTCCTCAGTAAAGTTTCTTTCTTTGTGGCTTATAATTCACTCATTAATTAATGATCAATATTTTTATTGAAGTGTATGTATTTGAGATGCAATATTATATTGGTTTCAAGTATACAACATAGTGATTCAACAGTTAGATACATTATTAAATACTTCCCCTAACTAGTGTAGTACCTGTCAACATAAAAAGATGTAACAGAACTATTAGCTATATTCTCTATGCTCTACTTTCATCCCCATGACTAAGTTATATTATGATTGAGATTTTGTGCCTCTTTATCTATCCCCTTTACCTGTTCCCCCACCCACCCCCATCCCTTCCCCATGATAACCATTAGTCACTTCTCAGTGTCCGTGAGTCCACTAGAGTTTCCAGTTTTCATCAAATAGTCATCTTTAATTTATTCATGTATACATTCCTATTTTTGTTTGCTATTTTAAATGGTAATAAATTCTGTTGGGAAGGAAAGGACTGTCACAGGGAAGTCAGATATAATGAGACAAGAGACCAAAGTCAAGAAAGCAAAGTTTTAAAACACTGCATAGAGTAGCAGAGCGGGCCTGCCTAGGATAAGACAGGCAGGCGTGGATGCTCATTCTGAGGCTTCTTTTATGTGGTTTTTGGCAGGGCACAGAGGTCCTTGATTGACAGCTGTCAGCTCTCTAGGCTTGTTCTGGTTGGTGAAATGGGGACAGGGGCTGTGCTGTGCTTGTGCTTCTGATGTTTCCTATCTCGGGGGACCCTGGACATTTGCTGAGTCACTCTTGGACCCTGTGGCTTCATCTGATTAACTCTTTAAGTCATTTCTGGCTTTCTGGTTCTATTTGATCAACTCCCTGAATCATCTTTGGGGGGACCCTTTCTCCTTTTCATCGCACTCATTTCTGTCTTTCTGCCTAGCAATTCTATTTATTATTAGTTTATTACTATGTATATATAAGAATTATACTGACTTTTATATTTTCATTGCATCTAATCTTACTGAATGCACATGTTGATATTATTTTTCAGTAATTTCTATTGGGAATTTCATTTTTTTATGGGTTGAGTTTGTTCTCCTCAGTTCTTGCTGAAACAAAGAATTGAAAGGCAGAAACAAAATATCAAAGCAGAGCAAAAGGTTTATTTGAATACACTCCAAAGTAGGAACAGGCCAGGATCAGGGTAGACAAAGGCCCCAAACTTTTAGGGGAGGGTTTATTTATCATGACCTATCTGGGAGGCACTTCATTGATTGACAGGGTGAGATTATTAGATTGAAAGCTCTAATTACACACCAATTCCTCTTGGTGTGCGTGTCTTTTCCCAAAATATACACAAAAATGCCCATGAGGGAGAGGAGGCAAAACAACAATTTTATTTTAATGAGACTATGATGAGATGTGGTTTAGGCCATTCTTAGTTTTGATCATCTGCCCCCACATTGGGATCAGGTTAGGAACAGTTTAGACTGGTCCCAATAGGCAAAGACATTCTCTCCCTGAAAAGCCTTTGTTGTCTTCACACGGGCCCCTCTGCCTGGGTAGAGTATGGACAGTTTTTTCCTTGTACCTTAGCTTTCCCTTCCTTGGCTGCTTATTCCTGTCTTTCTACCTAACAATTTCATATACACACAATCATTTTTCTTGTATATCAAATTCGAATAGCTATTATTTATTTACTTTTGTCCAGTAGGTTGGTTAGCAATGTGAAGTAATCTGGTGAGGAAGCCATATTTGTTTTATTACAGATATGGAAGGATGATCTGTCTCTTTCCCTTTTCTTTTTCCCTTTGTACCTCTGATTTCATTTTTTCTCCACTTCTGTATTTTTCCTGATAAATTTTGCTCATTTACATTTTCCTAAAAATGAGTAGGTTACATGAGAATATTCAAATTTTTTTTTCTTATTTAAGTCAGATAATCTAAGTAACATTTAATTTTATAAACTATTTCTTTTTATTACTTCAATTTTGTGCATTTTCATTTTTTATTATTAAAATGTATTGAATTACCTTGAAATGTATGCATTTTTGTTTTTTTTTTTAACTTACACAATCATATACATTTTTATTTTTATATTTAACTTCCAAGTCATTCATGTAGGGCAGGGACCTGGGGCAAGCATCATAGTTAACTTTTCCTACCTGTGATGAAAAATGCTGATATATAAACAGTATGGTAAGAACAAGAAGGATCCCATGTTAAAGCTAAGATTCTATTTTAAAAACCAGGAAGTTAGGAAGTAAGATTCCTAACATATTCTTTAACAAACAAACAGCAACTCAGTTTACTTTGGGGGCAGGGCAGGTTGTCTTGATTGGTATGTTCCCAGAGGGGAGCTGCAGTCCTGGAGAGGAAATAACCAATTTCTTGTGTTAAATTAATTTTGAAGAATTACCTGGAGGAATGTAAATAGAAGAGAAGAAACTAAATGTCTCTCACTGGAGATAAGCATTTTGAGACCACTTTACAAGTCTATACCCACTGGCCCTTTGAAAAATCCTTAAAAGAGGGAACCCTCAGCCTTTTAGCATGTCTCTTCTCTGAGGATGCCTGCATTTTTTTCTCTCTTTAAGTGCATAACTTTAAATAAAGCTTTCCCATTGCTCAACTTAACTGCGTTTCGTCTCTCTGCATTTTTCCAGTGGTAAACTGAAAACCGCTTCTTTGCTATTTCATTCTGTCTTTACTTAACTCTCCTCTTTACTCCTGTTAAGTAGGGAGGGACTGCTGAAAGCTCAGATTTGGACCTGCAAGTTGTGTGGGTGATCTGGATGGAACTGCAGCTGCAGCAGCCTGCCTAAAAATCTTTCTCTGGGAAGTTTTCAGGACACAATCTCACTTCATCCTGTGCTCCACAGCTCCCCACATCCTGGGGTAGTAGGGGCTAGCCCCCACACAGTGCAGATCCAAGCGCACATGGGATGACAAGTGACCCTAGCTTTAACAGATGGCAAGGGAACCTGCCATGAATCAAGAAAATGCTTAGCAAACTTTCCCTCTGCACCTCTGCATTTTCCTGTTCTAAGCCACATGCAAGTCAGCTACCATTCCCTGCTACTCTTGCTTTAATGAATTCCTTCTATTACCTACACTCTTCCAAACTGCTTGAGAATCCTTTCTCATTCAGTCAAGAACCCTCCCCTGTCCAGGTTGAGGTTTCACTTGGTGGACAGAGAGAGACCTCCCAGACAGAGCTGCCTGGCAACCTCATGAATAGTTTGCTCTAAATATGTTTCCTTAATTTTTCTCTTAATAAATTTACTTAAAAAAATCGGTTAAGTATTTTCTCAAAATTTCTCTGTCTCTCTCAAGGATATTCTTTCAAAATAGAGAATTTTCTTCCTGAACAGTATCTTAATGATATTGAATAAATTATGAGATTTAAAATTCTAGTAATGAATATCCTCATTTACAAAGTACAATTTTTCATGTCAATACCTTTTTGCATAATAGAGTGCCTAAAATGTTATATAAATGGTTGATTTTGTACTTTAATCACTTTTTTATTTTTAATTTATCTAAGATATGGTAGACATAGTAGAATTAGTATTTTAATCCAGAGTTGAACTCAAGAGACTGTACACTTAACTATTATACCACATTGCTTGAGGATGTTGTTTAATTGTGTTTGACTGAATTTATCTGGGTTCCATTATATCTAAACAGTGATGATCACAGGAAAAAACTGTCACTGTCTCTGTCTTGTTAGGAAATATCAGGCTAAACAAAGTTCAGTTTCTCTTTACTTTAAAATTTTTCATCAAAATATCAATGGTTTAATTATTTCTATATTCAGTGATGTTATCATTGTGTAAAACATTTTAAGAATTGGATACATTTTAGTGCCATTCAGAAATATATTTTTAATTCATTAGGAACTAGCTTGCCACAAAGAAAAATGACACTTTATTGCTTCTTTAATGAGTAGAAGTAACATAATTGGCCTAACCCTATAGGAATTCTAAACAAAAACAAGAAAGTGGGGCTCTCAATGGGAGCTCATCAATGTTACAAATACACAAAAAAGAATAGTCTATTGTTTTCCAGACAGTTTCTGAAAATTAATCTAGTGCTTTGCTGAATAGAGCTCGGACATGCCCCGTTGGACCGTTTGGCAAAAAATCTGAAGACTCTTATCCAAGGAAGTTAAAAAGTGGCAAAGTGGGAGTCACAGTTGGGCTTGCTGCTCATTCAGGAAGCCCCACCCTTCTCAGCTCTCAGTGGAGAAAAGGAGGCTCCAGAGTGGGGAGGAAATGTGGGGGGAGATATTGGAGATACATTCTGTGGGTAAAATTGAAATATTTGTAGAATCTCTCACCTGGCTTTAGTGCATTTCCATATCAGTAGGGGTTCTCAAGGGGAGGAGATTACTCTATATCAATAGGTAATTACAAGGGCTAGCGAGGGACCCTAGATGAGGGTGGAATTTTTACTCTGCTGCAGTAGCCAGGTTGAGAGAGATGCAGGAAAACTGCTTGTAAGCAATAAATGGGTTTCTTAAACTTCATTTCTCCCTTTGACTGATTTCAGTTTCAAAGGTATTCTGCCCTGGGATTTCCCTTCCCCATGGAGTTATATCTGGTAGTAGTCGGCAGGACCTCTGAACCCAAAATCTGTCTACGTTGGTGTGACCCTTGGGCAGGATGGCCCTAGACGTGGTGAGAGATGCCTGGAACCATCCTTGTGGATAGTGTGGAGGCCACAATGGCCACAGTGGTAGAAGGTGCAGCTTCACCCAGGAAGCCCCTACCAGTGGGGCTTCCAATGCAGGAGCTCCTAGTGGGAAATTGGTCTAGGGTAAAGCACCTCCTAGAGGGCTGGGGCCTTCACCAGAATTAGGGATGTGTGGAGACACTGGAAGCTGTGGAATTAGCCCTCCATGAGATAGAAGGCTGCTTAGAGGCCCTGAGTGGCCATGTAACAGCTGGCATTGTAGGATCATTTTTCATCTAGATAGTGGAGAGGCTTATCGAGAAGAGAGATTTTGACATGGCTTGGAGGAGCAAGGTGATAACTTATGGGATGCCCTTAAGGAAGAGAGAGAGTTATTGAGAAGACAGGTCACACTCCCTTAAGATTCCTTAGCAGTGGTGAGGGGGAATGCAGCAGGATAAGCCATGTTGCAGAAGGTCATGGGGGAGGGGGAGGGGAGAGGATGAGGAGGTGGCACCGAGGGCCAATCTGCTACAGAGGCCACCGTCCAAGACACCAGCTTCTCCTGTATTAAAGGCCCACATGGCTGTAATTAAAAAATAAAAATTAAACAACTGCAGCCTCCTGAGGGGGAGGAGCCACCCTCTCCCCAGGTAGTGGAGCACTCTGTACTGCACCCCTATACCCAGGATGAGCTGGTGGATGTGAGCATCTGGTATAGGCAGAAGCCATCAGAATCTCTGCCTACATAGCTTTTACAACTCTAGGATATGGGGGTAGAATACATTGTTATGTTAGGTCCTGAAATGAGTAGACTGGCTTCCCTGATGTCTCACCCTTCCCTCCAGCAGTGGTTGCAAAGTGCATGCTATGCCTTAGGGAATCAGACATTTCTGTATTGGCTGACATCTGCCATCAGGGCAGTTCGGCCTAAATAGGGTGATTTACCTTTCCCACTCGTTGGAAAACATAGTAGAGCACCAAAAGGTGTTGAAGAAATTGGGCATGATAAATATCATTTATAATATGGACCCCCAGGGCCCCAGTAAGGAGTTGTTCGTGGTAGAAATGAGAAATGTGATGTGCATACAGCTCCCATATCTCTCTTTGGGTACCTAGTAATTACTCTTGCCCCCCACATAGGGCAACCCATAAGTGAGGCTACTTATACTTTAGCAGATCTGGTGGGGGTTGAAACAATGAGGGCATGGAGGGAACTATAGGCTATGACTGAAAGGAGAGGTGCAAAAGGCCCCATGAAAGTCTTGAGGACCCAGATGTGGGTTGATTTGATAAAGGCTGGGGTAGTGAAAGAAAAGTTTGATGGGCAACCAAATAGGATATTGTTAGAACTGTGGCACCAATTAAAGCCAGAGCAGCAGGCCCAGCCACTGAGGTCCAGGACATGGAAACCGGAGTCAAAGTCTAATGTCTGGCCTGTGTCCCTGCATAACTTCCTGGGGAAGAGTACTCAGGATTCACATGGGTCCTCACCCCCATAGGACGATGATTGGGTATTGTGGTTTGACTGAGGGTGGGGGTCAAGGTCCCCACCTTGGGGGATGTGGTGGGGACCAGAGGCCACATGTAGAATTAGAAATTCATTGGTCCTCTGTAAATGTACAACATGTCCTGGAGCTGGTGGACACAGAAGCTGAGTGTTCTCTTATTTATGGCAACCATGAGCGTTTTCCCAGACCCCTGCTGTGATAGCTGGCTATGGGGGTAAGGCAATTAGAGTGAAGAAAGCCTAAAGCCCATGAGAGATAGGATATTCACTACCCAAAGGAGTATACTGTGTTCATTTCTCCCATCCCTGAGTATATTTTGGGTGTAGATATCTTGCAGGGCGTGTGGTTACAGACCACTGCAGGTGAGTTCAGACTGAGGGTACATGCAGTAAAGGCAGTTCTTAGGGGACATGCTAAGCACACACCTGTAGCTCTGCCTGTGCATCAGTAGGTGACAAATTCTAAGCAGTGTAAATTGCCTGAGAGGAAACAAGGAAATTGGAGAAACTCTATAGGAGTTGAAGAAGGTGGGCATTATAAAGCCCACTCATAGTCTTTTTAATTCCCCAGTGTGGCCAGTGAAAAAGCCAGATGGCTCCAGGCATATGACTGTGGACTACAGGGAATTGAATAAAGTCACACCCCCTTTGCATGCTGCTGTCCCCTGTACAGCTGCCCTTATGCACACACTCAGTCATGAACTGGGGACATATCATTATGTTGTAGACCTTGCTAATGCTTTCTTCTGTATTGACATAGCGCAGGAAAGTCAGGAACACTTTGTTTTCATGTGAGAAGGCCGACAGTAGACACTCACTGTCCTTCTGCAGGGATACCTCCACAGTCTCACCATTTGTCATGGACTTGTGGCCCAGGACTTGGCCACATGGAAGAAACTGCAAATGGTGCAGCTGTATCACTGCATTGATGATTATTAGGCTCATGTCTGATTGTCTTGCAGATTTAGAATGGGCAGTTCCTGGACTGCTGCAACATCTACAGGAGAAAGGATGGGCTGTGAACAGCACCAAAATTCAGGGACCTGGTTTGTCCGTAAAATTCTTGTGGGTTGTCTGGTTGGGTAAAACTAAAGTTATTCCTGAAGCAGTCATAGCCAAGATCCAGGTTTTCCTTACCCCTACCACTGTGACCATCTTACAAGAGGTTTTGGTTCTTTTGGGCTACTAGAGAGTGTTTATCTTGCACTTGGCACAAATTCTGAAGCCCTTATACCAGTTGGTAGGAAAGAGCATCAGGTGGGACTGGGGTGAGACCTAAGCTGCTTCTTTTAATGCTGTTAAGTGAGCAGTCAAGGCCATACAGGCCTTCAGTGTAATTGACTCATCAAGGCCCTGTGAGCTAGAGGTTCATGTAACCAAAGACGGTTATTTATGGGGTCTTTGGCAGTGGCTTGTATGGACAAACCAACTTACTGGATTCTGGTCACAACTATGGAAAGAAGCAGAAGTCCAGCACACCCTGATAGAGAAGCAACTGTCTGTGGTGTACCATGCCTGGCTGCCTAGGGAGCCCATCAGTGGAACAGCTCTAACCAAGGTAATAACTATCTATCACATCGTGGGGTGGGTGTGAGACAGACCCTAAAGCCATAGAGTGGCATGGCACAGATGCCTACACCGGCCAAATGGGGTGCATATTTATAGCAGCATAGTGCTCTCTCTAGTAGCCCCTTAAGAGAACTCCAATGCTTACTGGGGCCAGTGACATATACCAGTGGAAAGCAGGAAGAACTTACTTTGGTAGCTGAGAGTGCTTATCGGGGGGAAAAAGACCCTATACCTGAAGATGCTTGGTACACAGACAGCTCCAGTTGTGGGCAGCCCCAGAAGTGGAGGGCTGTGACTTTCCATCCTAAAACTGAGACAATATGGATGGAGGATGGAGAGGGGAAGAGCAGCCAATGGGCTGAGTTGTGGGCCATATGGCTTGTGATCACTCATGAGCCCACCCCTATAGTTGTCTACACTGACAACTGGGCCGTCTATTGGGGCTTGACCCTGTGGCTATCAACATGGTACCATGCCAACTGGATGGTTCGTCACCTGCCCCTTTGGGGGCAAGAGTTGTGGCAAGACCTATGGTCCTCTGGTCAGACTAAGACTCTTACTGTATATCATGTGACTGGCTACTTGCCTTTGACATCCCCAGAGACTGATGAGCAGACATATCAATCTAGGTGCATTGGCTAGAAGGAAAGCCTGCCTTTGATGTAGCCCAATGGTTACATCAGTGTTTGTTGCACATAGGGCAAAAGACAATGTGGGCTGTATCCTGTCAGTGGGGCTTGTCGCGGACCTTTGAAGAAGTCAGCAGAGCCCAGAAGGAATGCCTGTGTGCTCTAAAAGGGACTTACACTGAGTCCTGCAGCAACATGGGACAATAATAAGGGGGGTGATATCCCTTGTAAGGTGGCAAATAGACTAGATTGGGCCTCTCCCATATTAGGATATCAGTATGCCATGACTTGTGGAGGCACGGCCACTGGAATATTGGTTGCTTTTCCTGCACATCACACAGATGAGCAAACCAGCAAGAGGGGCCTAGAGCATCTTCTTTGCAGCCTGTGACCAGCTGCAGTTGATTGAGAGCGATCAAGGCATCCACTTTATTGGACATGCATTACGAGGATGGGTGCAGCATTTAAGAATAAAGTGGAAGTTTCATGTACCATAAATCCCTACAGGGGCAGGCAAAATAGAGTGGTACAATAGTTTGTTGAAATCTGGCCTGAAGTTGGACACCAATAGTCTTCAGGGTTGGTCAGTTTGCTTATGGACAGCCTACAGCATTTGAATGAGAAGCCCTGAAAAGGAGCCTTGAGCGTGGATATGTTAACACATTTTGCTGTCTCTCCTATACAACTTTATGTGGAAACCAAAGAGGAGTTATTGAAGTCAGGATATGGTTGGTAGAGCAACATCCTGCTGTCAGCCCCTACTGCATTAAATCCTGGAACACTGTTGAGTGGATGTGGCCCTAGAAATTTCAACACATGGATCAATAATGGCTGGCCCTTCTGGCAATTTAGGGTAAAGGCCTGGAAGCTGGCTTCTTGTGTATTCCTGGGGTAACAGCAGAGTGGCCCCCAAAAATCAAGGTAGTGTACCCAAAACATCTAGGAGGTAAGAGCTTCTTATGGTGAAGTTTTATTTTATCTTTATGGTTGGTATCCCTATAGTTTGTTGAAATTTGGCATGAAGTCAGACACCAATAGTCTTGCAGCAACATGGGACAATACCTCCCATATCCCTATATATTTGACCCATCTGTAACTCCCACAGGGAGGGGGGTGAAAGTCTGTTATATTAGACCAGGGCGAGATCCCATTCCTGCCACTGTCCTACCACAGGACAACTCTCTTACATGCATCCTACCTGATGGACAAGATTTGCCTATTCTGGTGTCATTAAAACATGTATCTTATTGCTCTTAAGGTTATTTTTTTCTGTAGTCCCTTTGTCCTGGATACATCCCCTGGCTGCAGCTGCCACATGATGATTGCTCTGAACTCCCTACCTGTTCAGCTACTGACTGGTTGTGGATTGGGCAAGCTATGGACTTAAGGACTTTGAATTTAGCTGAATCCTCTGGTTTGAGGATTATCATGATTTTACGTTATTAGTCTGGTTACAATTCTCAATTTTCTCACACAGGGACCATTGTGGAAGATGCGGAATGAGTACATTGTGATATGAGATCTTTGGAGGCATGGCCTGTGGGTAAAATTGCAATATTTCCAGAATCTCTCCCCTGGCTTTAGTGTATCTTCATATCAATAGGTGTTTCCAAGGGTGAGATAAGTAGTCCACCTCCATATCAATAGGTAATTACAAGGGCCAGCAAGGAACTTGAGAGGTGTGGAGTTTTTTACTCTGCTGCTGGCATTGGGAGGAGAGAGATGCAGGAAAACTGCTTGCAAGCAATAAATAGGTTTCTTAAACTTTATTTCTGCCTTTAACTGATTTTGGTTTCAAAGGTATTTTGCCCTGGGATTTCCCTTCTTCTGGAATTACACATTCTTAGAATAGTTTAAAGAAGTCTCAGCAGAGACAGGTGGAATTGATGACCCTGGGGAAAGAAGTAGACTTCACAGGACTCAGAATTTTTACCCCCATTTTACTCAAAAACCCCTATTGAAATGAATATCCTAAGACAGCTTTGCTGTCATAGTCTTTATTGTTCTGGTTGACATTTATCTGAGAAGTTTCATGTGTCCAGTAAAAAATGTTCTGTCTATGACCCAGTAGTGTCACAAGTAGAACTTGGGTGTTCCATTTTTTTTTAATGAAGTAAGGTTGACATATTATATTAGTTATGCTAAGTGGAGTAAGTCAAACAAAGGCAAATGCTACATGATTTCACTTATTTGTGGAATCTAAAATCAAAACAAACTAAAAAAGGACTGGGGTAGGTTTAAGAGCTTTTATTTGTTCTCTGTTTTGTTCCTGTTCAAGTTTAATAGATATGGTTCTTTGATTTTTCCTTCATAAGTATATTTTATAGAAAGAATAGCCACTTGTTTAATGGACATGAAAACCAAAAATTCCTCTTTGTTTTCATGTCTGAATCTTTAGCTCCTTGAAAATAAGAAGTAATTAAAAAAAAGAATAACAGAGCATCATATCATTTTACAAGCTGCACATTCAATTGAAGGAAAGCATTAAAGTTGCAGCTGTTATGCTTTTAAAAGAACATTTTAAGCTATTGTTCATATTTGGAAAAATGGATATTAGCTGAGGAATCATAATTTTCTCTAGTTTTCCCACTTCTTCTGTTGACTCCCAAAATACATTCCTGAGAGAAGTGGGATCATTCTTTTATTATTTGTTCCCTTTCTTCTTAATGAAAAGAATCCACAATGATTTCTGTGGAAGTATATATTTAAAAAATTTTTTTTATTTTAAAAATTAATATTAATGAGCAATGAATAGATTAAAAATCAGCAAATAATCATAACTGACATTTTCCAGAAGCTTGTTTAAGAGAGACTTAATTTAAAAATTTAAAGCAAAGAGACAAACCAAAAAAGTGGAACATTCAAAAATCATAGTGTAGAAAATGATACCTTCTTTCTTAATAAGGTCTATACAATAATGAGAGAAACATACGGAATGGAAAAGAGCATGGATCTTGAAGTAACTTAAGGTTTGGTTGAAATTAAGACTGAGCTATAAAGCCCCATAAAATAGAAAACTCAAGGAGGTAGTAGATGTTATATAAAAAATTAAAAACAATACAGAAAGGAGATATCAAAACATATGTAATAATTATGTTATCATTGGGAATACTTAAGTTCTGTGAAATGAATTGTGTAAAAATGTGTAATATTAGTGAAATATTCAAACCCATTAAATTATTATTTATAAATCACATATGTTCTGGCAAATAATATATATATATAAATATATATTCATTTTACTGTTACATATGGAATTTTTAAATGCATGTTAGTCAACCTAAAAAATATCACTGCTATATTAGAAAAAGGTTTTGTTTATATGCAAAAAAGTGAGGGTGGCTTCTGACCATAAAGATATTAAATAGCAAGTACCTGGGGTTGCAAGCACTTCTTTATTGACATATCATTGAGTTTTACACAGTTATTATGAACATTATTTACAGAAAAGACCAAACTGGGGAGAAAACACATAGTAATCCAATTGTTCCCTCAAAGCTGGATTAATAGCACATTCCCTAGGAATTTAGATAAAGCCACCTGAGAATGAAAGGAAAGAAAATAGTGAAGAAATACTGACCAACTTGATCTGGATTCACCAGTCTGTGCCCACTTTTCCAATAAGCAAATAGCTCTCAAAATAATTTAATGACAATGCAACTACTGCAAGTCATTACTGACTTAACTTCATTATGAATTGTTATAGATTGTTTTTCTGTCATAGATTTTTATGGTGAAAATATGAAAGTGTTTGATTATGGTCCACTGCCCAAGAACCCAATGGATATTTCAGAACATATAGGGACTACTTTACCTCTGTAAAATCTGGCACATTCTCACTGCATATTCATATTTGACCTCAAAATTAAAGATGAGGAATATGAACCAGTATTTATTTCAGAGGGATTATTTTAAATGAGAAACATTTGTGTTACCATTTAGAGTAATGTTACTTTTCCCCTCCTCTTAAAAAAACAAAAAGAAAGCCTGTGAGCACTGTAAAAATTCACAGAAAAGTTCATTTCTGTCCTACTAAATAGATGCTCTTTAAATTTTTCTATTTTATTATGGTAAGAATTTTATTGTATTTTGTCAGGATTCTTTGCTGAGAACTTTCTAAAAATGTCTGTGGAATTGTCCATATGTTATTCTAAACAATAATTTTAACCCTTCATTCCCTTATATTTCCTATACTTTACCCTCACAGAATAACCATTACTTGAATATTTTCATACATTTGTTTCTGAAAGAAGTTAGTGTTTCAAAACATATTATCTATACATGTATATTCTCTTGTTCTGTTCCCTACTTACTTCTCTGACATACCAACTTCAGAACATGGGATAAAATAAACCCGAGTGTACTCCCTCTAAAACTCTTCTTTCCCTCAAATACTCTCCCCTCCTCCACCAGTTTTATTAATTACAACTACACATTTCTGCTCTTGTTCTTCAAAATGAAATTCGGCCTTGCACTGATTTCATGGGTCTTTTAACTAATGTAGAAAGAAAGCATGCTAATAAAATTGAGAAAACCTCAAAAAGGTCATTTGAAATTATTTTCCATTTTTCTGAAAACTCTTGTTTCTTTGTTTTAGTAGTCAGTATGAGTTTTAATGAATTGTTGGAGTCACTACAAGTAGTTTAGCGAAATTTTTAAGCCCTGATATATAACTATTTTAAATGATACTTATATACCTTGAGAGGTTGATTTTCTTATTTTTGCTTTTACCTTGTATGATTTTTTATTTGGAGAGGAAAATGAGCCTTAGGAAATATTTAAAAATTTTCCCATAACCACAGTCATGAGAGCTCTGAGATAATCTGAATCCAGAGATTTCATTTTAGAAATGTCATGCTGTCATCTCTCTTCCCTTTTCATTCTATCTTACCCATATTTTTATAATCTATCTTCCCACTGATCAGTCTACCTATATATCTATCATTCTATTAATCTGACCAACTTTTGTATATATCTCTATCTATATACTTAGATATAATTACTATATCTCTCCTAATGTTCAACTGATAAAGATGTTGGAGCAGCTGGACAATATAAACCAAATATGGTTCAAATATAATGTTTTTACACATTATGTGTGGATATTATGTAATGAGAGCTTCCAGGAAATCAAAAAGGCAATACATAAAATCAAGTTGTCTGTGTTTAGAAAAAAAATACATTTCCTTATAAAAGTTATTATAAGAAACTTTCCTCACACACACATACACACACAGGAGCAAACTCTAACCCATGTAATATGTTTGATGTAAAAGCATATAAAATGTACTATGTAATAAATGTTCTGAGAAGGGAGAAGCTCTGCCAGTGCACCTGAAATATGATCTATGTACAATGCATAGCTATTGGGTAGAGAAATTATCACTCATAGGAAAGAAACATACTATAAATTAGAGTAAATGAAATAAATGTCATTCAGCAAAAGTTACATCGAAGGAATAGGTCTGAATTATTTAAATATGCCTGGTTAAGGTATGCTTCGTTTGTTTTTGTTTCTACTAGAACATCTGCCAGAGAAACCCAAATAAATTCGCCTGTTACTCTTTGACTTCGTGTAAATTAAAAGTTGTGTACCTTAAGGACATTAAAAATATTCCTTAGCAGAACCTTATTTTTATTGCGAAGCTATGTTAACTTCTGAGAACTTGACATTAAGAGAATTGATGAATGGGATTTTAAAATTATATATATATATATATATATATATATGCATATATATAAAACTCTAAAATTATGAACACTTCTCAGTTAAATTTCAAATAAAAGCCATAAAGTTTAACTTATATCAGCCATTTTATTTCAGAAAAAGAATCTATGAAATGGAAAGAAATCTCTAAAAGAGGACACTAAGAAAGTCTCAATTGCTAAAGTAGGTCAAGAGCAATTAAATTGCCTGCTTAACATGTCTACTCATAATTCAGTTATTCCTATATGCTGTATTTTTACAAAGGTCCTTTGAAAATATTGCTCTTTTGTTTTTATAAGCTATTAAAGACACATTAACACACATTTCTTTTTGCCGGTCAACCATTTTCTTTCATTATGAAAATCATTTTGTTGAGACTTGATTTAATGAATAGACTGTATTCATTAGGGCAACTGACCAACTCAAGAATCCCCACTGTTATTCAAAAGAAGTAGCTCCTGGAGTTTTGTGTTTAAGTCACCCTATTTTCCCTGGTTCATAAACCATGAAAAGTTTTATTTTATTCAGTATTATTCTTGGCTATCTGACTGAATCACTTTCCCAGGAATGAGACATATGGGTGAGTTATATCTTCTCTATCAATATTCTTTCTTGAAAGAAATTTTTTTTTTTAATTGCCAATATGGGGATTTTCTAGACCAGGCATTTATATATGCCTATTATACAAATGTGTCATACCAAATGGACGTAAACTTTCCTGCTTCTTGTTATCAAAATCTATGAGGAAAATAATATTAGCAAAGTTCTTTAAAAAATCTAAAATATGCATATATTTGCAAGGTTACTATGATTTAATTGTTATGACTATAATAATTCTAGAACCTAAAGGACTGTAAATAAGCACTTTCAAAGAGCCATTTCTTCTACTATGTAGCCTGTCTTCTGCACTATGTTGGTTTCAGTGTCCTTAGGTGTAGGAGGGACTCTCTTCTGGACAATTTTAGATAGCAACCTCTTGAGGAGTGTGGGGTGGGGTTTGGTAGATGAAAAGTTCATCTTTCTTAATAGCAGCTGTTAGATCAAACCTTTATGCACTACAAAAGTAGTTCTTTACCTGAAGCCATAATGAGATTTAATCCATGACCTTTGATGGGGAACAGAAAGATTGCAACTTTATGTTCATTAATATCTAACAAAAA
Organism: Phataginus tricuspis; assembly: GCA_029783875.1. Taxonomy (NCBI): domain Eukaryota; kingdom Metazoa; phylum Chordata; class Mammalia; order Pholidota; family Manidae; genus Phataginus; species Phataginus tricuspis. The sequence goes on along the minus strand of JAQQAC010008350.1, from coordinate 38,311,514 downwards.
CATAATACATCTTAAATAGATATACACAATGGAAAGTAGTATGGGAGTACCCCCACTTGTTGCCAATTAAAATGGTGTATATTTTCATATTGCATTATATCTCATTTAGGTATCTTGAAATACATTTACAATCATTACCTCTATATTTTTATTACTATAAGATGAATATAATAAAATATGTATGCTATAATTTTATGTATTATAACATTTATTATTGTATTATAATTTATTATAATAGTTTGTATACATTTATATTATATTTTGTATTACCAATTTTGCTACAATAATTCATTTTATGTTACCAATATGCATAAATAACTGCATTTTTAATGGTTTGGATATATTTTGATTAATATGTTTCACTATAATCAGACTCTTTGTAATCCTAAGCATTTTATTTTATGAATTTATAAAAATTATAGTGAGTATCCAGGCAAAAAAAGCAAAACCAGACAAATGGGACTACATCAAACTTGAAAGGTTTTGTTCATCAAAGGATACAATCAACAGAGTGAAAAGGAGAACATATTTGCAAATCGTACATCTAATAAGGGATTAATATCCATAATAGATATTCAACAATCTAGAATTCAACAACAAAAAATAATCCAACTAAAAAATGGGGAAAGTACTTAAATAGATATTTCTCCAAAGATGATATACAAGTATATTAAAAAATGCTCAAAATTACTTATAATCAGAAAGTGCAAAGAAAACTACAATCAGCTATCACCTGAGACACATTGGAATGGCTACTGTTAAGAAAACAGAAAATAACAAGTGTCAGCTGGGATGTAGAGAAGTTGAAAACCTGTGGATTATTGGTGATATTGTAAAATAGGATAACTACCATGGAAAACAGTACATCAGTTCTTCAAAGAAATAAAAGTAGAATAACTTATGATCCAGCAATCCCTATTCTGGGTATATGTCCAAAAGAATTAAAATCAGATTATCAAAGCTATATTTGCACACCCATTTAACAGCAGCACTATTCACAACAGCCAAGAAGTGGAAGCAACACGTGTCCATCCATCAATGAAAGAGTGAATAAATGACTGCAGTTTATACACACTGGAATACAACGCAGCCTCACAATGGAAGGAGATTCTGTCATATGCTACAACATGGATGAACTTTGGAGACATCATGCTAAGTGAAATAAGCCAATCACAAAAAGGACATAAAGTTTATGATTCCAATTACATGATGTATCTAAAGTAGTAAAATTCATAGATATAGAAAGTAGAATGATGGTTACCAGGAGTTAGGCATAGAGGGTAGGAAGGAAAGAAGAGTAAGTGTTTAATCTGTATAGAATTTCATTTCTACAAGCTGAAAAGTTCTGGAGGTCTGTTTCACAGCAATGTACATATACTTAACAGTACTGTACACTACAATGGCATTAATATGGTAAATATTATGATATGTATACCGTACCACAACATAAAAAATATGTAAGAAGTTGTGGGCTTCATCTGGTGTTTTAGTTTGGTGTGCAAATAGTTACAAATCCCTAAACTAGAGAAATATTGGACATGTTTAGTCCACTCACACTAATTCTTAGTGCAATAAATTGATTAATCTCAGATGAGCCATGTTACCCACAACTTAAAATAATACCTCTAAATACTCTAGAATTTTGAAAGGATAATAAAATAATAAATAATGACACCAACAGATAATCTAGATTTAATCGACTACCATATACAGATATGTGAAAAGATTTGAAAACATGAAAAAAATCCTCCTTTCTCCTCACTAATAGAGAATCCATCACTCCTGTAATTTTCTTTATATTTTCCAGGTTTAAAAAAGAATTTTTAAATTCTAGTTAATTAGCATTTCAAGCAGAATAAGATCTCATCTTTTAGACAACTCATGCCAGGTATGAGAATAAATGGCATGATCATTTGATTAGAGCTGAGTGTTTGTAACTGAGCATTTATATAAACCAAGACTCACCATCTCCCTGTACTCCATAACACCTTTTATCTGCTAATCTTTCCCTACTTCTGAAAAAGGCACAAATTAGAAGGGAAGTTTATAAGTTCCATCTCAGATATAAGTACTAACTTGGAATAGAGGGTAGATTGATGATAATTATCTTCAGATCTCTATAGCACTATTATTAATGATAATGGTGATTCAAATTGGAAGGCCTTTGAATATGAGTAAGTGGCTGTAAAAATGGAAATTCCCACCTGATGAATTCACATGCAATCACTTATATTTATATAATGTCCAAAAAGGATGGAACTAGCAGTTGCAGTGAATGTATTCAACTGGACCTGATCTTTCAGTTTTATGTTTTGGAGCTAATTTTTCATAGCAGTGCAGTGCTTATTAAAACAAATGGTTAACAGAATCAAATACTGGATTTATTTTTGAGAAAAGAATGTTTAAGCATAAATTGTCTTAACCCTTGCTGATGAAATGCAGTCAGTGATGAAATGTAATACCTTTATGACTTCAGTTGTGTTCCTGTTAAAAGTAAACTTTAGGCAGGGCTTGAGTGAATTCACGTATTTGGGTAGTGATCTCAAAAAGCAAAAGTGAGAGATAGTTCGAGAAAAGCCAACAAAAATGCCTATGCAATCAGAATGTGTTGCTTTTGGGACTGCCTGAGCAACATAGAGCCTACCTTCTTGAATTTAAACTGAAAGAAAGAAGTTTGAAGCATTCATTAACTATCTTCTGCCCCAGTGGTTAATATTTGTGAACTATTAACTCTTCCATATGACTAGGTTGCACTTAAACTCACAATGAGAAGACTTCCACTCTCATAAAGATGCCCTGTAACAGAAAGTAAAAAAAAGAATGGCACACACCTAAAGTATTTTGTCAGCCTGAGGAGAGTCTGAGTTAAGACAGAGCTGTTCGATGAGATGAGAGGTACACAAAATGGAAGTGATGTAGGGCACCAGAAGCTACTGTTGAGTCCATCCCTTTTATCACTCAGATCAACTCAAGTCTTACATTAAGTCTGTTCCATTAGTTAGTCTACAAGAAGGTAGCAAGCTCCAAAGTTTCTAAGAAATTAAATACAAGATGATTGTTGAAATAATCCCTGATGCTGTAACAGATCCTGATGATATAAATTATACTCATCAAGCGTGTCCTCCAGAAAAATGTAGGTTTCCCATATTTGCCATTCTAGACCAGACTTTTGTATTACCCTTGTCAAACCATGGTTGCTAAAATTGTTTATTAATAGTTTTACAGAGCCTTGAAACAGCCTTGAAACATTCCTGATGTACTTTTCCCTTCCCAAACTTTTTTAGCTATAACTGCAACTTTCCTCTCTGGGAGCCAGAACCTGTAATCTAGCAGAGTTCATGCCTTCAAAGGCAGGAAAATTAAATTCACATATTCGGATATTGGAATGAGGTGAGAAGAGCCAATCCTGTTTTCACCCATTTATTCTGTTATTGAGAGCATGCATCACAGTCACTGGCTAAGTGAATATAAGAGATCATGAATTACAGGGTCTCAAAAGTATTGTCCCTGAGCTCAGAAATTAGTTCTACCTATAAAAGGGCATTTCAGTATTCTATTCATATGGGTACCTGCTAGTGATGTGGCATGTGATTGTACCAGTGTACATCATGGTCATGTGTCAAATGTCACGATTCCTTCAAATGAATGGTACCTTGGGTCTGAGGCAATGTTCTACAGGATCCCATATTGTTCAATTAGGTACTGTGTAGACATGTGTGGTGCCCATGGCTTCAATTCCAGTAAGGATAAATTATTGCCATTAAATGTTGTAAGGTAGAGTGGGTTGAACAGTATCCCAGCAAAATTCCTATCTACTTGGAACTACCTAGAATATGTTCATATCTGGAAATAAGGTCTTTGCAAGTGTTTAAGGATTAGAATGCAATCACATTGGATTATAGTAGACCCTAAACCTAATAACTGGTATCCATATAAGAAGAGGCAGAGAAGGCTCCACCTAAAGATGGCGGCATGAGTAGGGTGGCAGAAATCTCCTACTAAAACCGTATATATTTTGAAAATACAACTATTCCTAAAAGAGCGACCAGAAGATACAGTAGACCAGCCAGACTACAACAGTGAGAACCCAACATCTCATGGAAAAGGGTAAGGTGCAGAGTCGTGAACCAGTGGGACTCAAGCAATCCCCCAACCCCAGCTCACCAGCAGAGGAAAAGAATCAGAGTGGGGAGGGAGTGGAAGCACAGGACTGTTAAATAATCAGCCCAAGTAATCTGCCCCAGGAGCACAGACACACATTGCATGGTGCTCTGGATATTAGAGGAATGGAAAAGCAAAATCCAAGACTAAGACTGTGAACAGGTTCCCACAGCCAGCTGCCCTGGGACAAAAGAAAAGCAGGTAAAGAAAAGCTTTAAAAATCTTAAAGGGACAAGGGTTTAACAGGTGGACAAAACCGTCCTGGCATACTCAGCACAATAGGTTGGGAACTTCTGACACCCTATCCCCTTGGGTGGCAATGCAGCTCTGAGGCCCTTCACAGCAATAAGCAGCCTGTCATTCCTTCTTCCCTGCCGGCACCTGCAAACAAGCCAACTGTCACTGCCATGCTGCAGACAAGCCGGAGAGCAGCCCGGCCTACAGCAACCACAGAGCTTAACACAGAGGCTACTCCCTGTGCATTGTTAATCAGCCCAGACCCAGAGACTACTCCCTGCATGGACTTCACCAGAACAGACAGCAGAGAGAGGTGCAGACCCCGGGAGGCACAAAGGGGCTCTGTTCTCATGGCAGAAAATAAACCACTCACCTGCAACCCCCAGCAGTGCCCTAGGCCATCCCAAGGGCGGCCCCACACATGGCAGCCTACGGGATTAACCCAGAGACTGCTCCCTGCACACAGATGACCAGTACAGGCAGAGGAGATGGAAGAGGAGACCGGAAGGTGCAAATAGGCCTTGTCTTTGTTGCAGACACATGCACTGTTGACCTGCAAACCCCACCAGTGCCCTAGGCCATCCTGAGGGCCGCCTTGCCCACGGCAGCCTAGGGGATTAACCGGCACAAAGAATGGAGACAGACAAGGTGACCGGCAAGCAGGAAGAGACTTTGTTCTACCAGCTGACACATGGACCACTTGCCAGCAACCACTCCCATCACCATGAAAAGGCAGAAAAACCTTGTTCAATCTAAAATCCCTCAAACACCAGAAAGAGGATTTGGAGAGACTGAGTCGACAATCTTCCTACAAAAGAATTCAAAATAAAAGTAATAAGCGAGGATTCAAGATGGTGACATGAGAGGTGACATGGAGAACTCCTCCCAAAACCACAAATAGTACAAAAATATAGTTAATTAATACAACTAACCCTAAAACAGCAACAAGAAAGAAGGCTGAACCAGACTGCATACAGACCTCAAGAACAGAGCAGACCTCACAAAACAGGGTAACACAGGAAAGCCTTAATCCAGCGGACCAAGGCCCTTCCCCCACCCATACACCTTTTATCTGCTAAGAGAAATGGAGTTGGGAGGGGGTGGAAGCCTGGGACTGCTGAACACCTATCCCTGGAGATCTGCTTTGTGAATGGAAGCCTATATTTTGTGGTGCTCTGGGCATTGGGGAGCTCGAATGGGTGGAGTGCTGGGAGACTGACATTCCGGCTGTTTGTGGAGGGAGAGATCCACATCTGGCTGCTGTGTGTCAGAGGAAGTGCAGGTGGTCTCAAGAGGCTTCCTAGCATTGAGAGACCTGCTGAAGGGTCAGGGTTTGCACAGAGCTTGCTGCATGGGTGAAGGGAGAGCTGAACAAGGTTGTCTGGGCATGCTCTACCCAGCTGGTTGAGAACTTTGAGGGGCTTCAGGTGCCCCATCCCCCTGGCTGCATACTGAGCTCCAAGACCCCCACTGTGACATGCAGCCTGCTTCACATTCCTCCTAGCCTGCTGGCACCAGTTCACAAACTGGCAGTCACTGTGATGGCGTCAGGCCAGCCAGGGGAAGACCCCCACCTACAACAGCTAGAGACACAAAGCACAGAGACTTAGACGTGTGTGCTTGGCCTACTGGCTTTGACACTGGAGACAGGCACCACAGACATGAATCAGGAAACAGATCTTTCTTCCCACAGGTACCATCTCTGCTCCCCTATGACCCCCAACCTCATTCTAGGGGCAGAACAGATCCAGAGACTGGAGGTTCTGCACAATAGTGGGCACCACACAGAAATATGAAACCTCAGAAGAACATGGTTCAGACCAAAATCTCACAAACTCCAGAAAAAGGGCCAAATGAAAACAATCTTCCTGAAAGACAGGTCAAAATAAAAATTATAAACATGCTTATGGAGGTACAGAAAAACATTCAAGAACTCAAGAACGAATTTAAGTTGGAGAGTCAATCATTAAGAAATGTCATATCTGAAATGAAACATGCAAAGGAGGGATTTAAAAGCACATTAGATGTAGTAGAAGAGATGGCAAATGGAATAGAAATTAGAGAAGAGGAATACAAAGAAGCTGAGGCACAAAGAGAAAAAATAATCTCTAAAAAGGAGAGAATATTGAGAGAACTGTGTGACCAATCCAAATGGAACAAAATTCCCATTATAGGGGGGCCAGAAGAAGAAGAGAGAGAAAAAGGGACAGAAAGTGTCATTGAGGAGGTAATTGATGAAAACTTCCCCAAACTGGGGAAGGAGAGAGTCTCTCAAGCCACAGAGGTGCACAGATCGCCCAACACAGGGGCCCCAAGGAAGATAACATCAAGACATATAATAATTAAAATGCCAAAGATCAAGGATAAACACAGATATTTTAAAGCAGCAAGAGAGAGAAAAAAGATCACGTACAAAGGAAAACCCATAAGGCTATCATCAGACTTCTCAATAGAAACCTTACAGGCCAGAAAGGGAGTGGCATGATATATTTCATGCAATGAAGCAGAAGGGCCTTGAACCAAAAATACTCTACCCGCCAAGGTTATCATTTAAATTTGAAGGAGGGATTAAACAATTCCCAGATAAGCAAAAGCTGAGAGAATTTACCTCCGGCAAACCACCTCTACAGTGCATTTTGGAGGTACTCTTATAGATGGAAGTATTCCTAAGGTTAAATAGATGTCACAGAACGGATAGACAAAGAGTACAGAATAAGATTCATAACATACAAAGAATGGAGGAGGAAGAAAAAGGAGGAAAAAAATAAACATTAGGGTGGGTTTGTAATAGCATATGAAGTAAGTTAAATTAGACTGTTAGATAGTAAGGGAATTACCCTTGAACCTTTGGTAACCATGAATCTAAAGCCTGCAATGGCAATAAGTACATACCTATTGATGATCACCCAAATGTAAATGGTCTGAATTAACCAATCAAAAGACATAGAATAATAGAATGGATAAAAAAACAAGACCCATCTATATGCTGCCTGCAAGAGACTCACTTCAAACCCAAAAAAATACACAGACTGCAAGTAAAAGGATGGAAAAAGATTTTTCATGCAACTAATAGTGAGAAAAAAGCAGAAGTTGCAGTACTTATATCAGACAAAACAGACTTCAAAACAAAGAAAGTCACAAGAGACAAAGAAGGACATTACATAATGATAAAAGTGTCAGTCCAGCAAGAGGAAATAGCTATTATAAATATCTATGCACCCAACACAGGATCCACTTCATATGTGAAACAAATACTAACAGAATTAACAGGGAAAAGAATGCAATGCACTCATTTTAGGAGACTTCAACACAGCACTCACTCCAAAGGACAGATCAACCAGACAGAAAATAAACAGACAGGGGCACTGAACAACATATTAGAACAGATGGACCTAACGGACATATACAGAACACTCCATCCAAAAGCAACAGGATACATTCTTCACAAGTGCACATGGAACATTTTCAAGAATATATCATACACTAGGTGACAAAAAGAACATCAGTAAATTAAAAAAGATTGAAATTGTACCAACCAGCTTCTCAGATCACAAAGGTATGAAATGAGAAATAAATTACACAAAGACAATGAAAAAGGCCCCAAACACATGGAGGCTTAATAACATGCTACTAAATAATCAATGGATCAATGACTAAATAAAAACAGAGATCAAGCAATATATGGAGACAAATGACAACAATAATTCAACATCACAAAATGTGTAGGACACAGTGAAGGCTGTGCTAAGAGGGAAATATATTGCAATACAGGCCTACCTCAGGAGAAAAGAACAATCCCAAATGAACAGTCTAAACTCACAATTAATGAAATTAGAAAAGGAAGAACAAATGAGGCCCAAAGTCAGTAGAAAGAGGGACATAATAAAGATTAAAGCAAAAATAAATAAAATTGAGACGAATAAAACAATAGAAAGAATCAATAAAAACAGGAGCTCTTCTTCGAGAAAATAAGCAAGATAGATAAACTCCTAGCCAGACTTATCAAGAATAAAAGAGAGGATACATACATAAAAAGAATCAGAAATGAGAAAGGAAAAAATAACTACAGACACCACAGAAATACAAAGAATTATGACAGAATACTATGAAAAATTATATGCTAACAAACTGGATAACCTAGAAGAAATGGACAACTTTCTAGAAAAATATAATCCCCCAGGAATGACACAGAAAGAAACAGAAAATATGAATAGACCAATTACCAGCAAAGAAATTGAATTGGTAATCAAAAAACTACCTAAGAACAAAACGCCTGGACCAAATGGTTTCACTGCTGAATTTTATCAAACATTTAGTGAAGACCTAATACCCATCCTCCTTAAACCTTTCCAAGATGTAGAAGAGGAGGGAATACTCCCAAATTCATTCTATGAGACCAAAATCACTGTAATACCAAAACCAGGCAAAGACACCACAGAAAAAGATAACTACAGACCAATATCCCTGATGAACATAGATGCAAAAATATTCAACAAAATATTAGCAAACCGAATTAAAAAAATCATCAAAAAGATCGTCCATCATGATCAAGTGGAATTCATCCCAGGGATGCAAGGATGGTACAAGATTCAAATATCCATCAACATCGTCCACTACATCAACAAAAAGAAGGACAAAAACCACATGATCATCTCCATAGATGCTGAAAAAGCATTTGACAAATTTCAACATCCATTCATGATAAAAACTCTCAACAAAATGAGTATAGAGGACAAGTACCTCAACATAACAAAGGCCATATATGACAAACACACAGACAACATTATACTTAACAGCAAGAATCTGAAAACTTTTCCTTTAAGATCTGGAACAAGACAAGGATGCCCACTCTCCCCTCTTTTATTCAACGTAGTACTGGAGGTCCTACCCACGGCAATCAGACAACACAAATAAATAAAAGGCATCCTAATTGGCAAGGAAGAACTCAAACTGTCCCTGTTTGCATATGACATGATATTGTACATAAAAAACCCTAAAGTGTCCACTCCAAACTAATAGATCTAATATCTGAATTCAGCAAATTTGTGGGATACAAAAAAAGAGAAATCAGGAAAACAGTTCCATTCACAATTGCATCAAAAAGAATAAAATACCTAGGAATAAACCTAACAAAGGAAGTGAAAGACCTATATCCTGAAAACTACAAGACACTCTTGAGAGAAATTAAAGACCACACTAATAAATGGAAATTCATCCCATGCTCTTGGCTAGGAAGAATTAATATAGTCAAAATGGCCATCATGCTTAAAGTAATCTACAGATTCAATGCAATCCCTACCAAAATACTTACAGCATTCTTAAATGAACTGGATCAAATTCTTCTAAAATTCATATGGAAACACAAAAGATGATAAATAGCCAAATCTATCCTGAGAAGGAAGAATAAAGAATGGGGAATTATGCTCCTAACATCAAGCGCTACTACAAAGCCACAGAAATCAAGACAATTTGGTACTGGCACAAGAACAGACACACAGACAAGTGGAACAGAATAGAGATACCAGATATAAACTCATATATGGTGAATTAATATATGATAAAGGAGCCATGGACATATAATGGGGAAATGACAGCCTCTTCAACAGCTGGTATTGGCAAAACTGGGCAGCTACATGTAAGAGAATGAAAATGGATTACTGCCTAACTCCATATACAAAAGTAAACTCAAAATGGATCAAAGACCTGAATATAGGTCATGAAACCATAAAACTCTTAGAAAAAAACATAGGCAAAAATCAGTTGAACATAAACATGAGCGACTTCTTCATGAACATATCTCCCAAGGCAAGAGAAACAAAAGCAAAAATGAACACATGCAATTATGTCAAACTAAAAAGCTTCTGTACAGCAAAGGACACCATCAGTAGAACCAAAAGAGATCCTACGGTATGGGAGAATATATTCATAAATGACATATCCGATAAGGGGTTGACATCCAAAGTATATAAAGAGCTCATGTGCCTCAACAAAGAAAAAGAAAATAATCCAATTAAAAAATGGGCAGAGGAGCTGAACAGACACTTCTCCAAAGAAGAAATTCAGATGGCCAACAGGCACTGAAAAGATGCTCCACATCACTAATCATCAGAGAAATGAAAATTAAAACGACAATGAGATATCACTTCATACCAGTTAGGATGGCCACCATCCAAAAGACAAATAACAACAAATGTTGGCAAGGATGCAGAGAAAGGGGAACCCTCCTACACTGTTGGTGGGAATGTAAATTAGTTCAACCATTGTGGAAAGCAGTATGGAGGTTCCTCAAAAAACTCAAAATAGAAATACCATTTGACCCAGGAACTCCACTTCTAGGAATTTACCCTAAGAAGGCAGCAGCACACTTTGAAAAAGACATATGCACCCCTGTGTTTATCAGAGCACTATTTATAATAGCCAAGAAATGGAAGCAACCTAAGTGTCCATCAGTAGATGAATGGATATGAAGAGGTGGTACATATACACAATGGAATATTAGTCAGCTATAAGAAGAAAAGAAATCCTACCATTTGCAACAACATGGATGGAGCTAGAGGGTTTATGCTGAGTGAAATGAGTCAGGTGGAGAAAGACAAGTACCAAATGATTTCACTCATCTGTGTAGTATAAGAACAAAGAAAAAATTGAAAGAAAAAACAGCAGCAGACTCACAGAACCCAAGAATGGACTAACAGTTACCAAAGGGATAGGGACTAGGGAGGAAAGGTGGAGAGGAAGGGATAAGGAGAATAAGGGTATTATAATAAGCACACATAGTGTAGCGGGGGGAATGCAGAAGGCAGTATAGCACATAAAAGAGAAGTAGTGACTCTACAGCATCTTACTACAATGATGGACAGTGACTGTAATGGGGTATGTGGTGGGGACTTGATAATGGTGGGAATCTAGTAACCACAATGTTGCTCATGTAATTGTACATTAATGATACAAAAAAAAAAAAGACGTCCATTGCTGTAGCACTCAACTAGGGTCATGGGCAGTCCAGCTGGAATTTAAAAATACTTTGTGTTAACATCCAAGGTCAGAATGGGTTATGTGTCTGTGTGTGTGTGTGTTCTGTGCTGTGTAACAACAAAAAAAGAAGAGGCAAGAAAGCAGAGAGAGAGAGAGAGAACCATGTGAAGAAGAGGTAGAGTTGGAATTTTGTAACAAGTCAAGGAATGCCTGGGACCACCAATAGCTGGAAAAGGCAAGAAAGATTCTTCCCTAGAGGCTTCAGAGGAAGTATGGCCCTGCTGACATCTTCATTCTGAACTTCTGGCCTCCGCACTGTGAGAGACAAATTTTGTTTGTTTTAAGCTACCCAATTTGTGTCAATTTGTAACAGCAGCCTTGAGAAACTAATACTGAAGCATTCTTATGTGACTGACTTGTTATTAAGTGTCTGGACAGTGTCCTCAAGGGGCAGTATCATACAAATCCATAATGTAATATGTTCTGCTCGGGGTCAGATTAGGCATTCAAAAGTAGTGGAAAGCTATATGCCTTGCCCATTTTGCTCTTTTTTGCTTAATGTACACATCCTGTTCCATCCTTTTACTTTCAATTGACTATTTCATTATGGAATTACTGTGTCATATGACATCATTAATTTTAACATTTTGAGAATCTGCCAAATTATTTTTAAATGTGACTGTGCCATTTCACATTCCCACCAACATATATTAGGGCTCCTATTCCCCCATCTCTTTGCCAACACTTGCTATTGCCTGTCTTTTCATTGTAGTCATTCTTTTGCGGGAAAGTGACATTTTGTTTTCATAAGCATTCTTATAGTAAACATGTGATGAGGTTGGGCATCTTTTCATGTTGGGCTTCATCATTCATAACTAGTGATTATGGTGGTGGTGGTTTTCTTAAAGTCATCCCTGCATCTATGTAACTTACTGATTTGTCAATGATTGTCAGAAGTTTGGCTAACACACTTCAATCTAGTGAGACTTTCACACTTTGCTAATGATCTATGCTTGGGTTACAGAGCAGTTTAAAATTTTAGGTTATTTTCAGGTCTGCTCTGGCTTTTTCTTTTCACAGGACTGTCTTGTGTTCTCTCCACATGTACACACAGTCCCATGGTCACCCAGTGATATGTTTGATGTGTTGATTTTGTCCTTTTCAGGTTCTTCTGTGCCTCCATAAAGTGTTTCAGTCAGCCAGAGATCCTGTGACACTTAGCAAATCCTCCTCTGCTTGTCTTAGTCTCTGGATCTCCTGGCAAATAACCAATAGCTGGCTCCTGCTCACCCCAACCAGGATCAAATTTCAGGCTTCCTTAGTGTCTCATGATTCCTATAATTTGCTACTGAGGTTACTATATTACTATTAATTTCTCTGGATGCATTGTGTTTTGCACTCTGTTCTAATCAAGTGACATCCCTCCTTCAATGAAATTATTGATTTTCATGGCCAGCCTTCTCTGTTTAAACGACTATGTTACAGAGGTAGGTAGGAAATAGGAGTTACCCCTGCACTAACATGACATATTTGCACAGTTCTTGCCCAAAGTTCAATAGCTTTTCATAACGAGCTACTTCCCAACTGGTTGATTTTCATAGCCCTGAAATGGTTGTTTTAGACATTTTTTCCCAGTTTTATTGTTGCTTATTTTTATTTACAGTAATTGCTAAGTTCCTCAACTAGCCACATTGTAGCATGTCTTTAAAATCAGTAACATTTGGAATAAAAATTTTTGTTTACTATGTTTAAATTTTTGGAAAATTCCTAATAATTTCCAATATCACTTTATTCTTCCTTTTGGATTTATTCCTAAAATAACAACATTTTAAAAGAAGGGTTTATTGGACTCAGCTGGTGAATAAGGATAGCTATTTATCGTGAAAGTCCTAGGATTAAATTAAAGTTTTAGAATAAGATATATTAACACCATAACCACAAATGGGTGCATGAATGGTGTTATTGTCAATAGTGCTAGCCTTTCCAATATTGCTTTAATCAGTTAATGTAGTATGATTTGCTGCTTTCTCTAGTGTCAGTGATTATGTTCCCTCATTGAAGTGTTTGAAGCCAGAGGGCATTCCTCCCTGATTTCTTCCACAAATACATCATTTTTCCAGAGTCAAGACATCACCCATACTATAGAGACATGGATAGCCAGCTTGCAGAATTGAGAAAACAAAGGTGAAAGACTTTTGTTCAAACAAGCTGCCGGTTATTTGCTAGTTCTATGTGTTAGGGAAAGAAATGAGCCCACTAAGGAAAAAAATGCCAATCTGGCTTCAAAAAAACATAGATTACAAGTTATTTTAGTGATACTTGTTGTGCAAAAATGCTTAGTAACATGAATACTTAGTAGTACATTCTTCAAATGTATTGTGCTATTAAATGTTACAGATTAGAATCATAATTTCTACATATGATTAAAATGCAGCTGTTGTATTTATTCTCTTACATCAAATTCCTCTCATAAATACACAATATTTATTTTAAAATCTGGCACACCCATTCAGGAAATATTTCCTGCATTATTAATTTTCACATATGGCCTGAACATTATCAGTCTGATCACTTCTCAGCATTACCATAGTTGATACTAATTTCAAAAATGTCATATGTCAAAAATATTTTCTAAATTTAACATGGAAACTATCCCGAGATTACAAGAAGTCTATCAGTACTGAAGCTTAAACATCTATAGAACGTCTGTTATTACTTCCCAGTGACTTTAAGTAACAATAAACATAACACATTAGAAAAAGGATATGTTATTGACATACAGTTATGATACAAGACTTATTTTTAAAATGAAATACAATGGTGAATAATTGCTACACAGCAGATTATATCCTTTCCTGCAGGAATCATCTTTAGAAGTTAAACAGTGATCAAGAACAGCTTCCCTTCACAGTAGCCACAAAAGGAAAGCATAACTGATTAAAACAACGTGATAGCAGACACACATGATCATGGGAATATTAAATATTTGGAACAATAGCATTTGTACATAGAAACCAAAGTTTACATCCAAAATGAGTGTTATCAAAATGTGTTAGATGTTGCAAAATATGCTTGATAAGTAGAAATAAGAGCACTGAGATGGGGATGATGTCAAAAATAGGCAATTAGCCTGATCATTTAAAGACACATAAACCAGGATGAGTTTGAAAGCTTTTGGAAAAGCAGATGAATAGTCTGGTTTGATTTCCAGTTTTTAGATGTTACATGTGTCAACTCTGTGAACAGTGGTGGGGATGGAGTAAGTAGAATTTGGCAGAAAGACCAACAATATTAAAGATGTGAAAAATTTTTGGATTGGAGATATGCTTTTGAAGTTAGAGCAGAAAGACCTTAAATAGATTAAATGCTGGAATATGTACCATAAAATGAGAGAAAAACAGTTGTCAGGTCTGATACTTAGGTTTTTGTTTTGACCCACTGGGTTAAATGCTAGTATCACTTGCTGAAATAGAAAATACAGGAGAAGACGGTTTGGAGAGGAACAAATCCAAACAAATGAGATACTTCTTAATATCCAAACTGATATGTTGAATATTGTTTTGGATATTTGAGTCTTGAGTTCATAGAGAAGAGAGTGACTAAATAAAGTATTGTGGCCATCAATTTGAATTGGCTTTAAGAGATAAAGTGATGTTGTTAAGTGGATGCAATTAGAGAAGAGCAAAGAGCAGAGAACTGAGTCCTGTACTGCCGCTACACCAGGCTGCTTAAAGGACAAGCAATCAGCAAAGGAGATTGGAGCAGACATTAAAGGTAAATAATGTATCATCACTCAAGGAAAGCAAGTTTACAAGGACAGATATGTGTTTTAATTCCTGTAATAAGGGGAATCTTTAGTAATTGTATTAGTTGTAAATATAAAATCCTATTGCATTTCAGATGAGAAAGATAATACTTCTTGCAGAAGATGATTTTAGAGTTTTCTCGAAGTTTCTGCTGTGCTTTTTCTTGTCTTTCAAATAAACAGCTTTTATTCAAAAGTCTCAATTGAACGGACAATGTGTAAGTGCATCAGTCTCCTTATTCCATTAGTGCTGCAGATGCTCTTGTTTCTGGGAATCTCTGACTCCTATCCTATCTCTAACCGGCTTGTAATCTATTTTCTTAATTCTATGACATCTGTCTGACTCCCTAAAACTTTATTTTTGGTCAGATAATTTGATATTCTATGTCCCCTGTATAAAAGGGAACCCATTCATGAACAGAACATCAATGAACTTCTCACTAAAGAGGAACCAGGTGATCTGAGATATGAAGGTTGAATAGAATTTTAACACAAAAATATATTATAAAAATGACATCATCTTGTCTCATGACAACAGCTTGAATTTGCATATTATGATTATTTTTTAACTCTGGCAGAAGAAGATTACAAAATCATTTAAGTCAGATGGCCACATCTTATTTAGACACCCAGGTGATAGTAAGCCCTTTCTTTTCAAACAGGTAAATCAAACTTAAAATGTCAGAATACATTTTGCTCTTTATTAAGTGTTTCAGTCATCCCTGCTCATCACATCTACCACTATGAAAATGAACATCTCATATCTTTGCTTGCATAAGCTCCTTAAACAAAAATTGCCTTTATTCATTAAAAAAATTATTCTCATTCCTTTTCCCCTGCCTATGATTGTTTGCACTATAAGCCATGGTGATACTGCTTTTATTTCCACAAGTATCATATGTATGCATTTCTCTTTCAGACGCTCGGTCTGAAGAAGATGCTTCCATTGAGGGCCTTCTCTACCTTTGGGACGATCAGGGATAGTGGTGACAGTATTGTCTGTATCCTCGCATGCCAGTGCCACTTCCAGATCATTAGTTCATGATTTTCTTCACTTACAAACATTTGAACTGCAGACCTTGTATCTCTCACCCTTTTCAATTATTCTGAATGCCTGTTCTCTGGTATAACCCTGTCAAAATGCATATACAAAATTGTAGAATTTTTTTCTTTACAAGGGCCCTGGAATTCACCTGTAGATGTTAACATCTCCTGACTCTCTAAGCTTCCTCAAATTCCTCAAGACAGTATAATTTTTACTTCCCTTTTGGATTGGCATGACTTTAAATATCTCAAGACACACAATTTAAGTTGCATTTCTCTCTTCTTATCATAGTTTTGCTACTTGTCATCTCTTATTCCTATTCCCACTCATTCGCTAAATTTGCATGTTTTTAAAATGGTTCGCTAATTAATCAATGCCTTCATTTCCCAAATTGCATTGTCATTAAAACATAAAGGCAAAGTAAAAAGTACAAAAGTGAAAAAGAATAGTTGTTATAATATAACACACCCAAACCTGTACTTTCCACGTGCAGGGAGCCCTGCCCCAAAGAAGCATCCAAGGCTTGTTTTTAGTTCATTGTTCTAATAATAACAATACTTAAAAGAAGTTGGTGAAGGATATCCTCAAGAAATAAATTCAAAGAAAGAGTGTTGTACAGTTGGAGGATATCTTATCCTCTCTACATAATATACCAAAAGCACAGGTATAGTCTAGGGATGAACTGGGCTTGTCTAACACAATGTGTGACTAATGAGTGGAAAGTAAATGCCAAGAGGACACTTGTTTTGTGCTTACAGCAGATAATATTCATGTTTGCTATGATTTATTCCATACTGCATATTTCTATTTATGTCTATGTCTAGAATACTGTGAAGCAATGGAATTTCCTGAGATAACAGATTTATTTTACATCTGCACTGCACAACAGTAGCCACCAGGCCTATCTGACTACTGAGTGCTTGATATGTAGCTAGTCCAAGTGAACTTTTAATTTTGTTTAAATTAATTTAAATATAAAGTTACATAGCCACCCGTGGCTGCCAGTTACATCATTAGATAGCAGAGCCCCAGAGGTATGTCCTTGCAATATTTTTGGCATAAACTAATTTAGAGCTTGAAGACCATGCTTAGTATTACCAAAATATCATTTTCTCTGCGATTCATATTTTCACTTATATATGTAGCCTTTTCTACCTTCTAACGTGGTCAGATCTCCACTACTGAAAAGAAGCAAAATAAGCCACAATAACAAAACAGAAACTTTACCTTGACTCAGCTCTTAGCAGCATTCTTATTTTCTGATCTAAGTTTATTTAAATTTCATTGCTGACTGAGTCTTTGCCCTACTGCAGTCTGGGTTCTACACTCATTTCTTTCCTGTTCCAAAAATACTTTTAAAGTGTCTATTTGTATTAGCATTTTTGGCAATCTAGATGAATGAGATATGTCTTTAAAAAGGAAGAGTGATCTATGGAAATAAAGATAATTTCCTTAGGACTCCACCAATTACATTTTGAGCATTCAGTATTACCACAGTCAGTCAACTATTTTAAATCTTAGTATTGGATGCTTAATCAGCTTCTGAGTATTGAATGGTTCTCTGTTACATACATTAAAGTTACCTTGCAGGGTGTTAGGGATCAAACATTAATGCTTATTATCACTAATAATGGCTAATTATTATTGATATTGATTATGGACAACAAAAAGAGTAGTGAAGAACTTTGTATTTTACTCAAATTCATAATCTCATGAAGTCTTAATTACATGAGATGAATAGAGGCATTGTTTAATTCTTAACATGTTACTATTTTTATAATACACATCCCCATATTTGAAATTAATCTTGCATGAATAAACACTGTATTAGAGTAGGACAATCTAGGCTAAGTAAACTGCAAGGAGATAGGGAAAGTATATACATGTATACATTTTGGGCTAGTGCAGGGGTTTATACCCATGAAAGGGAAAATGCCACAGGGGAGAGGTTCTGGGGATGGGTGAAATAAGTGAAGGAGGAAAATATCTGAGAATCTTTAATGTCTTAATCTGAGTGATGATTACATGACTGTATACACATGTCAAAATTCATTGAGATGTACACTAAGATCTGTGCATTTAAATTTTTGTATCTTAATTAAAAAAAATTTTTTTAAAGACAAACTTTTCTCTGACTCCACCCCCCTGATTTCCACTTATAGGACCCTTGTGATTGAGCCCAGCTGGGTAATCCAAGAAGTCATTTCATCTCAATATCCTTAACTTAATTACATCTTCAAAGATCCTTTACTATGCAAAGTAATATATTCACTGATTCTGAAGATTAAAATATGAGCATCTTTGAGGGGACCATTATTTAGGGTGCCACAGTTAATATCTGATGAAATAAATGAATAGACATAGTAGATGCTGTGTAGATGTAACTATAGTAATATATGGATCCTGACCTTTAAGATCTTTGAGTTTAGAAATAGAGATAACATATCCATATGAATATATATAACAAAACACAAATGCTATCATATGAGAACAGTAAAGTGCTCTAGGAGTCCTGAAAATGATTAGAGTATCTACAATGAGGCAAAAATGATGACTTCATAAACCTGTGCTGCAACTGAAGATCAGGTGGACTTTGGACTTGCAGAAATGGAGCAATCACCCAAATCGGATAAAAGAATAGATAAATAAATGAATTGTTTCCACTATTGCTAAGATCATCAAAGCATTTTACATCTGGCCATTTGAGAAGTATACTTATTTTGATAAAGAGAAATCATTCTAAGTAAATTTCAAAGTGGTTAGTTTGTACATCTTTTCCATATAAATAGTGCTATATGTGTAATTTGTGGTACTATTCAAACTTTTGATATTATGCATGATTTAAACCAAAGAGCTCAGCTACTAAATCAATTATATGAAACAACAGTTCCTTTGGTTGGATTCATTAGTGTTAATATCATCTACTGTTTAATTCTTAATTGTATGATCTTCAAATGTACAACTATTATGTTTATTTAATATGTCGATTATGAAAATAATGGATGGACTGATTATTTTTAATACTAGGTAATAGCAATACCCCAAGATAAATAACTAAGACTTCTGCTGATTTATTTAGTGTTTTTGTATGACAAGTCTATCACCAAGCAAACATATTAACTATAAAAATTAAAATCCAAATCCAAAATGCTATATAAACAATGAACAGCATATAGCAGATTTCTTTTGCTACCTTAGAAACTATTTGAGTTTATTATGACTTAGTAATAAATTCAAATCATAATCATATAATGGTAGAATTTAAGTTGTATGTATTCAATATGAGTTATCACTATTTAATGATCATTAATTCCATAAACAATGTTTATGTTAAAATACAGGTTATAGTTTTTAATACAAGAGAAAGAACTATATTGTATCAAATTAATAAGTAGTATATTTGATTACATAAGCTGTTGATTGATAGAATTCATGTTATATCAGCAATTGATCCATTTTTTGAAGAAAAAAATGGCATTTAAAAAAATACATATTAAAATAATATAAGGACTCAATGAAATCAGACCCCAACCATGTTTTTTCTAGAACTGTGAAGTATATGGTATTGTTGGTTTCAGTTTCCTATTTGTGGAATATGGAATTTTGATTAATTTATTTGTATAATCTTTTACTTTCACTTTCTCTATTGCAAAGTTTTAATGATTTATTGGAACACAGTCACAATCACTGTCTGTTATCTAAGATGTCTTTCACACTACAGTAACAGAGTTGACTTGTTGCAACGTAGACTACATGGCCTGCAGAGTGCTGTTGTGCAAAAATTTGCCAACCCTTCCTTTGAAATAGTAAAAAATTAAACAAACATGTACAAGAGCAACACTGAAAGACTAAAGCAAAGTGATTGAGTGAGCATGATAACAAATAGAACTGGAAAAATGAATAAGAAAGTGCAAGGGATATTTTTTCCTACAAGGTATTTTTCTGAATTTAGTAAATTAGGTAGATTTCAACTGTAGAATTGATATTGTATATGAAAATTATTTGTAAACATATGTGTGTAACATTGACTTTATAAACATTCATGAGCTCTTTGTTATTGTCTGTGAACTAGAGTGACCTTGAAGAGTTGCAGCACCACCGACAAGGGCTTCATGTTTAAACACTATGGTCAAAAACAGAGAGGCTGGTTATTGGCAAAGGACACATCAAAATTAAACAACGGAGTTCTAAACCTGAGAGTCTGACATAGTGTCCCCGGAAGGGGTAAGCTGTTTAATACAGCATAATACCCAAGGACTTTATAACTGTTAATGTCATGAGAGGTCCATGGAAACACTCATGGTTTCCAGAGGATTTCTCATTACATTAAAAAGAGTAGCTCAAGTTCAACATGGAGGGTCTTTCTTTTCTGAGCCACGCCTCTTGCTTTAATGAGCCTCATTGTCTTTGACAGGAGTCCCTGTCACTGTAATCTAATTGTTGCACAGGGCCTTATGCCTGAGAATCCAGTATTCACACTGCTAATATTGTTTCCTTAGTAAGAGGAAGATATCTGAAGCTAATGCAATCCAATGAAACTTACTGTGAATCCACTCTTTGGTCTACTACCTTTATTATTTAGTGCTTTCTTTGCTTCTGTATTAGGACTCTGATAATGAATGGTATCATAGTTACTCTTACTATAAGAGCAAGTTGGTTTGGGTTTCCAAATTTTTTAACTGTGACTAATATGTCAATTGTAAGACCAAGAAAGAAAGCTTATACCCATTAGGAAAAAGAGAGAGGGGTTCAATTCCTTCCTTCCACAATCCAATAGACATTGTGTCCAAGTTAGTGGTGGTTATTATTTATTAAAAATATGGTGGTTCTGCTACATGAGACAACATTGCTTATGTTGGGACTTTTGCAATATTCTAGTGCCTTGTCCACTCAATTATATACACGGAAAAAGAAAATCATAAGGAAAAGAAAAGGTTAAAAGGTGGAGATGGAAAATTATTTGCTTTTCAGTGAAATTGACATATCATTTTTATGCAAATCCCTCTTCCTATTCTGTGAGCTATTTCTCTCACAAAAAGATTTTTAGACTAATTGTTGTATCTGCCACTTGCTAAATCTGTTTTCTAAATTACAAATTCAGCCTTCACTGTGGGTGTACTGCCAGTTACTTCTCTCACAAAAGATCTTTGTACTAATTGTTTTATCTGCTGCCTGCTAAATCTGTTTGCTAAATTATACCTTTCATTGAAATAACACCAAAACCTACTCAGGAAGCAATTAATAGATATTGACATATTTTTTTAAACCAGAGTTTATATGCCTTAGATTGTTGGGAGGGCCTGAAAGATAGATGTACAAATAATGTATCAGTCAGGAGACTACAGGGATTTTAAGAGAGGATATAACGTTATTTCACAAATGCATTTTCTAAGAGATTTGTCAAAAGTACCTCTCTTGATGTTCAATTGGCCTAAAACTATGTAAGTATTGTCTGAGACTTTGTTATGCACTGTTATTTTAAAAAATTCTTATAAATAACTGTTCTGAATTTGAAATAGTGAGGCTCCTGACCAGATTTTAAGTTTTGATATATTTTCTTATCCAAATTATAATTGAGATTTGTGGAGCATATTATAGTTTTGCCTCAGGAGAAGAAATACTAAGCATTAGTCTTGTGGTGATTAAATGGCATAACAAAATGAACCATACAAAAAAAGCTTTTATTTCATTATATTTCTATGTTGAATTTTAACCTTCATGAACTAATTTGTCATTCTAAAAATATTTATGAAATCATTCATTCTTGATATGTTTAAAATTTTCAGTATATCAATCTGTATCAACAAATCAAAACAAGTTAAAGAGATTGGTGAATTCTAACATGGTGTGAGCATGATTCACTCATTGCTGCCATAGGACGGAGTTGAGGTTCAGTATGAACCACATGATTTATTCCACTTTATTGCTACTTCTCCGGTGTTTCACATAATGAAATCTACAAACCATGTGTGTTTTCTCCATCCAACTGCATTTTACTAGTAGTTAAAGAATTCCTAAATTTCAGGATAAAAACAAGCTATTATGTTCTAGATTCCTTCTCCAATGGAAATTTGTTTTTACTTAATGTTACATATTTCAAATGTACATGGGCAGTGATCTTAACATTGGAATTTTAAACAAAACAATTTTGCAATGTACTCCCAATATACAATGAAATATTTTAGTACAAAATATTATATATTTAAATTTAACCAATAAAAATGGAATAAAAAGTTCCCCATTTGAATGGAGTCTGGAGTATGCTTGGCAATGTAAATGGTATATTTATTCATTAATCAGTGTAAATTAATTTAAAAAGTATTTAATATATATCATTTCCTCTGGGTTTTATATAAGGAAGAAGAAATATGTCCATTATATTAGAAAAAATATGTTATAAATTGTTATTGGTGGGCAGATTAACAATAAATTTGGTCTTGAATGATACTGGTAATGTGAATACTTTATTGATGCTTAAAACAAAAACAAAAAAACAGTAAATTAACCATGTTTTACTTCTTATAAAATATTGGGAAATAGTAATAATTAAATTGAGAGAAATCAAAGTAATATTACTTTCATTTTTATCACAATTTAGAAGCAGAAAGACCAAATACACACACACACAGATGTAGATATATAGATATGCATGTATATGACTATATAATATCTTACCTAATTTGCAATATTGTTACTAAAATAGAAATAAAAAATTTTAAAGATAACCTCCACACAAATGCTAATTCAAAAAGAAATTCAACTTTTTAAACACATGAATCAAAATTAAACCATTAAATATTATTAATTAGATGTTACAGTTCTTATTTTTGGGGGGTACATACAGTGATGGAGCTCAGGCTTACTTAGTATTCTATTATTTTTTTGCTATTTTAATCTATATGTTTTATTGAATAACTAGACAGAAGTTTAGTTTATATAAAAATTGATCATGCTAGAATTTAGTGATTTCATTTTGTCATGCTTCATTCTAAATTATAACGAACTACTTTATTCAAAATATGATTTTTGATGTTTATTATTTTTATGTAAACTTTTCATGTATACTATTAAATTGAGAATTCAATTATAAATGGTATATAATTATAAAAATCTCTATACTTCTCTTAGGTGTATTTATAATCTACTAAATTACTCAAAAATAGTCCTCCTTAAAAATCCCTTTATTAAAATATGTTTTCATTTTGACTTTTTCCACCAACACTTTACCAAAACTACTTCCAAAAAGGGCACAAAGACCAAACAGTTATGTGGTGGACAGATTAACAATAAATCTGGCCTTGAATAACAACAACAGCACATCAAGCTAATTGAATCTTATGTATTGTTTTTATTTTGCATCTTCCATTCACCTCTTCTGTCTGAAACTCTTTTCTCCTTTGGAATCTGTGACATTATTCTTCACTTGATTTATTTCCTAAATTTGTAGCAACTAGATTTCTTTTTTGCTGATATAAATATAAATGTATTGTAAATGATTCTCTCAGAGTTCTCTGTACAAATGATTCTGAACTCTTACATTTTTCATATTTTTCCTCATGTCTCTAAAATCTAATCCCACATTAAAAATTCCCTGGAGATACATTCACATGCTAATTTAAGGAATATTCTCCAGTGAAAAACTACCATCATCCTAACAAGCACAGTTCCTATAGACCTATTTATGTCAGCAACAGTATTACACATGAAGACTATGTTTTCATGTCTGATTATTCCTGCAGTGGAATGATCTATAGTTCTGGACCCATTGACTACTTTCTCTCTTGGCCATAGCTTTTTTTGTATAACACACCTTTTAAGGTTTTACGTATAGCTTTTAGCTTCAGTGAGCAGATGTAACTGTATAACTAGAGATCTCTTGAAGACCATGTAGAACCTGCTTCAGAACTTTCCCACTTGAAGGTTGAGGAAACTGGAGTGCTTGTGCACCAAGTATTATTCTCTATATTCTCTATCATGGTCTGAGCACTGCTTCCATGTTCTTAATGTGGAAGGGTTGGTTCTCTCCTTTATAACTTTCTTATTTTCCAGAATAAAAGTACACACATATATATACATACACATATAAATATGATGCATAGATTCATTATTTGATGTGTGATGATGAACAAGATCTAGTATGACAGTTTCTAGTTTCTCACTGAAATAAAAGGCATTGGAAGTAATGGATATATAGCAGTATTGGCCTATTCAAAACATTATTTTTAAATATAATACATTATATATTGTGCACTAGTTCTATGTATGATCAGAATTTTTTTAATTGACAAATATTAACCTTCCAAAATTATTTCATCTGTGCTCTGAAACAGACATAATTATGTCCCACCACAGAAACACTTCTTTGCTCATGTAAATGTGAACAGAATTTCCAGGACTTTTATATGTGTTTTATTTTCCCTTAAAAATCAGAACAAATATGCAGCATTTTTTTTTCTGAGTCCTTCTTACTAATGGATGGCAGCATTCCATTTATTAAAAAAGTATGTAATTGAGACTTATAGAAGATATTTAAACATAGATTCATTGGTAGTAGGCTTGAATAATTCAGAATATTTTCATAAACTCTAAAGCAGCAAGCTTCACAGAAAATGAAACAGCTGAGAAATTATAGCAAAATATTCTCAATTAAAATATCATATGATTTTTTAAGCTTATAAAAATTGACACTGGGAAGTCTTTTAATCAGAGAATTTTGATTAACCTAATCACTTTTTCACTGTGCCTATGCAAATAATGTCTCCATTGGTATTCTACTTTGAAACAGCAGGTTTATTTTATTAATGAATACAAGAAAGTTACCAGTGATAGTAACAGCATTATGGCTAATATTAAGTCTGAATAGCAGTATGACAGAAATAAGGAAGATGATTACTCACAGAGAAAAATGATAGTTCATTGACAATATTTACTCAGGCAAAATTATAGTCAGCACTAGCCAGGACTATGCAGATTATGGAGAACTTCCAATTAAATTGCTGTTTGGTTCTGACTCTTTTGAATACTAGTTATTTTCATCCAATTGTAAACAAATCACATTGTTAGTATATAAGTAAGTTATTTTAAAGTAATTTTAAATAATTATAAAATGAACATCATCACTGTGTAATACATTGTCAACTTTGTCCCCTTCCTCATCCACAACTAGGATTTATCTCATTTCCACCCTATGTTGTTTATTATAAAACATCAAAATACATTTATGCAAAAAAAGAATTACAGTTATGATCTTTTAAGGTATTATTGATATACAATCTTATGAAGGTTTCACATGAGCAACATTGTGATTTCAACATTTACCCATATTATCAAGCCCCCACAACAACCTCATTGCAGTCACTGCCCATCAGCGTAATACATTTCAATAGTCATTACTTGTCTTCTCTGTGCTGAACTGCCATCCCAGTGACCTACCGATATTGTGTGTGGTAGTTATAATACCCATTAATCCTCTTCTCCCTCTCTAGTCCCCCACCCTCCCTTTTGATAACCACTAGTCCCTTCTTAGAGTCTGTGAGTCTGCTGCTATTCCTTCAGTTTTGCTTTGTTGTTACACTCACAAACGAGTGAAATCATTTGGTACTTGTATTCCTTCATCTGGCTTATTTCAATGAGCATAGTATACCCTCTAGCTCCATCCATGTTTTTGCAAATGGGAGGATGTTTTTCTTCTTAAGGTTGAATAATATTACATTGTGTGTGTGTACTATCTCTTTTTTATCCATTCATCTACTGATAGACACTTAGGTTGCTTCCATATCTTGGTTATTGTAAATAGTGATGTGATAAACATAGGGGTGTATATGTACAGCTTGAAGTTGGACAGTATAATCCCCCCAGGCTAATTCTTCCTTATCAGGATTGCTTTGGCTATTTGGGGTCTCTTTTGGTTCCAAAGAATTTTAAAACTATTTGTCTTTTGGAATCTGGGACCTTGTTTCCTTTGGGTAAATTCCTAGGACTGGAATTCCTGGGTCAAATGGTATTTCTATTTTTAGTTTTTTGAGGAACCTCCATATTGCTTTCCACAATGGTTGAACTAGCTTACATTCCCACCAGCAGTGTAGGAGGGTTCCCATTTCTCCGCATCCTCACCAGCATTTGTAGTTCTTAGTCTTTTCGATGCTGGCTATCCTTACTGGTGTGAGGTAATAGCTCATTGTGGTTTTTATATGCATTTCCCTGATGATTAGTGATGTAGAGCATCTTTTCATGCATCTGTTGGCCATCTGAATTTCTTCTTTGAAAAATTATCTCTTCATATCCTCTGCCCATTTTTTAATCAGGTTATTTGCTTTTTGGGTGTTGAGGCATGTGAGTTCTTTATATATTTTGGATTTTAACCCCTTGTTGGATATGTCATTTACAAATATATTCTCCCCTACTGTAGAATGCCTTTTTATTTTACTGATGGTGTCCCTTGCTGTACAGAAGCTTTTTAGTTTGATGTAGTCCCATTTGTTTATTTTTGCTTTAGTTTCCCTTGCCCCAGGAGATGTGTTCAGGAAAACTGTTCATGTTTTATTCAGGAGATTTTTGCCTATGTCTTCTTCTAAGAGTTTTATGGTTTCATGACTTACATTCAAATCTTTGATCCATTTCGAGCTTATTTTTATGTATGGATTTAGACAGTAATCCAGTTTCATTCTCTTACATGTAACTGTCCAGTTTAGCCAACACCAGTGGTTAATGAGGCTGTCATTTCCCCAGGGTATATCCATCGCTCCTTTATCATATATTAATTGACCATATGTGCTTGGGTTTATATCTGGGATCTCTATTCTGTTCCATTGATCTATGGGTCTGTTCTTGTACCCGTACCAAATTGTCTTGATTACAGTGGCTTTGTAGTACAGCTTGAAATTGGACAGTATAATACCCCCAGCCTAATTCTTCCTTATCAAGATTGCTTTGGCTATTTGGGGTCTCTTTTGGTTCCAAAGAATTTTAGAACTATTTGTTCTAGTTTATTGAAGAATGCTGTTGGTATTTTGGTGAGATTGCATTGAATCTGTAGATTGTTTTAGGCAGGATGGCCATTTTGACAATATTAACTCTTCCTATCCATGAGCATGTGATGCATTTCCATTTATTGGTGTCTTCTTTAATTTCTCTCATGAGTGTCTTGTAGTTTTCAGGGTATACATCTTTCACCTCCTTGGATAAGTTTGTTCTTAGGTATTTTACTCTATTTGCTGGAATTGTAAATCGAATTGTTTTCCTGATTTCTCTTTCTGATAGTTCATCATTAGTGTATAAGAATGCAACAGATTTCTGTGTGTTGATTTTGTATCCTGAAACTTTGCTGAATTCAGTTATTAATTATTCTACTAGTTTTGGAGTGGATTCTTTAGTTTTTTATGTACAATATCATGTCATCTGCAAAGAGTGACAGTTTGATTTCTTCCTTGCCAATCTGGATGCCTATATTTCTTTGTGTTGTCTGATTGCCATGGCTAGGACATCCAGTACTATGTTGAATAAAAGTAGGGAGAGTGGGCATCCTTGTCTTGTTCCTGATCTTAGAGGAAAAGCTTTCAGCTTCTCACTGTTAAATATGATGTTGGCTTTTGGTTTTTCATATATGACCTTTATTATTTTGAGCTATGTGTCCTCTATACCCATTTTGTTGAGATTTTTTATCATGAATGGATGTTGAATTTTGTCAAATGCTTTTTTGGCATCTATGGAGATGATCCTGTGGTTTTTGTCTTTCTTTTTGTTGATGTGGTGGATTATGTTGATGGATTTTCAAATGTACCATCCTTGCATCTGTGGGATGAATCCCACTTGATCACGGTGTATGATCCTCTGGATATATTTCTGAATTCAGTTTGCTAATATTTTGTTGAGTGTTTTTGCATATATGTTCATCAGGAATATTGGCCTGTATTTTCTTTTTTTTTTGTGGTTTCTTTGCCTGGTTTTGGTATTAGAGTGATGCTGGCTTCATAGAATGAGTTTGTAAGTATTACCTTCTCTTTTATTTTTTGAAAAACTTTAAGGAGAATAGGTATTATGTCTTCTCTAAATGTCTGATAAAGTTCAGTGGTGAATCCATCTGGTCCAGGAGTTTTGTTGTTGGGTTATTTTTTGATTACTGATTCAATTTCATTGCTGGTAATTGGTCTGTTTAGATTTTCTGTTTCTTCCTGGGTCAGTCTTGGAAGGTTGTACTTTTCTAGCAAGTTTTCCATTTCTTCTAGGTTATCCAGTGTGTTAGCATAATAATTCTTTGTATTTCTGTGGTGTCCATAGTGATTTTTCCTTTCTCATTTCTGATTCTGTTTATGTGTGTAGATTCTCTTTTTTTCTTAATAAGTTGGGCTAGGAGTTTATCTATTTTGTTTATTTTCTCAAAGAACAAATTCTTGGTTTCATTAATTTTTCTATTGTTTTATTCTCAATTTTATTTATTTCTTCTCTGATCTTTATTATGTTCCTCCTTCTGCTAATTTTGGGCCTCATTTGTACTTCTTTTCCAGTTTCAATAATTGTGAATTTAGACTATTCATTGGTATTGTTCTTCCTTCTTTAAATAGGCCTGGATTGCTGTATACTTTCCTGCTAGAACTGCCTTCGCTGCATCCCACAGAAGTTGGGATTTTGCTGTTGTTTTCATTTATCTCCATATATTGCTTGATCTCTGTTTTAATTTGGTCATTGATCCATTGATTATTGCAAGCATGTTGTTAAGCCTCCATGTGTTTGTGAGCTTTTTTGTGTTTTTTTGCATAATATATTTCTAGTTTTATTCCTTTGTGCTCTGAGAAGCTGGTTGGCACAATTTCAGTCTTTTTGAATTTGCTGAGGTCTTTACGTGGCCTAGCATGTGATCTATTCTGGAAAATGTACCATGTACACTTGAGAAGAATGTGTATCCTGATGCTTTTGGGTGGAATTTTCTGTAGATGTCTGTTAGGTCCATCTCTTGTAATGTGTTGTTCAGTGCTTCTGTCTCCTTACTTATTTTCTTCCTAGTTGATCTGTCCTTTGGAGTGAGTGGTGTGTTGAAATCCCCTAAAATGCATGCATTACAGTCTATTTACCCCTTTAATCCTGTTATTATTTTTTTCACGTATTTAGGTGCTCCTATATTATTTCCATTTATATTTACCATGGTTATATCTTCTTTTTGGACTATCCCCTTTATCATTTTTAATATCCTTCTTTCTTTCTTGTTACTGTCTTTGTTTTGAAATCTATTTTGTCTGATATAAGTACTGCTACTGTTGCTTTTTTCTCCCTATTATTTGCATGAAATATCTTTTTCCATCCCTTCGCTTTTAGTCTTTGTATGTCTTTGGGTTTGAAGTGAGTCTCTTGTAGGCAGAATATTGATGGGTCTTGCTTTTTTATCCATTCTGTAACTCTATGTGTTTTGTTTGGTGCATTCAGTCCATTTACATTTAGGGTGATTATCAAAAGATATTTACTTATTGACAATTTAGGTTTTAGATTTGTCATTACCAAAGGTACAAGGGCAGCTTCTTTATCATAAGTCTGTCTTAACTTGCCTATTAGATTATTTCCAACACAGTCTAAAGGTTTTTTTTCTCCTCCCCTTTTTATAAAATAGGTGTCATATTTTGTATTTACTGTGCATCCTTTGACTAACTTTGTGAGTAGTTGATTTAATTTTGCATTTTCTTAGTAATTAATTGTTGTACTTTCTTTACTATGGTTTTATTTTCTCTGGTGACAGCTATTTAGCCTTATGAGCACTTCCATTTACAGCAGTCCCTTTAAATACACTGTAGATATGGTTTGTGGGAAATAAATTCCCTCAACTCTTGTTTATCTCGAAATTGCTTTATCCCTGCTTCAAATTTAAATGATAATATTGCTGGGTAGAGTATTCTTAGATGGAGGCTCTTTTGTTTCATTGCATTAAATATACCATGCCACTCCCATCTGGACTGTAAGATTTCTGCAGAGAAGTCTACTGATAGCCTGAAGGGGCTACTTTTATAAGTGATCTTTTTACTCTCTCTGGCTGCTTCAGTACTCTCTCCTTGTCCTTGATTTTTGCCATTTTAATTATTATGTCTTGGTATTATGTTGGGAGATCTCTGCACTTCCATGACCTGAGAGACTATTTCCTTCCCCAGTTTGGGGAAGTTTTCAGCAATTCTTTTCTCAAAGAGACTTTCTCTACCTTTTCCTCTCTCTTCTTCCTCTGGTACCCCTATAATGCAAATATTGTTCCATTTGAATTGGTGGCACATTTCTCAGTATTCTTTCACTCCTAGAGATCTGTTTATCTCTCTGTGCCTGATCTTCTTTTTTTCCTGTTCTCCAGTTTCTGTTTCACTTACTGTCTCATCTACATCATCTAATGTATTTTTAAATCACTCCATTGTATGTTTCACTTCAGATAGTGTATTTTTCAAAGTTTCTATGTCATTTTTTGAAGTCCTCCCTGAGATCCTGAATATTT
Source organism: Phataginus tricuspis (assembly GCA_029783875.1). Taxonomy (NCBI): domain Eukaryota; kingdom Metazoa; phylum Chordata; class Mammalia; order Pholidota; family Manidae; genus Phataginus; species Phataginus tricuspis. The sequence goes on along the minus strand of JAQQAC010008350.1, from coordinate 38,280,833 downwards.
TTCTGTAGCTCTGTGAGCATGTTTATGATTTTTATTTGGAAATATTTATCAAGAAGATTGTTTATTTCAGTTTCACGTAGTCTTCTTTTTCGTGTCCTTTCCTGAATTTTTGTTTGGACAAAATTTTTTGCTTTTTCATATTTTTAGTGATTTCTGTTGAATAATAACTTTATGTCAGCAATGCGTTCTAGTGCTCAGAAGCTCTACTCCTTGGAGCTGCCGAGCACCTGGAGCAATGGCAGGGATTGCAAGTGAGCAGCACTGGTACCTGCCAGGAGGAAAGAGCTCTTTCCTGCTTCTCAGACAATATATATATACATATATATATATATATATGTATATATACATATGCAATGTTCTACATAATCCAAATAAACCTTTGTATGCCTATAAAATTTTGTTACCTTTTTCAATTCAAGTGACATAATCATTTGACATATTATTTGGATACTAATGGTTAGTATGGACATGAGATTGTTTACAAATAGAGATGATGTTATATCAATCATATTTGGAGATGGCTCAGTAAATAAGAGTAGCCATATATCTCTGGTATCCAGGAAAGTACTTATTTTTGCCAATTTTCCTGGCCTAATAATTATTACTGCCAATTTGCACTCTCAAAAGTGTCCCAGTTTGAATGATAAATAATATGGGTTATCCCAGCTTATGTGATGAAATTTTCCAAAATGTGACATGGAGGGACAGGTAGATGAGTTAGAGTTGACCAGAATTCTAGGATTTTATTTTTTAGTGTTAGATTGGTCATCCATATAGAAAGAAAATCACCTATAAGGATGGTTTAACCTAAAATGAAGAAACATAAAAAGCCATGTCTCTAAGTCTTTAATAAATGAGAGGTTGTTTCAGATATTTATGTAGATAGAGGGTGTCATTGATTTAAAAGTTTTCTTAACTTGATAAGAAAGTGATGGGCATGATGTTTGAAAAGTAAGTAAGAAGGACACCAGTCCCACATGTAGTCCTGAGGTGTATGAGATAGGGAATAAGAGAATACCACTTCGAAAAGTTTCAGGGAAAGGGACTTCCTTGGAAAAGAGCTAAGTTTCAGTTAAGGTGAAATGGTAAAGCACCAGTTTAAAATAGCAGCTTATGATAATACTGTATTTCTTGTATATGGAGTAACAGTTCAAAACCACAGTGGAAGAATTTGGTTGGGGAAAAGATTAGGGAGAAACTTGAAACAGATCAAGATGATAGATGTGTATCTGTATATGCTTCTTTTTTATATTGTACAAATAACAAAATAATTAGTACACAATTTATAAACAATAATGAAACACATAGGAAAACAATCCATTTGGTTATGTATATAAGTTCATAGGAATTGTTTATGATTGTCTTTGTGCTTTTGATCACTATTATAATTTGCACACATATAAGGGAAAACCAGCTCGTCATAGGGCCAAGAAAAGACTTAATCAGCAGTAAACAAGGCTGTCTAAGGTAACAAACCCTACCCACATTAAAATGAAGTGATAACAAAAATAATGGGTACAGTGCTGAAAGATTCGCTTGAGGGGACTACCTATGGGAAATGAGTTCACGAAGTTGCATATTGTGTCTGAGACTATCTGAAAGAATGCAGAGTTGTTTCTTCTAAATCTTTTGGTCATGTCTCTGAGCTTAAGAAACCATATAGTAGCATACATTTCTCTTTTGACTTGTTTCAGCTAGTGATACGATTCTCTTGTATAATGGGTTAGTCAGAGAGTCAGCCTCCTTGTGGCTTCTGTTGGTTGAGTTCAGACTCAAATGCTCAAGCCACCCAACCGTTTAGGTGGCTCTTCCTTTCCATATCACTGCCTGTGAAAGAATGTTTTCATTTTTTCTAGTGACCTAACTCCAGATATGTGAATATAATTCAGAATTAACTGATTTGGACAGCTTTCCATCTCAACATACTAGTATCACTTTAGGGAATGGGAGACTGTGGAATTATTTGTCATGATAGATGTGTTACATTGAGATTGTTCTGGCCATGGCTATTCTTGTGAATTCTGTGCAAATTTCTTACTTATATTAAGAATAGATGACATTATGCACAGTAGAAATTGAAGGGATAAAAGTCTCTTGGAGGAGGTGAGACAGCTTTCAATTGACCAAATCTATCTTTATGGAATGTTCTTATAAATCAGATTTAGTATCAGTAATTGTAGAGAAGTGTAGAAATGTAAGACATCCACAAAAAAGGACACTGGTATTAGAAGTTTTTTGAAACATATGGCTGAGACACTTGCCTTTAGTTTAGAAGAGCAGCTGAAGTTAAAGTATTAAGTGATTAAATGCTTTGTACAGTAATAACAATTATTCCTTTGCAAATAGACGTTGCCCTTGCTAAGTCTATTCATGGGTACCTTATTAAATAAGGCAAAATATGACTGTTTTAGATTGAATACTGACAAAAAATGTAGTATGAGTAAAAGCCCAGTTTACATAGATATATCCTAAGTCTAACTAAATATATTCCTTTAGAATAGAAATAAAGTGATAGAAAAAAATATCATTTACCATCTTATCTTGAAAATGTATGTTATGCAAACTACTTAGCTTTGGCAAAGGATTGATGGGTCATGTGAAGTGCTAGTAGAAAATTAGTATATCAGGAGTAAATTATGTTTTCTTAACTCATCACCTCAACAAGTACAATGTGAAAAAGGAAGGCCTATATCATTATATTATGAACTAATGGAAATCAGCAACTATGGACTAGAAGGTAGAAAATGTTCTCAGTAAATGTGAACATTCTAAGTTAACATAAAAAATTATTCTATCACATTTTAGAAAACCAGTTAAAATAAGTTGTAAAGCATAAAAGCAGCATAAGTTCTTTTAAATCTTTAAAGGTAAGCTTACTAACAATGCTTTCTGTACAGAGGGAAGCAACGTAAAACTTTAACTTATAAAACAGCATTAACAAGCAAAATATATATCTTCTAATATGTAAATGCATCCATGATTCATTTAAATAGTGATATACCAAGGAAGTAACTTACTAGAATAGTTGAACATGCTGAAATGCCACTATTCTATATTTTAAAATTGGTACCTGGAGATATACTTTAAGGTTTAATTTTAAAAGAAGATTTAATTTCACTCAAATAACTCATTTTTAATTTATATCTAAGTAATATATATCAACCATTATATAACAAATTGAAATTTCACTGCTTAACCATGCTTATAAATCCATCTTACATTTAATTTAGAAGAAATAATAGTCAGATTTGTGGTTGTTAAAAGAAAAAGTTTGATGTATCATGGAATGTCCAAGAATATTTTTCCTTCTCAGTCTTTATGTAACTAGAAAAAATGTATCCAGAAAATTTTAGTTCTCGTTTCTTTTAGTACAATTCTTACATTTGTCCCACTGATTATTATTTCTTTTACCAAGACATAAGGTTTCTTGCAATGCAAACCACTTACTATTAGTTTTGATAGCAAAAAATTGAAATCTGACCGCCTTCACTGTACTGCCATGTATTTCTTTTCCAGAATGGTAATTGGTAGCAAAAATTACAATACTTATTATGATTTCTCCAAATTTTATTTAGGAGTTTAGAGCTACCTTAAGTAATTAAAATCTTATCTCATTTTTGTACACCTTTAGACCTTTATCCCCATGTCCTAGCAGTCATTTTTATTTATAAATCATTTTCCAAGCAACAGGATACATTTGTGCAGTGGCTGTTAAAACTTAAGTTACTTATAGCTTTCTTCTTGGATTAGAAATGAGTGATCTAGTGACCAGTGTATAGTAAATGAAGAAAGATTCCAAAGTAATTAATGAATAATAAACACAATAATAAAAACACTATTACCAAACTCCAATGAAAATGCATTGATACATAGACCAAACGTGTGTATGTGATTTTTGAATTAAAAATAGTGGAACATAGTGATGAAAGTTGACCAACAGTTGGAAGTATTGCTACATAGTGATTCAACTGACAGGCGATACTATTGATCTTTTGTAAAACATTAGTTTTAAAATAAAGAGGAGACATTTCTAGTATATGATGGACTGATCAAGTGGATTTATGTCCTGGCTGTCTCATAATATTAGTACTAATATTACATACAATGAGGAAAACATTCAAAATGGATGGAATAAGGTGACACGAGTTGCCCAGGGACAGATGAATTTTTGGAAAACAGGAGAACTATGGGAGCCAGGATCAACAAATGAAAGCTGAAAGCTTCATTTCAGAACATGTAAAAAAGGATGACATGCTTTGTGACTTGGGGAAAGAAAAACTTGGAGAAATCATAATTGACTCAAAGACTGTTAATGAACTTTGTGTTAGTCCTAGGTTTACATTGGAAAATAACTTTATGATGATTATTAAGAGATGTAACTTGTGGATTGTCATATTTCCACTGGAAAGTCAATACCCAGACTGTAGTCTCCTCATTTTGACACATCTATCTGCTTTGTGACCCGATTTATACCCTTAAATGGATCATTATGAAGATGCCCTTGGTGCAACCCCGAGCTGAAAGTGAGCTGTGGAAAGGGGAGAGAATTATCAGGGGAATGAAAGTGACATCTGGTATTTTTATTAATCAATCTATCCTTTCACATATAAATAAAAATAGACCTAAATTTTAATAGATATTTTAAGAAAATAAGCAGGAAAATAGGGAAAAGTCTAAAAGGCATTAATACAACAAAATGAAACAAAAAAAAAGAACCCTGACCTTAAAATATCAAGATATAATTCAAAAGCAAGAAGGTAATTAAAAAATATGTAAGCTACCAACAAAAATCTAATAAAACATGTTTAACAGTAACCCCTTTTCAACAAAGTGGATTCTAGAAGTTATTAGAAAACACTGTAAAATTCTGAGGGAATGTATTTAATTTTTTTAATTTTTTCATTATTAATTTCTTTATTTTATAGAATAGTTTTAGGTTCTCAGCAAAATTGAGTGTGAAGTATGGAGATTTCCCATATATCCCCTTCCTCACATAGGTAGAGCCTCATCCACTATCAACAGCCTGCTCCAGAGTGTTACATTTGTTACAACTGATGAACTTACATTGACATATCACCAAAAGTTCACATTACATTAGGGCTCGCTCTTGGTGTTGTGCATTCTGTGAGTTTTGACAAGCGTATAATGACATATATCCATATTTGTAATATCACACAGAATAATTTCCCTGCCTGAAAAAATCCTCTATGCTCTACCTATTCATCCCACCCTTTCTCCAACCTCTGGCAAACACTGTCTCCATAGTTTGCCTTTATGAACATGTTACATTGTTGGGATCATGCAGTATGTAACCTTTTCAGATGGCTTTTTGTACTTCCTAATGCCCATTTAAGGTTCCTCCATGCCTTTTCATAACTTGCTACCTCATTTCCTTTTTAGCCATGAAAAATATTCCATTGTCTGTATGTACCACCGTTTATTTCTCTATTAACGTAGCTTAATGTTGGATAACTGTCCTTCATCAGATGTGTGGTTTATCTTCTCATCTCTCGATATTGACTTTCACAGAAGTTTTAAACTTTAATGAGGTCCAGTTTATCACTTGTTTCTTTTATGCATTATGCCTTTGGTGTTATATGTAAAAAGTCATCTTCATCTCCAAAGTCATTTAGGTTTTCTCCTACGTTATCTTATTGGGGATTTTAGATTTATGTTTTACATTTAGTTCTATAATCCGATTTGAATTAATTTTTGTGAAGTGTGTAAGATCTGTGTTTATAGATTGATTTTTCTTGCATGTGGATGTCCAGTTGTTCCAGCACTATTGGTTGAAAGATGATCTTTGCTCCACTGTATTGCTTTTACTTTTCTATCAGAGATCAGTTGACTATATTGATCTTGGTCTAATTCTGTATTCTCTATTCTGTTCCATTGACCTATTTACTCTTTCACCAATACAACACTGTCATGATTACTACCATAGCTTTACAAGAAGTCTTGAATTCAGATAGTATCTATCTTCCAACTTTGTTCTTCTCCTTCAATATTGAGTTGGTTACTTGTGAGTCTTAGTCCTTTTCATATAAACTTTAGAACCAGCCTGTTGATATCCACAAAATAACCACTTGGAATTTTGACTAGAATTGCACTGAATCTATGGAAAAAGTTGGAAAGAACTGACATCTTCACAATTGTGAGTCTTTCTATCCATGAACATGGAATTTCTCTCCATTTATTTAGTTTTTCTTTGCTTTCTAATTATCAGAGTTTTGAAGTTTTCCTCATATAGGTCTTACATGTATTTTGTTAAATTTATACATAAGTATTTCATTTTTTGGTGTTAATGTAAATGCTAATATGCTTTTAAGTTCCCTTGTTCATTGCTGGTATATGGCAAAACAACTGACTTTTGTGTATTAACTGTGTATCCTGCAATCTTGCTATAATTATTAGTTCTGGGAATTTTTTGTTGTTTTGTATGGATTTGCTATATAAACAGTCATGTTGTCTATGAACAAAGGCATTTTTATTTCTTTCTTTCCAATCATCATACCTCTTATTTCCTTTTATTGTCTTACAATAGTAAGACTTCCAGTATGATGTTGAAAAGCATTGGTGAGAGGGGACGTTCTTAACTTGCTCCTCACGTTAGTGGAAAAGGTTTTAGTTTCTCACTAAGTATGATGTTAGCTATAGTTTTTGGGGGTAGATATTCTTTATCAAAATGATAAAATTCTCTATTCCTAGTTTGCTGAAGATTTGTATCTTGAGTTAGTGTTATATTTTTTCAAATGCTTTTTATGCATCAGTTGGTATGATTATGTGATTTTTCTTCTTTAGCCTGTTAATATGATGGATTACATTAATTGATTTTTTGATTGCTCAACCAGTCTTGCATATCTGAGATAAATAGTCCCTTGCTCATTGTGTATAAATATTTTTATACTTTGTTGGATTAGATTTACTAAAACTTTTTCCAGATGACTTTTGCATTTCTGTTAATGACTGACTTATCTGTAGCTTTCTTTTCTTGTAATGTCTTTTGTTTTGATATTAGGGTAATGCTGGCCTCATAGAATAAGTAAGGAAGTATTTCCTCTGCTTCTATTTTGAAACAGATTGTAGGTAATTGCATAATTTCTTGCTTAGATAATTTATGGATTCTTCCAGCCTTGGTGCTGTTTTGGAAGGTTATTAATTATTGATTCAATTTAATTAATATATATAGACTTATTCAAATTGTTTATTTCTCCTTGTGTGAGTTTTGGCAGAATTTAGTCTTTTATGTATTTATAATTTTAAGTCCAAAATAAATAAGGAAATTGTATATATCATATATATTTTCTGAAAAAAAAATTACATATGTGTTTCAGCAAACCAAAAAAATAATCTAAGACAAAAGAAGGCATGAGATGATTTTTTACAAGTACATCTGAAGCAGGGGAGGAAAAGTAAACAAACTGAACATGTCAACTCCACCAAAGGTCACTACTGAAGTCATCTGTGTTAGAGGGTTTAGCAAATAATATGATTAAGGAGCTGTATAGAAAAACTGTAAAGTTACATGTTATCTTGTAATAATTAGAAAGAAGTTACATCTTAATGGTCATATTCTTATTTCTAACCTAACTCTTAGCAAATGCTGAATTATTTTCTATGACTCTAATTCTGCTACTTAGAGAATATTATATAAATAGATTTGTCATACATTATTTAACATTTTTGCAACTGCTTTTTCTCACTTAGCATAATGCCCTTGATTCATCCAAGTATTTATGTATAATCAATTTTGCTTTCAACTGAAATACAATTTAAAAACTCAAGAGGAAAAGTATATCTCCTTTTTGTGTTTTATATATATCCATTCCATGTTCTTTCCTGATGTTCCAAGTTTATTCTGCTATCATCTCCTCTTTCTCTGTCAATTGATTTAGATACAGGTACATTGGTGATAAGCTCTTTCAGTTTTCTTTCATCCAAGAATGTTCTTATTTTACCTTCATGAGTAAAGAATATTTTTACTGTGGATAGAAATCTAGAATGCCAGTTATTGTCTTTCAGCTCTTGAGGAATATTGTGCCAATTCCTCTGACATTGATTCCAGATCTGTATTAGAATACACTGTTACATAAGCTGTTATTCCTCACAGATTCCTGTATTTTTCCTCTTATGAGATTTATTTTTCTTTGTTTTTAGTTACAGGAATTTGATTATAATATCCCTGGGCATGGATTTATTTATATGTACATTATTTGGGGATTTGCTAATAGTCCTAAATTGGTCAATTTATGTCCATTACCAAATTTGGAAGGTTTGCAGCCATCATTTCTTCAAATATTTTTTCTGCTTATCAAAACCATTTTGTAAGGTAAAAAAAACTGAGTAGAGACCAGAAATTGACCAGAATTTGCATGATAAATTGGTTTATTTATTTGACAAGTTTCTAAAGGAAATACATGGAAAAAGTGAAGTCTTTAAATAAATTTTTAATATATATGTTTATAAAATATGTTTTTAATATGTATGATTTTCCATTCTCTTTTTAATATATCTATATATTTGTAAATAAATTGGGTTTTGTAGAAACTGCATAATCAGGTCTTTTTGTATCCAATCAGATAATCTTTTTTTTAATGTGGTGGTTTAGACCTGTATATTTAATACAATAATTGAAATATTTAAATTTAAACCTACCATCTCAGTAGTTGTTTTCTATTTATGCCATCTGTTCTTTTTTCTCTTTTTCCCACTTTTTCCTCCTATTCTGTTTTCAACATTGTTTATTTCATATTATCTCAAACTGATTTACCATTTACACATCTTTAAAAAAATGGTGGTTGACTTAGGGCTTACAATATATGTATTTTAATTTGTATGGAGAGTCCTCCCTTACAAAATTCAAACACAATTTTCTGTTTTATTTAATAATACCACAGTATGTTTTGCTATAATTAAAGATGCTAAAAAAGATAAGAGCTCTTGCATGGATACTAAAATTCACTCATAGCTTTATGTTTTTATGTCTTTACATTTGTTCTATAATATTTATAATTCCATCTTAATAGTTCCAAGTATTGTAATCCTTGGTTCATTCCAATATCAGACTATTTAACACCTGTTTATAAGGTCCTTTTGAACTATTCCCAAATCACTCATTATTTTATATGTTTACAAGTAAATTTTAAACTTCTTAGGTGATTGAATTACACTAAGTTCTACATTTGAATATTTCATACAGATAGGTACCTGGAGAAACAAATATTTTGGAGATTCATCCAAGATGGGATGCAAAGCCTTAGAATCTACATCCTTCTAAAAAGATTTTGGTTTATGTTCAAAATACTGAAGAGATTGATGGTAATTTTGTATTGATATTTAATGGCCATAATATATTTTAAATGTGTTCCAGTGTTGGAGATTCACTGGTTCATTAATTCATTCAGCAATCATTTATTGAAACTTACTTTTTCTCTTGCTAGGAATTATTTAAACACTGGTGAAAAAAGAAAAATATATGGCTCTTGGCCATATAAAGCTCCAAGTCAGTAGGAATAATTATGTGATACACAAGAAAATACACAAACAATTATAAGGTTATAAATGATAGAATTGACTTTAAGGTCAAAATTTCCTAAATGTAGCTAGAGATGCAATCAGAATTCCTAATTCCTAGTTCAATTTTCTATTGATTGAATCACTGTGATCATTATCAAGCACAGTGATCTTAATTAACTATGAGATTTTACATATCAAATATAACCAAAAACAACACTAGCAGCCTTTTGCAGGTGGATATCATCATCATCACCCTCACAGCTGTCATCTGGGTATGTTTGAAATCTTGTCATAAAGTGCACTGGAGTTCAGTGTCAAGAGACTAAAAAGTCTAACATTATATTGGATAAGTAACATTATATTGGATAAGTAACATTATATTGGATAAGATAGCCTTATATCTCACTGGAAATGTTTTCAAAAGAAAAATATAAAATTCTTCAATTTTCTTTAGGTATTTCCCTTACTGTGTAGAAGCCATTCATCCAATCTAAGTAAATTACATGAATTACCTCTTTTAAGAAACAAAAGTATATTTTTGTTCGTTTTTTTTTTAGCAAAATCGCAGAGCAGCTTTCTCTGACAAAGAAAAATAAGGCAATACTTACTGCTGCAATTTTTAAGCATGCAAACATAAGACATCTAGAGACAACTTATAAGTTTGCAGGAAATTTTCTTTTTTAAGAAAAGTTTTATCTTGTCTTCTTAAGAGAAAATTGAAGCTCCTATGTCAACTCAAACAATATAAAATAAAAGGCACAAAATAACCCAGATGTGAGAAGGAATGCAAATCACCATACTATGAAGCTGGGAAAATTACTCAATAGGATCCAAAAATAATTAGGAACTGAGTGAGAATATTGGTAAAATATTAAAAATACTTTGAAAACTTTTAAGTGACTAAACATTTTCTTCTTGGACAGTATGATGAGACTTTTCAGAAAAAAGATTACCAGTAGGGGTTGACAGCTATTGCAATACATTTTTTTTTCTTTTTAAATAGAACAGGACGAGGAAGAGGATTAAAGATGGTGGCGTGAGAGGTGAGACAGAGGCTTCCGCCTAAAACCGCATATAATATGAAAATAAAGCTACTACAACTACTCTTGAAAGAGCAACGGGAAAGAGAACTACAATAAACTGCATAAACCTGGAGACAAGAGCAGCCCTCACAGAAAACAGTAACGTACTAAAGCTGTGGTCCTGCGGGATCCAAGGCTCTCCCCGAGCCCAGCTCACCGGCAGGAGGAACAGGAACAGAGCTGAGAGGGAGTGGAGAACAGGGACTGCTTAGTACCTAACTCTGGAGATCTACTCTGGAAGCCCAAACCTACATTTCACGGTGCGTGCATGATGCTCTTGTAATTAGGATCTTGGAAAGCTAAGACAGACGGAGTTCCTGAAGAGACTAAGATTCTGGCTGCCAGTGAAATCAGGGATCCATACCCAGCTTCTCCAGGACGGGGGAGAGGCAGGCAGTCTAAGAGACTTCCTGGCAGGGAGGAACTTGGAAGGAGGCCTGCTGAAGGGGCAAGGACTGCACGGAGCTTGCTGCTCGGGAGAAAGGAGAGGTGGACAGGATTTTCCGGGTGTACTCTGCCCAGCAGATTGGGAGTTTTCTGATCTTCAGGTGTGCCACCTCCCGGGCTGACTGCAGGGCTCCATGAACCCCTTCTGTGACAGGCAAATTAGTGCACCTTTCGCCTGGCCAGCCCCACCGGGCTTGCAAACCTGGAAGCCCTTCCCTGGTGTTGGGCCAAACGGAGGGAGGATCTGTCTACAGCAACTTAAAAGGCAAAGCACAGAGGCTTATACCTGTGTGCTCAGACCACCGGTTCAGACAGTGGAGACAGGCATAGCAGCCAGGAACCAGGAAACAGCCCTTTCCTCCCCCGAGGCACCAATACCACTCCCCAACAATCTCTGACATTACTTCAGGGGCTGAGCAGCTCCAGAGAGTAGAGCTTCTGGGCACTAGAGGGCACCATACACAAATATGAAACGCCAAAGGAACCTGATCCAGAGTAAAATTATGAACACAGCTCCTGAGAAAGATTTTAATGATATGGACCTTATGACTCTCCCTGAAAGGAAGTTCAAAATAAAAATCATTCACATGCTCATGAAGGTATGGAAAGATATTCAAGAACTCAGGAATGAATTCCTGTCAGAGATCCAATCCTTGAGGAACACAATGGATGGTGTTAAAAGCAGATTGGATACGGTGGAGGAGACGATAAATGAAATAAAAATTAGAGAAGAGGAATACAAAGAAGCTGAGGTACTGAGAGAAAAAAGGATCTCAAGGAATGAAAGAATATTGAGAGAACTGTGTGACCAATTCAAACGGAACAATATTCGCATTATAGGAGTACCAGAGGAAGAAGAGAGAGAAAAAGGGATAGAAAGTGTCTTTGAAGAAATAATTGCTGAAAACTTTCCCATACTGGGGAAGGAAATAAGTCTCGCAGTCCACGGAACCCACAGAACTCCCAACACAAGAGACCCAAGGAAGACAACACCAAGGCACATAATAATTCAGATGGCAAAGGTCAAAGATAAAGCAGAGTATTAAAGGCACCTAGAGAGAGAAAAAAGATCACCTACAAAGGAAAACCCATCAGACTTCTCAACCGAAACCTTACAGGCCAGAAGAGAATGGCATGACATATTTAATGTAATGAAACAGAAGGGCCTCGAACCAAGAATACTCTATCCAGCACAATTATCATTTAAAAATGATGGAGGGATTAAACAATTTCCAGACAAAGGAAAGTTGAAAGAGTTTGCTTCTCACAAACCACCACTACAGGATATCTTAAATGGACTGCTCTAGAGAGAAGCACGCCTAAGGCTTAAAAGATGTCACCAGAGAAAATAAAATCATAGCAAATAAAGCAGAACATCCAAATACTATCTAAAGGCAAAGAATGAAACACCCAATATATAAAGAATGGAGGAGGAAGAATAGGAAGGGAGAAATAAAGAAACATCAGACAGTGTTCACAATAACTTAACAAGAAAGTTAAGTTAGATTCTTAGATTGTAAAGAACCAACCTTTGAAGCTTTGGTAACCACGAATCTAAAGCCAGCAATGGCAATAACTACATATATATCAATAATCACCCTAAATGTAAATGGACTGAATGCACCAATCAAAAGACACAGAGTAACAGAGTGGATAAAAAAGCAAGACCCATCTATATGCTGCTTACAAGAGACTCACCTCAAACCCAAAGATATACACAGACTAAAAGTGAAGGGATGGAAAAAGATATTTCATGCAAACAACAAAGAGAAAAAAGCAGGTGTTGCAGTACTTGTGTCAGACAAAATAGACTTCAAAACGAAGAAAGTAGCAAGAGATAAAGAAGGACATTACATAATGATAAAGGGGTCAGTCCAACAAGAAGATATAACCATTATAAACATATATGCACCCAACACAGGAGCGCCAACATATGTGAAACAAATACTAACAGAATTGAAGGAGGAAATAGACAATAATGCATTCATTTTAGGAGACTTCAACACACCACTCACTCCAAAGGATAGATCAACCAGACAGAGAATAAGTAAAGACACAGAGGCACTGAACAACACACTAGAACAGATGGACCTAACAGATATCTACAGAACTCTGCACCCTAGAGCAACAAGATACACATTCTTCTAAAGTGCACATGGAACATTTTCAAGAATAGACCACATACTAGGCAACAAAAAGAACCTCAGTAATTTCAAAAATATTGAAATCCTACCAACCAACTTCTCAGATCACAAAGGTATAAAACTAGAAATAAATTTTAGAAAGAAATCAAAAAGGCTCACAAATACATGGAGACTTAACAACATTCTACTAATTAATCAATGGGTTAACGACCAAACCAAAACAGAAATCAAAGAATATATGGAGACTAATGACAACAACAACACAAACCCGCAACTTCTGTGGACGCAGCAAAGGCAGTTCTAACAGGAAAGTATATTGCAAGCCAGGCCTATTTAAAGAAGGAAGAGCATTCCCAAATGAACAGTCTAAAGACACAATTATTGAAACTGGAAAAAGAACAAAGGAGGCCCAAAGTCACCAGAAGGAGGGACATAATAAAGATCAGAGAAGAAATAAATAAAATTGAGAAGAATAAAACAATAGAAAAAATAAATGAAACCAAGAGTTGGTTCTTTGAAAAAATAAACAAAATAGATAAACCCCTAGCCAGACTCGTTAAAAGAAAAAGAGAATCTACACACATAAACAGAATCAGAAATGAGAAAGGAAAAATAACGACGGACCCCACAGAAATACAAAGAATTATAAGAGATATAATATTTATCAAATATATAATATTTGATAAATGAGCATCTGTATGCTAACAAGCTGCAAAACCTAGAAGAAATAGACAACTTCTTAGAAAAATACAACCTTCCAAGACTGACCAAGAAAGAAACAGAAAAACTAAACAGACCAATCACCAGCAACAAAATTGAATCGGTAATCAAAAAACTACCCAAGAACAAAACCCCCGGACCTGACAGATTCACCTCTGAATTCTACCAGACATATAGAGAAGAAATAACATCCATTCTCCTTAAAGTTTTCCAAAAAATAGAAGAGGAGGGAATACTTCTAAACTCTTTCTATACCATAAACTCACCTAATACCAAAACCGGGCAAAGACCTCACCAAAAAGAGAATTACAGACCTATATCCCTGATGAACGTAGATGCAAAAATACTCAAAAAATATTAGCAAACCGAATTCAAAAATTCATCAAGAGGATCATACACCATGATCAAGTGGGATTCATCCCAGGGATGCAAGGATGTTACAACATTCGAAAATCCATCATCATCATCCACCACATCAACAAAAAGAAGAACAAAAACCACATGATCATCTCCATAGATGCTGAAAAAGCATTTGACAAAATTCAGCATCCATTCATGATTAAAACTCTCAACAAAATGGGTATAGATGGCAAGTACCTCAACATCATAAAGGCCATATATGACAAACCCTCAGCTAACATCATACTTAACAGCGAGAAGCTGAAAGCTTTTCATCTAAGATCAGGAACAAGACAGGGATGCCCACTCTCTCCACTGTTATTCAACAAAGTACAGGAGGTCCTAGCCACGGCAATCAGACAAAACAAAGACATACAAGGCATCCAGATTGGTAAAGAAGAAGTCAAATTTTCATTATTTGCAGATGACATGATACTGTACATAAAAAACTGTAAAGACTCCACTCCAAAACTACTAGAACTAATATCTGAATTCAGCAAAGTTGCAGGATACAAAATTAACACACAGAAATCTGTTGCTTTCCTATACACTAATGATGAACTAACAGAAAGAGAAATCAGAAAAACAATTCCATTCACAATTGCATCTAAAAGAACAAAATACCTAGGAATAAACCTAACGAAGGAAGTGAAAGACCTTTTCTCTGAAACCTACAAGACACTCCTAGGAGAAATTAAAGAGGACACTAACAAATGGAAATGCATCCCATGCTCTTGGCTAGGAAGAATAAATATTGTCAAAATGGCTATACTACCTAAAGCAATCTACAGATTCAATGCAATCCCTATCAAACTACCAACAGCTTTCTTCAATGAACTGGAACAAATAACTCCAAAATTCATATGGAACCACAAAGAACCAGAATAGCCAAAGCAATTCTGAGAAGGAGGAATCAAACAGGGGGAATTACGCTCCCTGACTTCAAACTCTACTACAAAGCCACAGTAATCAAGACAATTTGGTACTGGCACAGAAACAGACCCACAGACCAGTGGAACGGAATAGAAAATCCAAACATTAAGCCAAACATTTACAGCCAATTAATATTTGATAAAGGGGCCTTGGATATACAATGGGGAGATGACAGCCTCTTCAGCAGCTGGTGTTGGAAAAACTGGACAGCTACATGTAAGAGAATGAAACTGGACTACTGTCTAACCCCATACACAAAGGTAAACTCAAGGTGGATCAAAGACCTGTATGTAAGTCATGAAACCATAAAACTCTTAGAAAAAAACATAGGCAAAAATCTCTTGGACATAAACATGAGTGACTTCTTCATGAACATATCCCCCCGGGCAAGGGAAACAAAAGCCAAAATGAACAAGTGGTACTATATAAAACTTAAAACCTTCTGTACAGCAAAGGACACCATCAGTAGAACAAAAAGACATCCTACATTATGGGAAAATATATTCATAAATATTGCATCTGAGAAGGGGTTGACATCCAAAATATATAAAGAACTCACGCACCTTAACAAACAAAAAGCAAATAATCCAATTAAGAAATGGGCAGAGGACATGAATAGGCACTTCTGTAAAGAAGAAATTCAGATGGCCAACAGGCATACGAAAAGATGCTGCACATCGCTGGTCATCAGAGAAATGCAGATTAAAACCACAGTGAGATATCACCTCACACCAGTGAGAATGGCCAACATCTAAAAGACAAACAACAACAAATGTTGGTGAGGATGTGGAGAAAAGGGAACCCTCCTACACTGCTGGTGGGAATGCAAATTAGTTCAACCATTGTGGAAAGCAGTATGGAGGTTCCTCAA
>JAQQAC010008350.1:38113231-38264321 GCA_029783875.1 Phataginus tricuspis | reverse complement strand
TGGTACATATACACAGTGGAATATTATTCAGCCATAAGAAGAAAACAAATCCTACCATTTGCAACAACATGGAGTTAGAGGGTATTATGCTCAGGGAAATAAGCCAAGCCGAAAAAGACAAGTATCAAATGATTTCACTCATATGTGGAGTATAAGAACAAAGAAAAAAACTGAAGGAACAAAACAGCAGCAGACTCACAGAACCCAAGAACAGACTAATAGTTACCAAAGGGAAAGGGACTGGGGAAAATGGGTGGGAAGGGAGGGATAAGAGGGTAAAAGGGGTATTACGATTAGCAGCTGTAATGTTGCAGGGGCACGGGGGGGACTGTACAGCTCAGAGAAGACCAGTAGTGACTCTATAGCATCTCACTACGCTGATGGACAGAGACTGTAATGGGGTTGGTGGGGGGGACCTGATGAAGGGGGTAGTTTAATCACCATAATATTGCACATGTAATTGTAGATTAATGATACCAAAATAAATTGTAAAAAAATAAAATAAAATTAAAATCAAAATTAAAAAATAATAAATAATAAATAAATTAATAAATAGAATAGGACTAAAAAGTGAGGCTTATGTGAAGGTGAACCTTAATATATAAAATTGTCTCAAGGTGTTTGGGTAGTATTTACATAAGAATCAGAGAGAGAGAAAACAAGAAATTTCAGGCACATACATGCTTCTTTTATCATCTAGATTTTTACAGTTAAAAAAACAAAACAAAGCAAAACCAAAAAAATCAAAATATGAGTTCTTTTGGGCAGAGTTCTAGAAATTTGTTGCTGCCCCCATTTTAATGGAAATTTGATTGTTTAAAGGTTCTTTTATTTGGTGGATTATAAAAATCAACAGCATATTTTGTGTGGGTAAATTATCAACTGCAAATATGCCAACTATAATAAATACTTCCAATTATAGTGGAAGAATGAATTTTCAAATTTGTTGGTGTTTATAATTTGGAGTGATATTGGAACTTGAACTGGTATTTTTAAAAGCATGCGTTAATATGTATTTTTCATAATGATGATCTCAAGCTACAAGGTAATTATTTTTCTCAATTTTGAAGAAAGGGAAAAAAACTATCAGGGTGTAAGCAAAAAATAAAGATCCACTGGATAGGGTGCAACTATGTGTTTTAAGAGAAAAATACAAACAATGATAACTAACATAAATAATATGCAAGTAAAGAGTTTTACAGATGAATACTGAAGAACCTGAGATTGCCCTAGAATATGTCCAACAGACGACACAGATAAAATAGCAACTGCAACTATTGGTATTTAGAAACTTAATGCTTGTTTGAACACTGAAGTTGAGTAATTGAGATATAATTGAGCCCATGTTTCTCTGCCCTTCCTTCCAAATTCTATGCTGTTCCCTGTAATTACTTCTAAATTACTGAATTGTATAGTCACCTGAAATATACACTGTGTCAATATTTCTTCATTTCTTCTCAGGATGCATTTGTTGACATTGTCGGGAAAGCCATTTTGGGGCCTCAGCACTGGTTAGTGTCACTTTTTGCATCCTACTGACACTTCCCCAAATAACACTTTGCCAGTGATACTTTATACTAAATCTGCACTGATAAAGTGTGAAGCATCTGTTCCACTATCCTGTACTCACTCAGAGTGTGTATATGTGTGTTTTGTGTCAATTCCTAACTAAATAAAAGAAGTGATGGCCTGAAATTTCAAATATCTTTGGGGGACCAGTTTTTCTATTTCTGTTTGTAAGCATTTACTACCTGAAAATTAGAAATAAATTCACGTTGGGTGGTTAGTGGGCCAATTTTTCAAACTTTGTTCTGACCACAAAATACCTCTCACTTGGTGTGTCAACCCTTTTGGTAGGTGCTAGGGCTCTTTCCTACCAAGGAATCCATTCTCATCTCCCTGCATCCATAGACCCCCATGCTCACATGTGCTCACACAACCTACTGGCACAAGACTAGTGTTTCATTTTGAACTTTCAGTTACATTATGTTAATTGTCCTTGATGCTGCCTAATAGCCATTTGTTTTTAAAAACAAAGCTAAATAGATTTTAAAAATCTCTTTTTTGTTGCCACATCTGAAAAACTGATTATAATGATTGAATTATAATTAATAGAATAATTCAACTTGATTCAATGACAAGAAATATCTATGGAGAAAGTATGAATTTTTGACTTGCTGTGAGACCTCATACCTATAAAAGATAGCACTGCAGTACAAATCACTATGAATGTTTTGAGGCTGTTTATATACAAAAACAAAATTAACTTTTCACTTTGTGTGTGTGTGTGTGTGTTTTATATTTTATACAGCTCATTATCTCTAATATCCTTCAGGTCAGTCATAATATCAATTTTATAGTTGCAAATCCCAAGAAGCATGTCACAATGTAATACAAATAAAATTTTAAAAATCTGAATTGCTACCAGTATTGTTTTATTAAATCTTCACCAATGAGTGGTTGATATTAATTTCACCCAGAGTTCAGCAAACCATGGCCAGTGAATCAGCAAACAGATATTGCAAATCCCTAGTTTGGATTAATTTTTCTAATATATGCAAGACTAGAGGAGCTAGAATAATAGATTCCAGCTAGTCACCATTTGGCTTCAGAAATTGTTGACACATTACTAATCTGGTTTTATTTATCCATCCTCATTTCAAAGCAAATTCTGTATTACTATTTTACCTCTAAATTCTTTAGCAACATACAACATATGTAACAAAGTTAAAATTAATTCTTTAATGTCTAATTATTATCCATGTTCAAATTTTTCTAATTATCTCATACATTTATTTTTATGTTTAATTTGAATTAGTATCCAGATTAACACACACATTGCATTTGGTTTCTATGTCTTTGCAATCTCTTCTAGGTCATAGGAATTTTCATTTCTTGATTTTTTATGTCACTTTTTTTGTGGAATAAACTCGTCATAGTCCTGATAATGGTCTCAGATTCTCAATTTGGCAGTTCGCATCATCAAAATTCTCCCATGTAGTCATCCACAAAATTCTGTAAAATGGCATTTAGACCCAAAGTCTAGTCATGTTCAATTCACAGAGAATAAATGTGTAAACCATCGTGTTAACTTCCCATTTCATCATTCGGGAGACACGTACTATCTGACCATTCCTATTTTACCTGTGCTAGTGTGGAGCAATGAGTTAGGCATTACCAGCATTGATCTATTGACGATTTACCCATGAACCTTATCACTGACTAGTTTAACAGTGACTGATGATAGTTTCCTAAATCCATTATTTCATTAACATTTGCAAAAAGGTGACTCTCTGTCTCTGTCATTCTTTCTGAAGTTATTAGTTGGAATTCTTCAATAAAGAACATTCTGTCACCAGCTATTTGGTTACCTTCTTTCTCTGTATTTATCAATATTCCAAAGAATTCTTTAACACCTAAGAATCTTTGAATGTGACAAATTAGTTTTTTAAAATATAATTATGCTCTCTTGGACTTCTGTATATGCATATTTGAGGTATGTCAATACATTATAGGCATTAATTTTTACCACTCAAATTCTGGGAGGCAGATTTCTAAAATGGTTATGCCGTTCCTACACCTGGGAATAAATGGCCTGTATAATCTCCCTTGAGGCCTATAAAAATGATAGAATATCAGTATGATAGATACCAAAACCCTATATGATAAATGGAATTCTGCAGTTGTAATTAAGTCCATCATTAATTGAGTGAGTTAATCAAACTGGAGGTCACCACTGGTGGGCAACCCCTAAAAGACACAACAAGCAGCAGCAGAAACCACCTGCTGGGCTGGAAGAAAGCAAACAACCACCGAGGGCTATGTTTATGAGGAGGACACAGGGCAAGGTAATGAAGGAAGCTTTTGGGACCTGATGGCAATTCCCTCACAAACAACCAGCAATAAAACAGAAATAGGGACATCCATCTTATAATAAAAATGATATGAATTTTGCCAGTGACCAGTGATCTTAGAAGAAATCCCCAAGCCTCATATGAAATTTAGACACAAATTTAGGCACCAAAATTTCTGCTGGGTGAGGACTCTGAGTAAGGGGTACAGCTAAACAAACATACATGGATCCCAAAGAAAATGAGTTATTTTTAAATGTCGTTTTAAGTCACTAAATTTGTGATAATTTGCCATTTGACAATATTTCACAACCTTCATGATAAAAAAATTCAACAAACTAGGGATACAAAGAAATAACCTCAGCATAATAAAAGTCATCCATGAAAACACACAGCACGCTTCATATTCAATGAAAAAGACTGAATGCATTTTTCCCAGATTAGAAATAAGGCAAGGATGCTCTCTTTCAGCACTTTTATTCAGTATAATGCTGGAAGTTTTGGCCAGAATAATTATCCAAGAAATAAAGAAATAAAAGACAACCAAAGTGACATCTTTTATTTATTTTGATTTTCCAGTGATGTGTTTTTTGTAGAAAATGATGAAGTTTCCAAAAGAAAAATATTAGAACTAATAAGCAAATTCAGAAAAGCAGCAGGAAACAAAATAAACACATAAAAGTAATTTACATTTGTATATGTTGGCAGTCTGAAATTTCAAAAATAATTCAATTTACAATGGCATCCAAAATAACAAAATGCTCAGGAATTAACCTAACTAAAGAGGTAAAAGATTTGCACAATGAAAGTACAAAACATTGCTAAAAGAAACTAAAGAAGCCATAAATAAGTGGAATCATATCGTATGTTCATGGACTGGAAGATTTATTATTGTTAAGATGCCAGAACTACCTAAAGTGACCTACAGATTCAAAGTTATCTCTATCAAAACCCCAATATTTTTTGAAAATACATAAAAATTAATCCTGAATTTCATATGGAATTTCAAGAACCCCAAAGAAGCAAAGCAATTTTGAAAGAGAACAAACCTGGAGGACTCAAATTCCCTAATTTCAAAACTTACTACAAAGCTACAATGACCAAAACAATATAGTATTGGCATAAAGACAGACATATAGAGCAACAGAATAGTATAGAGAAACCAGAAATAAACCGTTACACATATAACCAAATGATTTTTGATGATGGTGCAATGGCCATTTAATGGGGCTTTAAAGAACAGTCTTGTCAGCAAATGGTACCAGAAAATTGAACGTTCACATACAAAAGAATGAAGTTGAACCCTACCTAACAAAAATTTACAAAATTATTTACATAATTGCAAAAGTTAACTCAAAATAGATCTATGACTAAATCTAAGACATTAAACTACAAAACTCTTAAAAGAAAACGTAAAAAAAGAATCACAACTATTTGGCAATGATTTCTTGTTTATGACACCCCTGGCACAAACAACAAAAGGAGAAATAGACACTGTTTTGTGAAAAATTTTTCATGAACCTTATACATATCAACAGAGTAAAAGGGCAATCCACAAAATGGAGAAAATACTTGCAAATCCTTTATGTGATAAGTGATTTATATCTAGGATATACAAAGAATTCCTCCAACTCAATAACAAAACCCAATTCAAAAATAGGTAAAGGACTAAAACAGGTATTTCTCCAAAGATACACAAGTAGCAAATAAGCACATGAAAAAAGTGCTCAACAAACACCATTAATCATGGGGGAAATACAAATAAATAGTACAATGAGATACTGCATCATACCTATGAGGATGTCTAAATAAGTAAATAAATAACAAGTGTCAAGGATGTGGAGAAATTGGAACCATTTTGTACTATTGGTGGTGATTTAAATGGTACAGCTACTGTGGAAAGCAGGATGGTTTAAAAAACAAAATTAAAAACAGAATTACCAAATGATCCAGTAATTCCGCTTTTTGATGTATATCCAAATGGATTTAATGCACAACCTCAAAGAGATATTTGTATACCCATGTTCATAATAGCATTATTTACAATAGCTAAAACATGGAAGCAATCTAAATGTTCATCAACAGATGAATAGATAAGCAAAATATTGTATATACATACAATGGAATATTATTCAGCCTTATAGAGGAAGGAAGTTCTGACACATGCTACAACATGGGTGAACCTTGAGGACGTTATACTAAATGAAATAAGACCATCACAAAAAGACAGATACTACATGATTTCACTTATATAAGGTACTTAAAATAGTCAAAACCATACAAACAGAAAGTAGAATGGTGTTTGCCAAGGGATGGGAAATTGGGGAGTTATTGCTTAAAGTGTATAGTTTCAGTTCTGCAAAGAGTTCTGGAGATGGATGATGGCTGCACAACAACATTACTGTATTTTATACCACCGAACTGTATACTTAAAAATAGTTAAAATGGTAAATTTCAGGTTACGTGTATTTTACAATAAGAAAATTGAAAAAAAATAAAAGGAAGGTGTTATATCATTGTCCACCCATTTATCCCATTATCAGATTACAAAATCACCCTAATTTGTTTTTTGAAGGAGTACATTTCTAGAATATGTTAAAAACTACAGGTGAATAGTGATTCAAAAATTTTGTACAAACAGCCACAAAACATCTCTTTTTTTGCAACATGGGTATGCAGGGAGAATATTGTTTATAAAATTATTGACAATTGAATTTTGAATATTTGTATTATAAAACTTACTAATACCAAATTTTAAAGGTACACCTATGTCCAATTTGCCAACATCTGTTTATAATCAGAGATAATTACATAATAACATGTGATATTATATTTGCCTTTTGCAAATTTAGGTTAATATTTTTCACTTAGGTAGTTCTTCACATGCATGGTTACTTAAATATAAAGAATAAAAATAGAAAACTCATGCAAAAAGCCCTATTTTCTACTAAAGAATAATATGCGATATGTTTATTTTTCCAGCCTTACATGTTAATACATTTGAATTAATACATCATTCAATGAAAAAAATTGAAATGGATTTTTAATCAAAAACATCTATATAGGCCTATAGTTCTCTATCCTTAAATGACTTTAATGTCATTTTAAGAAAAGTATGCCTTTTATTTTCACTTGTATTATCCAATAGCCAATCTCCACCCCACAACTTTACCCCTATGGCTGTTATCTAAAACAAGATTTGTGGAAAAGAATACCATGAAAAAGTCAAAGAGAAATCTGTCCCTTTCCACTTCCTCATATTTGGAGTCTTAAAAGAAATAAAATAACTATAGTCAACACAAATGCTGCCTGTTAAAAATTGCAAAATAATTTCAGAAATTAATTTAAAGAAATGCTGTTAAAGAAGAAAAATAAAACAAAAACAGTACTCACTGAAGGCTGCCCTTTTTATTTGCTTTTGACTTTAAATTATAAATCTAAGTGGCAAGAATAGTCTTTGAAAATACTGTCATCTAAACGTGTTTTAGAGGTCATGATATACCCTACTTTATGAAGCATGAAACATTTGTAAGCAAATACATGCAAGAATTAGATGTGTGACATTTAACTACCTCTATGTGCAATAACCCACAGCAATTATTTCATCACTACATTCAGTAACTACAGTAAAAGAATAAAGGTCCTATATGGTTAAGTAACTGCTAAATTAGTGATATAACCTTTGTGAAAAATTATAAACATTGCTGAAATAACAAAATGTAAACAGTAAACAGTTCTTCACCAATATTCCCAATGAAAATATGCTGTCTGAATTTTTACAACAAAACTCAAAGTCTATACACGGCTTAGAGTTTTGCATTGTGAGATTTCTGCTACATTATTCTGGCAAACAAGCAAGCATCATAGTTGTAATTTATTTTTTGAAAGCCTTATTCATGATTTTCAATTACTTCTGTGTTTTATTAGCCTCATATGGTTGTTAAAATGTTTCCCTAAATGGTGACCCTTGTGATCAAGAAAAGACAGATCATAGTATAAATGTGAAATGTGGTTTAGATGCGGTTTTATTCAACATTTTAACTTGTCATTAGAAGCCAAAATTATTAGGGATAGCATGATACATACACTAGTATGAGATAAATGATATGAACTACTGATGCTATACCCTAATCCAATGTCCTCTGTTAGATAGTATATTACTTTTACATTATGAAATTTCATGATTGTTTCCCAATACACATCTCACCTGATCTATTGACAGCATTTGAAAAACTTGATTATCCCTCTTCCATTTTCATTTAGCTGCCAAGAAACCATACCCTTTTGCTTAGCCTCTACCTTCACTATCCACTCCGTCCCTTGCCTCTGTCTCTTCTGCTGGCTTCTCCTAATCTCTGTGAACTCTAATACTGAAGTGCCTCATCAGTAATTCCACATGTGATGTCTCCCTTTAACCTCATTTGTCATGTAGCTTTGTAAATGATATATATGATTATTTTTAAGATAGTTCTCTATTAATACTTTCACCTTTTTTTCCCCCACAATCTGATTTTCTAAGTGGAGTACCAGCAAATTTGATTTAAAGATGAATGGATAGCAGACATTCCATATGTATGAGAAACAGAATAACGGCTTCCAAAGATGTCCATTTCCCCATCCCCATAATTTATGAATATGTTATAGTATATATCAAAGAGGAATTAAAGATGGACGTCAGGTTGCTAATCTGTTATCTCAAACCACAAAGGTTATCCTATATTATTTGGGTGGGCTCAATATAATCTTGAGCATCCTTCAATGTGTAAGAGAGAGAGAGACAAATCAGGCTCAGAATAATGCAATTAAAGAATGACTAGACCAGTCATTGCTTATCCTGAAGATAAAATAGATCATGAGCTAAGAGATATGGGCAGACTCAAACATCTAGAAAAGGCAAGAAAATGGATTCTTCCTAGAGTTTCCAGAAAGGAATATAATGCTGCTGATAACACAGCTTAGCTCAGTGAAATCTGCATTAGACTTCTGACTGACAGCACTATAAGATATTTGTATTATTTTAAGCAACTAAACAAATGGTAATTTGTTACAGAAATGAAAGAATGCTAATATAACTTGGAATCTAGAGACAATGCATAGCTCCAGGGAAATTTAGAGAATTATCTTCTCTAGGTCTACTGTATTACATTCTACGTTGGTGAAGCTAAAGACCTTCCCCTCCTCTCCTGGGGGAGATTTTTATAATTTCCAGAGTAAAGTTTTCAATCTCTCACTCTGTCTCTCTTTGGAAGAGATGGAAAAACTGCACCAGCTGACCTATATAAGCTCTGAGTGCTATAATTCTGGGGCTCTTCTATTGTTGTACAAATTTGCTGCATGTTAGAGAGTAAAATCATGGCCTCATTATATCACTCTATGGGGGTTGGAGCTCAAAGAATCCACATTGAGATGCTCTGTGAGTAACAGATGCCCTGAATCTGTTCTCTGATCCAGAACATCATGTTTCCTGTCAGAAGGGAAGAAGTCAGGTAGGGGAGAAAAAGAGCCTATTATCTTTATCTTGAAGAACTCAATAAAATTATTTTTCTCACATAACAAGAAAAGAAGGATGCTGATGACCCAACCTTGTACAGTAATCTCTCAAGTACCCAGGTTTCACCTATTTTGAATTCATTATTCTTAGCCTGTAGCTTTCTTCTCAGTGTTCCGAATTTGGCAGATTTTTTTCTAGCAATACTTTAGCATTTCAGAGAAGATTAAGAGAAGTATGAAGATTTTTTTTTTAGGCAGATGAGTTGGGTATTTCATTAGGAATATAAAAGTTCCCACTCATAACATACCTTCTTACGTATCATGGGAAAGAATTACATCACACATAACTATAGTCATTTTGAGGGACCAGGGAACCAGTTCCTCTCTGTCTTGTTTCTTAGTCTGCAAAATGTATGCCCCAAATAATGTTTTGAATATTTGTGAAAGAAAATGAAAGAAAATAGAAAACAAGGAGCACCTGCCACAAACAGTAATATGTTAGACTAAGTTTTGCCTTTTTACCTTTTTTCACACTCATCATTAATGTGAACAATTCCTAATTTTTCTGAATTATCTAAGACTACTAAGTCATTGGAACATCCTCCTGAGGTACAGACATAATTATCTATTGGTTATTTATATACAAATTTCAGCAGATACTTCAAACTCAATGTGTTGAAAGTTGACAATGTTCTCATTTTTACTCTCCATGTGGACTTAGTCATAACACTGACTCACCTCTTGAAATAAGGAAACTTGGGAGGAAACTTTGACACAGTTTCTTTTTAACCCTTACTAAGGAATCAGAGAGCAAATTTATCAGCTTGAGGGACAAAAGAACTATTAATTAATTGTTAAATTCCATTCCATTTTGTTAATAATCTATGATCTTGTAATAGGATGAAGGCAACCAACTTTTTTCTCCTTTGTTGCTCTGGAAACAACAAATATAATTTTTGTCTATTTACCAATATTGTTTCCAGAGTTAATTTTTCTATATGATATCATGTCTGTTCACTATGTAAAGTACTACAGGGTCTCTCATTGCTGACCTTTATAATAATATTGTATTTACTTAGCATAAAGAATAAGGCTCACTGCATTTTTGTTCCAGTTTATGTTTTCAGTCTCATCAATGCCTATCCTTCTCCCAACACCACCATATTGCACACAATGTACTTTGCACTCTAGATCTATAATATACTTGATGCTCTTCCCAGCACTTATAATGAAGTTCTGGGCCTCCATTTTTCTACCAACATTTCTTGTTATCTGCTATTTCCTTCATAAAGGTCATTTTTCCTTTAGGCCTTCTGTGAAAATCACCCTCCAGTCAGGTGTAATTGTCTTCTGTTTAGCACCTTGACAAGTATTGTGTGATCAATCCTATTGGTTATTTCAATAGGCATCTGCTTCTCTCCCAGGCTAGTAATTCCTTAATCAAAGCAAATCAGATTCAAATATTCATCTTTGTTTCAAAAGTGCCTAACCACATGACCTGGCAAAGACTAGGTGCTCCTTAAAATATGAATTTATGTTAAGTGATAAGGCAATTACAAATGAAAAGTTATGAGTTCAGAGGACAGACATTTCCAGCTACTAGGAACCAAGAATGTGGCATCATTTTTTTCTTGCCTCTGTGAGAGCAGACCTATTTCAATAGATAAAAACATATTACAATTAATTAAGCAAATTTCTCTAGGCAAAGGATTTTGAAATTATGATATAAGTCTAGTAAGACAAAAAAATATATCCAGCTGGGATAAATGAAAGGTGTTCTTGTGAAGTTAAGACTATACTTACACACACACACACACACACACACTCCTTAGATAATTTAGATATAGTAGCTATTTAATGTTTTTGTACACAGAATAATATAATCAGGAATGTTTTTAAGGAAGCTTAAATTTTGAAAGAAGAAAATAAACAAGTATATGAAGTTTTTAATTAATAAGGCATATTTCATTTTTAGTTATTTCATAGTAAAAATCATCTCTTTGACTCAAAAATATAGATATGTATAATTAGCAAGACAACATCATTTTATTTGGTAAACAACATATTTCCTTAATTGAAATATTTATCAGAGAGTACTCTTCTTATACTATATTCCTTATTTTATCAGAAATAATTTTATATTTTAAATATCATTTCTGAGAAAATGTGCAAGAAGAATGTTGTGTATAAACAACCAAGGTCATGTGTGTGACCTTACCCTTTTATTTTACTTTACTTTTCTGTGTCACAGTGATTAACAACTATAAAATGAAGAGTATTATTACTTTTGATAATGAAATCAAGGCAGTTTGATAAGAATATGGAAATGCATGACATTTTGTGACGGACATTTGATCTAGGAGCCTTTATTCTTTCCTCTTTCATTGAGTGCATTGAATTATTTGCATATTTAGTATAAAGACAATAGGTTTTCTCTATGGCAAAACTCTTTTGGTAATTTATCCATAATTGAATTGGGCTCTTAGTTGGTATCTTGTGTGTATGTAAGTTTATATAGTTTAGCATCCTTGTATTATATTACATGGGTTACTGCTTTAAAAAATTATGCACCAAGGAGATAAATGTCAAGTTCAAGAAGTTCAGATTCATAATTAAACCACCTGCCTTTCTTATCATACATGGAACATAACAAAGGGCCCTTTCATTTTTAACTAACATAGAGTTTCCTATTCAAGTTGACTAGCTATTCATTAGATATGGTACTACATTTACATTTATCTGATCAGTATTCTTCAGTCTTTAAAAAATATTTGATTCATTAAAACCTCGTGGCAGGAGAAGGATTAAAGATGGCAGTGTGCGAGGAGAGATAGAGGCTTCCACCTAAAACTGCATATAATACAAAAATATAACTAATACAACTACTCTTGAAAGAGCAACAGGAAAGAGGACTGCAACAAACTGCATACACCTTGAGACAAGAGCAGACCTCACAGAACAGGGTAACATATGGAAGTTGTGGCCCTGCAGCACCCAAGCCCTTCCCCCACCCCAGCTCACCAGTGGGAGGAAGAGAAACAGAGCAGGGAGTTAGTGGAGATCTGGGACTGCTGAATACCTAACTCTGGAGATCTGCTTTGGGAGCACAAACCTACATTTCATGGTGCTTGCATGATACTCTTGTAATTAGGGGGTTGGAAAGCTAAGACAGGCAGAATTCCTGGATGGACTAAGATTCCAGCTGCCTGTGGAAAGCAGGGATCCATACCCAGCTGCTCTGGGACAAAAGAAAGGCTGGCAGTCTGAGAGACTTCCTAACAAAGAAGCCCTTAGCAAGAGAGCTGCTAAAGGGGCAAGGATTCCACAGAGCTTACTCCTCAGGAGAAAGGACAGGTAGACAAAATTTCCTGGTTCACTGTGCCTAGCAGGTTGGGAGCTTTCACAATCTTCAGGTGCTCCAGCTCCCTAGCTGCATACCCAGCTCCAAAACCCCCTCCGTGATAGGCAGCCTACTGCGCCTTTCATCTGACCAGCCCCACCAGACTTGCAAACAAGGAAAGGCAGTGGAGACCCGCATAGCAGCTGGGAAGCAGGAAACAGCAGCTCTTTCCTCTCCCCAGGCACCAAAACCACTACCCTGCAACCCCCAACATTGCTTCAGGGGCTGAGCAACCCCAGAGAGTAGTGCTTCTGGACACTAGAGGGCGCCATACAAAAATATGAAATGCCAAAGAAACCTGGTCCAGAATAAAATTATTAATATAACTCCTGAGAAAGATTTAAATGATATCGATCTCATGACTGTCCCTGAAAGGGAGTTCAAAATAAAAATCATTACCATGCTCATGGAGGTACAGAAAGATATTCAAGAACTCAGTAATGAACTCCCGTCAGAGATCCAATAATTGAAGAGTACAATGGAGGGTATTAAAACCAGATTGGATAAGGTGGAGGAGATGATAAATGAAATAGAAACTAGAGAAGAGGAAGATAAAGAAGCTGAGGCACAGAGAGAAAAAAGGATCTCTAAGAATGAAAGAATATTGAGAGAACTGTGTGACCAATCCACACAGAACAATATTCAGATTATAGGGGTACCAGAAGAAGAAGAGAGAGAAGGGATAGGAAGTGTCTTTGAAGAGGTGATTGCTGAAAACTTCCCCAATCTGGGGAAGGAGATAGTCTCTCAGGCAATGGAGGTGCACAGATCTCCCAACACAAGGGACCAAAGGAAGACAACACCAAGACATATAGTAATTAAAATGGCAAACATCAAGGATAAGGACAGACTATTAAAAGTAGCCAGAGAGAGAAATAAGATCACATACAAAGGAAAGCCCATCAGGCTATCATCAGACTTCTCAACAGAAAACTTACAGGCCAGAAGGGAGTGGCATGATGTATTTAATGAAATGAAGCAGAAGGGCCTTGAACCAAGATTACTTTATCCAGCAATATTGTCATTTAAATTTGAAGGAGGGATTAAACAATTCCCAGATAAGCAAAAGCTGAGAGAATTTACCTCCCACAAACCATCCCTACAGTGTATTTTGGAGGGACTGCTCTAGATGAAAGTGATCCTAAGGTTTAATAGCTGTCACCAGAGGTAATAAAACCACAGTAAAGAAAGTAGAGCAGCTAATTACTAAGCAAATGCAAAATTAAATTAACTATACCCAAAGTCATTAAGGGATAGACAAACAGTACAGAATATACCTAATATATAAAGAGTGAAAGAGGAAGAAAAAAGAGGAGGGAAAAAAAAGGAATCATTAGATTGTGATTATAATAGCATATTAAGTGAGTTAAGGTAGTAAGGAAGTTAACCTTGAACCTTTGGTAACCACGAATCTGAAGCCTGCAATGCCAATAAGTACATACCTATCCATAATCACCCTAAATGTAAATGGACTGAATGAACCAATCAAAAGACATAGAGTCACTGAATGGATAAAACAAGACCCATCTATATGCTGCCTACAAGAGACTCACTTTAAACCCAAAGATACACACACAAAAAGTGAAGGGACGGAAAAAGACATTTCATGCAACTAATAGGAAAAAAAAGCAGGAGTTGCAGTACTTATATCAGACAAAATAGACTTCAAAACAAAGAAAGTCACAAGAGACAAAGAAGGACATTACATAATGATAAAAGGGTCAATCCAACAAGAAGATATAACCATTATAAATATCTATGTGCCCAACACAGGAGCTCTCACATATGTGAAACAAATACTAACAGAATTAAAGGGGGAAATAGAATGCAAAGCAGTCTTTCAAGGAGACTTCAACACACCACTCACTCTGAAGGACAGATCAACCAGACAGAAAATAAGAAAGGAGACAGAGGCACTGAACAACACATTAGAACAGATGGACCTAACAGACATCTACAGAATTCTACACCCAAAAGCAGCAGAATACACATTCTTCTCAAGTGCGCATGGAACATTTTCAAGAATAGATCATATACTAGACCACAAAAAGAGCTACAGTAAATTCAAAAAGATTGAAATTGTACCAACCAGTTTCTCAGACCACAAAGGTATGAAACTAGATATGAATTATGCAAAGAAATGAAAAAATCCCACAAAAACATGGAGGCTTCACACATGCTCCTAAATAATCAATGGATCAATGACCAAATAAAAACAGAGATCAAGTAATATATGGAGACAAATGATAACAATAATTTAACACCGCAAAATCTGTGGGATGCAGCGAAGGCCGTGCTAAGAGGGAAATATATTGCAATACAGGCCTACCTCAGGAAAAAAGAACAATCCCATATGAACAGTTTAAACTCACAATTAATGAAACTAGATAAAGAAGAACAAATGAGACCCAAAGTCAGTAGAAGGAGGGACATAATAAAGATTAGAGCATAAATAAATAGAATTGAGAAGAATAAAACAATAGAAAGGGTCAATGAAAGAGCTGGCTCTTTGAGAAAATAAACCAGATAGATAAACCCCCAGCCAAACTTATCAAGAAAAAGAGTCTACTCACATAAACAGAATCTGAAATGAGAAAGGAAAAATCACAACAGACACCACGGAAATACAAAGAATTGTTAGAGAATACTATGAAAAATTGTATGCTAAAAAACTGGATAACCCAGAAGAAATGGACAACTTTCTAGGAAAATACAACCTTCCAAGACTGACCCAGAAAGAAAAAGAAAATCTCAACAGACCGATTACCAGCAATGAAGTTGACCTGGTAATCAAAAATCTACCTAAGAACAAAATGCCTGAACCAGATGGCTTCACTGCTGAATTTTATCAAACATTTAGTGAAGACTTAATACCCATCCTCCTTAAAGTTTTCCAAGGAGTAGAAGAAAAGGGCATACTTCCAAACTCATTCTAGGAGGCAAGCATCACTCTAATACCAAAACCAGGCAAAGACACCACTAAGAAAGAGAACTACAGACCACTATCCCTGATGAACATAGATGCAAAAATAAGAACAAAATATTAGCAAACCGAATTAAAAAATACATCAGAAGGATCACAGACCATGATCAAGTAGGGTTTATTCCAGGGATGCAAGGATGATACAGAATTTGAAAATCCATCAACATAATTCACCACATCAACAAAAAGAAGGACAAAAACCACCTGATCATCTCCATAGATGCTGAAAAGGCATTTGACAAAATTCAACACTCATTCATGATAAAAACTATCAACAAAATGGGTATAGAGGGTAAGTACCTCAACATAATAAAGGCCATATATGACAAACCCACAGCCAACATTATACTTAACAGCAAGAAGCTGGAAGCTTTTCCTTTACGACCAGGAACAAGACAAGGATGCCCACCCTCCCCACTTCTATTCAGCATAGTACTGGAGGTCCTAGGCAGAGCAATCAGACAACACAAAGAAATAAAGGGCATACAGATTGGCAAGGAAGAAGTTAAATTGTCCCTGTTCACAGATGACATGGTATTATACATAAAAAACCCTAAAGAATCCACTCCAAACAACTAGACCTAATATCTGAATTCAGCAAAGTTGCGGGATACAAAATTAATACACAGAAATCTGTGTCATTCCTATACACTAACAATGACCTAGCAGAGAGAGAAATCAGTAAATCAATTCCATTCACAGTTCCATCAAAAAGAATAAAATACCTAGGAATAAACCTAACCAAGGAAGTGAAAGACCTATAATCTGAAAACTACAAGACACTCATGAGAGAAATTAAAGAAGATACCAATAAATGGAAACATCCCATGCTCATGGATAGGAAAAATTAATATTGTCAAAATGGCCATCCTGCCTAAAGCAATCTACAGATTCAATGCAATTCCTATCAAAATACCAACAGCATTTTTCAATGAACTAGAAAAAATCATTCTAAAATTCATATGGTATCACAAAAGACCCCAAATAGCCAAAGCAATCCTGAGAAGGAAGAATAAAGCTGTAGGGATTATGCTCCCCAACTTCAAGCTTTACTACAAAGCCACAGTTACTCGAGATAATTTGGTACTGGCAGAAGAACAGACCCATAGATCAGTGGAACAGACTAGAAATCCCTGAAATAAACCCAACCATATATGGTCAATTAATATATGATAAAGGTGCCATGGATATACAATGGGGAAATGACAGCCTCTTCAACAGCTGGTGTTGGCAAAACTGGACAGCTACATGCAAGAGAATGAAACTGGATTATTGCTTAACCACATACACAAAATAAACTCGAAATGGATCAAGGATCTGAATGTAAGTCATGAAACCATAAAACTCTTAGAAGACAACATAGGCAAAAATCTCCTGAATATAAGCATGATCGACTTCTTCCTGAACACATCTCCTTGATCAAGGGAAATAAAAGCAAAAATGAACTCATGGGACTTCATCAAACTAAAAAGTTTCTGTACAACAAAGGACACCATCAACAGAACAAAAAGGTATCCTACAGTATGGGAGAATATATTTGTAAATGACATATCTGACAGGGTGTTAACATCCAAAATATATAAAGAACTTACATGCCTCAACACTCAAAAAGCAAATAACCCAATTAGAAAATGGGCAGAGGATATGAACAGAGAGTTCACCAAAGAAGAAATTCAGATGGCCAGCAGATACATGAAAAGCTGCTCCACATCACTAATCATCAGGGAAATGCATATAAAAACCACAATGAGATATCACCTCACACCAGAATGGATGGCCAGCATCCAAAAGACTAAGAACAACAAATGCGGGAGAGGATGTGGAGAAAGGGGAACCCTCCTACGCTGCTGGTGGGAATGTAAGCTATTTCAACTACTGTGGAAATCAATATGGAGTTTCCTCAAAAAACTAAAAATAGAAATACCATTAGACCCGGGAATCCCACTCCTTAGAATATACCCAAAGAATACAACTTCTCAGATTCAAAAAGGTGTATGCATCCCTATGTTTATTGCAGCACTTTTTACAATAGCCAAGATATGGAAGCAACCTAAGTGTCCATCAGTAGATGAATGGATAAAGAAGTGGTACATATACACAATGGAATATTATTCAGCCATAAGAAAGAAACAAATACTGCCATTTGCAACAACATGGATGGAGCTAGAGGGTATTATGCTCAGTGAAATAAGCCAGGCAGACAAAGACAAGTGCCAAATGATTTCCCTCATCTGTGGAGTATAACAACACAGCAAAACTGAAGGAAAAAAATAACAGCAGACTCAGATACTCCAAGAAGGAACGAGTGTTACCAAAGGGGAGGGGTGTGGGAGGGCTAGTGGAGAGGTTGGGAGAAGGGGATTGTGGGGTATTATGTTTAGTACACATGGTGTGGGGGATCATGGGGAAAACAGTGGAGCACAGAAAAGGCAAACAGTGAATCTGTGGCATCTTACTACACTGATGGACAGTGACTGCATTGGGGTATGGGTGGGGACTTGATAATATGGGTAAATGTAGTAACCACATTGTTTTTTCACGTGAAACCTTCATAAGAGTGTATATCTTAATAAAAAATACCTTAATAAAAAATATATATATTTATAAAAAAAATAATAAAAAATATTTTACAGAAATATATTGCATTATGTGCTTATTTTTGGAGTGTACAATAATATCTGAGTGTGTGGCATTTTGCAGGTTGTTGGGAGATGTTGCATAGTCACAGTGATTGAACCCTTCAGTCCAATGCCACATTGTCTTTCAGGAATGACTTGAGAATGGGGAAATAATAAGTTGACATATACGAATAGTTAAACAAGCTACACAAAAGCTACTTCACATGCTTTATATAAATCTTTGACACCTCCTGGTTTCAATGTACGTTTAATTAATTTAGTTTCAATATGAATGACTAAAATAATTTTACTCTCATATTTTAATTGCTTTGGATTCTGGAATATGGAAAATACAGCATTATTCATGTCTGATAGAAGGTAAAGTCTTTTAATGTACAATAAGATATTTTTATAAAAGTAGAATGGTCTCTTAAACAAAAATTTATGAATTCATCAGTTTTATTCAAGATATGAAGTTGGGAAATAAATACATGAAATGTGTATTGTCTGTGTTTTGGCTTCCTGGTATCGCTTTTTGAGGAACTGCCCCTCCATTTCCCCATGTAATTAGGTTGAAGTTACCATTCCTATGATCCTGTCATTAGTATGGTTATGAGATTCAAGCTGGCCTGTGTACATCCCACCTCCCTGGGCAGAGTGACTGTCCCAGGAGGTGAATGAGCAGTCAAGCCAGGCCAGGATTCTTTCTCTCATGGAACATGCTGAAGATGGCATATGTTTGAAAAGACAAAAAGACAGTTTCACAATGTTGAACTAAATGCCTCAGAAAGAAGCGGGAATAGAAAAAAGCAAAGCTGGTGAAAAGAAAGATATGAGGGTATATATTTGTGAGAGTGTGTATTCAGTTATGTGTGAAAGGCAAACACTTGATGATCTATTTGATTTGAATTCTATTTTAAATAAAGCCCTTCTAACATAAACGATTTTTTTTTGTTTGTTTTAATATTTTTTCAGAGGTTGATCCGAGTTACTATTACTAACTGCCTTCACTAACTGGGAATCATAGCCCCAAGTCAGTAAAACATTTAAAGAATATCTGAAAATTAAATGGCTATAACAACAGTATTTTTTATATGAAGTGACACTGATTTAGTTTGTCTCAAATGACATTGAAAGAAAGAAGAACATTTTTGCTTCAGAATATATATTTATGTATTCCTTCCTTCTAATAAGTCACTTTAGAATTACCAACTTTGCCTTAAAGATTTTTGTATTTATTTTATGTATTTATATATTAAAAATATATATATAATTTATTTATTTATATGCACTATACATAATACAAAGGTATATGCACACATACATAATATAAAAATATATAGAGATCTTTAATATATCTATTAGATCTATATCCGTATCTCTACATACACAATATATCCATATATAAATCTAATACAAAGATGTGTATGTGTGTGTGCATATATATATGCACACACACAAAGATTCTCTCCTTGACCAAATCCTAGTCAAGTCCTTCTGAACCCTCTTTGCAACTAGATCTCAGCTTTTGGACTTCCATGTTACTCTCCACATTGTCCAGTTTTAGCAAGAATCCTGTTAAATCAGCATTCCAGAATCCCCCATCCTTGATATCTGATCACCCTATCTGATTAGGTTGATCTTCCACCAATCCCCAGGTGATGTTTGATCACTCTGGCCTGCCTTCATCAAGAATCCTGTTAATTCAGTTAGTCTAGAATTCCCCCACTAATCCTGCTGTTTCCTTTGGGTAATTTCACCTACTGACCCCCCTCTCAGTCTTCATCTATAAAATCCCCCCTTTTCCTTATTGTATTTGGAGTAGAAACCAATCTCCCTTCCTTACTTACAGCAAAACCCCACTGCAGCAGTGGTCCCTACACCTATCATGATAACCTCTTGAATACAGTGTACCTTACATTTCTTTAACAAGTGTCAGAATGAATATTTTATATTCTTTAATAATATACACACAAACACATACATACATATAAATATAAACATACATATACATATAATCAAGAAGCATATTATTAAAAATGTAAAAATATCAAGGATGAGGCCAAATAAACTGATGGTGGCAGGCAGACAGGTGCATAAACTATAATACTCTGTTATCCTATTACTCTATAGGGAAAGGGATAGCAGAGTGTCCTCACCAAAAAATACATTTGATCTGAAGGTGAAAACATGAGTTCAGTTTCACATGGTTAAAATAGAGGCAATGGATTATGGAGAGCATTCCAAGCATAAAGGCAACAATTGCAAACTTAGAGATATATAGCAGAAAAAGAGGAATCAGGAAACTTAGTAGTAGATCAAAAGGATGAGGTTTACAGAATGAAAGGTTCAGATTATGAAGTATTTTGCAGGTTGTATTGAAGATATTTGAAGTAATTAGAAAAATGATGAAATACCTTTTAATAAATATGCTATGATAATTTTTGTAATGTAGGAACAGCACACTGGTGTGATACTGAGAATTATTAATGTTTGTTAAGATTAGAGGTTAGAAAATCAGTTTTACATTGGAAGTAATTATAAGGATGAGAAAATCTTTCTGAGATATTTTAGAAGATAAATCGAGAGAACATGGAATCCATTTTAAAAAAAAGTTCAGTCAGTATGAAATTTAAATTTCAACATTATTCAAATGTCAATGTCATTCATTAAAACAGGAAATACAAAGGAGAAAGATTAGTGAAGCAGGAGGCAAAAAATTTGTGTTTAGTTATGTTAACCTGGATACTTGAAAGTAGGCAGGACACCCACGATAACTGGAACATGGAGGTTATTAAGGGACAGTGTGTAATCAACAGACTGGCCATCTAACAAATTGCAATGAAAGCCACCAAAAGAAAACTATTAGCAACCTTGATGGAGAACCAGGAAAGAGTAGGGAGTCCAACGCAGTTGCAGAAAGAAGGCAATCATCTTGATGGGGTTCAGGACATGCTATCCCAAAATATGGCACATTGGAATACTGAATAATTTAAACTGAAGCTGTTTGAGAAAATGGCATAAAGAGCAGGGTCACTGACTTTGCCTAAACAGGACAAAAACCCTAGTCTGAAAGCCACCCTCCCTATGCCTTGAGGGGAAAAGCATCCTTAACACTGAAGACAAAGGAGCAAACAGAAGAATCCTCCAGTCCTTGCTAGTTTCTCTGTATACTGCCTGCATTACCTCATACTCCCTGACTTGTCATACTTATACATGGCTGTCCACTTTTCATCAAACCTAGCATAAAAATACTCAGGTTTAGCTTTCTTTGGGTCTTCATTTCCTTATGAAGTTTCCCATGTCACTTGAAACATATTAAATAAATTTGCTTTATATATGCTTTTCTCCTTAATCTGTCCTTGTCAGTTTAATTTTCACATCATCCAGGGATGCTAAGAGGGTTGAGGAAAACTGTTTTCTTCCCTAAAATAAAGATTGTTAAATAGTGCAGAATAAGCAGTCAAATGTTTTGTCAACAGAGTACACCAATGAAGTAATGACTCATCTAATTATAGAATTTTTTGAAAAGTGTGGATAAGAAGACATTTTGTGGTAGTGGGAGGAGAAACATGAGAATAGTTCCGTATAGCAAATTTTTGAGTTGATGGTATATATCATGGAAGTTGCCAGCAGAAACAGAGATATTATTTCCCTGTAGTTCAGGCTAAGGAGAAAAGGAACAGACCTTCCTGTGGGGAATGGCAAAGAAGCAGCACTCGGACCAAAGTTCTAGATGAAAATGAAGAAAATAGTTTGTGTTTATAGATACTCTAAAAATATATTTTATTGAGCACTTTAAGGAAGAAATATTTCTATCAAAGAGTTGTAACAGCTTTTCCTGTTACAGTGTTTATATAAACAATTTTAAATAAGCTTGTATGCTTTTAATAGAAAAGCTTTTATACTAAAGACAACATCATTTATACTCAAGGGAAAAACCTATTTAGGTGGAAATTATCACTGGATTTTACAATGATTTGAGGAAAATGTTCAAAATGAGTACAACTGTCAGAAATCTTAGAAGTAGAGTCATCATAAACAGAGATAAAGTCCCAAGAAGACTTAAGTGACTAGTGAATGTCATCTGAGTCTGTAATAAAGGTATAAGGCTGATAGAACAATGACTTATTCTTTTCTCTAAAGTTTAAGTAGATAAATAAGAAGATTTGCAAAATGCCACTTTTAAGCCAAGTTGAAATAAGAATACATATATATACACACATATAATCCTCCAGCATAATAAGAGGAATGAAACAACTTCTCCCTAAATTTCAAACTACAGTTATTAAACTAAAGATATAAATTTGGCTGTCAAAAATTAGTTAGAAGTACTGTATGTATTTTCTTGTTGCTAAACTATTTCTTTGTTCCCTGAATCCATAAGTAGGAAAAGATGAGATTATTTTCCCTCAGAAGTGAAAATGTTAAATTCTTTTTACCTCATAAAGAAGTTATTATATTACTAGAGTTCCCACAGCTGTTTGTGACTGTGGGTAAAATAGCTGTATTTCCAGAATCTCTCACCTGGCCTTAGTGCATCTCCATGTCACTAGGTATTTTCAAGGGGTAGAGAGAAGTAGTCCACCTCCATATAAATAGGTAATTACAAGGGGGAATGAGGGAATATCTGGACCAGAGAGGTTGGGTGGGGCCCCTTTTTGCAGCCAGGTCACGAGAGACACGGGTGAGCAAAAATAGACAACTGCTTGTCAGCAATAAACAAGTTTCTCCCACTTTATTTCTCCCTTTGACTAATTTCAGCTTCAAAGGTAATTTGCCCGAGGCTGGGAACATATTTTTCCTCCAGAGTTACACTGACTCATGCAGGTGGCCTCTTGCTATGTGTTACATCTTATACTTATTTGTTAATATATAAGAAAATTAATTTTTGTATATTTAATACCAGATTTGTTCTAGGTGCCAAAAAGTCCTCAAATATACAGATATTTATATGGATATATATATACATATAAAAACAACATTCTGGCCTCATTGAAAATACATTTTAGTTATAATAAAATATGAAATACATATAATAAGCAATGTTATGATACACATAAGATTATAATGATATTCATTATTGATTTTTTTCCTTTTTTAGTAACTACTTTTTCTAAGTTCTCTTACTGTATCTTATATATTCTTATTAAATAGTAGTTCTGTATCCTGGGCTAATACTGAGGAATTATAATATGGTAAATATAGAAGTATTTTGAAAAAAATTAATTTTTATAGACAAATATATTGTCAACTGCTATTCATTTTTCAAAAATTTTAATTGAGCTTAAATATATTTTCCTTATTCAATTTAATGGAGTTCATTTTAAGACCAGGTGTTTGCTTGGCCTCCCATTTAATTGTCTACTTGCTTTTTCCACCTGATAGATTTTTCTTCAAGTTCTTTGCCAAGACCCCATTTTCTATTTCGTACTTATAGTCAGCTCTTGATTATCTCCTGGGATTACTACATTATAGATTACCTGTAACAAACCTTGCTTTTTCAGAACTTATTGACATTGCTATCTCTTCCACCTGCAATTAAGTCGTTTCCTGACATGCAGGCTGTTTCTCTAGCTAGTACAGTACACTTTAAAACTAAACTATTTTCTGATTGCATTTAAGCATTTTAAATAACAGTAGTTGTCCCATTTTAATGTTTTAAAATGTAATAAAATATATTAGGTAATATATTCAGCTCTCCAAGAAAGTAGGTAACACAAGTCAAAATGTTTAATTGCCATATTCAACTCCACTTCATTATAAAACAGAATAATGAAAATCATTGTCAGATACAAGATCATAGAAGATAAGACATGCAAATAGTCTTCTCCATGTTAGTATGTGTAAAGGTTGTGAGGGTATGGGTATGGCCACTATGATTCCTTGTTCAAAGCTTCTTTTGCACCAACTATCTTCTTATTAATAAGAAACAAAACATTTCATTCAACAATTTTACATAACATTTTAAAACAAATGACTAATATTAAGAAATGTTCATTCCCAATATTAGGCAAAATTATAAGCCCCTTAAGCTGGCACTGTTAAATTTGAAATAAAAATATACATTGTCTTGCTGTTTTTTCCTAACCATTTTTCCAGGTCTTCATAGGCCTGTAGGTATGAATGAGTTCATGGCATTCTTTACAGCCGTAGCTGCTAGCATAAGCCTAACCCTGTCGTCATCACTGTGGATATGGCATCCATGTAACAACACTCACAACCTCTTGTTTTATTTCCTAGTAGCTCTGAAGTTGCCCATATTTGCTCTTGAACAAATTCTATAATGCTGTTTCACAGAGGCCTATAAAACTGCATGATTAGAATAAAGATGGCGGCGTGAGAGGTGAGACAGAGGCTTCCGCCTAAAACCGCATATAATATGAAAATAAAGCTACTACAACTACTCTTGAAAGAGCAACGGGAAAGAGAACTACAATAAACTGCATACACCTGGAGACAAGAGCAGCCCTCACAGAAAACGGAAATGTACTAAAGCTGTGGTCCTGTGGGATCCAAGGCCTTCCCCCACCCCAGCTCACCGGCAGGAGGAACAGGAACGGAGCTGAGAGGGAGTGGAGAACTGGGACTGCTTAATACCTAACTCTGGAGATCTACTCTGGGAGCACAAACCTACATTTCATGGTGCTTGCATGATGCTCTTGTAATTAGGAGCTTGGAAAGCTAAGACAGGCGGAGCTCCTGGAGAGACTAAGATTCCGGCTGCCTGTGAGATCAGGGATCCATACCCAGCTTCTCCAGGATGGGGGAGGGGCAGGCAGTCTGAGAGACTTCCTGGCAGGGAGGACCTTGGAAGGAGGCCTGCTGAGGGGGCAAGGACTGCACGGAGCTTGCTGCTTGGGAGAAAGGACAGGGGGACAGGATTGTCTGGGTTTACTCTGCCCAGCAGATTTGGGGTTTTCTGATCTTCAGGTGTGCCAGCTCCCTGGCTGCCTGCACGGCTCCAGGAACACCTTCTGTGACAGGCAGACTAGTGCACCTTTCGCCTGGCCAGCCCCACCGGGCTTGCAAACCTGGAAGCCCTTCCCTGGTGTTGGGCCAAACGGAGGGAGGATCTGTCTACAGCAACTTAAAAGGCAAAGCACAGAGGCTTATACCTGTGTGCTCAGCCAACCGGTTCAGACAGTGGAGACAGGCATAGCAGCCAGGAACCAGGAAACAACCCTTTCCTCCCCCGAGGCACCAATCCCATTCCCCAACAATCCCTGACATTGCTTCAGGGGCTGAGCAGCTCCAGAGAGTAGAGCTTCTGGGCACTAGAGGGCTCCATACACAAATATGAAATGCCAAAGGAACCTGGTCTAGAGTAAAATTATGAACAAAACTCCTGAGAAAGACTTTAATGATATGAACGTTATGACTCTCCCTGAAAGGGAGTTCAAAATAAAAATCATTAGCATGCTCATGGAGGTACGGAAAGATATTCAAGAACTCAGGAATGAATTCCCATCAGAGATCCAATCCTTGAGGAACACAATGGACGGTATTAAAGCAGATTGGATACGGTGGAGGAGACGATAAATGACATAAAAACTAGAGAAGAGGAATACAAAGAAACTGAGGTACTGAGAGAAAAAAGGATCTCTAGGAATGAAAGAATATTGAGAGAACTTTGTGATCAATCCAAACTGAACAATTTTCGCATTATAGGAGTACCAGAGGAAGACGAGAGAGAAAAAGGGATAGAAAGTGTCTTTAAAGAAATATTTGCTGAAAACTTTCCCACACTGGGGAAGGAAATAGTCTCACAGTCCACGGAAGCCCACAGAACTCCCAACACAAGGGACCCAAGGAAGACAACACTAAGACACATAATAATTCAGATGGCAAAGATCAAAGATAAAGACAGAGTGTTAAAGGCAGCTAGAGAGAGAAAAAAGATCACCTACAAAGGAAAACCCATCAGACTATAATCAGACTTCTCAACAGAAACCTTACAGGCCAGAAGAGAATGGCATGACATATTTAATGTAATGAAACAGAAGGGCCTCGAACCAAGAATATTGTATCCAGCACGATTATCATTTAAATATGACGGAGGGATTAAACAATTTCCAGACAAAGGAAAGTTGAAAGAGTTTGCCTTTCATAAACCACCACGACAGAATATCTTAAATGGACTACTCTAGCGGGAAGCACACCTAAGGCTAAAAAGATGTCACCAGAGAAAATAAAATCATAGCAAATAAAGCAGACCATGCAAATACTAAGTAAAGGCAAAGAATGAAACACCCAATATATAAAGAATGGAGGAGGAAGAATAGGAAGGGAGAAAAAAGAAACATCAGACGGCGTTCACAATAACTTAACAAGAAAGTTAAGTTAGATTCTTAGATTGTAAAGAAGCAACACTTGAACCTTTGGTAACCACGAATCTAAAGCCAGCAATGGCAATAAGTACATATCTATCAATAATCACCCTAAATGTAAATGGACCAAATGCACCAATCAAAAGACACAGAGTAACAGAGTGGATAAAAAAGCAAGACCCATCCATACGCTGCTTTCAAGAGACTCACCTCAAACCCAAAGATATACGCAGACTAAAAGTGAAGGGGTGGAAAAAGATATTTCATGCAAACCACAAAGAGAAAAAAGCAGGTGTTGCAGTACTTGTATCAGATAAAATAGACTTAAAAACGAAGAAACTAGCAAGAGATAAAGAAGGACATTACATAATGATAAAGGGGTCAGTCCAACAAGAAGATATAACCATTATAAACATATATGCACCCAATAGAGGAGCACCAACATATGTGAAACAAATACTAACAGAATTGAAGGAGGAAATAGACAACAATGCATTCATTTTAGGAGACTTCAACACACCACTCACTCCAAAGGACAGATCAACCAGACAGAGAATAAGTAAATACACAGAGGCACTGAACAACAAACTAGAACAGATGGACCTAACAGATATCTACAGAACTCTGAACCCAAGAACAACAGGATACACATTCTTCTCAAGTGAACACGGAACATTTTCCAGAATAGACCACATACTAGGCCACAAAAAGGACCTCAGTAATTTCAAAAATATTGAAATACTACCAACCAACTTCTCAGATCACAAAGGTATAAAACTAGAAATAAATTTTAGAAAGAAATCAAAAAGGCTCACAAATACATGGAGACTTCACAACATTCTCCTAATTAATCAATGGGTTAACGCCCAAATCAAAACA
Source organism: Phataginus tricuspis (assembly GCA_029783875.1). Lineage (NCBI taxonomy): Eukaryota > Metazoa > Chordata > Mammalia > Pholidota > Manidae > Phataginus > Phataginus tricuspis. The sequence continues at coordinate 38,236,770 of JAQQAC010008350.1, read as the reverse complement.
GAAATCAAAGAATTTATGGAGACTAATGACAACAACAACACAAAGCCACAACTTCTGTGGGACGCAGCAAAGGCAGTTCTAAGAGGAAAGTATATTGCAATCCAGGCCTATTTAAAGAAGGAAGAGCATTCCCAAATGAACAGTCTAAAGACAGAATTATTGAAACTGGAAAAAGAAGAACAAAGGAGGCCCAAAGTCACCAGAAGGAGGGACATAATAAAGATCAGAGAAGAAATAAATAGAATTGAGAAGAATAAAACAATAGAAAAAATCAATGAAACCAAGAGCTGATTCTTTGAAAAAATAAACAAAATAGATAAACCCCTAGCCACACTCATTAAGAGAAAAAGAGAATCTACACACATAAACAGAATCAGAAATGAGAAAGGAAAAATAACGACGGCCCCACAGAAATACAAAGAATTATGAGAATATTATGAGCATCCGTATGCTAAAAAGCTGCAAAACCTGGACGAAATAGACAACTTCTTAGAAAAATACAACCTTCCAAGACTGACCAAGCAAGAAACAGAAAAACTAAACAGACCAATCAGCAGCAACAAAATTGAATCGGTAATCCAAAAACTACCCAAGAACAAAACCCCCGGACCTGACGGATTCACCTCTGAATTCTACCAGATATATAGAGAAGAAATAACACCCATTCTCCTTAACGTTTTCCAAAAAATAGAAGAGGAGGGAATACTTCCAAACTCTTTCTATGAAGCCAGCATCACTCTAATACCAAAACCGGGCAAAGACCTCACCAAAAAAGAGAATTACAGACCTATATCCCTGATGAACGTAGATGCAAAAATACTCAACAAAATATTAGCAAACCGAAGTCAAAAATACATCAAGAGGATCATACATCATGATCAAGTGGGATTCATCCCAGGGATGCAAGGATGGTACAACATTCGAAAATCCATCAACATCATCCACCACATCAAAAAAAAGAAGAACAAAACCACATGATCATCTCCATAGATGCGGAATAAGCATTTGACAAAATTCAGCATCCATTCATGATTAAAACTCTCAACAAAATGGGTATAGATGGCAAGTACCTCAACATCATAAAGGCCATATTTGACAAACCCACAGCTAACATCATACTTAACAGCGAGAAGCTGAAAGCTTTTCATCTAAGATCGGGAACAAGACAGGGGTGCCCACTCTCTCCACTGTTATTCAACATAGTACTGGAGGTCCTAGCCACAGCAATCAGAGAATACAAAGACATACAAGGCATCCAGATTGGTAAAGAAGAAGTCAAATTGTCACTATTTGCAAATGACATGATACTGTACATAAAAAACCCTAAAGACTCCACTCCAAAACTACTAGAAATAATATCTGATTTCAGCAAAGTTGCAGGATACAAAATTAACACACAGAAATCTGTTGCTTTCCTATAACTAATGATGAACTAACAGAAAGAGAAATCAGAAAAACAATTCCATTCACAATTGCATGAAAAAGAATAAAATACCTAGGAATAAACCTAACCAAGGAAGTGAAAGACCTGTACTCTGAAACCTACAAGACACTCCTAGGAGAAATTAAAGAGGACACTAACAAATGGAAATTCATCTCATGCTCTTTGCTAGGAAGAATAAATATTGTCAAAATGGCTATACTACCTAAAGCAATCTACAGATTCAATGCAATCCCTATCAAACAACCAACAGCTTTCTTCAATGAACTGGAACAAATAACTCAAAAATTCATATGGAACCACAAAAGACCCCGAATAGCCAAAGCAATTCTGAGAAGGAGGAATCAAACAGGGGGAATTACACTCCCTGACTTCAAAGTCTACTACAAAGCCACAGTAATCAAGACAATTTGGTACTGGCACAAAAACAGACCCACAGACCAGTGGAACAGAATAGAAAATCCAGACATTAACCCAAACATTTACAGCCAATTAATATTTGATAAAGGAGCCTTGGATATACACTGGGGAGATGGCAGCTGGTGTTGGAAAAACTGTACAGCTACATGTAAGAGAATGAAACTGGACTACTGTCTAACCCCATACACAAAGGTAAACTCAAGGTGGATCAAAGACCTGAATGTAAGTCATGAAACCATAAAAGTCTTAGAAAAAAACATAGGCAAAAATCTCTTGGACATAAACATGAGTGACTTCTTCATGAACATATCCCCCTGGGCAAGGTAAACAAAAGCAAAAATGAACAACTGGGACTATATCAAGCTTAAAAGCTTCTATACAGCAAAGGACACCATCAGTAGAACAAAAAGACATCCTAAAATATGGGAAAATATATTCATAAATGATGCATCTGAGAAGGGGTTGACATCCAAAATATATAAAGAACTCACGCACCTTAACAAACAAAAAGCAAATAATCCAATTAAGAAATGGGCAGGGGACATGAATAGACACTTCTCTAAAGAAGAAATTCAGATTGCCAACAGGCACATGAAAAGATGCTCCACATCGCTAATCATCAGAGAAATGCAGATTAAAAGCACAATGAGATATCACCTCACACCAGTGAGGATGGCCAACATCCAAAACACAAACAACAACAAATGTTGGTGAGGATGTGGAGAAAAGGGAACCCTCCTACACTGCTGGTGGGAATGCAAATTAGTTCAACCATTGTGGAAAGCAGTATGGAGGTTCCTCAAAAAACTCAAAATAGAAATACCATTCGACCCAGGAATCCCACTCCTAGGAATTTACCCTAAGAATGCAGCAGCCCAGTTTCAAAAAGACAGATGCACCCCTATGTTTATTGCAGCACTATTTACAATAGCCAAGAAATGGAAGCAGCCTAAGTGTCCATCAGTAGATGAATGGATTAAGAAGATGTGATACATATACACAATGGAATATTATTCAGCCATAAGAAGAAAACAAATCCTACCATTTCCAACAACATGGATGGAGTTAGAGGGTATTATGCTCAGTGAAATAAGCCAAGCCGAAAAAGACAAGTATCAAATGATTTCACTCATATGTGGAGTATAAGAACAAAGAAAAAAACTGAAGGAACAAAACAGCAGCAGACTCACAGAACCCAAGAACGGACTAATAGTTACCAAAGGGAAAGGGACTGGGGAAAATGGGTGGGAAGGGAGGGATAAGAGGGTAAAAGGGGTATTACGATTAGCAGACGTAAGGTAGCAGGGGCACGGAGAGGGCTGTACACCTCAGAGAAGACTAGTAGTGACTCTATAGGATCTCACTACGCTGATGGACACAGACTGTAATGGGGTTGGTAGGGGGTCCCGATGAAGGGAGTAGTTTAATCACCATAATATTGCACATGTAACTGTAGATTAATGATACCAAAATAAATTGTAAAGAAAAAAATAAATAAATAATAAAATAAAATAAAATAAAATAAATTAAATTAAAAAATAAAAGAAAATAAATTCTAAATGCAAAAGAAAAAAAACAAAACTGCATGATTATGCCTTTACTTCTTGTCCCTCCACATGCTACCTTTTATCAGTAAAATCTTACTTTTCCCAAAATGTTCACACTAGTATTCCCAAAATAGTAGGACCCAGAAGATGACAAATGGGGCTATATGTCAATGAGGTATTGGTAATCTGGGTCTACAGGGAAACACATACAGACACAGGGAGGGTAGCTCTCCCATCAACTCAGATTAACTCCTAAAGAGCGGAAAAGCAGCATCAATAGCTTAGATTGAGTAGGTAGGTGCCCTGTCCAGGATACTCATTTATAGAATTATTAATACTATGTGTAATAATATGTAGAATATGCACATGCTTATGTGTATATATGCATACATAATCATGTAGTACATAAATATGTACAAATATGCACATATATGCAATATATGTGTAAGTAAACATAGATACAAACATATAAGCAGTCCAATACTATGTGTAAAGAGTATAACTAGTGGTAGACATTATATTTTCAATCATCTTGAAAATCATCTAGGGTTGGAATAATTTTTTAATACTAGTTCTTTCACAAGTTGAATAAAGGGGAAAAAAAGAAAAAAAGGGAAAAGGCTGGTTAAAAAGCAAAATTCAACCTCATAAACTTGAAGATCTAACTGACTTTATGAACCAGGCTGCATCCCCCTAGCAAGTAGATATTCTCCAAGGATTGTACAAAATGGAAGGTTGTTACAGGAAGGAGGATGGGGCAAGGAAATTATTAGAAGAAAGGGTGGTTTCTGGAAGGGTCACCCTCCCATCAGGGGAAGAGATAAGGGTCTTAGCATGCAGATTACCCCTTATTTTGGGGCATGGAGAGGGCCCATGTGGCAGATTTGTGCTATCTATAAAATTCCTGATTGACTATTAAAAGGTCACATGCCTGGAACAGATCAAAAGTATAATTAAGTCTTGATTTAGGGGACAAATGACTCCATTTGGGCTTGTTGTTTTTTTTAACATCCTTCTCCATTAGTCGTTTCTAGATAATCAACCTCTAGCTTTGGCTTCTCCTGAAAAATCTGAAATTCATGATTCACATGCCTAATTTCTTCAAAGAGCCTCCATTTTAAATAAAAACTGTGGCCTTTATTTTTTAGGAGGCAATAATAGTTACCCAGCCACATCCTTAGCTTTTTCTTCAGAACATATTTTCCTCAAGGAAACCTTCTAATTCTAGTATCTTTTGTGATCTGGATAGGCTGAGAATTTCCCAAAACCTCAAGTTCTGGTACTTTTTTGCTTAATATTTCATCTCCCAGTTTTCATTTCCCCCTCTCTTTTTATAATAAGCTCCAAAAACAAAATAGGCTATCTTCAACACAATTGAAATTTTTCTCTGCTGAATGTCCACATTCATCATTTAAAAATTCTGTTTTGCATATAGCTGTAGACTTCAATTCAGTTCTTACCACAAATAGAACATCAAGAGTTACAAAGAGTACAACTTGGACATGAGAGCTGAAAAGACAACTAGGCAAATATCAAGTTCTTAGCCATGAGTTATGAATGAAGTATATAAGCAATTCTTTTGAAATGAATCCCCTTAACATTAGGACAAATATTGCAAAAATAACAAGCCCAAATCATTTAATTTTAATTTTTTTATTAGTCTTTAGTGCTTTGGAATATCCAAATGATATTTATAATATCCATTTCATTTTTCTATATAATTATCTAAACTTTTTATGCCTTTATCATTGGCTTCTTTGTAAACTTTTATCAGACTATTTAAGCATTTCTTTACATTGTTTCTAGTGATTCCCTAAATCAACATGGCCAATCAGTAGATAAAATAGAAAACTATGTGATTTTTCCATATGATTCAAATATGACATAACTAACATAATTAAGTTTTCAAATATTGTTTAGCTAGGATACTGAGACAAAGAATGATGGAGACCTATTTTTATATTGTAGTTAGAGGACATCTTTTCTTTTATGAATGTTTGGGAAAGGACACCCATTAAGTAGGAGGAAAACAATGATAAAGCCAAAATCATGTTAGTATGATTGTATTGTGTCAATTCACATGATTGTTAAAATAGGACATTTGGAGAAGCAAGCAGCACAGTGGCAGAAGGAAGTCATAGAAGATGAAGCTGGAGAATCAGATAGTGACTGGGTCCTTGAAGGCACTGCAAATTATGGCAAGGATTCTAAATTGCAGTAAACGGGGAAGGATGCATGGATATTGACACAAATTGATTTATGTTTTAAAATGAGAAGTCTTGCTGCTGTGTGGAGAATGTAGAGAAGGAAGAAGGGAATAATAAAGACCTGTTTGAAACTGCTGTGGTAGCATACACTGGATTGAATTAGTTTATTGATGGATGATCAAATATACACATTTTTCACTTTACTTTTAAGAGCTAAACTATAACTTAAAAAAAAAGAAAGAAAGAAAAACATGCTTCAGAAATAGTGGTTTTCCTTTATCTAAAGTAAGGCTGAAAAACATTGCATATAGTGTTTTAAAATGAACAATTATGGATGAAGGATTCAGGAAGTATGGACATCATTCTAACTAAAGATTTACTAAGTTGATTATATTACTGGATCCATCCTTTTGCCTTTTTCTTTATCTACACCTTTCAGCATGTAACCTTAAATGCACTCTACATTGGACAGGGTCTTCTACACGACCCCACCTCTGGACTCTGGGTTCAGTCAAATGTCTCACTTTGAAATATTAACAACCATTATGCAATAGAGACAAGAAAAAGCAATTGAGGATTTCTTCTCATGCTCTTGTCCTCTGCTGTAAACATCAGGAGGGCATGCCCCAGCTTTTCTCATGTGAATTAAGAGAAGTATACAGACCAGAGTCATGAGGCTCCAGATATCTTAGTCAAAACCATCATAAACCAATAAAAATACTTTCAATGTTCAGACATTAGAGCCTCCTTACCAACATAAACCCTTCATATTCCTGAGCTAAGTAAACACCTATTGCTCTATGTCTCTGAAGAAGTAACATGACTATTTACTATGCAACATTATTGTGGCAATAGATAAGCAATACAGATGATAAGGTATAGGGAAAATGGAAGCTCCATGGCCACGATCCTCACCTGATCCTAATCTACTCACCTCTTGTGCACGTGCAATGATGTAATACTTAGCCTACCGTGCAGGAGCACTTGCACACATATTGGCAACAAGTCATTATTGCCTGTGTTTCTATATAAAGAGATTCACCCAGTGCTCAGCACAGGCTGGAGTGGAGGCATAGACAGAAATGGGCTTGTTGCATGCCAACGTGCCAGAGGTGGATGAGGTTTTAGCATTTGACCTGCCATCATGAAAATAAAGCTTGGTATAAACCCTTTTATCTCACAATATTTCATTGTCACTTTTTGGTCTCAGGGACTCCAAAGTAAGCCTGGAGCTGGGAACCCTCCCCAGCCAGGAACTACATAAGGAAATAGGAATGTGAGTTTGTAAAATAACTGTAGGTAGAGAAGTACTATGAAAGGACACTAATTGTTTTAAGGCTTAGAATCTTTAGGTTATGAAATCTCAGTTATTAAAAATACCTCAACCCCCATAAGCTTTGGAATCAAATAGCAAGGAGGAATAACTTCCCATTTATCCATTAGACCCCTAAAGGAGGTCAGTCTCACAAAATGGAGCACTCTATGAGATAAAAAGTAGTTAGGAATTAGCAAAACAGAGAGCCTCTGAGCTTTTTAACTCCCCATATCCTTCCACAGCCTGCTTTTTTCTGCTTCCATCACAAACTCACACATACTACCACTTAGTTTTATTTATAAGACACAGAGGGAATTCTAATTTCTTGTGTGCCCCAAAGAGGAACAAGGGAGATAACTCATATAGTTCATAGTGCTGGGTTAGTGAGTCACCCACAGGTTTATGTACAAGTTCATATGAGGCTGAAAATGGAGTATAATTAAAAGGAGACATTGTGCGAACAGAAAACACATTGGAGACTTCAGTAATAGATGTCATAAGGATAGAAACTGAAATCTAAAAACACCACACAGTACAGGTACTTGTGAACTAGGAAATAACCTTGGATAAAGGAATCACTTGAAAACTCTGGATGACTAAGTATTTAACCAAAAGAGAGATTGAGTAAATCTATGAGTTATTGAACTAAATCAGAAGTGATTGTTATTTTTAATGAATCTGACTACTAAGTATGATATCTTATTTGATGGGTACTGGGTGTGAAAAGGAAATTGTGGAAAAGTGAAATAGTATGTGTAGGGTGAAGAGAAGGCTGCCCCAAGATCTGCTTTAAGACATATAGATTATTTCAGAGTTGAAAACAATCAAGACCCAACAGACTCAGAAAGAAACTAGACCACCTTCTCTTCAATTACATAAGAATTTAGTTAGATGACCTGCTCCAGGAAGAGAGCTACCACCATTGATAACTACATCCTAATATAACCTAGGGGTGGTAAACAGGGAGGACTGTGGCAAATTCTGTTTAAATTCCTATGTCCCATTGTTTCTATGTGTCCCAGTAAACATTCATTTACCAAACATTTACTATTTTCCTATTCCTGTAAATTACTTCCCTTTTTCTTTGATGCCTCAGACCCCTGCTCCCTTCTCCTTGGTTCAGGATAACATATATGCCTTGTTGTCCCAGACTAGCTTTGGAATCCATGTCTATGGGTCCCTGTATATATATAATTAAACTTTATTTTTTTTTCTCCTGTTAGTCTGTCTTACATCAATTTGATTCTCAAATCAGCTAGAAGAATCTTGATGGATAGAGGAAATTTCTTCCTCTCCAACATATGCAGGAAAATAAATTGCATATTTCTCTTGGGGAAGAATTTGGTTCAGGAAGCAGGGAAGTCAGAGTACAAGATGAGGAAGTAATTCATTAAAACAAAAGTAGCAAGGAATGGCAACTGCCTGGCAGGCAGCAGAGATCAAGGAAGAACAAAGAGATAAAGGAAGTTCATTGAACTCCTCTAGGCATCAGGCACCTCCCTTGCCAACTCCTAAAACCACTGTCACCTGATGTCCAGTGTCTGCTTGGATATGCATGGTGTGGGAACTAAGTTCCTATCACCCCAGAATTTGAGAGAGTCATGGAGCACTGGATGGAATGAGATTATGTTCTGAGAACTTCCTAAAGCAAAGAAAGGAGATTTTCAGGCAGGCTGCTGAGGAGCACAATTGAGAGCTGCAGCTCTGTCCAGGTCACTCAGGCAATAGGAACTTGAAGGCCCAAATCAGAGCTCTCAGCAGCCTGTAAGTCTGGGCAAAGGGAATCCTGGGGCAAAATACCTCTAAAATCTGAAATCAGTCAACGGGAGAAATAAAGTTTAAAATCCGTTTATTGCTTACACACTGCAGTCCAGGGCCCTCTCTTTCCTGCTCCAGCAGAAGCAAAACTGGCCCTCCCCTCACCTCTTGGATACAGATAAGCCCTCCTGGCCCAGGTAATTTACCCATTGATATGGAGATGAACTTCTCTCCAACCCCCTCCCCCCCCACCCCCCTGAGGAATGATGCAAATATACTAAAGCCATAGTTCTTTCTACCTCTGAATGCCTATTGATATACAGATGTACTAAAGCCAGGCAAGATATTCTGGAAATGCAATTTTACCCACAAGCCCCTCCCTACTTATCTGGAGTAAAACAGAAACAGAGTGAAGACTTGGAAATAGAATGAAATAGCAAAATAACAAAGACACCACTGGAAGAGCACAGAGACAAAATGCAGAAAGTTGAGCAGTGAGCTTACTAAAAGTAAAAAGTGCACATCAAAGAAGGGGGAGTGTGGGCAACTGCAGAGAAGAGATGCACCCAAAATCTAGGATAGTCTTTCAAGGATTTTCACCAATGGGATAAAGGTAAAGGGTCGGGGGCGTAGGCTTGTCAGATGGTGTCATGATGTCTATCTGGTAGGAGACAATATGTTATTATCTATAGCCAGTCCTCTAGGTAATTCTGTAGAATAAACTTTTTGTTCCTCTTTAAGATAGTGGCTACTTCCAAACACTCACAACATATCAGTTAAGACTGCTTGCTTTTCCTTAGGATAAGTTGTTGGCTGATTACCAAAGAATATGTTAGGAATCTAACCTCCTAACTCCCTGGTTTTTAAAATGGAATCTTAGCCTTAATGTAAGTCCCTCTGTTCCCACTATGCTATTTGCATATCAGCATTTTTAGGAAAATTAATCATACTGCTTATCTCATGTCTATCTCACCTGCATTAGCTAGAGCAAGTCTCAAGGACAGCGCAGATTCGGAGCATGAGGAATGAGCTCACATTGCAAAGGGCATTTATTCTGAGTCCTTTCTGACTGGTTTTACCTGGCTAGTTCTTGGAGTCCCATTTAATGGACTTTACTGGCCTTATTCTCCCTCTGCCTGCTTATATGTTTTTATGCCTAACATTTCTACATATCTAGGTTAATGTTCTAAAACTGAAATCAATGCCAAGAAAAAGTAATCTTTTTAATGTTACCTATTACCATCATGATGATCATCTTTTATATGCCTACAGAGTTGTTTGTATTATAGAGAAATTGAAAAAAGCAATGCAAATTTAGAGAATAGAATATCCTCTAATAATATATATACTTTGGTACAGCTTAACTCTACCCATTTTTTTAAAGACTAAACAAAAATCAAATTAATTCAGTGAAACACTGAGCATCTGATTGTTTCTTGTTACCTGCATATGACAGCCTGAAATGTCAGAAGTGGTAACTATATGAGAAGTAAATGTAACAACTTTACAAACATTTAAAATGCATAGGAGTTCATAAAAATCAAGATTTGGTTTCTAAAAGTACAAAACGTCTTCCCTAGTGGTACTCATAGTTGGGACATGGCAGAACCACTATTCTCTCACTTTTTAAAAGAGAAAAATCTAAAACAGGGCTATACCTGTCACAGAGAAGCCTTTAATCAATCATGTTTCTGCTTTCCCAAGCTCTCATTTATGTAACTGGGAACAGATATTGCCAGCAAAGCAACTCCAAGAAAACATTACAAACCATTCAATGATAAGGGTTCCTGACCCTTTATTTCTTCTGCTAAAGGAAATATAAAGACAGAGGCTGAATTGATTGAATCAAATACCCAGATTAATTAAGACAGAGCATGAAAAAATAAATGAAATTGGAACATACAGTCACATCTCTTGCAGTTTCAGACAAGCAAATGCATGAACTTTTTGTACCATTACCTAGAAAATGGATTGATTCAAGCATACTATATTAGAGTCTAGGTCTTGTTTATTTAACATGTATTTACTGACCACCTTTTAGGCCCTAAGAGTTATTCTTTATAGTAGTGGATAATAAAAAAGACAAAATTCTGCCCTTTTCGACATTACAGTATAGTGTTTTCTTTTGATACTGGGTTCTCGTTCTCAGAGTCAAAGAATGAACTTCACAAACGCTCAAGGTAGGCAATCAGAAGAAAAGGATTTTATTTAGAGCAAAAATACAGAGCTCTTGGCACACATTGTGGGGGAAAAGAGTGCCCATGTCTGGGCTCTGTCCAGGGGTTTAATATCCCAGAATTAACTGAGGTGTCTATGTTCTATTCGTTCCCACCTAAATGCTGTCCATTAGTTTCGACCACATTCAATGAAGGTTGCCCATATGTCTTAAATCGGCATGTGGGCCTCAAAGTGTCCACGTGGATTTAACTGTTAGTGAAACATTAGCTTACACGAGTTTCAGTAAGAACTTCCTGGTACATTGTTACACTGTTCCAACTGCAATCATCCTGTTTTTGTCCTTTCTCTAGGCCCTTATCCTGCTTTCACTAGACAGCAGCTGCCCCCTGTCTTTTCCCTGTCTCACTTTGTTTCTTCCTCCTCTGGCCAGTTTTCTACTCTCATAGAACTGAAAATTTGGTGTATTTGCATGTTTCCAGAGTTATAAAAAGTTAAGTGAATTGACTTTGCCTTTCCAAATATATTATTATCTAAATTATGAATTCAGATTTGTAAAATGGATGAATGTAATTAATGGATCTAGAATCCTTAATTGTGAAAGTAGTGTGGGATGGAAAAATAACTTTCTCTCTACCCTTCTAGGTGCTTGACTGAGAACCCCCACCCCACTGTGAATAAAAGCCAGATTAACGGGAGAAAAACAAACAGGAGTTTAATAACACACATACCTCCGTATACATGGGAGGCACCCAGAAAAACTGAGCAAGTCTCATGGAATGGCCTAAGCCACCACCTTAAATACAATCTCCAGCTAAAGAGAAAAGATGTTGGGGGTGGGTGGGAGGCCAGTTACAGAGGTGACCAGGAAAGGGACAGTAAACAGGGAAAAGTTGTTATGCAGATTTAAGTGTCTTCTCCATTCACTAAAGTTTCTAGAGATTTAGAGTCATCGTTCTCTTCCTGGTACAGAGGAGACACCCTTACAAATGGAGATTTCCCTTGTAAATGTAAATGTCCCTTACTAAAGGGTAACTGCTCAGTTTCAGAGCATTTCCCTATATCTTCTGTTTCTAAAATAATCAGCCTAAAATAATTCTTATTCCAAACAGACATATTTTAGGGTGCTAAATTCTTTCCCCTTCAGTATGAAGCCTGGGTGTTACTAAATTGAAATCATAGTTATCTGTATTCTAAAACAATCCTCTGACATATCCATCATTTTTGCATTCATTTTAAACTAATAATCACTACTGAATCCTGTATGGAATATAACATCACGTGCTATGTATAGTTGTAAATCCAGGGAGAGAAAACCCCGGGGCAAAATATCTCTAAAAACTGAAATCAGTCAAAGGGAGAAATAAAGTTTAAAAATCACTTATTGCTTACAAACGGCAGTCTGGGGCCGTTTCTCTCTCCTGCTCCAGAAGCAAAAACCAGCCCTCCCCCTTACCTCTCAGGTACAGATAAGCCCTCCTTGCCCAGGTAATTACTCATTGACATGGAGATGAACTTCTCTCCACCCTGAGGAATGATGCAAATGCACTAAAGCCATACTTCTTTCCACCTCTGAATGCCTATTGATATGCAGATGTACTAAAGCAAGGTGAGATATTCTGGAAATATTACAATTTTACCCACAATAGTTTTAAGAGACACATTAATGATTAACTCACATTCCTTTAGGGACAGTGAACCTATTGTTGTCAATGAAATCTCTCTAGCACAATTACTACTTCATTACATTCATCTGGGAGGAGCTGATGGCTAAGGCACAAAGTCCATTTAGTAGGTGAATCCTTGGCTCTGATCCAGTTAGGAACAGCACATCCCGGTTCCTATTTCCACCATCCTATACATGGATAGGTGGATGGCTCAGAATCTTCAAAATTGTGGCCACTGTCACCACTTCACCAGTTCCTCTTTTTCTGATAGCAAAGATATGTTTTGTAATGTGCAAACTGTAAATGTGCAGACTCTTCACTGGAATGTAAAGTGAGGTTGTCAGAGGGGGAAAAAAAGTTTGCATTTCCATCCATCAGATTCAATGGAAAATGAAGTCTATTGAAAACCGTGCTTGTCACTCAAGGTCAAGGGAGAGTTAAGTCAATTTATTCAAAGAGTTCTCTTGTCTTCTGTCTTCCATCTCTGTTCCAGAATCAAAGATTGCTTCTTCCTTTTGTTGCCAGGCAGCTGCATCTGGAAGGTCTGTCTCTGCACCAGGTAAAATCTCAACTTGGATGTGGGAGGGTTCTTGACTCTGAATGAGAAAGAATTCTTGAGCAGGTCAGAAGAGTGTAGGTAAGGAAGAAATTTATTAAAGCAAGAGTAGCAGGGAATGATAGCTGCTTTGAAGGTGGCTGAGAACAAGAAAGTACACAGGGAAAGAGAGAAAGTTCGCTAAACATTTTCTTGGTATAGGGTAGATTTCCTTGCCATCTCGTAAAGCCAGGGTCACTTGGCATCCCTCATCTGCTTGGATCTGCACTGTGTGGGGCTAGCCTTTACCACCCCAGGATTTGGGGAGCCATGGAGCATGGGATGGAGTGAGATTATGTTCTGAGAACTTCCCAGAGAAAGGAGGTTTCAGGCAGGCTGCTGCAGCTGCAGTTCCATCTGGGTCACCCAGGCGATGGGTATTTGCAGGCCCAAATCTGAGCTGTCAGCATCCCCTCCATACATATCAGGAGTAACAAGGAGACTAAGTGAAGACTTAGAATGAAATAGCAAAGAAACACAGACGTTTACCACTGGAAAAATACAGAGAGACAAAATGCAATTAAATTGAGCAGTGAGAAAGCTTTATTTAAAGTTATGCACTTAAAGAGACAAAAAAGTGTAGGCGCCCTCAGAGAGGAGGCTAGCTAAAAGGCTGGAGATTCCCTCTTTTAAGGATTTTTCAAAGGGCCAGGGGGTATAGACTTGTAAAGTGGTCTCAAAATGCTTATCCTGTGAGAGAGGCATTAAGTCTCCTCTATTATCAGTCCTCCAGATAATTCTGCATAATTTACTTAACAGAAGAAATTGGTCAGTTCCTCTCCAGGATAGCAGCTTCCCTCTGGGAACACACCAATCAAGACCACTCAGCCTGTCTCCAAAGTGGATTGAATTATTGTGCTAAAGAATACATTAGGAATCTTACTTCCTAAATTCCTGGTTTTTAAAACAGAATTCTTCCTGTTCTTACTATCCTGTTTATATCTCAGCATTTTGCATCATAGGCAGGAAAAATTAACTATGATGCTTGCATTCTGTCTCTGCCCTATCTCACTTTTAATGCCCTTTGCCGAGAGGAGTGAGAATAAAAGGACTGTAAAGGGGAGATTTTATTACTTAAGAGAAAAAACAAATTTTCATGCCAGAGTCTTTCTGTTCCCAGTTTGGTCACATTTTCATTCTCCCCCTGCCACCACCCTTGATTTCATTCTATGCTAGCTGCCACTTTGCTCTCTGTTCTGGGACTCTGACTTTTATATTCTGCTAAGGTCCTATTGGGGAGGAAGAAATTTCCTCTAGTCTCAAGGTTCTTCTAGCCAGTCTAAGAATCAATTGACATAAAACAGATTAACAGGAGAAAAAAAAAAACAAGTTTAATTATGTAAATACAGGGAAACCATAGACATGGATTCCAAAGCCAGTCAGGGACAGTGGGGAATATATGTCTTCCCGAACCAAGGAGAAGAGGATTTTTCAGACTTCAGAAGAAAAGGGAACTAAGTCACAGGAATATGAAAAGAGTAAATGTCTGGTAAACAAAATACTTGACAGGTGGCATAGAAACAATGGGGTACAGAGAGGAATTTTAATAGGATTTCTCATATTGATGCCAGGGTTCTTGTTTCCAGAGTCAAAGAATGAACTTCACAAATCCTCAAGATAGGTGAGCAAGGCAGAGGCTTTTATTTAGAGATAAAGTGATAGGACAGAGCTCCTGGCTCACACCAGGAAGGAACAAGAGAGCCCACGGTCCTGCACTGTCTAGGGGTTTTATAGGCAGTTGAGGATTTTTGGGAACATGATAAAGGGCTTAGGGGTATGGACCTGTTAAGTGGTCTTAAAATATTCATCCTTGATGAGACATTAAGTTTCTTTTCTCCCCAGTCTTCTGGTAATTCTCCAAAATTAACATAAGAAATTTATTGCAGATTCTGTCCCAGAATATCAGCTTCTTGGTCTGGGCGCATATCAGTCAAGACTGCATGCCCTGCCCTGCCCTCAAGGTGGGCTAAGTTGTTGTCTGTTTGCTAAAGAGTTTGTTAAGAATCGTACTTCTTAACTTTCTGGGTTTTAAAAGGCAATCTTATCTTTAAGATGGAATCCTTCTTGCTTTTACTATGTTGTTTATGCCTGGGCTTGCTTGCAAAATTGATTGTCCAGGTTGCAAATTACTTGATTAGGTCGGAAGGGGGAAAAACAGCATATAGGTCTGGGCCTTTTAGCATGCTAAAGTGAATCTTACAATGGCATGATGAACACAATGAAAACACGGGCTATGCTGAGATACTTTCCTTTATCTGGGGAATATGCAAACATTCCAGGCCAAGTTATTCCTGGCTTTTGAGCTTTAACTGATCTCATTGAGGAATCCCTATATTCTCAGTTTGATATTTTTACTCTAGAGAATTAATGTGACTCTGACATTTCTTAATGTTTAACATGGAGTTTTGGTAGGGGTTTCTTTGCATATTGTTACATTGCTCTGACTGCAATTATCTTGCCTTGAGTTTTCCGGAGGCTTTACCCTGCTCTGTCTAAACACAGGTCCCTGCCTCACATTCCTTCTTACCAACCCTACTTTACATTATAATATAACTACCCATGGTGATAGCTCTCCTCCTGGAGCAGTTGCTCCATCTAAATTCTTTTAATCCAGTTGTGGGGTGGAGGGATGGGAGGTCAAAGTACCTTCCTGGTTTTTTTGGGCCTTGATGGATTTCAGTTCAAAATACTTTGTATGTCACAAAGGCACATCTTGGGGTGACCTGACCATGGTCCCTACACTCCCTTGCCCTCCAGCTTCTGGTTTGATAGAGCCACGAGAGTGGTTATAAGGATTTGGGGGGACAAGGCAGTGAGATGTTAATATTCAGTGCCTGCTATATTCCTGAGGGGTCCATTGTTGACAGTGTCTAAATTTCCTTTTGGAAGCCACAACACCTTTGGAGAAGTTATCTCCTACAGCTGCACCTCTATCCATTGCAGCTCATTCTGAGAGGAACTTCCCTTTCTGAGATTGCACAGTTATCTTCAGTATGAGTGTTTGGAAGTGTGGTGAAGGTAAAATAATTTTCCCTCTACCCTCTACATTCTGGGCTGAGATATGATAAAAAGGTTAATAGGATAAAGACAAAATATAATAATATGTATACCTCTTAGATGGGTCACTATGGACACTGGCCCAGGTCATTACCTCAAATAACAGCTACAGGTAAAGACAAAAGATGATAGGGGTGGGCAGGGTTGGAGGAAGTGTAACTCTTGTGCGGAAATCCCAGGGCAAAATACCTTTGAAACCAAAATCAGTCAAAGGGAGAAATAAAGTTTAAGAAACCCATTTATTTCTTAAAAGCAGTCATCCTGTCTCTCTTAACCAGGCTGCAGCAGAGAGCTCCACTCAGCCTCTCCAGTCCAGATAAACCCTCTCTTGCCCAAGTAATTAACTATTGATATGGAGATGGACTACTACTCTCCACTCCTAGGAAACACCTATTGATATGCAGATGCACTAAAGCCAGGCAAGAGATTCTGAAAATATTGCAATTTTACTCACAGTCCACCCCTCCAGAGATCTCACCTAACAATCTACACATTCCCCATCTTCCACAATCGCCCCTGTGCAAGAAAACAGGAGCATTGTAACCAGACTAATAACATAAAATCATGATAATCCTCAAGCCAGAGGATTCAGCTAGGTTCAAAATCCTATGCAGATTAGGTCCATAGCTTGCTCAATCCACAGGCAGTCAGCAGCTGAACAGGTAGGTAGTTCAGAGTAATCACCATGTGGCAGCTACAGCCAGAGGTCACATACAGGCTGAGAAAAGGACTGTGGGCTTAGACAGAATAGGGTGAAGGCCTCTGGAAAAAGCAAGGCAGGATAATTACAGTCAGTAATGTAACTATATGCAAATAAAACCCCTACCAAAACTCTGTGCTAAACATTAAGCTTTAGAGTCATTCTTCAGTGAGATCAGTTAGTATTCCCCAGATAAAGGAAAGTATCTCAGCATAGCCCATGTTTTTATTATGCTAATCATTTGTAATTATGTATAAGATTCGCTTTAGCATGTTAAAAGGCCCAGGCCTATATGCTGTTTTTCCGACCACAAGCCTGATCAGGTGATTTGCAACCTGCACAGTTAATAATAGCAAGCAAACCCAGCCATAAACACATAGTAAAGGCGGGAAAAATTCCATCATAGATTGTCTTTTAGACTCTTTAGCAAACAGACAATAACTCAGCCCACCTTGAGGGCAGGGCAGGAAGTCTTGATTGATGATTGATATGTTCCCAAACCAAGAAGCTACTATTCTAGGAAAGGAATCTGCATTAAATTTCTCATGTTAATTTTGCAGAATTACCTGGAGGACTTATGAAAAAGGGACTTAATGTCTCATGAAGGAGGAACATCAAGGACCTTAATAAGTCCACACCCCTAAGCCCTTTATCACGTTCCCGAAAATCCTCAACTGCCTATAAAACCACTAGAGAATGCACAACTACAGGCTCTCTTGTCCCCTTATGGTGTGAGCCAGGAGCTTTGTCCTCTCACTCTATCTCTAAATAAAAGTCTCTGCCTTGTTCTCCAACTTGAGTGTTTGCTAAGTTCATTCTTCAACTCTGCAAACAGGAACCCCGGCAACAAGGCCACAAGGACTTTAGAAGAAAATAATCTTAAGGGTGATAAGATAAATGTTTTAATGACACCAGCATAGGCAAATCTTGTACATCAGGTAGGATACATGCAAGAGACTGACGCTGTGATAGGATAGTAGCAGGAATGGGATCTTATCCTGGTGTAGTATATCAGATTTTCACCCCCCTCCCTGTGGGAGTTGCAGATGGGTCAGTATATAGGGCTACAGGAGGTACATGCACTGGCCATAAAGATAAAACAAAACTTCCCTGTAAAATGCTCTTACCTCCTGGACATTTTGAGTACACTACCATGATGTTTGGGGACCACTCTGCTGTTATTCCAGGAATACACAGGAGACCAGCTTCCAGGCCTTATCCCTGAGGCACCAGAAGAGCCAGCCATCACTGGTCCATGTGACAAAATGTCCAGGTCATTGTCCATTCCACAGTATCTCCAGGGTTTAACGCAGTTGGGGCAGGCAGCAGAATGTTGCTCTGTTGGCCATATCCTGGCTTCAATAAGTCATCTTTGGTTTGCACATACAGTTGTATAGTAGAGGCAACAGTACATGTTAGCATATCCACAGGGCTCAAGGCTTCTCATTCAAATGTCATAGCACTGTCCATAAGTGAACTGACCAGCCCTGTAGACTGTTGGTATCCAACTTCTGGCCATATTTCAACAAACCATTGTACCTCTCTATCATGCCTGCCCAGTAGGGTTATATGGTATATGAAACGTCCACTTTATTCCTAATTGTTCTACCCATTATTGTAATGCATGTCGCTCTCAATCACCTGTTGCCAGCCATAGGCTGCAAAGAGACGCTCTAGGCTCCTCTTGGTGGTTTGCTAATCGGCACGATGTGCAGGAAGAGAGACCAATAGGACAATAGCTGTAGTCACAAAAGTCATGGCAAATCGATATCCTTCTGATATGGGCAGAGGCCCAATATAGTCTATCTGCCACCTGACAAGGGGTATCAGCACCTTTACTATTATCCCATGTTGCTGGGGTACTCAGGGGAGGTTCCCCTTAGAGCGCACAAGGCACTCATTCCAGGCTCTGCTGCCTTCTTCAAAGGTCAATGGCAGGCCCCACTCACTGGCTTCAACCCACATTGTCTTCTGCCCTGTATGCAACAAACGCTGATGTAGCCATTGGATTACATCAGAGGCAGGCTTTCCTTCTAGCCAACACACCTGGTACAATATGTCTACTTCATCATTTCCTGGGGATGCCAAAGGCAAATGGCCAGTCACATGATACAGTAACAATCTTAGTCTGACCATAGGCCCTTGGTCTTGCCACAGCTCTTGCCCCCAAAGGGTCCAGTGATCAACCATCCAGTTGGCATGGCACCATGTTGGTAGCCACAGGGTCAAGCCCCAGACATGGGGCTTTGCCTCCTGCTTCTGTGTCCTGGGTCTCAATGGATGGAACTGCTGCTCTGGCTTTAATTGGTGCCACAGTTCTAAGATCATATTGGACTACCCATCAAGTTTTTCTTTCACTATTCCAGCTTTTATCAAATCAACCCACATCTGGGTCCTTGAGACCTTCACAGGGCCTTTTGCACCTCTCCTTTCAGTCATAGCCCATACTTCCTTTGGGCTCTTATTGTTTCAACCTCCTCCAGATCTGCTAAAGTACTAGTAGCCTCACTTATGGGATGCCCTATGTGGGGGCAAGAATAGTTGGTAGGGACTCATAGAGATGGGGGACTCTATGGAGCACCAGATTTCTCATTCCTGTGGTGAACTACCCTCATCAGTGCCCTGGGCGTCCATATTATAGATGGTATTTTTCATGCCCAACTCCCATAACACCTGCTGGAGCTCTGCATATGTTTTCCAACTAGTGGGAAAGTGTGGTAAATCACTCTGATTAAGCCAAACTTCCCTGATGGCTGCTGTCAGCCAATCCAGAAGCATCTGATTCCCTGAGGTGTGACAGGCACTTTGCCACCATTGCCAGAGGGAAGGGTAAGTCATGAGAGAAGTCAACCTACTGGTTTCAGAACCTGACATAACAATTTTTACCACCCCCATATCCCAGAGATGCAAAATCCATGCAGGCAGAGGTTCTGATGGCTTCTGCCAATACAGGAAGGTCATGTCCACCAGCTCATTCTGGTTGCAGGAGCAGAGCATGGAGTGCTCCATAATCTGGGGATGGGGTGGCTCCTCCCTCTCAGGAGCCCACCGTTTTCATGTTTTTACTTGCTTAATTACAACCAGGCAGGCCTTTAATATTAGAGAGGCTGGTGCCTCAGGCGATGGCCTCAACAAGAGATTGGCCCTTGGCCCCACCCCTTCATTCTCTCCCAACACCTCCTCCACCATCTCTGGAGGTGAAAGCACCACTATTTCCTCCTTGTCCCCCATGACCTTCTGCAATATGGACTCTACTGCTGTCTCCCCCATCGCTGCTGCTAAGGAATTTTCCAGGAGTGTGACCTCTCTTCTTAATAATTGTCTCTTGTCCTTAAAGGCATCCCATAGGTCACTGCCCAGCAACTCCAAGAAATGCTGAAGTGTGTCTCTCTGCTGCCAAAGTCTCTCTCTTTCCTCGATCACCCCCCCTCTCTCCTCAATAACACTTTTCACTATCTTGATGAAAGGAGATCCTACAATGCCAGTTGCTACACAGCCACTCAGAGCCTCTAAGCAGTCTTCTGATGGAGGGCTAATTTTACCTCTTCCAGTGTTTCCACTATTCCCCAGTTCTTGGGAAGGCCCCACTCCTCTAGGAGGTGCTTTACCCTAGACCAATTCCCTACTAGGGTCTTTCCAGTTGGAAGCCCTATAGACAGGGTGTTCCCAAATGAAGCTGAATTCTCTACCACTGCAGCCATTGGGGCCTCCTCATCATCCCTAGAGGCCACCTGCTCATGGGTCACACCCATTTAGATAGCCTTTGGGTTCAGAGGTTCTGCTGACTACCACCAGATGTAACTCTGAGGGGTAGAATCCCTTGGAAAAATACCTATGAAACCAAAATCAGTCAAACGGAGAAATAAAGTTTAAGTAACCCATTAATTTCTTACAAGCAGTCAGCCTGTCTCTCTCTTGACCATGCTACAGCAGAAGAGAGCTCCACCCAGCCTCTCTGGTCCAGATAAGCCCTCTCTCACCTATGTAATTAACTATTGATATGGAGATGGACTAATTCTCTCCACCCTTTGGAAAGACCTATTGATATGCAGATGCACTAAAGCCAGTGGAGAGATTTTGTAAATATTGTAATTTTACCCACAGGAGGGAAGGAGCCAGTTATGAGAGGTTACCAGATGTAACTCCGGGGGGAAATCCTGGGCAAATTACCTTTAAAACCAAAAACAATCATAGGGAGAAATAAAGTGGGAGAAATCCATTCATTGCATGTAAGCAGTCATCCACTTCTGCTCTACCCTTTCTCTCATAACCTGGCTGCAGGAAAGGGAACCTCACCCAACCTCACACTTCCAGATATGCCCTCCTCACTTACCCTTGTAATTACCTATTAGTATGGAGATGGCTACTTCTCTCCATCCCTAGGAAACATGCATTGATATGGAGATGCACTAAGTCCAGGTGAGAGACTCTGAAAATATTGCAATTTTACCCACACCAGGAAAAGCACAGTAAACAAGTTGTTATACATATTTAAGTCTTGCCTTTTCCACTCATTAGAGTATCTAGAGATTTGGAGTCATCCTCTTCCTGGTATAAGAAGGGAGGCATCCTTACAGATGGAGATTTCCCTTATGAATGTAAATGTCTCTTACAAAAGGGTAACTTCTCAGTTTTCAGAGATTCTCCTATGTCTGTTGTTTCTTAAAAAATAACTAGCTTAAAATAATCAATATGCCAAAGAGGTATATTTTGGGGTGGTATATTTTGCTCCCTTCAGAAATTAAAGATCCAAGGAAGCATAAAAGTAGGAGAAATATGACTATTTCTTCTCAATATCTCCCTCCAGCAAAGAAGGGTCTTGGTTCCTCAAGTGGAAAGCACTTCAGAGCAATTCATGATTCTCTTACACTGTGGGAAGATATAAAACTGGTTTCATCACAAGGGATCCACACAAGAGAGAGCAGCAGGAAAACAATCAGTTTGAAATACAGAATAAGAAAGAGCATAGGAAAATTGGTTAAATCATTTTCATTTATTATTTTCATCATCATAACATCTCTAGAGTTGAAGCCTAATGCAACCTTATTTTTGAGACCTATGTGTTTTTGCAATATTTCACTCAATTTTGATATATTTAATTTATAAAGTATGCCTTTTATGACATAATTTACCTCTTTTTAATAAAAAGAGTATTACAGGTTGAGTGTGTTCTCCTTGGTTCTTGTCCCCACTATAAGAAACTAAAAAGCAGAGACATAATAGTGAAGCAGAGCAAAAGTTTTATTTGAATGCACTCAAAGGGAGGAGTGGGCCAAAATCAAGGTACATAAAGGTTCTGGGCTCTCAGGGGAGGGGCTGTTTAACATGATCTAGCTAAGAAGTGCCTCTTTGATTGACAGGGTGAGGTCATTTGATTGACAGTTCTAGTTATACACCAGTTCCTCTTGGTGTGCATGTCTTTTCTCAAAATGCACATAGAAAACCCATGGAGAGGGGAGCAAAACTACAACTTTATTTTAATGAGATTATGAGGAGGTGTGATCTGGGCAGTTCTTACTTTGTTCGATTGTGTCTGTGCTGGGACCTGGCTGGGATAGGCTTGGTCTGGTCCCAAAAGGCAAGAAGTTATCTCCCTGCAAAGTCCTTGTTGTCTTCACATGGGGCTCCCTACCTGGGCAGAGTTTGGGCAGTCTTTTCCTTGAACCTTATTTTCCCCTCCCCTGGCTGCTCATATCTACCTAAAAAGAAGGCTAAGAATCGATGAATAAGTAGTGATAATGATAATTCTATTATTATTTTAATAATCTGTCACTATACTCCAATGTATTACTATTGGAGGAAACAAGGAGACTATGGTTACCCTAGCTGCAATCATAAAACTAAGAATGGAAAGATATTGAATTTGGTAGAAAGAGGCAGCAGTGAAGGTAGGATTGAGATGAATACCCAGTGCAGCAGTTTTAATAATGGGCATCTTGATTTGTTTGTTATTATACAACACTAAACAAGCTAATTTATATATTTTGAAAGAAAAAGAAATCTGAGTTTCAGGACTTCCTGCACATTGTACTGATAAGGAAAAACTCTGAGATGTCCTAAAATTAAATGACTTAAGGGTTGGAGAATGGGGGAGGTCATCAGTCAATAGCTGCCAGTTGTAGCTAACCAGAGACTCCATGTTCCTAAATGAAGTCATTTCAGCAATTACCTAGCTGGACCCCAGCACTACTGCCTCCCTCTTATCTTTGAACAGTCCCCGACCATCATCCAATAACCAACCACAAGCCTTCTCTATGGACTAACCATCTATCCCAGGACTATCCCTCTTTGTATTAGGCTGAATTCCTTATCTGTAGCCAATGCAAATTTAAAGAACTTGCTTTTCTGAGATCTATCATAAATGTGCCCCATTTCTTGAGCCTGGTGGGTGAGTTGTTTCTGTTAACTGGCCTTATTGCTGCTGAAGCAGAAACTTACTGTCCCAGGACACAGTCCTTATCTGGCTAGCATCTCTAAAGGCTAAATAAACGCTTTTATTTCAGAGATATCTCAGTCTATAGAGTTTTTTATTTGTCAGTATCTTTAAAGGTCTCACAGTAATTCTTTTAATGGCAGTTTAAACAAGGAAAAATTTACTATATCATAAGTCTATGATAAAATATGTATTTAATATATTTAATAAAAATGTATAGTTCAATACTCATATGGACAATTTTTATAAAAAGAAAGCTTATGTTTACATTTTAGATGTTTTAAAGAGGCTATCATTATATAAATTATTTACTTTGAAAGTGTGGAAAATTCATAAACAAAAAAGTTGATATTTTTAAAGTTAAAGTTATAGATTTATCTTTAAAATTTTAAAAGGACTAGAACTAAAAATATTTCACACAAAATATAATTATAAATTTGTTTCTCATTTGACAATGTAATCTGTATCAAGAGGCTATGAATTTTTTGTCAGTCTATAACTGAGCAATGGATATAGCCTGTATTGACAATATATGACACTAATATCTTACTTCTCTGAAATCTTGGACACAACCCTGATGTAAATCCAATGAATGATATGATTTAATAAATATCCCTCTTTTCCGTATATGTTTTTGCAAACACATGCACAGAAACACAAGTTGAGTTATTACTGTTGGAAGAATTTTGTGGATTAGCAAAGGAACTGTAATGTGAACTTTCTTTTCCCAACAAATATTTCAAAAATATTGCTGTTTTTTGTTTTGTTTTTTTCAGAGAAAATTTCATTGTTTTTCTAGGAATAAAAAAATATACTTTGGCATGAATATGATTACTAGAAAGCACTTTATTGCCATGAATAACTTACTGAAAAAGTTTCCATAGATGAAGTAATTATTCAATCTTTAAGTCCTCATACATATCCATGCTACTATTCCTTCAAATCTCTTGAGTTAAACAAAACATAGGAAAAATATCTTACCTAATGCCATTCCCTGAGTTGCATTACAATAATATGCACAGAGAAAGCAGTTTGCTTACCAAGCCATGAAAACTGCTTCTCAGCTAGAAATATATATGTTCTCCTTGACTGAGTTTTAAAGGAAAATAGATATATACACCTGCAAATGCACAGAAAGATGGGGAGAAAAGAAAAAGGCAGAAAATACAATGCAAGTGAATGCATTTATGAGCAAGCAGAGCCTGCAAGCTTTCTTTGTCTGATAGAATTGTTTCCCCCGAGTTTGAATATAAGTGAAGAACTGGTCTTGTAGAGCAACTTGTCCTACCATTACAATTTCTTATCTTGTCTTCTTTTCAGCCTAATATACAGCTATTCAAATCAAGCCCTTCTTTTTCTGATTTTCTGATCTAATTATAACAGCCTTTTCTTGATAATAAGCATTAATGTTACATTCCGTGAAATCGCCTTGTATTTTAAAGAATGGTATTTGCCAACCACATAAACTTTCTCTTTTTCATTGAGCCAAATACAGCTGCTATTAAGAGTCCTTACAGACCACTTACATCCCCTGACCAGGATTGGATAGGTTTAGATTTAGAGTTTCTTCAACAAAACAATTGTGCCATCTCTTCTGTACATTTAAATTTGAATCCTTGCTTTGAGAATATTGCATAAGCGCAACAACCAAGTAGAAAATGGGCTATCTAATAAAGCACTATGTCTTTAGACACACACACACACATACACACAAGCACATTTTCCACCACCTTATGTCATAATAGAATTAGCTTTGTTTAGTTCAAAATCTGTCGCAAAATATGACCACGATAATTAATAATATTTAACATTGGTGAATAAAATAAAAGTTTTATGCTTACAGCTGACAACTTTAATTTTTAGCATTTTGTAATTTTTTTTTTCTTGGCAATCTAGTTTCTTCCCCACAGTTCACTATGGCCATAAACTATAAATGGAGTGGAAGGGCAGGGCAATCAAAATATGGAATATTGAAAAGGTTGAAGTAGTAAAGTACCTTTCCCAGGATATATAAGACATTAAAATTTTTATAGTTTATATTAGTGCCAAGATTACACAGGGAAAGGAAAATGGCACAACAAAAAGTCATTAGTTTTAGACAACTATTTCATGAAGACTATTTTAGACAACTCTTCATAGTAGAAAACTGATATCTTTCTTTTAGTCTCAAGTCTTAGCATTTTTGTCACAATTTTAAACTAAATTTATTTAAACTCACCTAAAATGTATATATTTATATTATATAGTATATAGTATATATTGTATAGTATATATTATATAACATTTTATGTAATATGTTATACAATACATACATGTTTCATACATACAATTTTAGGTTTGGTGCTTTCTATGTTAAGATTATCTATACTTTTTGGCATTATATAACTGAAACTTTGATACAATGCCTAATGATATGCACTGTAACTTATATATAGTAGATAGCTGATAAAATATTATTTATGTTGAAATAAACCTTTTAATGTCTTCCTAGAGGCTAGAACCCTAACTAGTTTCACTATTAAGAGTTCAAAAAGCTTTTCAGCAAATAACATTCCTTCCTGTCTATTTGTGTTGAAGTTTCACATTGCTGGTTTTTCCTCCAGTCACTTTCTCTTACCCTAAGATTCAGGTCATTACAACAAAGGGCAGTCAATTCTCTCAAGAGGTCTCAGCCTGAAGAGCTTTGGTGAATGTGTCAGTCTGTATACAGAGACTTGGCTAATTTATTATTTCCCAAGATGACACAATGCCTTTTCAAGACAAGCTTAATGACAAGTTGCAACTCAGGTGCACATTCATTTCTTCAAAAGTATTATTTAAACTTCTACTCTCTCTCAGGGTATTGTTTCAGATCAGTGTAAGTCCTGCTACAATTCAGGGGTCCAGGAGGTGAACAGCATGCACATATTCCTACTAGATCATATCTTCTTTTTTTCACATTTAATCTTTCAAGAGAGTACAGTGAAGTCTTCCAGGAGCTATAGGACGTCTGATATCACAAAAGATTGAATATAGAAATAGACAAAATCCAGATGTCTTATATTGTCAGAAGTTAAAGAGATGGGCAAAAATGTAAAATAAAGCCACTTTTTCTCACTAAACATTTTTGCTTTAGAAAATGTATTTTAAGTTATTTTTGATAATATGTTTACTATAGTTATTTACAATGAATTAGTGGCTAAGTGAGAATAACTAGGTTTAAATATTTCTAAATATGGTAAAATTTGACAGAAATATATTAAAAAGATTTGGGATCCTTAATAATACTTAAGGATATAAAAGGACCATGACATTAGAAAGTTTGTGAACCTCTGTTCTAGATTCTAGAATCTTGAGTGTTAATGAGTTTTCTCCATCCTATTCCCAACAATTCATATGGCAGAGGTATAGCCCTCATCAACATGAATTGTAGCTATCTTATTGTTATTATTTATTCCAAGTACTTGATAAAAACTTGCTTTCAATCCTCAAGTGGTTCATACCAGTACCTAAGATAATGAGAACACATGGGAAACACATCTGACAAATAGGGTTGTTTTGTGGTCCTGGTTCTCTCATTTCTTTAAAGATGCAAAGAATGATCCCAAATTATAGTTTTAAAAATCTCTTTATCTTCTACTTAGCTGCTATATGGTCATACTTAGGTAAAATCTTAGCTCCAGATAGAACACTGCACATCATCTTTGTATTGGAGGGTGTGTGTGTGCAGAATACAAAGATTAATTTGAACCAAAGACTATCAAGGCCCAACAGGCTCAGGAAGAGCTGTTTACTTTCTCCTTAATTGCTTAAAAGAATTTAGATCCTTTTATCTAAAAGAATAAAAGGAGGGCCTTACCAGAAGAGAGAAATACCAAAGATACCTTTTTGTCAGAAAGATTTATCTATATGGCATGGCAAACATGTTTACCAAACATTTGCTCTTATCATCATCCTGTGAATGAATTGTCTTTCTCCTCTTTGAGCTGTAGACCCCTATCCCCTTCTCCTTAGCTCAGGATGGTACATAAGTCTCATCTGTCTGATTGTCTTTGGGGCTCCCGCATGTATGACATTCACTTTTCTCCTGTAATCATTTTATACCAGTTTAATTATAAGTCCAGCCAAAGAACCTAGAACAGAAGAAAGGAAAAGTTTTCCATCCCTACAGTATGATTATACACACTCAATTTTACAAACTTTCCCTGTCTAGCTTGTCCAGTTGTATAAATAGGATGATTGAATATACACTTTTAAGACTCTTAAAGTAACCTGATTATGTGTATTCTTCTTTTGAAGCTTCTTTAATATCTGTTACCCCACAACACAATTCATATCCACACTGTACTAGACAAATTACATTACTTCACGTCTTCCATTTTTTTTCTTTGTGTCTTCTGGCTCCAAAACTGTGAGTCGTACATGTTTTTTTACACAGAGTTTCTCATTTAGCATCAGAGATAACTCCCTCAGACTCTGGATATGAACTATGTTGGTTAGAAGCCCAGCTCTGTTATGACTTTTTTATATGTTCTTGAGCAAATTATTAACATCTCTAAGTTCCTATTTGTTCATCAATAAAATGATGAGGTCCTTATTAGAAATGTATGGATTAAAATATGAAAAGTTCATAAGCATGCTGCCACATAGAATATTTTGAATAAATGTTTGTCATGATTTTCTTATTTATTGTTAAATTCCAGCTCTTAATGACCTTCATTTCTTCACCTGCTTAGTCTCATTGTATACTGACATAAACTTTCCATCTAACAAATACATTATTCTTCTCTCTGCAAATATATTTATACAAGTTACTTGAGAAACAGAAGCACACTAAATTCAGTGCTGTACATTATTTTTAATTAAAATTATAACTTGGATGTATATTTTTAAAATTCTCAGATATTTTACTCTTTAAGCTGCTATGCAAGTGATATTTTGGAACTTAATTTTTTTCAGGTTCATTGAGATATAATTGTATTTTATATATATATATATATATATATATATATATACACAACACTGTATCTATATATCTATGTATCTATATAATTGTATTGATATATAAAACTATATTTAAGTGGACATGATTTTGATATGTATATATATATATATATACATATCAAAATTACCATAGTAAATTTAGTCTACATCCATTACCTCACAAAGTTACAGTTATTTTCAAATTTTTTTAATCTTCAAATTTCCCATCCCAAGAAAAAAAATGATAACTTTTTAATGTGAAGGTGAAGATTCAGAATCAACATGTTTTTGACAAAATAAAAAAAGACATGCAGTCAATAAAATAAAATGAAACATGTAGTTCTAAGTACAAAATAATTTTATGGGAAATCCTAATTCCAATTTTGTTGCAGACCAGAGATATCATTTGCTAACATCAAACTCTATTAAAACATAAATGAATTTATAATATGAAGTAATCCAAAACCAGAAAAGTTATAATAACTAATAAAAAAGCAGATTTGGAAATCTGCTTTATTCATAACACTGTTAATTACTCACAATTTCAGATTTAAAAAAAGGATCATGTGTTTCATTTTTTCTCTGTTTAAACTAAGCTCAGTTGGACAGGAAGGTAATTTTAATAGTAAGAACCTTTTTCTAAGAGCTGCTCTGTTCATGAGCCTAAGCCCTTGTACAAATATTATATACACATCAATTTTTAAATCTGTACACCAGAAAAATAATGTACTCTATTGTACACTTTCAGTTACATAGATAAGACACTTGATTATACATGATGAAGATTTATTTTACTTATGCAATTCCCTTTTTAAATATCACATCCTCAGGGAGAACTTAGTAACCACCTTACTTTTATGTAATAGCTGCCTCGCATTCTCTGCCTCTTTCCCTGACTTATTTTCCCATAGCATTTTCACAACCTAATAATTTGTAATTCTTAATTTGTTAATAGTTTGTTGTCTATCTTCACTAGAATGTAAGCTATGGGTAAAACTGCAGTATTTCCAGAATCTCTTGCCTGGCTTTAGTGCATCTCCGTATCAATAGGTGTTTCCAAGGGGTAGAGAGAAGTAGCCATTTCCATATCAATAGGTAATTGCATGAGGAGGGAGGGCTTATCTGGACCAGAGAGGTTGGGTGGAGCTATCTTTTCTGCTGCAGCCTAGTTGAGAGAGACCCAGGATGACTGCTTGTAACAAATAAGGGTTTCTCCCACCTTATTTCTCCTTTTTACTGGTTTCAGTTTCAAAGGTATTTAGCCCCAGGATTTCACCCCCAGAGTTACAAAAGCTCAGTGAAACAAAAGACATTTTCCTGTTCTCTGATGTATATATTTCTAGCTTATAGAAGAATTTTTAGTACATACTAGAATGAATGTATTTAGAAGTAGATTTCATAAAACTTCTTCAGAAGCATTTAAACTTTTTGAAGACTATAATAATTTTGTTGTATTAAGTGAACTTTATAAGAGTGTGTACATAAATGAAAGCAATGAATTCATATACATATATATATAAATGTTTTTTAAATTTGGTGTCATTGTTTGTTTGATGTGAGCATAAATCTATTTCAGAGCTGCATTACATTTAAAGGCCTTCCCCATTAAATACAGTGAGACTCTGAAATTATAGCTCTATCATATTTTTTAAATTTGGGAAAAATCAAGAAAGTAGTCTCATCATTCTCCTTTTTTATAAAAAATCAAGGTAAGTATCCCTCATTTAACCAAATATGAGTGCTAATGATTAAGGGTAAGTTATTTTTTCCATCTCAAAAATTCTAACAGAAATTTGAAATAGATTCTGTCAGTCAATTATTTAGCCTCCTTGTAATAAGGAAGTAACTGATAAGCAGGCTATTTCTATTTGTTACCCTCACTATAACTGTAAAACTCTAAAATATAGGCATATCACACACTGACTATAAGTCTACATGAATGAAATTTATATTTTTTTGCTACAGTATCATGTGAATAAGCTTCTATAATTTTGGGTGATATGTCCACATCATCCAATTTAATTAATAAGCTAAATGAGATGTTTGAAATAAACCTTAAGCTAATAAGCAGGGGCAGGGGCCATCACTGTGCAGAACAGCTGAACCTGTGGTACAAATCCTAGGTGGTGAAGAATCAGGAAAAATATACCCAGGAAGGAAAATCAAGTCATTGTTACATATGGGATTTTTGACAAGACTGCCAGTTGTTCCACTATGCTTCTTATAGTGTTCCAGTATATACTCATACACACACATATATATACATACACACATGTACCTGCTTAATAAAATAATAGAAATTTTACCTAAGACCAGCTAAGATGTAGCTAAAGGCTACACTTCTCAGACTTCCTTGCAGTTTAATGAGGCTGTGTGACTAGTTGCTGGTCAATGGGATTTGGAAGAAATATTGTGTGCTCCTTAAGAATCATGCCCTTAAAGAGAAAGACCATGGTCTCCCTTTTCCCTTTACTATTTACTGCTGTCTGGAAAAAAAATCATGTTGGCAGTAGCTAGGATATCCATCTTAAACCACAAGTTGGAAACCACTGTGGAAACCATGAGTTGATGAAGCAGAACACAAGGAAAGATCACTAGGCGACTAAAGGTTCTCAAGCATGGTTATCTATTAAACCTCCTTAGCCAGTCTTTGAACATCAGAAGACAGAAAAATAAAACTGCATCTTTTTATGTACACTATCTTTCATAGATACCTTATTAAAATATCTTGAAGTATATCCTAATGCCACTTTTAAACAAAAAGTTATAAAGATAGATATTCCTGATTAAGAGGAGTTTTCTTCTTATGTGGGTAATTCCATGAAGTGAAAGCAGCAGGTTATTTTTTTATAGGTGTCTTCCATATCTGTCCATGTAAAACATGTTCTGAGACTTTGATATTTGTGTACAGGAATTTTATTAAGGAATGCTCTGGTAACAATGCTTTTAGGGAATGAGGGGAAGTAGTTCTTGACAGAATGAACAGTTGAAATGGAAGCAACTGGAAGAGAAGCATGAAAGTGATC
This sequence comes from Phataginus tricuspis, assembly GCA_029783875.1. NCBI lineage: Eukaryota > Metazoa > Chordata > Mammalia > Pholidota > Manidae > Phataginus > Phataginus tricuspis. The sequence continues at coordinate 38,205,467 of JAQQAC010008350.1, read as the reverse complement.
TTATGAGAAGCTTTGGCACTGTCCTGAATTGAGGTGAGAGAGTCCAGATATTCATGTGATAACATCAACCACTTAATGAATACAGGTTGCCCCCAGTGAGAAATTTCCAAAGAGATGTAATGAGCCAATCTCCTGGATCTAAGCATTTCCACTTCGAAGGGAGAATCTGCATGGCACAAATCCACAGGGTACACCACTTGTACCATTAAGATCCACCATTTTCAATTAATATATATAATCTATCTAAGAATAGTTTTTGCAGGATTATCATTACTCACTTTCTTGGAGACTCTAAAAGAGAGAGACGAACTGCAGCCCTATCTGCTTTTGCTTGTCTCGATATTATAACTGAAATTCATCATCTTAGGTTCACTTTATTCTTAGCACACCCTGCTCATGGTCTAGGAGGTTCATTTGGTGGAGTGACCCAGGCTTTTCTCCATGAGGGTCTGAGCACTTCCTTCTCAACATGCCCTTTGCAGGTAGTATTTACTGAACTTCTCCATTTACCATAAAAACTTTAAAAAGGACTAAAAAGAGAGAGAGCCTAGTGGATTCATTCAGTGAAAACCCATTCTTCCCATTACCAGTTTTGTAATACTGATTCTATTCTGTTGTAATTAATTCTGATTGATTGATCAGGACCAATTATGCCTGCCAGGAGTTAGTGTTGCCTGTTAGTCTATTGGACAGAGAGTCTGAAAAAACTGGGTGGTAGTTGAAACTTAATGTTTAATGGAACTCTTACTCTGTTCTCTGCTGGAAGTGTTCTGGCTTTATGAACTGAATGATGTGTAAACCTGTTAGGCTGGTAATTGCAGGAATGGAAAGCACAGACTCCCTAAGTGGGTAACTAAGAGTGATGATTAATTGGGCCACTCCTACTTCCATTTTTTGATCTCTAGACCCATATAGTTTACTTACTGAATATTTAGAGCCACATCAGGAGAAGTTAAAGATGGGTGCTATCAACCCTTGAGAGACGAAAAGTGGGAGAAAACAATGTTGGGGATCAGGAAATGGCATGTGGTATAATAAACATGACAGCAAGACCCACATCCAGTTAAAGATGTACAACTGACAGTAAGATATTTACACCCAAAATTCAAGAGATAACTGTATGTGTATACGAGCATTTATTCTTGTGGTTCTATATGTGCTCAAACATACGCTAAGGCTAATCTCTGGCATTTCTTTTTACGCCCCCCAAAATAGTATTCTCATAATTTATCAGTTTTCCACATATTTAAATTTTTGTTCTATATTATAATTCTTTCAAATGTCTTTTCTTTAATCAGTCTGCCTTATTTTCTACACTTCTTATGAAATTCTGTTTTGTCTTAATTTATTTTAACTACTTTTTTCTGGTTGACTCTTTTTAAAATAATCATCTGTCATTTAAAATATATTTCTACATATTTACATTCTAGGAGTCATTTTGAAAGCTGTGAAAGATATTAATACCCAATCTTTCCCTACAAGTTCTTTTTAAATATTTTATTTTAGTGAATTTTGTTATGCTTCTTGAATTTTCTTAACTTTTTTCTCATTTCTTTGATCCATGAACTTTACATCACTATACTTCTTATCCTATTGCCCAAACTCCTTCCAGCTAAAAAAAAAAGAAGTCTTAACTACAAGTACTTTTGTTATTCATTTTCTAGAACTGTAATAACTGTGTCCTTTCTCACAATACACTTAATATTCAAAAATTAAGAAATATCTATATTTTTATAATTTTGAAGTATTTAAATATTAAAAACAGAGATTTATTTATTTATTTATTTTGAGATTTTTTTTCATTTTTTCTTTTACAATTTATTTTGCTATCATTAATCTACAGTTACATGTACAATATTATGGTGATTAAACAACCCCCTTTATCAGGTCCCCCCACAAACCCCATTACAGTCACTGTCCATCAGCGTACTGAGATGCTATAGAGGCACTACTTGTCTTATCTGAGTTGTACAGCCCTCACCGTGCCCCCGCTACCTTACGTCTGCTAATCGTAATACCCCTTTTACCCTCTTATCCCTCCCTTCCCACCCATTTTCACAGTCCCTTTCCCGTTGGTAACTATTAGTCCGTTCTTGGGTTCTGTGAGTCTGCTGCTGTTTTGTTCCTTCAGTTTTTTTCTTTGTTCTTATACTCCACATATGAGTGAAATCATTTGATACTTGTCTTTATCGGCTTGGCTTATTTCCCTGAGCATAATACCTCTAACTCCATCCATGTTGTTGCAATGGTAGGATTTGTTTTCTTTTTATGGCTCAATAATATTCCATTGTGTATATGTACCACATCTTCTTAATCCATTCATCTACTGATGGACACTTAGGCTGCTTCCATTTCTTGGCTATTGTAAATAGTGCTGCAATAAACATAGGGGTGCATCTGTCTTTTTGAAACTGGGCTGCTGCATTCTTAGGGTAAATTCCTAGGAGTGGGATTCCTGGGTCGAATGGTATTTCTATTTTGAGTTTTTTGAGGAACCTCCATACTGCTTTCCACAATGGTTGAACTAATTTGCATTCCCACCAGCAGTGTAGGAGGGTTCCCTTTTCTCCACATCCTCACCAACATTTGCTGTTGTTTGTGTTTTGGATGTTGGCCATCCTCACTGGTGTGAGGTGATATCTCATTGTGCTTTTAATCTGCATTTCTCTGATGACCAGCGATTTGGAGCATCTTTTCATGTGCCTGTTGGCCATCGGAATTTCTTCTTTAGAGAACTGTCTATTCATGTCGTCTGCCCATTTCTTAATTGGATTATTTGCTTTTTTGTTTGTTGAGGTGCGTGAGTTCTTTATATATTTTGGATGTCAACCCCTTATCGGATACGTCATTTATGAATATATACTGTAGGATCTCTTTTTGTTTTACAGATGGTGTCTTTTGCTGTATAGAAGCTTTACAGCTTGATATAGTCCCACTTGTTCATTTTTGCTTTTGTTTCCCTTGCCCGGGGGGAAATGTTCATGAAGAAGTCACTCATTTTTATGTCCAAGAGATTTTTGCCTATGTTTTTTTCTAAGAGTTTTATGGTTTCATGACTTACATTCAGGTCTTTGATCCACCTTGAGTTTACCTTTGTGTATGGGGTTAGACAGTAGTCCAGTTTCATTCTCTTACATGTAGCTGTCCAGTTTTTCCAACACCAGCTGCTGAAGAGGCTGTCATCTCCCCAGTGTATATCCAAGGCTCCTTTATCAAATATTAATTGGCTGTAAATGTTTGGCTTAATGTTTGGATTTTCTATTCTGTTCCACTGGTCTGTGGGTCTGTTTTTGTGCCAATACCAAATTGTCTTGATTACTGTGGTTTTGTAGTAGAGTTTGAAGTCAGGGAGCATAATTCCCCCTGTTTGATTCCTCCTTCTCAGGATTGCTTTGGCTATTCGGGGTCTTTTGTGGTTCCATATGAATTTTTGAGTTATTTGTTCCAGTTCATTGAAGAAAGCTGTTGGTTGTTTGATAGGGATTGCATTGAATCTGTAGATTGCTTTAGGTAGTATAGCCATTTTGACAATATTTATTCTTCCTAGCCAAGAGCATTTGATGCATTTCCTTTTGTTAGTGTCCTCTTTAATTTCTCCTAGGAGTGTCTTGTAGTTTTCAGAGTAAAGGTCTTTCACTTCCTTCGTTAGGTTTATTCCTAGGTATTTTTTTCTTTTAGATGCAATTGTGAATGGAATTGTTTTTCTGATTTCTCTTTCTGTTAGTTCATTGTTAGTGTGTAGGAAAGCAACACATTTCTGTGTGTTAATTTTGTATCCTGCAACTTTGCTGAATTCAGATATTACTTCTAGTGGTTTTGGAGTGGAGTCTTTAGGGTTTTTTATGTACAGTATCATATCATGTACAAATAGTGACAATTTGACTTCTTCTTTACCAATCTGGATGCCTTGTATGTCTTTGCTTTGTCTGATTGCTGTGGGAAGGACCTCCAGTACTATGTTGCATAACAGTGGAGAGAGGGGGCCTCCCTGTCTTGTTCCCGATCTTAGATGAAAAGCTTTCAGCTTCTCGCTGTTAAGTATGATGTTAGCTGAGGGTTTGTCATATATGGCCTTTATGATGTTGAGGTACTTGCCATCTATACCCATTTTTTTGAGAGTTTTAATCATGAATGGATGCTGAATTTTGTCAAATTATTTTTCAGCATCTATGGAGATGATCACGTGGTTTTTGTTCTCCTTTTTGTTGATGTGGTGGATGATGTTGATGGATTTTCGAATGTTGTACCATCCTTGCATCCCTGGGATGAATCCCACTTGATCATGGTGTATGATCCTCTTGATGTATTTTTGAATTCGGTTTGCTAATATTTTGTTGAGTATTTTTGCATCTACATTCATCAGGGATATTGATCTGTAATTTTCTTTTTAGTGAGGTCTTTGCCCGGTTTTGGTATTAGAGTGATGCTGGCTTCATAGAAAGAGTTTGGAAGTATTCCCTCCTCTTCTATTTTTTGGAAAACGTTAAGGAGAATGGGTGTTATTTCTTCTCTATATATCTGGTAGAATTCAGAGGTGAATCCGTCAGGTCCGGGGGTTTTGTTCTTGGGTAGTTTTTTGATAACCGATTCAATTTCGTTGCTGGTGATTGGTCTGTTTAGTTTCTCTGTTTCTTTCTTGGTCAGTCTTGGAAGGTTATATTTTTCTAAGAAGTTGTCCATTTCTTCTAGGTTTTGCAGCTTGTTAGCATACTGATTCTCATAATATTCTCTTATAATTCTTTGTATTTCTGTGGGGTCCGTCATTATTTTTCCTTTCTCATTTCTGATTCTGTTTATGTGGGTAGATTCTCTTTTTCTCTTAATGAGTCTGGCTAGGGGTTTATCTATTTTGTTTATTTTTTCAAAGAACCAGCTCTTGGTTTCATTGATTTTTTCTATTCTTTTATTCTTCTCAATTCTATTTATTTCTTCTCTGATCTTTATTATGTCCCTCCTTCTGGTGACTTTGGGCCTCCTTTGTTCTTCTTTTTCCAGTTTCAATAATTGTGTCTTTAGACTTTTCATTTGGGAATGCTCTTCCTTCTTTAAATAGGCCTGGATTGCAATATACTTTCCTCTTAGAACTGCCTTTGCTGCGCCCCACAGAAGTTGTGGCTTTGTGTTGTTGTTGTCATTAGTCTCCATATATTCTTTGATTTCTGTTTTGATTTGGTCATTAACCCATTGATTAATTAGGAGAATGCTGTTAAGTCTCCATGTATTTGTGAGCCTTTTTGATTTCTTTCTAAAATTTATTTCTAGTTTTATACCTTTGTGATCTGAGAAGTTGGTTGGTAGTATTTCAGTATTTTTGAAATTACTGAGGTTCTGTTTGTGGCCTAGTATGTGGTCTATTCTGGAAAATGTTCCATGTGCGCTTGAGAAGAATGTGTATCCTGTTGATTTTGGGTGCAGAGTTCTGTAGATATCTGATAGGTCCATCTGTTCTAGTGTGTTGTTCAGTGCCTCTGTGTCTTCACTTATTCTCTGTCTGGTTGATCTATCCTTTGGAGTGAGTGGTGTATTGAAGTCTCCTAAAATGAATGCATTGTTGTCTATTTCCTCCTTCAATTCTGTTAGTATTTGTTTCACATATGTTGGCGCTCCTGTGTTGGGTGAATATATGTTTATAATGGTTATATCTTCTTGTTGGACTGACCCCTTTATTATTATGTAATGTCCTTCTTTATCTCTTGCTACTTTCTTCGTTTTGAAGTCTATTTTGTCTGACACAAGTACTGCAACACCTACTTCTTTCTCTTTGTTGTTTGCATGAAATATCTTTTTCCATCCCTTCACTTTTAGTCTGTGTATATCTTTGGGTTTGAGGTGAGTCTCTTGTAAGCAGCATATAGATGGGTCTTGCTTTTTTATCCACTCTGTTACTCTGTGTCTTTTGATTGGTGCATTCAGTCAATTTACATTTAGGGTGATTATTGATAGATTTGTACTTATTGCCATTGATGGCTTTAGATTCGTGGTTACCAAAGGTTCAAGGGTTGCTTCTTTACAATCTAAGAATCTAACTTAACTTTATTGTTAATTTATTGTGAATGCCGTCTGATGTTTCTTTATTTCCCTTCCTATTCTTCCTTCTCCATTCTTTATATATTGGGTGTTTCATTCTTTGCCTTTAGTTAGTAATTGGATGGTGTGCTTTCTTTGCTATGATTTTATTTTCTCTGGTGACATCTTTTTAGCCTTAGGGGTGCTTCCCTCTAGAGTAGTCCGTTTCAGATATTCTGTCGTGGTGGTTTATGAGAGGCAAACTCTTTCAACTTTCCTTTGTCTGGAAATTGTTTAATCCCTCCGTCATATTTAAATGATAATCGTGCTGGATACAATATTCTTGTTTTGAGGTCCTTCTGTTTCATTACGTTAAATATATCATGCCATTCTCTTCTGGCCTGTAAGGTTTCTGTTGAGAAGCCTGATGATAGTCTGATGGGTTTTCCTTTGTAAGTGATCTTTTTTCTCTCTCTAGCTGCCTTTAATACTCTGTCTTTATCTTTGACCTTTGCCATCTGAATTATTATGTGTCTTGGTGTTGTCTTCCTTGGGTCCCTTGTGTTGGGAGTTCTGTGGGCTTCCGTGGACTGCGAGACTATTTCCTGCCCCAGTGTGGGAAAGTTTTCAGCAATGATTTCTTCAAAGACACTTTCTATCCCTTTTTCTCTCTCGTCTTCCTCTGGTACTTCTATAATGCGAATATTGTTCCGTTTGGATTGGTCACACAGTTCTCTCAATATTCTTAAAAACAGAAAGATTTATAATGATGTTCTATCTACTTCTTTTAGTTTTTAATCTTTTCAGTTCTTTTCAAACTAAAGATTCTTCTTTTATAGCATTTTTTGATCCAACTCTTTTGTTGGCATAAATACTATTATTCATTAGGCAATATGTTACACATTAAAAATGCAAAACTTAATCATACAGACTTCCAGGAGTCCAGGATATTCTTGCATTCTGATTATTTTTCATTTCAGTTGTCTGTTCACTTAGTTTGTTGGGATTCTGCAATGATTTTAATTTGCTTGACTTCTCTCTGGATATTTTGGATACACCTTTCGAATGCTTTCTAAGGTTTATATACCAAGAAAAATCATTTTGTAATTTTCTAACCTCTGGTTATGTGATCATCAAAGTAGATATTTTATCTAGAGCTATGATCCAAATTTTATGTAAAAGCTTCACTGATTCATTCTATATTCAGCTTCTGAAACCAATCAAGTACACAATAAGCATTTTTACAATAAATGAAGAAACGTTCTAGGGACAATTAAGTATTAATCACACAACTGGTATATTTTCACTATATGCTATGTTAAAGGCACAATTTTACCACCTGAGACTAAAGCACATAATAGGACAGAAAAGTTTCTGCTCACCTGGAGCTTATGTTTTATGACACCTAACAAAAATATATAATAGTGCAGATAGCAATAAATGACAAAGTAAATAAAAGTAGGGTATGTAAAACCAGTATTTTACTTTATATAGGGGAGCGTTGCTTTATATAGGGTGGCTCTATCAGCAACTTGAGAAGACCTATATAGAGTGAGATTTGAGCACAGAAAATGAGAGGCAACCCATTTGACTACGTAGGGAAAATACTGCAGACAAAGAAAAAGCGTAGTCAGAGGCCCTCAGGAAGGAGAATGCCTAGTGTATTTCTTAAGGAACAACTAGTAGAATAGTGTGACTGATTAGAAAAATATTAGGAGCGGAATAATTGATTTAAGGTTACAAAGCTAGTAGTCTGGGCAATGTAAACCATTGTAGAGTTTGGGTTTTTGCTCTGAATGAGTCCAAAGGACATTGGCTGAAAAGACATGAGAAACATGCTGTGACATTCACTTTAAAAATATTACCTGGTTATTAGGTATACGATAGCCTGCAGAAGAACAAGTGTGAATCAGAGAAGCCCTTCAGGAGATCTTACTGATAGTGTAGTAAACTATGATAGTGATCACAGTAAGGATGTAAGGGTGGAGATTAGAAGTCTTGAATTTAAGGTTTATTTTAAAGTAGACCTAATAGGATTTACTGATGGATTCAATGCCCAGTGAGAGAGAAACAGCAAGTACAAGAATGACTTCAAAGTTTTGCCTCAGGCAATGGGAGCAAGGGCGTTGCTATCAAGAGAAACAGGACAACTGTGCTGGGGATAGGCTTGGTGAAGCTGACATCAAAAGTCTATACTTTTGAAAATGTAAAGCATAAGAAGCCTATGAGACTTTCAAGTAGAAATTTTAATTCATTAGCTGGATTGAGGGGTCCAGGGTTGAAGGCAGTAGTTATAGTTAGTGATCAGTATTTCTTTTCTTGGTACATATTTAGCCAACCTACCTATTTACACACAATCATATATAGACAACTATGCAATAGTATAAATAACATGATAGCTGTTTATAACAGCTTTGGCAAACATCTCCCCATTTCCCATTCACAGCAACATGGATGAACCTGGAGATGTGTTTAATTTTTAAAGAACAACCATTCTGCTTTTTTTTTAGCTACTCAGCCCCAGAAAAAAAGTTGGAGGAACTGCAACTGGTTTTATGAAACCAGAAAAAGTTCACAAAAACAAACCCTGAGACCAAAATTCAGTTCATAATTTTAGATAAAATACCAATATTAGTGATTAGAGTCCAGGAATGAAAAGAAAGAAAAAAAAAAAAACCTGTCACCTAACACGGCTCAGTATATGCATCAAGTATGACCTAATACTGGAAAATATAATGAAAAGAATTTGCTTTATCACCAATTAGGTGATAGAAAAATATGATTATATTTACAGATGATAAGGAGTCATTTAATAAAATTCAGGCTAGAGTCTAAAGTCAAGAAAATAAGCATGAAGTTATATAAAACAGGTAAAGAGAATTTCAGATTTAAACCAAATATGTGGCTCTAATGAATAAAGGGATAAAGCCTCTTGTTATTCAGTGTTGCATCAAAATATACAAAAAACATGGTGGCCACAACTTTTACTATTAAAATGGCATGACCCTTGACCCAGTAAACGCTCTCCTGGAAATCTTTAGAAATAAAGGATTCATTGCAAGGTGACATATCCCACCTGAGATGTGGTAAGGAAAAAATAAACAAAAAACTGGAGAAGAACTGAAACAATAGAGGGGTAATTTAAAAATATAGGGCATGTCCACCCCCAAGAAATATTACACAGCCTTTAAAACATAAACGTGAGCTTTTTAAATTAATTCAGAATATTTTTCAGAATTTTTAGTCATTAGATCAAAAGTATCTCATCGGGGAAGGGGAAATTGAGCAAAAAATGGAAAGAAAAATTTGAATTTAAAAATAAACTTACTTGTAATATATATTATACTAATAGATGATATAAAAATGTGTGCATACAAATTTTTTTATAATAGATTTTATCTTTTAGAGCAGTTTTAGATGCACAGCAAAATTGAACAGAAAGTAGAGTTCCCATAAATCCCCTACATACCTCCACACACACAGCCTCCCCCACTATCAAGACCTCCCACCACAGGGATGTATTTATTAGTCAGTGCACTTACATCGACACATTATCACTCATGTCTATAGTTTGCATTAGGGTTCACTTTTGGTGTACATTCTATCAGTTTTGACAATGTCTGGTGGCGTGTACTCACCACTAGAGTATCATGTGTACTAGCTACAGAGACCTACAATCTTATGTGCTCAGCTTATTCATCTCTCCCTTCTCTCTAACCTTTGGCAACCACTGATCTTTATGCTGTCTTCACAGTTTCGCCGTTTCAGGGTATAGACTTTCAGTTTAGCTTCTTTCATTTAGTGGAACCTGTTTAAGCATCCCCAATATATTTTCATGGCTTGATAACTCATTTGTTTTTAGTATTGAATAATATTCTGGATGTGCCACAGTTTGTTTTTTTCATTCAGCTACTGAACAACATCTTGGTTGCTTCCATGTTTTGGTAATTACAAATAAAGCCACTCTAAACATCCCTGCACATTTTTTTTTGTGTGTGTAGACAAAAATAAGTTTTCAACTCCTTTGGGTAAATACCAAGAAATTATTAGATCATACGGTAAGAGTATGTGTAGTTCTGTAAGAAACTGTCTTCCAAAGTAGCTGTACCATTTTGCATTTCTACCAGCAATGAGTGAGAGTTCTTACTGCTCCATATCTTCGCCAGCATTTGATGTTGTCAGTGTCCTGGATTTTAGCCCTTCTAACTAGAGTGTTTTAATTTGCCGACAGATAATTTGAGCCTCTCTTCATAGGTGTATTTGCTATCTGTACATCTTCTTTAGTAAGGTGTCTATTCAGGTCTTTTTCCCATTTTTAAATTGAGTTTTTTTTATTTCTTATTGCTTAATTTGAAAAGTTTTTTTGTATATTTCATATAACTGACCTATATCAGATATACCTTTAGCAATACAATGATAGTTTTTCCATAAAATATGTTATTTAAAGACAAATCAAATAGCAGGGTTTGAGAACTTTAAACTTTTTTTCATCTATCTATTTTCATCTAATTCAGTCATATTTGAAATGCCATATGGCTCAGCTCTTAATGAGCCTCCTAAAATACCTCGGAAGCCATCCTAGCTTCTCAACAGGCCACCTCAGCATCACGGCAGAAGAAGCTGCCATGACTTATGTTTTAAAAGAGCATGAATGTAAGGATCATGCACTCACCAAAGTGTAAAGCTCTGGGGACTCATACTTTTACTAAGTCTATTTCACTGTCTCAGGAAAAGGATTAACATTTTTCTAATGTAGAAACATAATTGGAGCTTCTTCAAAATCCATTATTTTTAAAGACAGCAAGCAACTTCCGAGCACAGCAATTTATCTAAAAGCTTTGAATTAGAGATTTGAAAACTATACTGGATGATTTCAATTCTCTCCTAACCATCTTGCTTCATTGAATGAATGCAATTTGATTAATTGAAGAACACTTTTAAACTATTATTTTGTAGGAATGACAGCAATGGGTACTGTTACAACCAGTTACATACATGTTCTCAAGATAAACAATAACCCTTTCTCAAGCAAGAGGATTCTGTAGCCCCACTTATCATACATCCTAAATTTACATGGTAATTGGGGTGACCATCTGTGTTATTTATTTGGCGTTATACAAAAAATAAATAAACTTTTCCTATCTATGGCAAGAAGTAGTTTTGAACTTTGGGATAGTTGCCCACTGAAGCTAGGATCTTATACTCCCAGAGGGACCCAGACATGGTAGCACCTTCTTCTTTGATTATATTTCACAAAGATGGTTTGTATTATAGGTCCTTGCAAGAGACAATTCTGGTTTCTGGAGCTGGCAAGAGGCTTATTTAGCTTTTAAAAAGAATACATACATTTCAAAGAGATGGAAAAAGAACTTACAACTTTTCTAAAGTGCTCTAAGAAATGGAAGTAGGGAAGTGTCTTCCCTTATTTTCAACAGGGAGAATTAAGCTGCTTGTTTTCCATTTGCATTTGTCTTTATGCTACTTAATCCCTAGGGGATGATTCCAGGATGTGTCCATGGACCAAACACAACTGCTTGGCTTTGAACACTATGATCTACCTAAAACAAAAAATACCATTTCTTCCTAGCCATATGTTATTTATACAATGTGATATATATGTTAATTTTGAGGGGAAATATTCAAATATGTTATTTATATATTTCAAATGTGAATATAGATGCTCACTCTGAAAAACTAAAATAGTCATAAATATAGATTAATTATATTTTCTAAAATAATAGAATGTAGTCAATCAGAAAGATTAAAAACAATGACAACATGGAAACCTTTCTTTTGTGTCCTTTAAGGATCTATAAAGCCATGTGAAATGAAAAACATACATACTCAAAAGTATAATGATAAAATAGAGCATTTTTGAAAGTCTGTTAGGGAAATGATAATTTAAGTGAGTGGTTATGATTATACATGTAACAGTATATGGTGATGAGGACATGGAAAACATAAACAGCTATATCAACGTGCATATATATACTTGATTCTCAAATGATGTTGCTATTCAATGAGTTGCTATTAATTGGCTGGCATGTATCCTTACTATCAGCCTTATAGGAAAAACTTATTGAAAATAATTGATTTAGGCCTGCAGTATATCACACAAAAGCAATTATTACTGTTAGAATAAAAAACAAATCCAGAAACCAGAAAGAAAATCAGAAGCATTTTTTAAAATCGATTTTTTGAACATCTCATCTTTATAATTTAGAATAAAATCAACCCCAAAGAATAAAAACTTAGATTTATAGAAATGTAAAACTTCTAAATGTCAAATAGTATAAAATGATAAACTGAGAAAATAGAGGCAATGAGTATAATAGATGTTGGATTAAACTTTTAAAGGAGATGTTATAGTTCTATTAAAAGAACACTGCTCTTTCTTACTCCTCTATGTTCACTGGTTTCTTTCTCTGGCCTTCCTGTGATGTTTGCTGCAGTAATATCTGCGGCCCAACCCCTGTGCAGGCACCTTATTGAGAGCACACACCAGCAGGTCTTCGTGAAGTGTTGCTCATTTGATGAAGTACCAATGATGAGAAAACTAGTCTAGGTCACAATAATTTTGCTGTCTTCTCCAAAAGGACACTGCTGAGAATGGAGAAGAATTAATGGCTAACATTTACAAAGAACTTACTGGACTCCCTATGTATCAGTCCCTGTGTTCAACACTTTGCCGGGACCTCCCAACAGTAGCTCTGGGATGCATATTCTGTCATCAACTCATCATCAATGTACAGATGAAGAAACTGGGGCTTATCCAAGATCATACTGATAACAGGTGGTGGATCGGGATCTGAGTTCAATTGATACGGGGCTGGGCCTGTGCGCTGCGCTGCCTCCAGAGCTGCTGTGCTTGCCAAGTCTCCCCACCACTGGCTGTGGGTATATCTTGGTAATGACCATATATCCCCACTGTGAAGAAGCCCCATGGCCTCTGCTGAATTTCACTTCAGCCGTGCTTTTCTCAGAGCCATCCTCTTCCCCAATCGTATAAGTATCATTGCACTAAAACCTTAACATCTTTCTCATCCAGTAACTTTTATTATATGTCATTAATCAAACATCTCCTTTACTTTGAATTTAGTTTTCAGAATTTCTCTTTAAACCACAGGAATAATAAAGAATGCTAAGCTAACAACAAACATGAGAGAGAAAGCCACTATGCTCTTCTCAAAATTTCCTTCCCCTTTGTTGCTCTTCCAAGAAAATTCCTTAGTCCTCCAGGGATAGTCTGGGGAACAATTTTCCCCCAGATATGTCTGAATCAGAAAGTGAATGTAAAATGTATTCCAACTGGTTGTACAAAATTATTACAATAAACACTTAAAATATTTTGTATTGTATTGTTTAATATTTGTAATAGTTATAACTTAATATAGTATTTATTTAATTAACATTAATTAATGCAGTTTAACATAGTATTTATACAGGTTTATGTATAAATTAATACTTCTCTGGGAATTTCTGTCTTACCGCTTCTCTTCATCCCTAATTTTTTAGTTAATAGAGAAATAAATTGTCTAATTCTCATTCTGGTGCCCAATATTTGACAAGAATATAAAAAAGATTTTTTAAAAATGTTTGTTATTATGTTTCCAAAACGTAGCTACATGATTTGGCTTTTCAGATACAAATGTGAAGGATATATTATAAGACACTCTTGTGGAAAGCTTGAATAAAATAAAGAACTAGAAATACAAATACTTTAAGAATCTCATTGTTCTGTTAAGTAAACTTTTAGGAATTCTATCTCTGCACATGATGTTGATTTAGAAACCATTTATATTTCTCATGTTGATTTGAATTGTATTACTGTAAATGACCTTGTGATATTTATTGGGGGCTATTTTTATTTCTTTGCAGATATGCAGCTTGAACAGAAACTAGTTAAAATAGAGCAAAATGGATTTTTCTTTTCTAATACTGGACGAAAGACTGTATAAAGGATATAAACTTTTTGGGGGGATAAAAAGGACTGACCTATGGAATCTCACCTGAGGTATTTTAAACACCAAATTGCCCAGACTTTGGGAATGCTTTGCTAATTATTCCTTTTTGAGGGTCACAGAAACAGACTATATTCCTCTGGGTAAAGGTGGGCTATATTCCCAGAGGGAATAGACCTTTCAAAGGGACAGTCTTTATGGAACATCAAAATCTAGAACCTAAAATCTTACTTTGGTAGGGAGAGAAAAAAAAACTCCTTCCTCCTTTTCATGTGGGAAGTTAGTTTGTCCCATAGGTTAAGAGATGTCCGGAAAGACCTGAGACACTTCCTTGACTATGGTATGGGGAGTAGGTAAACTCTCCTTTGCCAGATGGAGAGATACAAAAGGCCAGGACAGTAGATATCTGGCCTAGAAAGAGACCTGCGATAAATTTTGGATTATGCAGAACTTATAAATTATTTCTCATTATAATTCCTTTCTGCTATTGACACTTCTTTAGTATTGGCTCATAAATGAACTAACCTTGTTCCAAATATTTGCTGAGAGAAATTAGAGTTAATCTTGTGCTTAAATCTGGGGTGTAGTGTAAGTGTACAGAAGAGTTCAGAACTCTGTGACCACTGTTTGGACAGAGCAACCTGTCAACCTCACAAGAGCCAGAGACAAAGGCAGCTGCAGGAGCAAGAATAGAAAATTTGAATGAAAGGACCCAGAGAATTTGTTTTGAGCATGCATACACCAGAATAACCAGTAAAATCTCAGAACAAGCTGGCAGGTAAAACTAAAGGAGCCTAATTTTCTCAGATGAAAATGGGGTGGGTGCAGTAGAACCATAACTTCAGGATTTGGAGCATGTACATCTAAATTTCAATTTTGCAAAGCAGCCCAAATGAAAATTATATGCAATTGCTTTCCAGTAATTTTCCTCTAGCTTCCTGTCTGAAAGGAAGCTAATATGATGAAGTGGTTGAATTGAGGCAGCATGAAGAGATGCTAAAGAATGGGATTGGAACAATGTATCATCTAATCATTTATAGGAAAGTTTTACCTGTGTGCAAAGTTAATTGAGTAATAAAGTTACCTGGGAAAAAAGATAATATCAGTCTCTTGACTGAGAATGAAGGAACCTCTATAGTAAAATTTCATTTCTGACATGGAGGAATGTAGAGATTATATAACATGAGTTTTGAAAGGAACAGTTCACTATATATTATTTTTTCCTTTAATCTATAAACAGCCCAAGATATGAAACAGAAAAGAATAAGAACAATGTTACTAAAGGATGAAGAGTGAGAAATGCAGAGAAAAGACACAATCACATTTGCAGGAAATTAAACATCAATTTAAATAGCTGATCAGAGAGCTCATATTTTTTAAAAAACAAATCTGGACTATACCCCTACTGGATACACTATCATGTTGTTCTTTTGGTTTTGAATACTACTTTAAGAAATTTCTCCTCTCCAACTCCTTGTGTTTTATTTGAGACAATCAATCAGGACATCACACCCTTCTCCCAACCCAAATGCACACACAGTAAAAGAAGAGGCATGGCTCCCATGTTTTCCACATGGTCCAAGCTCACCCGTGGGACTTTTTCACCTGAGTACAGGTTCTGAATAAAGATATATGGGATTTGAGATGGCTATTTGTAAGTATCCCAATGAAAATGCTTTAAAAAATGTTTTGATGAGCTCTTGCATTTTCTGAATTATTAGTTATATATCTGTAATATACATAGACATATAATTTCTAATTGTTATTCATCTCTTTATTTAGTCCTGTCAAAAAGTATATCTTTCTAATAATTGTTTACTGTTTTCTTTTTCTAGAATTTCCCACAGGCTAGTTCTATAGCTCAAAATCAAATTGCCCTATTTAATAGAGAACACAATACAAATGCTATCAGAAACTCAGAAGGACAAACTTAGAGTTTGTCTTTTATGCATTTCTTGTGAATAGTGCACTTTGGGCAATATAGTGCTAAGTAAATATCCACAAAATCATAGTTTAAGACCAAATATGATAATTTATTGCATGCAAATGATTATGTGTGTGTGTGTGTATATATATATATATATATATATATATATATATATATACACACGCATATATATGACTTTACACTACATGTATATGTTTTATATATATGCACATATACATATATGCACATGCATAAATAACTCATTTTCTTTTAAGAATGAGAATAAAGTCATGTTGCAAAGTGGGAATTGAAAAGGAATTTTTCACTGGAGACATTTGCTGGAATCTGAATAACTGGAGAAACTGGCAAAGGAAGTTGTTCTTTCAAAGAACAAACTTTCAAAGTTTGCATTTTTTAGAAAAAAATATACAAAGCCCTTTTCCAGCCTTTTACAACTGCAAAAGATTACAAGACAGAATTATTTTATGAAAGTATTTAACCATTATGCTCTCCAATGCCTGGTCAAAATATATTATTTTTACAAATTTAAAGAGGATCATTTTCTTATCATGTTTTCTGAATCTTCCCACATTCAGCTCCTCCCCAATTTTTTTAAAAGCCAATGTCATTATAGGAAAGTAAACCTTCTTTTCAACTACCTTCAAGCATTTCAATTTTGACAACCATCAATTTGTTCTCTATTGTATAAATTTAAGATTACACATATATATGACATCATAGATACGTGTCTTTCTTTTGCTGACTTTTTTTCATTTACCATAATGCCTTCAAATTGCATTCATGCTGTTGCAAATGGAAAGATTCCCTTATATTTTATGGATGAATGATATTCCATTGTGTGTGTATATACCACATTTTCTCTATCTATTAATCCACTGATGGACACTAAGGATGTTTCAATATCTTGATGATTACAAATAATGTCACAATTAACATAGGGGGATACAGATATCTTTCTGACTTAGTGTTTTAATTTCCTTCAGATAAACACCCCAAAGTGAATTTTCTGGATGATATGGTAGTTCATATGGTATGTTTTAATTTTTGAGGAACCTCCATACTGTTTTCCATAGTGGCTGAACCTATTACACATTCCCCCCAATAGTGCATGAGGGCACCCTTTCCCTTCATCCTTGTCTTTCAGCTTCTGGAGGCTACCTGCATTCCATGTGGTCCTTTTCTTCATCTTCAAACTACATCATTACGACCCCTACTCACCTCACCATCCCTCTTTCTGACTCTGATATTCTCAGCTGCCTTTTATAAGGACCTTGTGGTTATATTAGGGTAAGTGGGATAATGCAAGATTATCTCACATCTCAAGACCCTTAATATAATCATATCACTAAGTCCCTTTTACCAAATAATGTAATACACTCAGAGGTTATAGGGTTTAGGACCAACTTTGGAGAGCCATTATTCAGTTTATTATATTACTTCTAACCTTAAAATGGTGTAATATAAAAATAGGCCACACAAATCATCAAAGCAAAAATGAATTTTAAAATATCACCACAGTGTGAGAATGAAGTCAACAGAATTCTATTTAAATATTCCTACTTTAGAACTAAATAGTAGACCAAATTATATAGGAAAGAATGTTATTAACTGCAAAGCAGTTTGTCAGAGGGGTCAACACCGTATGCATTTGAGTAATAGTAAGACCAAGGGACAAAAATAATTTGAGTTGCTCACTCATGAAATTCCAGACATTGGGAGTGGGACATAAAAACAGTAAATAAAACAAGCATGGGTAACTGGCAATATTGAAGAAAGAATGAATAAAGAAACAAATGACCTGATGGGTAATTAATAGGATGAAGGAATAATTAATGCAAAAGAAAATATTTTAAAATTTGGATTAAACATTTTTATTTTTAAGAATTGGATATAATTTAGGAAAAACATCTTCAGTTTTTAAGACATGTATATTAAGGAATAATTTGCATCAGACAAACTGGAAATTTGTTAAAACGAAAAATTTCTGCTCTGCAAATGTCATTGTTAAGTGAATGAGAAAAAATGGAATAGACTTGAAGAAAATATTTGCAAGTCAGATATCAAAAAAAGAACTTGCATGCAAAATATACATGGAACTCTTACAAAAGTAAGAAACAATTAAAACCAGGTAAAAGAGTAGAAAAGATACATAATCAAAAAAAGATATACAGTTGACCCTTGAACAATGTGGGGGATAAGGAACACCGACTCCCCCATGCAGTTGAAAATTTGAGTATAACTTTTGAGTCCTCCAAAACTTAACTACTAATAGCCTAACATTGACTGGAAACCTTACAGATAATATAAACCCATTTTTCATGCTCTAAGTCTTATATATTGTATTCTTACAATAAAATAAGCCAGAGGAAAGAAATTTTTTTTAATTGTTGCAAATTTCCAAAACATTTTCCAATATATTCACTGTAAAAAAAAAAATCCATATATAAGTGGACCTGTGCAGTTCAAACCCATGCTGTTCAGGGGTCAACTGTGCAAATACCAAATAAACATATAAAATGATGTTCAACATAGGTTTGCATTAGGGAGGTGCAAATGAAAACAATGAAATACCAATACATACATATCAGAACAATTAAAATCCAAAAAACGTGATAATACTAATTGCAGGTGAGAATATGGAGCAACATGGACCATTATTCACTGCTGGTGAGAATGCATACTTTTACAAGTCAGTTTGGCAGATAATTTGTTTCATGCAAGGATAAACATAGTTTTACCATATGATCCAACCATTGCAGGCCTAAGTTTTTACTCAACTAAACTGAAAACTTACATCAACATAAAAACCTGAAACTAGAATATATATAGCATGTTTATTCATAATAGCCAAAGATGGAAAGCACTCGAGATGTCATTTAATAAGTAAATGTAAAAACATATGGTGGTAAATCCATACAATAGGATATTAGTCATAAATTAAAAAAAAAAAGAATGAGGCATTAAGCCAGGTAAATACATCACAAACCTTATGGAGATAAAGGAATAATGAATGCAAGAAGAAAGATGATTTTAAAATCTAGAGTGAACATATTTTTACTTTTAAGAATTAGAATTAATTTATACTTTTGCCCTCAACATGTAAGATATGTATGTATTCGTAAATGGGGATTGAAAGCCAGCATGAAAAATATGCATACTATATGATTACATTTATATGAGATTCTGGTAAAGTCAAAATGATATAGAGATAAACAGATCAGTGGTTGCCATCAGTTTGATAAGGAAGCAAACTGTTTGAGTAGTAAAGCCTAAGGGATTACTTAGAGGGCATTGAGACTATTCTGTATTATACTGAAATGGTGGATACGCTACACTAAGGCTTTGTCAAAGTTCATGGAACTTTACAGCACAAAAAGTGAATATTAATGTATGCAACTCAATAAAAATTATTTATGAATTTGAGGGATTCCAGCATGTATATAGTGACAAAAATATAGTGACAACAATCTAACTGTATTAATTAAATAAATAATATGAAAATGAGTGGCATTTATAAAATTCAAGGCAAAAAGAACTCCACATAAAACCTGTATTCTAGTTGATAAAATTCTTTCCCACAAAGGTATGCGTTAATGATTCTGAAACCATTATGTGAATATACTGCAACTGAACAATTAAATAAAAAGATGGTGGATGGTGGGAACCAGCTTTCTCAGTATTGGAGTGTGAAGTTATTGATAAGCAAAAGGGTCGGCTAGAATGATGTGGAACTGGATTATAGTTGGATTCACCAGGATAAACTCCTGTTTAGCTTAATATAGATATGGAAATATATCTATACCAATAATAATTTAGTTGTGCATGTATACCATGGTTAGCATATATATATATATGCTAATAGCATTCTCCAATAAAAGGAACTAGGGTTCTTTTGGAAATGTCTGTTTCTAGGGCTCATTCAAGGAAAATACGAGATATCCTGAAGCTTCTAATAGTACCAGCAACTAAGGAATTGCTCAAAAAAACCCCACAACCCACATGTGATAGAGGTATGTCAAAGGGATGCAAGGCCAAGCTTGAGTATTTTCAGCCAAAAATAAATAATGTGGTATTGTTTATAAATGAAATTATAAAATATATATGGATATGTCTATACTGATATAAATAACTGAAAAAATAAATGGTAAAAATAGATCTCATGCAAAACAATTTCAAAAAAATTTATTTATATACACCACTGTCAAGGATGTGGATCATTATTCCCAACCCTTTAAGTGTAGTCTGATTTCTTTAAGAGTGTAGTAGGAAAGGGTTTGGGGGACTTTACAGAGGAGAAATTGAGCAACACTACTTAAGTCAAGTGATTAAGGTCAATATCATGGTGATGTGATATCAAAAGGACAACATATAGTTATGTCTGTACATGTCATATAGCTATGTCTGTGTAGTGGTCACATTGTTGTCTATAGCATGCTATGATGGAATGGCATTTTACTTATGTGGTCTTCTAGCCAACCACTCCTAACCCGTCTAATAATGAGAAAAACATCTGGTGAACCCTAATTGAGAGATACTATACAAAATATCTAGCCAGTATACCTCAAAATTGTTAAGGTCATATAAAACAAGGAAAGCATGAGAAATTGCCACATTCCTAAACAATGTCTAAGAGACATGATGACTAAATGTGATGTGGTATTCTAGATGGGATCCAGCACAGAGAGAGACATTAAGTAAAACTAAGGAAATCCAAGTAAAACCTGGCCTTTAATAACAATGTATCCATATGGGTTCATTTATTGTAAATGTATCATATTATAAAATGTTAGTAATAGGGGGAACTAGGTTGGTATAGGTGAGAACCGCTGAATTATCTTTGCAACAGTTCTATAAATATAAAACTGTTCTAAAATAAAAATTATAATTAATCAATTAGCCTGGAAGTTACTTGGACCTTCCTCCCATTACTTATTCATTGTGTAACTAGCTTGTGTAGGTAATTCAAACCATTTAATGATAAAGTATCCTTTTTGTTATGGTAAAATTTATATAATAAAAATTTATCATTTTATTAATTTTTAACAGTTCTGTGGCATTAAGTACATTCACACTGTTCAACCATAATTATGATTTATCTCCAAGACATTTATCTTCCCAAACCAAATTTTTGTATCAATTAAATAATAATGTCCTCTTTCCCTTTCCCCCAGTCCCTGCAATCACCCTTAGAATTTCTGTTTCTATATATTTGACTATTCTATGTAGCCCATATAAGTGAAATCTTTTAATATTTGCGTCTGCTTTATTTCACTTAGCATAATGTCTTTAAGGTTAATTCATATTGCAGCATGTGTCACAATGGCGTTTTTTTAATACAGAATAATATTCCATTAGGTGAATATATCACATTTACTTATCCATTCATCCTTTGATCAACATCTGAGTTTCCATTTTTTGGCTACTGCGTATAATGTTGCTGTGAACATTGATGAGAAATATCTCTTGAGTCCCTGCTTTCAATTCTTTTGCGTATATATCCAGAAGTGGAAAAGATGACTTATATGGTAATTATATATTTAAGTTTTTGAGGAATTATAGAATGAGAATTATTTTTAACAGGTGAATCTACCAGAGAAACATATATGTTATAACAATAAAAGAGTCTAAAAGAAAGACACTTCATAATGGAGAAAAGCACTCTCCAAAAAAATGCTGCCCTAAAGCAAAGGAAAGCTGTGACTCAATATTATAGAATGAGTTTTATAAGATGAAGAAATCTTTTTAATGAAGGAAGATCATAAAGTAGACATGAAGAAACATACAGACAAGAAGGCATAACAAAAATGGAAATAAAATATGACTTTGCAGTCCTGACATTCTAAATTGAAAGAGAATACCTAATGTCAAGTATTCTTGACTCTTAATTATAAAACAAATTGAAAATAAATTTGAAAATTTATTGAAAATAAAGAGAAGAAATTATTTGAACCTTTCCTATGTAAAAAAAAATCTAAGTAATTTGTAAGTACAATAATCATATATCAAATTTCAATTAATAAATGTACAAAGTAAATATATAGTGTCCCTTTTAACCCCCAAAAGTATCCTGATTTGAATACTAAATCAACTGTTCATCTAAGCCATAAAATAAATTATTAGCTTGGTCTTAGCTCTAGAGCCATTTGCAGTGCTAATATACTGTAAAGATCTTAAAAGATTTCATAAGGACTTTTGAAATTAATATTTTCAGTTTTGGTGCTCTGATGAACCAAAATATAGTCTAAATAGGGCAAATGAGTTAACCTGGTTTCCTCCTGAATGAATATACAGTCAAAATTCCCTCAAGCAGAATGAATGCTAAATAATCCCATCTATATTTCTATGTACTCTTTAAATGGAACTTTAGTAGCAATAAAACATGCATATGATAATTGAAAAGTGAGAATGTGTATGTGTTTAATTCTCTTCATTCTTACAGGACATTGCTGTTTTCTTTCCATTCTATTCTGTAGTATAGTTGGTCTTTTCATGTTTGTATATTATACAAGACATTGCTAAGAAACAGGGAAATTGCCTCAGTTCAGTTACTACCTATCAGCATTTAGCATATTCCATATAGTTGAAGTGAATTAATGATGAAGATATTACCTCCAGCCAAAGTAAGATGAAAGGATATACAATGTACATCCCTCCTTCACCCATCACACTTGATATTGGACAGTACAGTTACCGAGCATAAGAAGTCCACTAAAACTGAACGTCTTATCTTGCCTGGAAAATTCCACTATCTTTTACAATTTTGTGCCAAATTGTAAAAACAGATATGATGGGCATTTTAATCAGAGGAAAGAACATTCAGAGGACTCTGAGCTCAGACCCACAAATAACTGTGGATATATTGTTAGAACAGACCATAAGCTTTTTTTTTTGTTATTAATGTATTATTGATATACATTCTTATGAAGGTTTCACATGAAAAAACAATGTGGTTACTACATTTACCCATATTATGAAATCACCACTCATACCCCAAATCAGTCACTGATCATCAGTGTAGAAAGATGACACAGACTCACTGCTTGCCTTCTCTGTCCTACACGGTTTCCCCAGTGATTCCCGACACCATGTGTACTAAACATAATACCCCACAATACCTTCCCCAACCCACCCTACCCACCCTCCCACCCGCCTCCCCTTTGGTAACCACCTGTTCCTTCTTGAGTCTCTGAATCTGCCACTATTTTGTTCCTTCAGTTTTGCTTCATTGTTATACTCCACAAATGAGGGAAATCATTTGGCACTTGTCTTTCTCCGCGTGGCTTATTTCACTGAGTATAATATCCTCCAGCTCCATCCATGTTGCAAAAGGCAGGATTTGTTTCCTTCTTATAGCTGAATAGTATTCGTTGTGTATATGTACCACCTCTTCTTTATTCATTCATCTACTGATGGACACTTAGGTTGCTTCCATATCTTGGCTATTGTAAAAAGTTCTGCAGTAAACTTAGGGGTGCATATGTCTTTTTGAATATGAGAAGTTGTATTCTTTGGGTAAATTCCAAGAAGTGGGATTCCTGGGTCAAATGGTATTTGTATTTTTAGTTTTTTGAGGAACCTCCATATTGCTTTCCACAATGATGGAACTAACTTACATTCCCACCAGCAGTGTAGGAGGGTTACCATTTCTCCACATCCTCGCCAGCATTTGTAGTTCTTAATCTTTTTGATGACGGCCATCCTTACTGGTGTGAGGTAATATCTCATTGCGGTTTCCATATGCATTTCCCTGATGATTAGTGATGTAGAGCATCTTTTCATGCAATTGTTGGCCATCAGAATTTCTTCTTTGGAAAATTATCTCTTCATATCCTCCGACCACTTTTTAATCAGGTTATTTGCTTTTAGGGTGTTGAGGCATGTGAGTTCTTTATATATTTTGGGTGTTAACCCCTTGTTGGATCTGGCATTTACAAATATATTCTCCAGTAGTATAGGATACCTTTTTGTTCTGTTGATGGTGTCCTTTGCCGTACAGAAACTTTTTAGTTTGATGTAGTCCCATGAGTTCATTTTTGCTTTTGTTTCCCTTGCTCGAGGAGATGAGTTCAGGAAGAAGTCAATCATGCTTATATTCAGGAGATTTCTTCTTATGTTGTCTTCTAAGAGTTTTATGGTTTCATAACTTACATTCAGGTTCTTGATCCATTTTGAGTATACTTTTGTGTATGGGGTTAAACAATAATCCAGTTTCATTCTCTTGCACGTAACTGTCCAGTTTTTCCAACAGCAGCTGCTAAAAAGGCTGTCATTTCCCAATTGTATGTCCATGGCTCCTTTATCATATATTAATTGACCATATATGGTGGGGTTTATATCAGGGCTCTCTAGTTTGTTCCATTGGTCTATGGGTCTGTTCTTGGGCCAGTACCAAATTGTCTTGAGTACTGTGGCTTTGTAGTAAAGCTTGAAGTTGGGGAGCATAATCCCCCAACTTTATTCTTCCTTCTCAGGATTGCTTTGGCTATTCAGGGTCTTTTGTGGTTCCATATGAATTTTAGAATGATTTTATCCAGTTTGTTGAAAAATGCTGTTCATATTTTGATAGGAATTGCATTAAATCTGTAGATTGCTTTAGGCAGGATGGCCATTTTGACAATATTCATTCTTCCTATCCCTGAGCACAGGATATGTTTCCATTTATTGGTATCTTCTTTAATTTCTTTCATGAGTGTCTTGTAGTTTTCAGAGTATAGGTCTTTCACTTCCTTGGTTAGGTTTATTCCTAGGTATTTTATTCTTTTTGATGCAACTTTGAATGGAATTGTTTTCCTGATTTCTCTCGCTGCTAGTTCATTGTTAGTGTATAAGAATGACACAGATTTGTGTGTATTAATTTTGCATCCCACAACTTTGCTGAATTCAAATATTAGATCTAGTAGTTTTGGAGTAGATTCTTTAGGGTTTTTTATGTACAATATCATGTCATCTGCAAACAGTGACAGAGTAACTTCTTCTTTACCAATCGGGATGCCTTTTATTTCTTTGTGTTGTCTGATTACCATGGCTAGGACCTCCAGTACTATGTCGAACAGAAGTAGGGAGAGTGGGCATCCTTGTCTTCTTCCTGATCTTAAAGGAAAAGCTTTCAGCTTCTCGCTGTTAAGTATAATCTTGGCTGTGGGTTTGTCATATATGATCTTTATTATGCTGAGGTACTTGCCCTCTACACCCATTTTGTTGAGAGTTTTAATCATGAATGGATGTTGAATTTTGTCAAATGCTTTTTCAGCATCTGTGGAGATGATCATGTGGTTTTTGTCCTTCTTTTTGTTGATGTGGTGGATGATGTTGATGGATTTTCAAATGTTGAACCATCCTTGCATCCCTGGAATAAATCCTACTTGATCATGATGGATGATCCTATTAATGTATTATTGAATTTGGTTTGCCAATATTTTGTTGTGTATTTTTGCATCTATGTTCATCAGGGATATTGGCCTGTGGTTTTCTTTGTTTGTTGTATCTTTGCCCAGTTTTCGTATTAGCGTGATGCTGGCCTCCTAGAATGAGTTTGGAAGTATTCCCTCTTTTTCGACTCTTTGGAAAACTTTAAGGAGGATGGGTATTAGGTCCTCACTAAATATTTGATAAAATTCAGTCGTGAATTCATCTGGTATAGGCATTTAGTTCTTAGGTAGGTTTTTGATTAACAGTTCAATTTCGTTGCTGGTAATTGGTCTGCTGAGATTTTCTGTTTCTTTCTGAGTCAGCCTTAAAAGGTTGTATTTTCTAGAAAGTTGTCAATCTCTTCTAGGTTATCCAATTTGTTAGCATATAATTTTTCATAGTATTCTCTAATAGTTCTTTCTATTTCTGTGCTGTCCATAGTCTCTTTTTTCCTTGATAAGTCTGGCTAGGGGTTTCTCTGTTTTGTTTATTTTCTCAAAGAACCAGGTCTTGCTTTCGTTGATCCTTTCTATTGTTTCATTCTTCTTGATTTTATTTATTTATGGTCTAATATTTATTATGTCCCTCCTTCTACTGACTTTGGGTCTCATTTGTTCTTCTTTTTCTAGTTTCGTTAATTGTGAATTTTGACTGCTCACATGGGAATGTTATTCTTTCCTGAGGTAGGCCTGTATTGCAATATACTTTCCTCTTAGCATGGCCTTCGCTGCATCCCAGATTTTGCTGTGTTGAATTATTGTTGTTATTTGTCTCCATATATTGCTTGATCTCTGTTTTTATTTGGGCATTGATCCATTGATTATTTAGGAGCATGTTACTAAACCTCCATGTGTTTGTGGAATTTTTCATTTTCTTTGCATAATTCATTTCTAGTTTCATTCCTTTGCGGTCTGAGAAGCTAGTTGGTACAATTTCAATCTTTTTGAATTTACCAAGGCTCTTTTTGTGGCCTAGTATATGATCTATTTTTTTAAATGTTCCATGTGGACTTGAGAAGAATGTGTATTCTGCTATTTTGGGGTGTAGAGTTCTGTAGATGTCTGTTAGGTCCATCTGCTCTAATGTGTTGTTCAGTGCCTCTGTCTCCTTACTTATTTTTTATCTGGTTGCAATCTGTCCTTCAGAGTGAGTGGTATGTTGAACTCTCCTAGAATGAATGCATTGCATTCTATTTCCCCCTTTAATTCCGTTAGTATCTGTCAGTAGCTGTTAATATCTGTTAGTATAGTATATGTAGGAGCTCCTTTGTTGGGTGCACAGATGTTTATAATGGTTACATCTTCTTGTTGGATTGACCCTTTTATCATTATGTAATGTCCTCCATTGTCTTCTGTGACTTTCTTTGTTTTGAAGTCCATTTTCTCTGATATAAGTACTGCAACTCCTGCTTTTTTCTCGCTATTAGTTGCATGATATGTCTTTTTCCACCCCTTCACTTTTAGTCTGTGTATGTCTTTGGGTTTAAAGTGAGTCTCTTGAAGGCAGCATACAGATGGGTCTTGTTTTTTTTATCCATTCAGCGACTATGTCTTTTGATTCGTGCATTCAGCCCATTTACATTTAGAGTGATTATGGATAGGTATATACTTATTGGCATTGCAGGCTTTAGATTCGTGGTCACCAAAGGTTCAAGGTTAACTTCCTTACTACCTATGAGTCTAACTTAACTCACTTAATACGCTATTAGAAACACAATCTAAAGGTTCTTTTTTGTGTTTTTTTTCCTCCTCCTTTTTCTTCCTCCTCCAGTCTTTATATGTTAGGTATCATATTCTGTACTGTTTATCTATCCCTTGATTGACTTAGGGGATAGTTAATTTAATTTTGTTTTTGCTTAGTAATTAGCTGTTCTACTTTCTTTACTGTGGTTTTATTACCTCTGGTGACAGCTATTAAACCGTAGGAACACTCCCTGTATAGCAGTCCCTCCAAAATACACTGTAGAGATGGTTTGTGGGAGGTAAATTCTCTCAGCTTTTGCTTATCTGGGAATTGTTTAATCCCTCCTTTAAATTTAAATGATAATCTTGCCAGATAATGTAATCTTGGTTCAAGGCCCTTCTGCTTCATTGCATTAAATACATCATGTCACTCCCTTCTGGCCTGTAAGGTTTCTGCTGAGAAGTCTGATGATAGCCTGATGGGCTTTCCTTTGCCTCTGATTTTATTTCTCTCTCTGGCTGCTTTTATAGTCTGTCCTTATCCTTGATCTTTGCCATTTTAATTACTGTATGTTTTATGTTGTCTTCCTTGGGTCACTTGTATTGGGAGATCTGTGCACCTCCATGGCCTGAGAGACTATCTCCTTCTCAGATTGGGGAAGTTTTCAGCAATCACCTCCTCAAAGACACTTTCTATCCCTGTTTCTCTCTCTTCTTCTTCTGGTACCCCTATAATGCGAATATTGTTCTGTTTGTATTGGTCACACAGTTCTCTCAATATTCTTTCATTCTTAGAGATCCTTTTTTCTCTCTGCGCCTCAGCTTCTTTGTATTCCTCTTCTCTAGTTTCTATTTCATTTATTGTCTACTGCACCATATCCAATCTGCTTTTAATACCGTCCATTGTGCTCTTCAATGATGGACCTCCGACCGTAATTTATTCCTGAGTTCTTGAATATCTTTCCGTACCTCCATGAGCATGTTAATGATTTTTAAGTCTCTTTTAGGGAGATTCATGAGGTCAATATCATTTAAATCTTTCTCTGGAGTTGTATTAATAATTTTACTCTGGACCAGGTTCCTTTGGCATTTCATATTTGTGTATAGCACCCTCTAGTGTGCAGAAGCTCTATTCTCTGGAGCTGCTCAGCCCCTGAAGCAATGTCAGGGGTTGCAGGGGAGTGGTATTGGTGCCTGGGGGGAGGAAAGAGCTGTTTCCTGCTTCCTGGGTGCTATGCCTGTCTCCACTACCTGAACCAGTGGGCCCAGCACACAGGTATAAGCCTCTGTGTTTTGCGTTTTTAGTAGACGTATCTTCCCTTTGTCTGGCCTAATGCCAGGGTAGGGTTTCCTGGTTTGCAAGCCCGGTGGGGCTGGCCATGAGAAAGGCGCCGTAGTCTGCCTGTCATGGAAGTGGTTCTTGGAGCTGTGTAGGCAGCCAGGGAGCTGGAGCACCTGAAGACCGTGAAAGTTCCGAATCTGGTGGGCAGAGTGCACCCGGACAATTCTGTCTACCTGTCTTCTCTCATGAGCAGTAAGCTCTGTGCAATCCTTGCCCCTTTAGCAGCTCTCTTGCTAAGGACTTCCTTGTTAGGGAGTCTCTTAGACTGCCCACCTTTCTTTTGTCCCAGAGCAGCTAGATATGGATCCATTCTTTCCACAAGCAGTTGGAATCTTAGTCTCTCCAGGAATTCTGCCTGTCTTAGCTTTCCAACCTCCTAATTACGAGAGTATCATGCAAGCACCATGAAATGTAGGTTTGTGCTCCCAGAGCTGATCTCTGGAGTTAGGTATTCAGCAGTCCCAGATCTCCACTCCCTCCCTATTCCATTCCTCTTCCTCTTGCTGGTGATCTGGGGTGGGGGAAGGGCTTGGATCCCACAGGACCATAGCTTTAGTACATTACCCTTTTCCATGAGGTCTGCTCTTGTCTCCAGGTGTATGCAGTTTGTTGCAGTCCTCTTTCCTGTTGCTCTTTCAAGAGTAGTTGTATTAGTTATATTTTCATATTATATGTGGTTTTAGGAGGAAGCCTCTGTCTCACCTCTCACACTGCTAGCTGGCAGTTTTCAGTACTATGTACCAGTAAACAAAACAAAGACTCTTCCAATTACAGAGTTTTTTAATGGGAAGTATTGGGGAAAGAGAATGAAGGCAATACATATTAAATATGTAAATCATTTTACTTATTAATTTATAAATGCCAAGACAAAATTAAAATTGAGCAAGACATACCTAGATCTCTATATACTATTTTACAATTTCTTCTGAGACAAAAGTTAAAAAAAAATTAAATGTAATGTGAGGTGTGTGGAGTCAGAGGGACAAAGTTGGAACTTACTGAATAACACATTGAGTAAATATCATAAGTTGGGCACAAATAGAACTACTGAGAGCTGATAAGTTAATAAACTAGAGAGATCATTTTTATTCTAAACATATTCAAATTTATCTATTTGGGTAGTAAGCAAGCCAAACAAAACAACTACAGGCTGTGTTCTGTTTATGTGCCCTTGTATATGACCTCAAATTTAAAACAGGAAATACCTCAGCATTACATCCTAAATTTAATCTATAGTCTTTCAAACATTTGTTTTGTTAGTGAATAAATGGCTATATGAAAAAAGAATCCTGAGGCTAATTTTTACCCCTCAATCAGCTCTTGACTCAGTCCAATCATCTAATGCAAGATTTTTTGAGTTAGTATAAAAGTAGTCAAAACACTTTTTAGCTCATTTTTGAGCTGGTGAATAGATCTCTTAACTAATCTCTCTGCCTCAAGGCTCTCTCTTTTCTTCTATCTCTTTACCAGATAAACCTTTTCAGACTAAATATGTGATATTACTCACTTGGTTACAAATCTTCACTCATCTCTGTTGTCTACTGAATCAAAGCCAAATGCCTTTACGCCTACCATCTCCTTTAACTATATTATATTTTGCCCCAGCTACACTTTTAAATGTCATGTGATTTCCTGTATATCATGTAGCCTGTGGTATTATTCACCCTTTTCTCACTTTTGTTATTTTTTCTGGAACATTAATCAACTCTATCTTTCTGTTGAAATAATATCCTATCTGTCAATATTGAACATTCAGTCTAGTATCGTTTTCCCACATCCAAATAATCAGCTTATCTGGCCTTACTTTTCCTTGTCAGTTCTCTTATTACAATATACTTTGGCTTGTTTCATTTTCTCTTACTGGTTTATATTCCTTGTGAGTGAAAAATATTTGCAAATGGAAAATACACAGTTTTATTTGTTTACTCTTCAGACCAATCTCAATAGAAGAGGTGCTAACAAGTATTTATTTATAAGACTATAAGGAGATTTCTCCATTTTTCTGCCCATCACCTTATAATTAAACCATAGATAAATTAATTCTTAATAAAGATATTTTATCTTGACATTGACAATTTTTCAAGATGAAAGTAGCTGATTTATGCTGTTAATAAAAGAAAGGGGAAAAAGCAAAATAAAGTACCTATTCCTACGTAAATTATTACTGCTAGGTACAGCTGGAAAGATTACTGCCACTCAACATATTTAGTTGAGAGGAAAGAGGAAGGGAGGAAACAGATACAAGGGCAGAGAAAAGGGGGTGAGACTGAAATATGGGTTGCCCAATATCACACTGCTAAAAAATAAGAGAACTACAACTTCCAGTTCCAAGGTTATTATTTCACACAGATTTTCTGTTCAATAGTTTTTTCCCCTTGTATCCCATACGCAATATCCAATTGTATATAAATAAAGTAAAAGACTCATACTTTTAAAAGAGTAATTTATATTTGTGGGTAAAACTGCAGTATTTCCAGAATCTCTTGACTGGCCTTAGTGCATCTCCATATCAATAAGGGTTTCCAAGGGATGGAGAGAGGTAGTCCATCTTCATATCAAAAGGTAATTACAAGTGGGATACAGGGCATATCTGGACTGGAGAGGTTGGGTAGAGTCCCTTTTTTGCAGCCAGGTCCCGAGAGACATGGATGAGCAGAAGTGGATGACTTCTTATAAGCAATAAATGGTTTTCTCCCACTTTATTTCTCCCTTTCACTAATTTCGGTTTCAAAGGTAATTTTCCCCAGCCTGGAACAGATTTTCTCCCAGGAATTACAATATTATAAACACTGTATCAATAATAGTTATATAGATAAAATTTTTGGATCTTATATTTCAAGTTTTTAATTATTATCTTAAATATCATTAAATTATAATAAAGGTATATCTGGGGGATAATTGATATTAGACATTTAAAAATAACACATAACATTCAAAATTCTATAAAAGTGTTCATTCATTTATTTTTCATCTCCATCTTTATTTTAGGGAAGATTTTCTTTTCTCCTACTTAGCACAGGGGTAATCAACTAATTCAGGAGGCCCACAAAAGCCCAAATTTTATGCATAAAAATAGAAATAATACTTTGCTGAAGTTGGGGTGGGGCAGGGGGAAACCAGGTTAACCTCAATGAGGGGTAATTATCCTAACGGTTGAGTTCTCAACAGAATCAGTGGAAGAAGTCAATGGAACTATGTCAGTCATCACTATGTACTGAAAAAATAAAATAACTCCCCAGTTGGCCATGAAAAATATCTTTCAAGAATGAGGTAAAATAAAGACAATTTTAGAAAAACAAACCAAAGTAGAGTACCCACCAATAGCTATCCAGTATAAAAAACTTTAAGACCAAAAAAAAGATGGTGGTGTGACAGGTAAGAAAGAAATATCCTCCCCAAACTACATATAATATGAAAATATAGCAAATACAACTAATCCTGAAAGAGCAACAGGAAGGAGGGCTATGACAGACTGCTTATATCTGAGGGAAAGAGCAGACCTCACAGAAGAGGGTAAAGTACCAAAGCCATGATCCAGCATGACTCAAAACCTTCCCCCACCCCAGCTCACCAGCAGGAGGAAGAAAAATGGAGTGGTGGGAGGGGTGGAGGCCTAGAAGTGTTGAACACCCAGCTCTGGGAGCACGAACCTACATTACATGGTGCTCTGGAGATTAGTTGGGGTTGGGAAGCTAAAACAGGTGGAATACCTGGAGAGACTGAGATTGCAACCACTTGTGGAGAACAGGCACCCACAACTGGCTGCTCTGGGATGAAAGAAAGGCGGGCTGTCTGAGAGACTTCCTAACAGTGAGAGGGCTGCTAAAGGGCAAGTATTGCACAGAGCTTGCAGCTCAGGAGAAAGGACAGGTGGACAAATTGTCCTGGTGTACTCAACCCAGCAGGCTGGGAACTTTCAGGAACTTCAGGTGCTCCATCCCCATGACTGGCTACATAGCTCCAAGGCCTCCCACCATGATACACAGGCTGCCATTCCTTCTTCCCAGCCAGCACGAGCTTGCAAACCTTCTGCCTCTGCCACTGCACCAGGCCAGACAGAGGGTGGCCCCACCTATGGAAGCTAAAAAGGCATAGCATAGAGGCTCCTCCCTGTGAGCTTGGCCAACTGACCCTGGAAGGTGAGGTAGGTACTGCATCCAGGAAGCAGGAAAGAACTCTTTCCTTCCAGCGGGCACCAGAGCTGCTCATCTGTAACCCCCTGCAATGATTCCAGGGGCTGGGCAACTCCAGAGAGTAGAGGTTCTGGGCAGTAGAGGGTACTGCCCACACAAACTTATTATTACAAATGTAAAATGTCAAAAGAACCTGGAACAAACCAATATCTCACAAACAACAGAAAGAGGGACAAGTTAAACTGAACTCATCAATCTTCCTGAAAAATATTTTGAAATAAAAACCATAAACATGATCATGGAGCTATGGAAAAACATTCAAGACCTCAGGGAGGAATTCAAGAAAGAGATAGAAACATTAAAAAATATAGTATCCAAAATGAAGGGATTTAAAAGCAGATTAGAGGTAGTAGAGGAGATGGTAAATGAAATAGAAATTAGAGAACAGAAAAACAAAGAAGCTGAGCCAAAGAAAGAAAAAGGATCTCTAGGAATGAAAGAATATTAACAGAACTATATGACCAAACCAAATGGAACGATATTTGCATTATAGGTATACAAAAAGAAGAGAGAGAAAAAGGTAGAGAAAGTCTCTTTGAGAAGGTAATTGCTGAAAATTCCTACAATATCAGGAAGGAGATAGTCTCTCAAGCCATGGAGTTGCACCGATCTCCCAACACATGGGACCCAAGGAAGACAACACCAAGACATATAATAATTAAAATGGCAAAGATTGAGAATAAGGACAGAGTAATAAAAACAGTAAGAAAGAGAAAAAAGATCACACAGAAGGGAAAACACATCAGGCTATCATCAGACGTCTCAGCAGGAACCTTACAGGCCAGGAGGGAGTTGCATGATACACTCAATGCAATAAAACAGAAAGGCCTCAAACCAAAAATACTCTACCTGGAAAGATTATCATTTAAATTTGAAGGAGGGATTAAATAATTTCCAGATAAGCAAAAGTTGAGAGAATTTACCTCTAGCAAACCATCTCTACAGTGTATTTTGGAGGGACTGCTATAGATGGAAGTGTTCCTAAGGCTAAATAGCTGTCACCAGAGAAAGTAAAACCACAGTAAAGGAAGTAGACTAATTAATTATTAACCAAAAGCAAAATTAAATCAACTGCCCACAAAGTCAGTCAAGGGATATACAAAGAGTACACAACACAATACCTAATATATAAAGAATGGAAGAAGAAGAAAAAGGAGGGAAAAAAAAAGAACCTTTAGATTGTGTTTGCAAAAAAGCAAGACCTATCTATATGCTGATAACAAGACTCACTTCAAACCCAAAGACATACACAGACTAAAAGTAAAGGGATAGAGAAAGATATTTCACGCAACTAATAGGGAGAATAAAGCAGGAGTTGCAGTACTTGAATCAGCCAAACAGACTTCAAACAAAGAAAGTAACAAGAGACAAAGAAGGACATTATATAATGATAAAAGGGTCAGTTTAACAAGAGGATATTACCATTATAAACATCTATACACTCGGTGAACCTACATATATGAAACAAATAAGGGGGAAGTAGAATGCAATACATTCATTTTAGGGTTCTTCAAAAACCACTCACTCCAAATGACAGATCAACCAGACAGAAAATGAGTAAGGAGACAGAGGCACTGAACAACACAATAGAAAAGATGGACCTAACAGACATCTACAGAGCTCTACACCTAAAAGCAGCAGAATACACATTCTTTTCAAGTGCATATGGAACATTTTCAAGAATAGATCATAACTAGGTGACAAAAAGAGCCTCAGTAAATTAAAAAAGATTGAAATTATACCAACCAGTTTCTCAGACCAAAAGGTATGAAACAAGAAATAAATTAGGCAAAGAAAATGAAAAAGCCCACAAACACATGGAGGCTTCACAACATGCTCCTAAATAACCAATGGATCAATGACCAAATAAAAACAGAGATCAAACAATATATGGAGATTAATGAAAACAATAATTTAATACCACAAAATCTGAGGGACTCACCAAAGGCTGTGCTAAGAGAGAAGTATATTGCAATACAGGCCTACCTCAGTACAGAACAATCTCATATGCACAGCCTAAACTCACAATTAATGAAAGTAGAAAAGAAGAGATGAGGCCCAATGTCAATAGAAGGTGGGACATAATAAAGATCAGAGCAGAAATAAATAAAATTGAGAATAAAACAATAGAAAGAATTAATGATAGCAGGAGCTGGTTCTTTGAGAAAATAAACAAAATAGATAAACCCCTAGTTAGACTTATCAAGAAAAAATGAGAATCTACACACATAAACAGAATTAGAAATGGGAAAGGAAAAAATCACTACAGACCTCACACAAATACAAAGAATTATTAGAGAATACTATGAAAAATTATATGCTATCAAACAGGATAACCTAGAAGAAATGGACAACTACCTAGAAAAATACAACCTTCCAAGACTGACCCAGGAAGAAACAGACCAATTATCAACAATGAAATTAAATTGGTAATAAAAAAACGATCTAAGAACAAAACTACTGCACCAGATGACTTCACTGCTGAATTTTACCAAACACTTAGTGAAGACCTAATACCAATCCTCCTTAAAGTTTTCCAAAAAGTAGAAGAGGCAATACTTACAAACTCATTCTATGAGGCCAGCATCACTCTAATACTAAAACCATGCAAAGACACCACAAAAAAAGAAAATTACAGACCAAAATCCCAGACTGAATAGATGCAAAAATACTCAACAAAATTTTAGCAAATCAAATTAAAAAATACATCAAAAAGATCATCCAGTATGATTAAGTATGATTTATTCCAGAGATGGAAGGATGGTACAACATTCGAAAATCCATCAACATCATAGAACACATTAACAAAAAGGACAAGAACCACATGATCATCTCCATAGATGCTGAAATACATTTTACAGATTCAACATCAATTCATAATAAAAGCTCAACAAAATGGGTGTAGAGAGCAAGTACCTCAATATAATAAAGGCCATATATGACACACCCACAGCTAACTTCATACTTAACAAAGAGAAGCTGAAAGCTTTTCCTTTAAGATTGGGAAAAAGACAGGATGCCCACTCTCCCCACTTTTATTCAACATCGTACTGGAGGTCCTAGCCATGGCAATCAGACAACACAAAGATATAAAAAAGCATCTTGATTGATAAGAAAGAAGTTAAACTGTAACTGTTTGCAGATGACATGATATTGTATGTAAAAAATCCCTAAAGAATCCATTCCAAAACTACCAGATTTAATATCTGAATTCAGCAGGACACAAAATCAATACACAGAAATCTGTTGCATTCCTATATACTACTGTTGAACTAGCAGAAAGAGAAATCAGGAAAACAATTCCATTCACAATTACATCAAAAAGAATAAAATACCTAGGAATAAACCTAACCAAGGAGGTGAAAGACCTATACCCTGAAAACTACAAGACACCCATAAGAGAAATTTAGAAGACACCAATAAATGTAAATACATCCTATGCTCATGGATAGGAAGAATTAATATTGTCAAAATGGCCATCCTGTGTAAAGTAAATTACAGATTCAATGCAATCCCTATCAAAATACCAATGGCATTCTTCAACGAACAGAGCAAATAGTTGTAAAATTCATATGGTTAAACGAAAAAGACCCCAAATAGCCTAAGCAATCCTGAGAGGAAAGAATGAAACTGGAGGGATTATGCTCCCTGACTTCAAGCTCTACTACAAAGCCACAGTAATCAAGACAATTTGGTACTGGCACAAGAAGATCAATGGAACTGAATAGATAGCCCATATATGAACCCAAGCATATACAGTCAATTCATATATGATAAAGGAGCCATGGATATACAATAGTGAAATGACAGACTCTTCAACAACTTGTGTGGGAAAAACTGGACAGCTACATGTAAGAGAATGAAATTGGATTATTGTCTAACTCCATACACAAAAGTAAACTCGGAATGGATGAAAGATCTGAATGTAAGGCATGAAATCATAAAACTCTTTGAAGAAAACATAGGCAAAAATCTCCTGAATAAAACATGAGCAACTTTTTCTGAACACATCTCCTGGGGCAAGGGAAACTAAAGCTAAAAATGAACAAATGGGACTACATCAAACTAAAAAGCTTCTGTACAGCAAAGGACACCATCAGTAAAATAAAAAGGCATCCTACAGTATGGGAGAATATATTTATAAACAACATATCTGATAAGGGGTTAACATCCAAAATATATAGAGCTCACACACCTCAACACTCAAAAAGCAAACAACCCTATTAAAAAATGAGCAGAGGATCTGAACAGACACACTTTTCCAAAGAAGAAATTCAGATGGCCAACAGGGACATGAAAAGATGCTCCACATCGCTCATCATCAGAGAAATGCAAATTAAAACCACAATAAGATATCACCTCACACCAGTTAGGATGGCCAACATCCAAAAGACAAGCAATAACAAATGCTGGTGAGGATGTGGAGAAAGGGGGAACCCTCCTACACTGCTGGTGGGAATATAAGCTAGTTCCACCATTGTGGAAAGCAATATGGAGGTTCCTCAAAAAACTAAAAGTAAAAATGCCATTTGACCCAGGAATCCCACTCCTAGGAATTTACCCAAAGAAAACAAGATCCCAGATTCAAAAAGACATATGCACCCCTGTGTTTATCGCAGCACTATTTACAATAGCCAAGATATGGAAGCAACCTAAGTGTCCATGAGTAGATGAATGGATAAAGAAGAGGTACATATACACAATGTAATATTTTTCAGTCATATGAAGAAAACAAATCCTCCCATTTGCAACAACATGATGGAGCTCGAGGGTATTATGCTCAGAGAAATAAACCAGGCGGAGAAAGACAAGTACCAAATGATTTCACTCATTTGTGGAGTATAACAACAAAGCAAAACTCAAGGAACAAGAAAGCAGCAGAGTCACAGACTCCAAGAAGGGACTAGTGGTTATCAAAGGGGAGGGGTGGGAGAGGGTTGTTGGGGAGGGAGGGAGATGGGGATTGAGGGTTATTATGATTGGCATACAGGGTGTGTGGGGGGGCGCAAGGGGAAGGCAGTATGACACAGAGAAGACAAGTAGTGACTCTGTGGCATCTTACTATGCTGACAGATAGTGTCTGCTATCGGGCATGTGTGGGTGACTTGCTAACACAGGTGAATGTAGTAACCACGATGTTTGTCATGTGAAATCTTCATGAGTGCATATCAAGGATACCTTAATAATAAGAAAAAGAAATTTCAAGACCATTACATAGATAGAAGGAAGCCAATACCAGACTGAAGCTTGTGGTACAACAAATTAGGAATATTAAATAAGTGAATAGGTTTGAAAATAAATTAAATTCATAGATAAATCTAGATAAATGTTGCTTGTTTAATTCAAAGATGTTTTATGGGATTTAAAAATACACATATATAGAATTTAAGTACATGAGATACTAACTGGCATATAAATTGGAAGGATATATATTGAAGGATATATATGGAGCCAAACTTTTCTAAGCTATTTGCAGTTTTGGAAAGAAAGATCAAAAAAACAAACTTCAGTAAATCAGAGGTTTGAGTATTAATTTCTTGAATAAATAAGGTCTATATAATAATGTAGATGAAACAACTTATTTAATCAAACATGGGAAGGTTTCACTTTAGATTTAGAAAAAAAGAATTGGACAACCTTTCTCTCCACTTCTATTCAACATGATACCAGATGACCTACTCTGAGCCAGATGTCAAGAATATGAAATAAGCTACAATAACAGAAAAGGAAATCAAAAAAGAGAAAAAAAAAATCCTTCTAGTCTCACGGGAAAGAACTTTGAATATTGATTGTCCTATCTTGGTGATTAGATTGGCCTGAATAGTACACATGTGCTTCCAGATTCCTTTTTTAAATAGTTGGATGTCTCAGGCTAATAAAATATGGGGATAGCTAGAATGAAGGTTGATTCCTGTGGTCTTTGAAGGGTTAAAATCAAGAGTTTGCTCATTTGCACTGGTCCCTGTCCAAAATAGGATAGACGTTCTTTTTGCAAAGTTTTTTACTAGCAGATTTTGTTGTTACATCACTGTTTAAGGTAGTTATCCTGTGCCTGGTGCCTGGAATTCCTTTATAGGAGGAAAAGTTTGAAATAAAAAAACTGAAGCCAAATTTCCAATAAGTCTTTTTTGCTTTGTTCTGGAAACACCTGCCATAGTTAAAGAGGACAAAATAAATATCAAGCACTCAGAAACTATTTATGTTGGAAATAATATGTTTTTATAGAGCTATGTCTAAAGAATAAACTGCAGCTAAAACCTTCACAAGCAAAGCACAGTGAAATAGGGAGCATTATTGTTTTGATAAAATATTCTCTATCAGAAAAGAGTCACAATTCAGTGAATAAGGCTATATTGATAAAGACAAAGAAAGTACTTTGAATTCAGACAGTCCACATTGATGACTATTTGAGTATTTTACATAAGCAAAGACATCAGTAGGACTCTATTAAAAATTGAGCCCTTTATGTATATTTTAGTCTCATTAAAAATAAAAATTAGGACTGAAATAATATTGGATTGGTGCAAGAAGTCCCAAGTAAAGTCCTAGTTCTGTTTATGATTCATGTAATTTCTGCATCTCAGTTTCCTCCCTTAAGTTTAGGGATAGCAGTTCTTAAATTGTCTAACTCTGCAATGATCCTCACAATAAAAGCAAAATGAAAAGGGGAAATATTTCACAAATCATAATATTGCATAATCACTAATTATAATAGATAACTAATGTTTTGAACAGTCAAAAATAAATAAATGTAACATTACCATGTATGAACTGTTACATCGTTATTTGTAAGGTTTATTAATTCCCTGTATAAAAATATTTTAAAAGTGTGAACTGTTGTTATCATCTGGAATTAAAGATTTTACAGTAACATCTAAATTATACAATTGGGTCAAACTGAGAATTGTATTTCAAATTAATTTTCTTTCTAGCAATGATCTAGCACTAGCTTTCACATGGTTGTATCAATAAATTAATGCATTTCAGTACATGCAGCATATTGGGACCAGGATTGTGATCATCAGTGAATCACTCCAATCTCTGATGCTTTAAGATAAACATATGCACACACACATACATATATAAATATAGATTATATTAATATATAATTATATTATAGTTTATGTATAATATATAATATAAATGTATATATAATATACATTACATTATAGTATATATTGTTACTTAACATATAATATACAATTTACACATACATAAAATTAAATTATAGAAATTAAAGAAATGTATTTGATCAGCAATATATGATCCATGCAAGTGTTATTTCAAACATCACTATTTAAAAACTATAGTTCATTTAAGGAAGAATTTAAATGGGGGGAAAATAAATCTTAAAAAAAGAAAAGACTTCTCCTTTGGCATTATGGCAATTTATAGATGCTAAAAAGACATTCCTCTTAAAAACATTTTGCATGCTGTACAAAATGCAACAAATAACCTATTAAATATATAGCTATGCTAAGTTTACAGCAATAAATTTACAAAACTAAAAACAGGGAGAGTACGAAGGGAAGGTCATGTGCTTGAACTTAAAACTGGTCAAAACCCAAAGGGACTTGACAATACTGGAGTTTACAATAGCCTAGGATATAAGAAATGAATGTGTTACCGTAAGTTAAGGGAGTGAAATTAGATACATTATGAAAAAGGGGCAGGGAGTTTAAAGGCCTATCACAGAGAAAAAGACAGATTAAAAAATCCACTCCTTAAAGATAGTAATCAAAGAAATGTGTCTTTCTTGATCTTATATCAAGATTGGAGAATACCCTTCACAAGAATTTGTAACAATAGCTTATGTAACAAACCCTTATGTATACTTGGGAATTTGAATTTATGCTATGGATTCTGGACAATCCCAATCCAAGTACTTAGGTTAAAAATGATTTCTGGTAAGAAGCACTCAGTAGAAGCAACTTACAAATTAAGGTCAACCAAAAAGAAGCTCAAACGAAAAAATGTGGCAAAAAACTAAGAGTCACAGTTCATTACAGAAAGATCACCACGGTCTGTCTCTTCTCATTAGAGCACAGATCCCATTATGAGGACCCCACCATCATATCCTAATCACCCCACAAAGGACTCATCTAAAACCATCACACTGGAGATTAGGGTTTCAACATCGTCTGTGGGACACATTCAGTCCACAGCACATGTTATCCCAGAGTAGCACAATCATAAGCATGCTCCTAATGCCCTTATAACAAGAAAGAAAAAACAAATCATTAATAAAAAGAAGGAAACACTTCTGAAAAAAGTATATTTTAAGAAATACACCAATACCAAAAAATTTGAAGGAAAAATATGAATAGATTTGTCTAAAATATAAATAATTGAGTAATTTAATTAACTGTGATATTTCAAAAATGGATATTAATTAATTGAAAGGCAAATGTAGTACCAGAAAGATTTCTGAAAACTTTTGTCACAGCAGAATCGACAGCCATACAGTACATGAGATAAAATATTTTTAAATATACAAGAAAATTAAGCAAAAATAAAAAATGAAAATATTATTTTAAAATACCAAATTTAAATACTCTAAAATACCTGCCAATAGAGTAGTGATTAGGAAATTATGTTTAACTATGCCAGAGATGTTTTATGACCACTAAGTGATGATAGTGGTATGTTCATTCATTCACATGGAAATTTTACAATGATAGTCTTTTACATGGATACAAAACAGATTACAAAATAGCATGTATATTATAATATATTTTTTAAAAATCAGTACCTGTGTGTTTGTGGCTACATGCAACAGCAGAACCAAACATCTATATAAACTATCTGCCCTTAAGCAAAACAATGAAATCATAAGGATAAACCCTAAATAATAATAGTTATGTAGGGCATGGAAAAGTGGCAGAGGTATTTTGCTTTTATCCCAAGAAAAAAAATAAAGTGGTTTTGACATAAAAACTAATTATATAAACTCACTTATAATAATAGAGCACTTACTATATTCTTGGCAGTTTGCTAATTTTTCTTATTCTTTCTTTCAAGTCCATATAGCAATCCTGCCAGTTGAATAGCCCTGCATTGGAAGAAATAAAGGCAGACAGATACTATATTAACTAGCCAGACAATGAAGCAGAGTAGCTAGATAGAGGAGCTGGGCTTTAAAGCCAGTTTTGTTCTTATGGTTCTAAAGCCTGTTAACCAGCATTTTTGGGAATAGCAGAAAGCAAACCAACTAACTGTTTTAAAAGAGGTCTGTAACACAACATGTAAAATATTAATAACACAGAATTCCTAAAATAAGACAGAAGCATTTTAGCATTTTAGTATGGTGGCATTAGCTTTCAAAAGAAACAAATAGAAATAAGAACAAAAGCAAAAACTGGCTTTGGAATTATGATTACCAACTCTTACAATTATTCTTTATCAGCTATTCACTACATTTGTGATGCAAATTTAACTGTGTGCCACATGTATTGGCCAGATGAATAGTGATTAAGATTTAGAAAAGAATTTAACAATATTTATGCTAACCACTCAACAATATAATTGGAAAAGTCTTGATTAATTATACTGCTTGGGAAAGTAAAAAGCCATCTGTGCCATCACATATGTAGTTTTTTGAAGTAAACTGCATGCTTTCCAACTATAACCACAAAGGGTCAGGTAAATCAGGACATATAATGTAAGACAATTTAAACAATTAAATGTATAGAAATATCTACATGAAAAACTGTCATATAATCAGACAATATATTTAACCTTTGAAAGACATAAATTCATAATTACAAATAAAATAGGCCATGTTGTATAAAATCAGTTTGTCTCTTATAAAAATTACTTTAGTCATTAAACATTATAACAGCTTATTCCATCAATACTCTTATTAACAAAATGATAAGCATATTGAATATTGTCAATTTCCAAATTCAAAATTATTTAAATTATTTACTGAGTATTCACATTAAACAGTGATTTACAGAAAACAAACAAACATTATGTCAAGTTCTCCCAGGGAAATTTGTAATAAATATGTATTTCACTATACTTAACAGACAAGGTCATGCTAAATTATAAATATCAAATTCTTGAAAAACATTTACATGCCATGAGAGAATATATGCCATAAGTGAGTCTGAATTATTTTCCAAAGCAAAAAAATATTTCATCATACATGAACAGCACAGTATGTATCTCTTTGATTAATGCATATTTCATTATTTCAGATTTATCAGTGTCCTGGGCATAAGGACATTCTTCTTTGGATATTGTTGTCTTATTAAGCACAATTTCCCAGTCTTAAACACATGACATAAATAACTCTGTGGATATTTGCCAATGCACTAGCAGATGTTTACGTTTTCATATTTTATTCTAATACTTTCTTGACATGTAAGATTTACTTGGGATATTTATGCAATGACACAATATCATGACCAACTGATTTGAATGATATTGCTTACTATGTGGTCATGAAACCAACCAACATAGGCTTGCGTTAGCATTAGATCCATGTCAACTCTGCTCATTGAGGCAGATGTTTCTGTAATAATCCACAATTAGAGAGATGCTGTCAGCCCTATAGAAGCTTTGGCATTCATCACACAGAGAACATAATGCCCAATTTTAAACTGCTACCCCCACAATAAAATAAATGAATAAACAGAGCTTAAATTATTTTGCTTCAACCCTGTCTGATTTCAATATATCCTGCCAAGTGAAGGGAACTGACAAATCATATAGCTCAAGCCTCTCATTTTGCAATTGAGGAAGCCGATAAAAAAAATACAAATGGATAAAAACACAAGTGGAATGTTCTAGAACTTACTCTTGGTATTGTACTCTCCACCATAACCTGCTGTTATGGACTAAATTGTGACACCCCCGTACATACCCACATTTCATATGTTGAAGCCCTAATTCCCAATGTGAATATAT
The DNA here is from genome assembly GCA_029783875.1 of Phataginus tricuspis. Lineage (NCBI taxonomy): Eukaryota > Metazoa > Chordata > Mammalia > Pholidota > Manidae > Phataginus > Phataginus tricuspis. The sequence goes on along the minus strand of JAQQAC010008350.1, from coordinate 38,162,013 downwards.
CTGGAGATAGGGCCTTTAAAAAGGTAATAAAGCTTAAATGAGGTCTTAAAGGTAGGGTCTTAATCCACCAGAACTTGGGTCCTTTTAAAAAGAGGAAAAGACACTAGGGATGTGTACACACAGGAAAAAAGAGCATATGAACAGAAAGAAGGCAGCCATCTGCCCGCCACAGAGAGAGGCCTCAGGAGAAACCAACCTACTAGAACCTTGACCTTGGACCTTAGCCTCCAGAATGTGAGAAACACATTTCTGTTATTGAAAACACACAGTCTGTGATAGTTTGTTATGGCAGCCCTAACACACTAATATATCTGCTGATATATTTGCTCTATCTCCTGTGTATAGTAACTTGCTTATTTGACTTCGTTTCTTTCTTCACTCTGTTTTGGACTGACCTGACCTCATGCTTCTGTCAGGATACCTCCTTTGTTTAAATTCTGTTGTATGTCTTGTGATGCGAAATCTGCACTCATGGAGGCTTGCGATGCATTTGGATTCATGCTCCAGTGAAACAATCATGAATAACCAACTCTTTGCTACAGAAAAATAAAGGAAGCATGAAAATAGAAGTTTGTAATCAGGGGAAAATAATTCTAAACATATTTATTTAAAAGTGTAATTTCGGATTAGTATTTTGATAAAGATAATGATTTCATTATGAATATTCTAAATTCATATATCAGAGAACTCTCAATTCCCTACAGCTAATAAGAAACATGGTAACAAATTATTGATGGGGTTATAGTCCTGAGTAAAACCTGGCAGAAGGTAAGGCTACCAAATTAGGTACAGGGTAAAATATGAAGACACTTGTATAGTAAGCAAAGGATTTTAGATTTTTGACCTTAATAAAGTAAGGTGGTAGTTCTAGATGATAGCAATGAAGTGAGATGATCTTGGTAGGTATATTTTAAAATCGCTTTTGGCAGCATTGTGGAGGATTTAATAGTTGCAACAAGACTAAGGGCCAGAAGAGAAGAGTGTCTACTGTAGTCCTCCAGAGTAAAACTGATGAGTGTTAGTAGCCAGGCAATGGCAGTAGCAATGAGAAAAAAACTAGGTATTTTATTTGATTAAGAGATGGGATCAGAAAGATTTGGTAACCACCTTGATGCTAGAAATAAATGAGAACAGTAAACTAAAAATAATGGTCATGGACCATTTGGTAGGCCATAGATAAAAAAAGGGAAAGTTACAGAAGCACCAAATATCTTTCATAATATGAAATAAGAGTATTCAATTCTATATTATTTTTCTGTCTCTAGACAGTTTGATTATATTTAGCAAGTTGCAATAAAATGTTCTAAGAAACTAATATTTTCAGAATACTAATTCTGAACATACTGACTGACTTCTTCATTTGAGAAAAGAGAAAATGTTTAAATGAACAAAATTGCATTTAATATTAGGGAGCTACTTTTGATAAAACCTGATCATAAAAGCAACTATTATTCTTTTAGTCATCAAATGTGCTTTTTTAAAAAATTTGCTTTGATTTTTAAAGCTTAGAACATTGATTTTCCATATGGTTGTATTCTTCAATATATCTTAATAGTGTTAATATATTGCAAAATCTGAAAATTATGTTAACATTTTGGATAGTGATTTAAGAAAGACACATTTTATTGACATATATATGCAATCTAATAAGTCATGCCAGTTAATGTCTGATAATTTATTTTCTTAGTAATAACAATGTATGTCTTTGAATTGTATTCCTACAGATTCAACTTACTATTAATTTCTATTAATATCCAACAGGTGTATAAATGTGTTAAATAAAATTTAAATCATTGATGGATATCAAGATAAACATACCATTTTACTTTTTTAACTGTTAAAGAGTATTCAAAATTAAGTTTAATTATTTCTAAGATACACTTAAGAGAATTATGCTGAGTGACAAAGGCATCCCCAAAAGTTACATACTGTATGACTCCATTCATGCAACATTCATGAAATAACATTATAGAGATGAAAACTTAGTAACTGTCAGGGGTTAGTGATGGGAGGGAAAGAATGGGTGTGGTTATAAAAGGATAGAAAGTAGGAGTTCTGTGCAAAAAAACAGTTTGTTATCTTGATTTTGATAATGGTTATACAAAGTTATGCATAAGATGAATCTGCACAGAACTACATACAAGTACATGGACATGTACACAAATACATACACACAAATGCTTGAAAAACTGGTGAAATTTGAATAACATCTGTGGACTGTGTATATACAATTTACTGGTTTTGATAGGTACTACAGTTATGCAAGATTTTACTATTGGGAGAAGCTAGGTAAAAAGGGCATGAAGTTTTTTTTAAGCTTCCCATGAATCTATACTTACCTCAAAATAAAAATGTAAATATATACTAGACTAAAGAAAAAATAATTACAAGTTTTTTGAAAATGTAGTTTTTCCCATAAGTAAGGAGACAAATCACAGAAGACATGGAAAATAGAAAAAGAAAATTTAAGAACCAATCTAGGAATTTCAATAATTCATGAAAAGGATACTATAATTAGCAAAGAAAAGGAGAGGAAGATTATTCAGAGGCACAGCCTGTACGATAGTTGATTATTTCTGATACTCCCAAATCTGTATTTCATTGCCTTTTAAAGTGGACTCTGAGCTTAATATGTAGTGGTAACCATAATGTATTATGTGGCTCATAATATACAGTGGCTTATTCTCATCTAAGTGGAGTTCAGCAAATGATGGCCTGATAGCCATATCTGTCCCAACACCTGTTTTTGTTCAACCTGAAAAATAAAAATGTTTTTTAAAAAATAATTTTTAATGGCTACTTTGTAAATAGTTATGTAAGTATCTATGTAACACCTTATAGATTTCCTCTTGGTTAGCAAGCCTAAAAATATATACTATCTGGCTCTTTCAAAAAACATTTGCCAATTTCTCATGTAGAAGAATCAATACATCTTGATTCAATGATAGAAGTCAGGTTTCAATGATACAGAGTAATTTGCCTACTAAAATTGGTAATTGTGTCAGGTGGGACACTTGTTCCCTTTTATAGAGATGGACAGCTGTTTTGGCAATAGTAAACAAATACAACAAATTGAGAAACATTCAAGAAATTCACTGTAATTTCAAAATTAAACATATATCAGAAGCTGAATTTAACAAACCCAGAATACTTAAAAACCCGAGGTTGATAATTACTGTTCTGGAATGGAAAGCATTGTATATAGTAGTCATAAAAACTTAATTCCACAAAATCATCATTTAATTGATTAATGTCTACATTAATTTTTTCATGGACTCAAGAAATTTGATGCGAATCAAAAAGTTCAAAGGAGTCCTTAAAAACTGCTATTTGAGCATGCTTTAGCATTAAAACCATTCAAGTAACTATAGTGTATATTAATTTATTTTACATAGAGAAAATGTTTCAAACATGTACTAATTTTTTAAAGGTGACCAAAGGTTCACAGAGCTAACAAATTCTTTTCAAATAAAAAGTCATAACATAAACAATATGCATAAATAGAATTATAGACAGCAACTAACCACATTGATATTTTAGCAGATGACACCTGAGCTTGTGATATACAATAAAAATGGATATAAATATTTTCAGAGAAAGAAAGTATCTGAAGATACTACTTTTATAGGATAGTTTCATTGATCAGATCTCCAGAAGATGTTAAAATAGATATCAGTGTTCAAAATATTTATTATAACAGATTAACACCTATGAAAAGAAGGAGGTGGAATCATGATTGGGGCAAAGAAGTTGAATTGCAATGAGCAAATTTTCTTGGCTAACTTCATATCATGGTTTCTAAGAAAATCTGATATGAAATAGAAAATTCACAGTGGTTTCCAGATACTTTGTCTAGGTATGATTTTAATATCAAGAAGACAAACGGTACTATATTGAAAAAATAACATTTTGGTGTAAGAAAAATATTTTGAATATTTACTAAATCATGAAAACACTTTAAGATCCCATGAGCTAGGTAACAGGATCTTTGTGGAAAAAAATTTTCTCAAGTAATAAATAGAGTAAGGGGATTATGCTCCCCAACTTCAAGCTCTACTACAAAGCCACAGTACTCAAGACAATCTGGTACTGGCACAAGAACAGAAGACCCATAGACCAATGGAACAGACTAGAGAGCCCTGATATAAACCCAACCATATATGATCAATTAATATATGATAAAGGAGCCATGGACATACACTGGGGAAATGATAGCTTCTTCAACAACTGATGTTGGCAAAACTAGAAAGCTCCACACAAGAGAAGGAAAATGGATTATTGTTTAACCCCATACACAAACGTAAACTCAAAATGGATCTAGGACCTGAATGTAAGCCATGAAACCATAAAACTCTTAGAAGACAACATAGGAAAAAATCTCCTGAATATAAGCATGAGCAACTTGTTCCTGAGTGCATCTCCTTGAGCAAGGGAAACAAAAGCAAAAATGAACACATGGGACTACATCAAACTAAAATTTTCGGTATGGCAAAGGACACCATCAACAGAACAAAAAGGCATCCTACAGAATAGGAGAATATATTTGTAAATGACATATCGAACAAGCGGTTAACATCCAAAATATATAAAGAACTTACACGCCTCAACACCCAAAAAGCAAATAACCCTATTAAAAATGGGCAGAAGATATGAGGAGACAGTTCTTCAAAGAAGAAATTCAGATGGCCAACAGACACATGAAAAGATGCTCCACATCACTAATCATCAGGGAAATGCAAATTAAAACCACAATGAGATATCACCTCACACCAGTAAGGATGGCTAGCATCAAAAAGACTAAGAACAACAAATGCTGGCAAGGATGCAGAGAAAGGGGAACCCTCCTACACTGCTGGTGAGAATGTAAGCTAGTTCAACCATTGTGGAAAGCAATATGGAGGTTCCTCAAAAAACTAAAAATACAAATACCATTTGACGCTGGAATCCCACTCCTTGGAATTTACCCAAAGAATACAACTTCTCAGATTCAAAAAGACATATGCACCCCTATGTTTATTGCAGCACTTTTTACAATAGCCAAGAAATAGAAACAACCTAAGTGTCCAACAGTAGATGAATGGATAAAGAAGTGGTACATATACAAAATGGCATACTATTCAGCCATAAGAAAAAACAAATCCTACCATTTGCAACAACATGGATGGAGCTGGAGGATATTATGCTTCGTGATATAAGCCAGGCAGACAAAGACAAGTGCCAAATGATTTCCCTCATTTATGGAGTATAACAATGAAGTAAAACTGAAGGAACAACATAGCAGCAGACTCAGAGACTCCAAGAAGGAACTAGTGGTTACCAAAGGGGAGGGGTATCAGAGGGTGGGTGGTTAGGGAGGGAGAAGAGAATTGAGGGGTATTATGTTTGGTACACACGGTGTGGGGGATCATGGGGAAAACAGTGTATCACAGAGAAGGAAAATAGTGAATCTGTGGCATCTTACTACACTGATGGACAGTGACTGCATTGAGGTATGGGTGGGGACTTGATAATATTAGTAAATGTACTAACCACATTGTTTTTTCATGTGAAACCTTCATAAAAGTGTATATCAATAATACTTTAATAAAAAATTAAGTAGAATAAGTATGCATAAATAAAATTTTAGACAGCTACACAAAACATACTGTTACTTCAGAGAACTATTGATTATAAACCTTTCAACATTTTACTTTCCAAAACTAAAGAAAACTAGTCTGCTTATTTAACCCAAATATCTAATAATTATTGCCCTTAAATTATTTTTTTTGGCAATTTTCAGAGAATTACAGTATAAGAAGACAAAGAAACCATTCAGTTCAGCCTTCTGTGTTAAGTTGACATAAAGATCATAAATTCATTAAAATTTTGACTCAAAAATCTCATATATTGTATATTCGATTGAGAGATTTTCATTCAATATACAGAGTTAAGGGTGAAATCACTCTATATGTATGTATTTTATTTTTAGATTGCAGTGTCACTCCAACATTATACTTCAGAACAGTTTGCTACAGTTCAGTATTTTGCTTTTATATATGAATATACTTACTTTACAATTACAAATTGATTACTCAATTGATAAAAGGATCACACTAACACTTCTTAATATTTTAGGATCTTACACTACTTTTTTTTTCATATTTATATATACACATTGTTTTAAGAGTCAAATGCTCAACAACTTTTGTTACAAACAATAGCTTCTTTTTTCTCACTTCACCCACTTCTCCCTTCCCAGAGAAAGGGGCTTTCAACTTAATCACCAATAATAGCTACTTTCTTAAAGCTATTTTTCACTTAATTAATCTATCAATTTCAAAACATTAAGCAGCTTCTCTATTAGAGTGAATCTAGGCTCCTAGTTGGTTCTTGGGCCTGATTGCAATTCAGTAACTCCCTTCACCTCTCCCCTGGGTGGAATATTGTGTTGCCTTTTTCTTTTATCCCATGTCTTCCTCATTTTGGTGGAACACTTCCATTAATAGAGAAAGGGTGCATTATTTGTAAGATTATTTTAGGATGTATTCTCTTAGTTAACTTCTCATATATGACAGACTATGTACTTGGGTACTGAATTTTAACTTGACTGTTCTTTCATTTTTAAATTATGAAAGCATTGTTCCATTGTTTTCTGGAATCTAGGATTTCTTATAAGAAGTCTGAAGTCATTCTGTTTTATTAGACTTCATATGTGCCTTCTCTCTCAGTCTTTTTTTTACCCTCTCCCTCTCCCTTTCCTCCCCTCCCACCTTTACCATGTAGAGACAAAATATCGTTTTTAATTTTTTTATGTATAGATATATTTTTATCCATTTCCTTTAGCAGTTAGTGGATTTTTTCAATCTAAAAATTCAATAATTTTTAGGTATAAAAATAAAATATTCATAGCTCTTTCTACTAAACTATGACAAATTGTTCTAATGATTTTTAAAGGCATTATTAAAAGAAAACAACATAGAGTAATAATTATAAAACTATGTTGATGGGCACACAATATATAAAGATATAATTTGTGATAAAAAGCAGCATAAAGGAGTGGAGAAACAGAGGTAAGGAGCAAATTTTTAAATATTAGTTACATTATATTGATATAAATTTGAAGCAGATTGTTATAAACATTGATGTTAGTAAAACAATATATATATATATATTCTGTAGGTGCAGGTGTAGAAAGTCCCCAAAAGGGACTATATTCCATTGAGAAGATAACAAGCCTTTTTTTTTGGCTCATTCCAAAATGTATTAACCAGATTAATGCATGCCTTAAGGATACTGGGGTCCTGTTCACAGAGTCAAAGAATTTATGGTAGGCAAACAGGAGAAAGGGTTTTTATTCAGAGAAAGGAAAAGACAGAACTCCTAGTGCACCCCTGCAGGGGCAAGGCTACCACGTAAGGGCTCGGGTCTAGGGGTTTGGTGCCTGTTGCATCCACAAGGAAGATAAGTTGTTTTCTGTAGGTTCCCACCAGAATACTAGCTCTGTTTTAGCCAATTATAACTCTGGGGAGGGGAAATCCTGGGGCAAAATACCTATGAAACCAAAATCAGTCAAAGGGAGAAATAAAGTTTAAGAAACATGTTTATTGCTTACAAGCAGTTTTCCTACATCTCTTTCAACCCAGCTACTGCAGAAGAATAAAAATTCCATCCTCCTCTCAGGTCCCTCACTGGCCCTTGTAATTACCTATTGATATGGAGATGGACTACTTCTCTCACCCCTTGGAAACACCTATTGATATGGAGATGCACAAAAGTCAGGTGAGAGATTTTGGAAATATTGCAATTTTACCCACAGGCCACCCTCCAGAAATCTTGCCTCACAATCTACTCATTCCCCATCTTCTGCAATGTACCTTGTGTGAGAAAACTGGAGTACTGTAAACAGACTAATAACATAAAATCATGATAATCCTCAAGCCAGAGGATTCAGCTAGGTTCAAAGTCCTTAAGTCCATAGCTCACCCAATGCACAAGCAGTCAGTAGCTGAACAGGTAGGGAGTTTAGAGCAGTCATCACACAGAAGCTGCAGCCAGGGGGCACACCCAAGCTACAGGGACTGTAGAAGAAAATCACCTTAAGGGTTGTAAGATATATGTTTTAATGATACCAATATAGGCAAATCTCGTCCATCAGGTAGGATACATGCAAGAGTGGTCCTGTGATAGGACAGTGGCAGGAATGGGATGTCATCCTGGTCTAGTATACCAGACTTTCACCTGCCTCCATGTGGGAGTAACAGATGGGTCAATATATAGGGCTATGGGAGGTACATGCACTGGCCATAAAGATAAAACAAAACTTCTCTGTAAGATGCTCTTATCTCCTGGATGTTTTGGGTATACTACCATGATCTTTGGGGGCCACTCTGCTGTTACTCCAGGACTACACAGAGACCAGGTTCCAGGCCTTTTCCCCAAGGTGCCACAAGGGCCAGCCATCGCTGGTCCATGTGTCAAAATGTCCAGGGCCACATCCTCTCAACAGTATCTCAAGGCTTTAATGCAGTAGGGGCTGGAAGCAGGACATTGCTCTGCTGGCCATATCCTGGCTTTAAAAACTCCTCTTTGGTTTGCACATACAGTTGTATAGGAGAGGCAGCAAAGTGTGTGAGCATATCCACAGGGCTCAAGGTTGCTTTTCAGGGCTTATCATTCAAATGGCGTAGCACTTTCCATAAGCGAGCTGACAAGCCCCATAGATGACTGGTATCTGACTTCAGGACAGATTTCAACAAACCACTGTACCTCTCTATATGCCTGCCCCAGTAGGGTTATATGGTACATGAAACTTCCACTTTATTCCTAATTGCTGCACCCATTCTTGTAATGTATCTCCAGTAAAGTGGGTGCCTTGCTCTCTATCACCTGCAGCCATCCATAAGCTGCCAAGAGACTCTCTAGGCCCCTCCTGGTGGTTTGTTGATCTGCACAACATGCAGGAAAAGCAACCAATATTCCAGGAGCCGTGTCCACACTAGTCATGGCATACCGATATCCTTCTGATATGGGCAGAGGCCCAATGTAGTCTATCTGCCACCTGACAAGGAGTATTAGCCCTTTTAGTATTGTCCCATATTGCTGTGGGAAATGGTGTAAGTCCCTCTTAGAGCATACAAGGCACTCCTTCTGGGCTCTCCTGACTTCTTCAAAGGTCAATAGCAAGCCCCAAAGGGGAAACAGCCCACATTGTCCTTTGTCCTGCATGCAACAACCCACATTGTCTTTTGCCCTGCATGCAACAAATACTGGTGCAACCATTGGGCTACATCAGAAGCATGCTTTCCTTCTGGCCAATGCACCTGGGCTAATGTGTCTGCTTCAGCATTCCCTGGGGATGGCAAAGGCAAATGGCTAGTCACATAATATACAGAAAAAGTCTTAATCTGGCCAGAGGCCCATAGGTCTTGCCACATCTCTTGCCCCCAAAGGGGCCGGTGACCAATCATCCAGTTTGTACCATGTCAGTAGCCACAGGGTCAAGCCCCAGTAGATGGCACAGCTGTCAGTGCAGACAATAGGTGATCACGAGCCATACTGCCAATAACTCAATCCATTGACTTCTCTTTTCATCTCCATCTTCCATCCATATTGTCTCAGTCTTAGGATAGAAATCCACAGCCTTCCACTTTGGAAGCTGCCCACAGCTGCAACCATCTGTATACCAAGCATCTTCAGGTATAGGCTCTTTTCCCTCCTGATAAGGACTCTCAGCTACCAATGGTTCAAAAGCAAGTTCTTCCTGCTTTCCACTGGTATAGGTCACTGGCTCCAATAAGCATTGTAATTCTCTACTTAAGGGGCTAGTAGAGAGGCACTATGCTGCTGTAAATATGTGCCCCATTTAGCCAGTGTAGGCATCTGTGCCACACGACTCTGTAGCCTTTGGGTGCAGTATCACACCCAGCTCGCAGTGGGACAGGTGGTTATTAACTTGGTCAGAGCTGTTCTGATGTTGGGCTCCATTGCTTGCAAGGCATGGTACAGAACAGCCAGTTGCTTCTCTATCAAGTTGCACTGGACTTCTGCTCCTTTCCATAGTTGTGACCAGAATACAATAGGTTGGCATGTTCATCCAAGCTGCTGCCAAAGACCCCCATCCATAACCATCCTCAGTTACATGAACATCTAGCTCACAGGGCCTTGATGAGCCCATTACACTCAAGGCATGTACAGACTTGACTCTTCACTTAGCAGCAGTAAAAGCAGCAGCATAGGTCTCATCCCAGTCCCACCTGATGCCCTTTCATAAGGGCTTCAGAATTTTTGCCAAGTACAAAATAAACACTCTCCAGTAGCCAAAAAAATCCAAAAACTCTTGTAAGACTGCCACAGTGGTAGGGGTAAGGAAAACCTGGATCTTGCCTATGACTACTTCAGGAATAACTTTAGTTTTACCCAACCAGACAAACCCCAAGAATTTTACAGACAAACCACGTCCCTGAACCTTGGTGCCATTCACAGCCCATCCTTTCTCCTGTAGATGTTGCAGCAGTCTAGGAACTGCCCCTTCCAAATCTTCAATATAATCAGACATGAGCATAATATCATCAATGTAGTGATACAGTCACACCGTTTGTGGTTTCTTTCGTAGGGTCAAGTCCGGGGCTACAAGTCCGTGACAAATAATGGGACTGTGGAGGTATCCTGTGGAAGGACAGTGAATGTCTACTGCCGGCCTTCCCACATGATGCAAACTGTTCCTGACTTTCCTGTGCTATGTCAACAGAGAAGAAAGTATTAGCAAGTTCTACAACATAATGGTATGTCCCCAGTTCCTGACTGAGAGTGTCCATAAGGGCCACTATAGAGGGGACAGCAGCATGCAAAGGAGGTGTGACATTACTCAGTTCCCTGTAGTCCACGGTCATATACCAGGAGCTCTCTAGCTTTTTCACACTGGGGAATTAAAAGGACTATGAATGGGCTTTATGATACCCATCTTCTCCAACTCCCTTAAGTTTCTCCAATTTCCTTGTGTCCACCCCCCCAGGCAATTTATACTGCTTAGTATTTGTCACCCACCAAGGTACAGACAGAACTACAGGTGAGTGCTTAGCATGTCCCCTAAATACCGCCTTTATCACATATACCCTCAGTCTGAACTCATCTGCAGTGGTCTGTAACCATGGGCCCTGCAGGATATCCATCCCCAAAATATATTCAGATATGGGAGAAATGTACACAATATATTCTTTTGGGGTAAATGCCCTACCCCCAGTGGGATTTGGGCTTTCTTCACTCTAACTGCCTTACTCCCATAGCCACTTATCAAAGTAGGGGTCCCAGTAAAACATTCAGGTTTGCCATAAATCAGAGACCACTCAGCTCCTGTGTCCCCAAGCGCCAGGACACATTGTACATTCACGGGGGACCAATGAATTGCTAATTCTACATGTGGCCTCTTGTCCCCACCATGTCTCCCAAGGTAGGGATGTTGACACCCACCTCAGTTGAACCGCAATGCCCAATCTTCCTCCTGTGGGGGTGAGGCTCAGGCGAATCCCATGAAGTTCTGCAGGGACACAGGCCAGGCATGAGGCCTTGACTCTGGTTTCCATGTCCTGGACCTCAGCAGCTGGAACTGCTGCTCTGGCTTTAATTGGTGTCACAGTTCTTACAATATTCTATTGGGCTGCCCATCAAGGTTTTCTTTCACTACCTGGGCCTTTATCAAATTCACCCACATCTGGGTCTTCTAGACTTTCACAGGGCCTTTTGCATCTCTTCTTTTAGTTGTAGCCTGTACTTCCCTCCATGCCCTTATTGTTTCAACCTCCCCCAGATCTGCTAAAGTACAAGTAGCCTCACTTATGAGTTGCCCTATGTGGGGGGCAAGAATAGTCACTAGGGACCCCAAGAGAGATGTAGGAGCTGTATGCAGCACCAGATTTCTCATTCCAACAATGAACAACTCCACATCGGGGCCCTGGAGGTCCGTATTATAGATATTTTCAGCTCTTGGGGTAATATGGTAAATCGCCCTGATTAGGCAAAACTGCCCTGACGGCAGCTGTCAGCCAATACAGAAGTGTCTGACTCCCTGAGGCATGAGAGGCACTTTGCTACCACTGCCAGAGAGAAGGGTGAGTCCTCAGGGAAGCCAGCCTACTCATTTCAGGAGACAAAACAATGTTTTCCTCCCCCATATTCTAGGGATGTAAAAGCCGAACAGGCAGATATTCCAATGGCCTCTGTCTAAACTGGATGCTCTTGTCCACCAGCTTCTGGATATAGGGGCAGAGCATGGAGTGCTCTACAACCTGGGGAGAGGGAGCTCCTCCCACTGAGGAACCTGTGGTTGTTTTATTTATATTTTTTTAATTACAGCTGATGGGGCTGGTGCCTTGGGCTGTGGCTTCTGCAGCAGACTGGCTTTTGGCCCCACCTCTTCCTCCTCTCCGCCTGGCTCCTCCACCATCCCCAGGGCTGAAGGGACCACTCTTTCCTCTCCCCCCACCACCACCTTCTTCAACGTAGCTTTTCCTGCTGCCTCCCCCCTCACTGCTGCTAAGGAACCTCCCAGGAGCATGACCTGTGTTCTCAATAACTCTCTCTTTTCCTTAAGGGGATCCCATAGGTCATCGCGCAGTCCTCCAAGTGATGCCGAAGTCTGTCTCTCTCCTCGATAACCCTTTCCATTCTCTCAACAAAAAAAGATCCTACAATGCCACCAGCTACACAGCCACTCAAGGCTTCTAAGCAGCCTTTTATCTCACGGAGAGCTAATTCCACAGCCTCCAGTGTCTCCCCCCTTCCTCTATTCTTGGGAAGACCCCACCTCTCTAGGAGGTGCTTTACCCTAGACCAATTTTCTACTAGGGGACCCCCAGTTAGAAGCCCCATAGGTAGTCTTCCCAGGTGAAGCTGCACCTTCTACTGCTGCAGCCACAGGGCCTCCCCACTATCCACAGTGGGGGTTCCGGACATCCCCAACAATTTCTAGGGGCAGTCTGCCCAAGGGTCGCACCCATGTAGACAGATTTTGGGTTCGGAGGACTTGCCGAATACCACCAGATGTAACTCCGGGGAGGGAAATCCCAAGGCAAAATACCTTTGAAACTGAAATCATTCGAAGGGAGAAATAAAGCTTAAGAAACCTGTTTATTGCTTACCAGCAGTTGTCCTGCATCTCTCTTTACCTGGCAGCTTCAGTAGAGTAAAAACTCCACCCTACCTGTCTAGTCCTTAGCTGGTCCTTGTAATTACCTATTGATATGGAGATGGACTACTTCTCTCCACCCCTTGGAAACACCTATTGATAAGGAGATGCACTAAAGCCAGGTGAGAGATTCTGGAAATACTGCAATTTTACCCACACCAGTCATATTAAAGGTCCCCTTTATTTTAAACTAGTATGTTTTAGTTAAATGCTAAGTGACTATAGTCAGCAAAATGTTCCATAACACTGAGTTTCGAGTGGAACTTCTCTATACATTTTTGTATTGTTTCAACCACAAACATCTTGTTTTTCTTTACATTCCTGAAGTCCTTGGAAGTCCTTAGCAAGCTTTGTCTTTTTCCATGGCCCTTATACTGTTCTAACTGGACAGGGGCTGCCCGCTGTTACTTCTCTGTCTCAACTGTCTTTTTTTACTAATAACAATTAAGCAACAATTGTTTAACTTCGTATGTACAAATTGCCTTTTGATCTTTTCTAATAACTTCATCAATAAACATACACATTCTGTCTATATAACCTATCAAGTGAATCATTTGGGGGTGCTTATAGAGCTGGAAAAAAAAGGCTTCTGTAAACGGTGACTTGGATGAAAATAACTAATCTTTGCAATTAAACTGAATTTTTTTCAGAGTTTTCTTCCTCAGACCAAGGCTTCCCACTGTTAAAAAGTAAATTACTTTGGAGACATTTTGGGGATCTGAGGTCTGCTCTCAGTTTCACTGGGAGACACAGAGTTTTCCAGCACATGGCCTCAGGGAGAGCTTCACTTCTGAACAGATGCTAATGTTTCATGCAATTTAGCGGTGGATATGGTAATGAAACAATTTTATTTAACTTCAGTCTAGAAAAGAGACACAACCTGCATGGCTTGATAATGTTCAAATTGAAGCTGCCTTAAGGGTATGGAAATTGACACCATATAAAGTTGTTTAAAATTTACAAAGTACTTAAAATGTCTTTTTGTGAATAAAAATGTTCTTTACTTTTATTTGTATTTGCAGTGCAGTTTTAATCATTCTAACCATATTGTAATTGGTGTGGCAAAGAAAAGGGAGACTGTTTTATTGGCCTTCTGTCTGTGTATATCAAATGTTTTTTTTCCCCATAATAGCAATGTCTGATATGAAGAATACATATTCTTAAATGATAAGATATAACTGAGGAACTACAAATTATCACATGAAGTGGCCTTTTCTATGCAGCCCTTTATAAATGGTTCAGTGAAAAATGTATGTGGATGAATTTGTGATCTTCAATGACTCATGTTCACATTTCTTGGACCAGAAAATAATGAAGACAGAATGCCTTCCAAAATTGCATTGTTTTCTTTTTTACAACACATGTTAAATGAAAGCATCCAGAAAACAGTAGTGTAGTTTATAGTTACTATCAATTATCAACATACCATGACTATCGACCAGCTATAAAAAGACCACAGTCTGACTTTTAAAAAGAACTTTATGTGGCCCTTATTTGACAACAAATACTTAATAAACTAGTCATGTTTATAACCAGGTCTCCAATGGAATATCATTATGTTCTGTTAAATATTCAAATTTCTATTGTGTTTGCTAGTCATGATGATGTCTAAATATTTTACTCTCTGCCATATGAATAACAAGAGGATTCTGAGGAGACCTGAATATTAGGATTTGATTGTGTTACAATGAGGAGAACCGGGAACAAACTGCCATTTTAATATCATAGCTATTAACAACAGCAAAAAAATCCCACAAAAAAACAAAAACCAAACCAAACCAAAACAAAACAAAACAATACAAAAAGCAAAAGAAACTTGAATAGGTAATCATGAAGAGTTTAAAGAAGAGATTATTTACCTGAGTTGCCAGGTTAGGGGAACTACGAGAGATGTTACTCTTCATAGAAAAGAAGGGTTGAGGGATAAAATATGATTTAATCCAAAGAAAGAACTGGAGGTGGTACTTTAGAAACGGTGACAGGTAAGAGCTTTAGACTTCTGTGGAGAAATGAAGCCACTGAGCACCCTTGCCCTAGAACCTTTGCATTTGCTGTCATTGTCTCCCATTAGCCAAAACTTGTGGGTCCAGAGGTCAAGGAATCCTGTTATTTAGTCCATAAATTTGTCCTCTAGAATATGCATCAGTATGGAGAATATATTGGTAGGGGAAACAAAAATATTCTCCATGACAAGAATATTTTTTTACTACTCCCAGTGTTTCCTTCAATTTTGTTTTTTCTCACTCTGCTGCTTGTATTGTGAAAATAATATATGATTTAGAAATTTGGAATGAAAAACTGCTGCTTTTTTCTCTGGGGATTTAGTTTGCTCAAGAGAATGTGTGCTCTGCTTGCCATGCTGGTCTGTAAGCCTCAGTGACTTACATCAGTACCATTAGGTAGAATGATTGACATAAGCAGCCAGGAAAGAAGATAAGGTTCAAAGAAAAAGCTGCCCAGACTCTGCCCAGGTAGCGGGCCCATGTGAAGACAAGGCTTTGCAGGGAGATACCTTCCTTCCCAACCAGATCTCAGTGTGCGCGCAGGGAACAAGATTGAGAACTGCCCAAATCACACCTCAGCACAGGAGAGGACATGATCACTGAGAGGGACGGTATATAGATGGACCTGTAAATCAAATAATCTCCCACCTTGTCAGTCAAAGAGGTGCCTGCTAGACAGAATGGTGGAATACACATGCTTCCCACCTAAGAGTTCGGGGCCTTTGTCTACCTTGACTCAGGCCCACTCCTCCCTTGGAGCATATTCAAATAAAACTTTCATTCTTTTTTGCTATTGTATTTCTGCCTTTCAGTTCTTTGTTACAGTGGGGACAAGAACCAAGAGCAAACTCACCCTGTAACAATATTTCCTCTGATAGTCTGGCTGTCTACCCAGTTCTGTGTTACAGGATCCATTTTGTTTCTATACACATCTGTGTCTCTACTTGGGTCTCTCCATGGTAAAGGTAATATTTTGGCCTTGGCGTTTACTCCTTATTTCATATCTCAGTTTATTCAGGATCCAGGAAGAAAACAGAAATGCTCTGTATTGGGGGCCCCCAGTACTCAGAAGTTACTCTATGTGGTACTTCACTGCTACAATTACTTAGTGTTCTAAATAGAAGATATAAGCTATTTTCTGCTTTGCTAAGAGGAATAAAAGACATTTTATCATATATTTAAAATGGAGTGGTGATGAGATCTGGAATCAGCATTCTTACCTTACAGGAAGAAAGCATACTGTAATGTTAATCCTGAGAAGATTACTGTGTTCCCACAGAGTAGTTACCTCACAGCCATTATCAAAAGAAGGAATAGTGTAAGGGTCTGAGAAAAGCAAAGAACTGAAAATAATATGGGCCAATTCCTAAAATATTAAAAAAAAATTAAAACATTTTCAGACATGTAGTATGCCTGGATAATGCTATGGAGCCAGATGATTTTTACTAATAAAGCAAATGAAGGCTTAAGCATTCCTAATTGCCTCATGCAATGCTTTCTCAGAATCACTATCACCAAACCCAGATGTTTTCTTGCCCATCATAGGACAAATAAACTTTAAAAGTCATATTTATTTGCCTTAGTTTATCTTTAATATGTGGTATATTCCTATTTTTTTTTGGTCACTTATTGAGGTTTAAATTATGTACAACACAACATACTCATTTTAACTATACAGGTCAATGAATTTTGTCAAATGCATGTACCTATGTAATCACTGCAATGATCAGAATATAGTTTTCCATTATCCCAATCATACCCTCACTAGTATTTCCAGTCAATACTTCCTCACTTGGGAGCCTAGCAACCACGAGCTTCTTTCTGTCACCATAGATTGGTTTTGCCTGTCTTATAATTTCATATAAATGAAGTAAAATTAAATGAATTACTTTGTCATCATCAAAATACTTTTGATATTCATCATATTGAATGTATTGGTACTTAATATATTATTATTTCCCTTATAGAAAGTCATTACAGTTTATTTTCACACTGATGGACGTGTGTTATTTCCAGTTTTGATTATTATGAATAAAGTTTTTGTTAACATTAATGCACAAATCATTTTGTGGACATATATTTTCATTTCTCTTTGGTGCAATAACTCCTTGGAATGGAATTTCAGTATCACACAACAAAGGTAAGTTTAGCTTTATAGAAACTGACAACCAGTTTGCCAAAGAGGTTGCACCTTTTTACAATCCCACCAATGGCAGGATTGGTAGCTGTGAAGAGGTCTGGTAGCTTCACCTACTCACTGACACTTGATGCTGCCAATGGTTATAATCATAGCCATTTTCATGGATGATTAGTGGTAACTCATTGACGCCCACTTATTTTACTAATGTTTTGAAAACTGTTCTTTCATATTTATGCAAAACATTTGTAAATTAATTTTTATTTGCTACCAATGAATTGATGGTACTTGGATGATTTATGCAAATATATTACTGTGTGTGAATTAATGCTTCAATTTAATTATAGTAATTTTCAAAATTAAGCTCATCTTCTCATATTTCTTGATATTAAACATTCTTTATTCCTGCCAAATAAGAGCTACCACTTATTTAGCACTTACTATATCTCAGACACTCTTCTAAGTGAACACATATTAACTCAATTATTATGATTAACTCAATTAGTATTAACTCATTTATTATGAAAACAAACTGAGTCATGAAGAAAGTTGGCTAAAATTCTTCAACCAAAAGTGTTGGAGCTGAGATTCTCACTCAGTCTGCTTTAAAAAACCTTTCCTTTATATGTATGCTATACTTATTCTTAGTGTTTTTTTTCTTTGTGTGTGCCAGTCTTTAAATCACATAAGTGAGGACAATGAGAAGTAGAGTAAATAGAAAGGAAGAAGGAGGCAAAGGATAGTTCCAAGTAAGGAAAAATAAGATTTAAATGAGAAGCAGCTATTTCCTTTTTACAATATCTGTATTCATAATATCTGCAGGAATAAATCATATCAATTCATGCATACTTTGAATTAAAATGGAGTTTCTTATGGGGAAATTTAGTGGTTCAATAGACTAAGTATGCATCTACTGGAAACACAAATAACAAATTTCTAGCAAAAAATATTAAGTAAATGAATATTTACAGGTAAGTTCAAATTTATAGTGCCTTTTCCCAGTGTACTCTCAAATCAAGAATATTAATATTTATACAAAATCTTCAACTTAGAACACAAACTACTAGGTATCTCTAGATATTCATTATCTTGGCTTATTTACAAACTTTTTGCGAACCAGGCAATTTATAAAAAACATAGATATGATGGGCAGTTAGATATTTCAGAGGAGACAAGAAAGCTGTCAAAGGAAAATTTCTCTATATGGAAACATGAAAAATGATGAATATATGTTCCCCTAATATATATGATTTTATCATAATTATAAACATGCCTTGTTATTATTATCTTACAGTCAGTAGGACCATTTAGAGTTTAAAATAGAAAATGTATTGAGACTTTAAATAAGAAGGCAAGGAGGAGAAGCTTCAGATATCCATGCACGCAGACTTTAAAGATTTTTGGGATATAAGCCCAAGTTTCTCTTTGGAGATTTAAAGAATTTTTGTGTTACATCCTTTGCTTTTGGGTTCCCAGGACACCAAAGCATCTTGCATGATTAGCAGGAATAGGTAGTGTGAGTGTTGTCAGCTCTTGGACACTGGGAGTTTTTGAAGATGGCAGATTACCCCAACTACTTGAATTTCCTTTAAAATGGCCTCTGATACTAAGCTTGAAATGGTCCTTTACAAAATTCAGCTCTCTGTGTCTACCAAGAACACCATGAACCATAATTGACCAAACTTCTGCAAAGTTACAAAAGCAGATCTAGAGCTTCAGTTTCAGTGTTTACAGTAGTATTTTCCCAATACTCCAAACCTAAGGCAAACCCCTCCGCCTCAGGTTTGTCTCATCACTTTCTGTGCTGACTTCAGATTACACATGTCCAGCCATATAAGGACACAATCTTGGCAGCAATGTTCTCACTCTGCAAATGGGAAATAAAAGTGATAAAAAATTTAGTTGACATTGCTAACACTTACTAAAATTCCAGAAATTCTGCTAAATATTTTATGGACCTTAGTTAATCTTCCCTATACACATTGCCATGGAGAAGAAAGTGAAGTCCTAAGAGGACAAGTTAATTATCAAAGATCACACTGGTGACAAATATCAGAGCTGAGATTAGAACCCAAGTCTCTCTGACTTCAATGCTTATAAACCCTAGGCTCTAATTGCAGGAGAAAAGAGGACCCTCACTTTATGCCTGAATTGGGTTTATCTATATAAAATGTAAATAATGTCACATTTGATCATCCACTCTCTTGATTAAGTAGTAACAGTAATGTGTTTTGTATAATATTTGTATAAAATGCATGTTTTACTGTTATGTGTGTGAATACTTTGCAGATATACATATTGATCTACTTATCTATCTAGTTGTATATCTGTACTTTGAACATTTAGTAAGCATTCTGAATCAAGAACACAATTTTTTATAAGTCCTACTCAAAATTAAACCTCATCATTATACACTCCATGTGGTTCTAGAGGAGCTATAAATCATCCTACTGAACTCCTCATCCTGCCACAGGGGAGAACAAGTATCCCAGACATGCCAGTAATAATAAGCCTTCACGAGTATCACACTGACTGACCAATCATAGTTCTTCCCTTGAATTTTATATACTGAGACTAGATTCAGAAAATTCTCTCTGGGGACCACAACAAAACAAAAAAAAACAAAACAAAAGAAAAACATTAAACCTGGAATATTCTGTGAGCATGCCTCCTGACTTCTCTTTTCCTCTGATGTAGAAGGAAACTATGAGAATAAACAAAGTTAATATAGATAAGGAAAAAAAAATCAGGCTATTTATATTGGGATATATTAGTTCCCTGGGGCTGCTGTAACAAAGTACCCCTAACTGGGGGCTTGAAACAACAGAAATTTATTTTCATACAGTTCTGAAGGCTAGAAGTCTGAAATCAAGGTGTACTTAAGGCTGTGCTTTCTTTGAAACCTAACCGGAATCCTTCCTTTTCTCTTCCTTGCTTCTGGTTGCCTAGCAACCTCTGGCCTTCATTCATTCGGAGCTGTGTAACTCCCATCTCTGTCTTTGTTATCATATGGTACTTTCCGTGTGCATCTGTCTCCACATGGTTATCTTCTATGAGGACACCAGTCATAATAGAATAGGGCCTCATCCTGCTTCAGTAGGACTCTTATTATATCTGAAATGGCTGTATTTCTAAATAAAGTCACATTCTAAGGTGTTATGGGTTTGGACTTCAACATATCTGTTTTCTTTAGGGGGTGGGGTTTCAACCTATAACATGAGGTAAGGAGAGGAAGAGTAGAGATAAAAAGAGAAATTTTTGAATATCTAGGGCCAGTTGTGCCTGTTGCCAATTCTAATCCTAAACATCCCAGATACAAGAGCTACATTTTATATATATGCAAATATATAAATCATATTTTTGTTTGACTAGTTTATTACAAATAAAATAATTCTATTACACCTCCTTTACTTATCTAATTTCAGGCATTCCTATTGGTTGTCACAAATGAATTCTACTTTTTTGCAGGGGTCACTGTATTTTGCCAAATCCAAGATCTGTAATTTAATGATCCACCCTCTGTTGTAGAGTAGGGTATCTGATTAGTATATGAGATCTTTACCAGTAGAACTAGGATCCATGCTCTCTTAAGGTTCTGTTAGCTTTGTGAATGGGTAGAGTGCCAGGAGCCTTAAGTCTCTACCCTTTAATTCTACCTGTATAGTTTTCTGAAGTAGTCTGGGGTAGTTTTTCCTTGTCCAGTTCAGGGCTTCTCACAGGGTATTCCAAAGCCCTCTTGCACCCAATAATCTGGGACCATTTATTATAAATACAGTCTCTCATGGTCTATCTCTAACCTACAGGATAAGAACCTCTGAGCAAATTTATGGAATCCATTTATACGAGATCTGTGTCCCCAGTGGCAACTGCATGCAGGCAACAGCATGGGTGAACCTCAAGGCATTATCTATCCTAAGGGAAAGAAGCCCAACTCAAAAGCCACATCCTGCGTGATTCCATTTATATGACATTCAGGAAAGGGCAAAAATTATAGACACAGAACACAGATCAGTGTTTGCCAGGGATGGAGTTTGTGGGGAGGGTTTGGCTACAAAGGAATATGAGGGGATGGAGGGTAGGGTCATAACTGGTCTGTATCTTGACTGAGTTGGTGATTATATGACTGTATGCATTTGTAAAAACTCACAGAACTGTAAACACAGAAATCAATTTCATATCATGTAAAATACATCTCAATTTAAAAAATAAATTTAACTACTTGAATATTTCTATTTTCCCTTATAACTTCTGAAACTAATGTTGCTATATTCTTTGACTCATAAATAATTTAAATTATTGTATTTTAAGCTGTATCTTTTAACTTTAGAAAATGCCTTTCTTTTTCATATTTAATGATTTGTCTTATTTCATGCTTTCACCCACACAAAATAATGATTCATGTTTTAGTGCTGCTTAGGCTTGCCTCATATCACTTTGTCCATGAGTTTATATACAACTTCACAGAATTACTTCCTTTTATGTCTTTTTTATTCAGCATTGAGTTGGGAATATTTACATAGCCAATATGCAATTCTTACTATTTTTGTAGGTAAGTTTATTATCTTTCCCACACTGATAGTTACAAGATGAAGAATATAGAATCACATTTTTTATTTGTGGAATATTGAACCCAGAGAAGTAAAGAAATGAGGAATATATACCACTTTGGGGCTTTCTTCACTTCAAAAATACCCTGCAGTTTTTAATAACAGTTAAAAATATAGACAAAACTCTTTTTATGCTGCTAAAATTGCCTATGCCCATTTGACTCTCTTCCTAAATGCATTTGACAGTGTTGATGATCTGTGACAGACGTGGCTGCAGCTGGAGCCTCAGAGAGATTTCTGAAAATTATACTCTGATAGTAAGGAAAAAGCCCATATTTAGTTATGTGGTCCCCAAACATGCATTTCATTTTGCGCATGCAGAAGGAGCCATATGCTTCACTGAATGTAATGATGAATTATGAACCATGCATGAAAACAAGTGCCAGTGAGGAGGTGTGAGGAAAAGGAAAGTTAATACAAATCAAAGGTGCAATACTGAAATAAACTGAAGCAACTGTGTTTTCATTTTCTATGTAGTTTATATTTAATTTTTAATGGAAGACTATATTTAGGGGTTCATTTTGTGGGTGTATATTCTATTTTTAACTTGGGTTTTAGAAGAATGTGAATGGCTTGTGTCATTATTCTAGTATTCCAATTAATCTTATATTGTCTTTTCCTAGAATTTAAATTATATATTTCATACTAAATAAAAGCTTGTTGTTTTTAAATGTGTAATACATAATCATTTTATTTTCATTACATTGTGGATTTTTTTCTCTGATGTCAGGTTACTAAGAAACTAAGACTTTGAAGATTGGGACTTTTTGAGACTGCTATAATGAACTAGTTGATATTGTTCTCTAAAACTACAGTTATGGTACAGTACCCTTCTCAATCCACCATGTATATACATTGTGTTACAAATAGTTAATAAATAAGGTTTACATGATATTTGCATGGTTTCATTAGTAGTGGTACAATTCCTGAGGTTCAATGTCCTGACCAGGAAGAAATTAAATTTCAGAGTAAAGGAATCCTCTGTCATAAAAAAATATATATTGACTTATTTCATTGTATTTTACTATTTATGCCTTATTCTCTTCAGTATCCTGAGTAAAATTACAGTTAGTAAGAGTTCTTGCAAATATTTTATAGAATAAGTTCTATTAAGTTAAACTGACAATGGAAAAACTCCATTTGAAAAACTCATGCTACTCTTCTTATGAATATACTGTATCACACTATTAAATTATAAATCATAGCCACATCTGAATCTAACTATTTAAATATTTTAAATGTTTCTTGTCCAATTATACCAAATATTTTCCATCATTGAATACAGTTAGAAAGAAAGGAGGCATTAATGGCAAAATATATTATTTCTAAAATGTTAAGATTTGGGAAGAAAACAAGTACCAGGTTTGGAGGGTTTTGGGAGATCTGTATAATCAACACAGAGAGAAACATTTGGAGGGCTAAAACTGTGCCTATGTATCCTTTTAGTAACTTTTCTTACTATATTAAGAATGAATTATATTGCTAAAGTTAGTCGATGGAAGATTTTCTGGTTGTTAGATACTGATTCAATCTCATATATAAAAGTGAAGTGATAGAACACTCAAATATCATAAACAAAATATCCAGATTCATATAAAATATTTCTAGCCAGATTTGTAGTAGAATAGAGAGCTATTCTAAAGGCAGAGAATCTACCTCATACATATATATATATGAATAGAATCATATATATATATATATTTTTTTTTTTAATGTAGGTTGCTACAGTGACAGGATAGGCTAAATTATTGGGGATTTTTTTATGGGGAAACATCTTAATTAATATCTGTACCCAGTTTCAGAGAAAGTACCTCCCCCTGAATTAGGTTTGAGCTGGCATATATCTTACTCCTATGGTGTCAGTGGACAATAGGAGCTTTTACAAAAGTCTCACAAGTGTTCATGATCCAGAGTGATGCAGGCTAGTCTCTGACCTCATCAATACTTCAAGACTCTAGGAGTTTTGGCCACCAATAAGAGAGTCCTGGAAAGCAAAAACAGCAGGTGTGGTGGCCATGTGACCCACTAGAAGACCTCTTTCTAAAAGGATCACAGCTGACCAAGGGCTCTAGATACCCCTTGGAAATCCACTGCCATGTTTGTGCTAAGGCCATAACTCCCATAAGGCAGTGCAGTAGAAATCATGAAGCTGACCCATTCCACAAGACTAAAGACTACTTGTAAGTTGAATTTGGCTCAAGGATTTCCTAACTTTGAAGAACTTCCCTTACAATGAAAAGAAGTCTACAACTTTTTTTGCTTGTTTATTTTTCTTCCATACTTGGGGTCAGAATTACAGTGTGCTATCTGAAGTCCCCCTCCTTAATCTCCTTCACACAATTATTTCTTCTAAAAAATTCCTTGAATTTTTAATCCCTTCCTGTTATCTGCTTCTCTGAGGATCTAGACTAATAGCCCATGATTATGTTTTTTGTTACAAAAGAAAATATGAAAGTTTGATACAATTCTAATAATAACACAATATTTTTCTGAAAATTCTATTTATGTGATATCACAGAATTGGGTTTATATTTCTGTCTTGAGGGTATATAACATGACAGAGAATATACCCTTCATATCAATAGTAACTGTTCTAACTGTACTTGGGATAACTATTTCAAAATACATTGGGACACCCATTTCACTAGTAAATTAAGTGAGGACTACTAATGGAATATTTCACTGTAGATAATTAACATTAATTAGAACTTTACAGTTGATAGGAGAGAGACCTCAGAAATCATGCAGAACAACTTTCTCACTTCATATCTGACAAAATGGAGAGTAAGAAAATTAAAGAGATTTTCTTCAATAAAACTGCTTGGTAGTTAACATCCAAAATATATAAAGAACCCATAACACTCAACACCAAAAACCAAATTCCCAATTGAAAAATGGGCAGAGGACCTGAATACGCATTTTTCCAAAAAAGGCATACAGATGGTCAACAAGCACACAAAAAGATGCACCAGACATCACTAATCATAAGGGAAATGAAAATCAAAACTACAATCAATACCAGTCAGAATGGCCACTATTCAAAAGACAGAGAAGAGCAAGTGTTGACAAGGATGTGGAGAAAAGGAACCCTCCTACACTATTAGTGGAAATGAAAATTGGTGCCACCACTGAGGAAAGCAGTATGGAGGTTCCTCAAAAAAACTAAAACTAGAAATCCCATATGACGCTTCACTTTTAGGAATTTACCTGAAGAAAGCAAAATCTCTGATTCAAAAAGATACATGCAGCCCTACATTTATTGCCACATTATTTACAATAGCCAAGATATAGAAGCAATGAAAGTATCCATCAATAGATGAGTGGCTAAAGAAGAGGTGGTGCATATATACAATAGAATATTATTCAGCCAAGAAAAAGAAAGAAATCCTGCCATTTGCAACAAAATGGATAGACTTAGAGGGTATTATGCTAAGTGAAATAAGCCAGGTGGAGAAAGACAAATACCATATGATTTCACTTACATGTGGAATCTAAAAACAAAAATAAAACAAGCAATACAGCAATAGACTCACAGACACTGAGAAAAGACTGGTGGTTACCATGGGGGAGGGTCTGGGATGATGCATGAAATAAGGTGAAGGGGATAAAGAAGCACAAAATATCAATCATAATATAAATTAGTCACTGGGATGAAAGTACAGCATAGAGAATATAGTCCATAGTTCTGTAACATCTTTCTATGTTGACAGATAGCAACTATACTAGTTGGGGGTAGGATTTAATAATGTATATAACTGTCAAATCACTATGTTGTATACTTGAAACCAATATAATATTCTATATGAACTATATTTAAATAAAAATGATAAAAAATATTAAAATTCAAAGTTTAAGAACTTCCCCCAGCCAAATTAAATTTTAACGATCTATAAATTTTTATTTATTGAGGAATTCTAAAGATTTGTTCAACATAACTAACAACATCATATTGTGTGCTTATAATTGTGTTAACATGGTAGATATCAAGTGCTCTTTGTGTATAAATAAAAAAGGTACATAAGGAAAAGAAAACAGCTAGGTATTTGCAAAAATATAAAACACATATTGTAAAAGGCATCTACAATGTATAAGGCGCACTAATAAGTACTTGAAAATTAAAGCTGAAGTCATCCCCATAAGGAAAACATTGATATCACTGTACCTACTTAATTATTAGGAACATACTTCTCAAAGTGATTTAAGTAACTTATTTTAGATTCCACACTAGGTTTGGTAAATTCACATTTCAAAAGCTAAAGCTTGAACATAGTCTGTGCCTCATGGTCTTGACTCCTGAGAGCCTCATTGGACGTTTAAAAAAATACCATTAAAAACACTCATATCAAATGTACAGCTATTATTCATCACTTTATTTCACTGATAGTATAAATTTCATTTAAATATTTGTGGAAATAGATAAGATCTGTCCATCAAATATTGTGTCCTTTCTTTGCAGAAGTTGACCATGACATTTTACATATCAACAACATACAAGATCCTTTGTCATGTTTAATGGAAGTGTGCATAAAATGATTATGAAATAATTATCTATTAATTTTAAATTCTTTAAACTCTTGAAATCACAGACAGTATACTAATTCTTCAAATATCAATGTGTTCATATAAGTAAAGGTCATTTAGTGTTACAAAATTCCATTTTGGAAAAAGCATTAATGTGATCCACAGCATTCCTAGAACTTGAGATAAAACCAACTGTTTCTGGGATACAGGCAAATATGCCCTTACTTCACTGTCACACCATGCTGTGACTATGATAGCTTGTCATTTTTTGACTACTCCACTTTTTAAATGAAATATTTTAATTCTAATCTTGCTATATATGGTGTTACATAGACAAACATAAGATAGCAGCTGTGACCAAAAAGGTCCTTAATGCCTACACTAGTTCTTAGTTCACAGTTCAGTCTTTCCTGAACTCTACCATTTAATGTATTAGCATCTATCTTAAACTCAGAAAGAAAAAAAAAGAAAAAAGCAGAACTCTTTAAAGTGTAGATATCACTGACAGCTACAGAAGAGCTGTTTATTCACATTATTGATCCTCCATTTTTAGACCTGTATGTCACTCAGCAAATGTTATAGAATTGGACACATGGCATAAAAAGAGCCTCTGAGGACTCTTTAATGGGTCCATGAAGAGATTGACATAACATGCTGCTATAGGTAAAAACTAAATAGGACTCTGTGCAGAAGAAAATTCCCTTGCAGACTTTCTTTAATGGAAAGAGCTGCAAGAAAGCTAGTGTGTGTGTGTGTGTATGTGTACTGGGCAAAGCTCCCAGAACACACTTGAAATGAGGTTTGCCTTTGTGTGAGACCTCTGACATGGTGGGAGACACCATACCAACAATTCCACTGCCCTTACTCCTACTCAATTCTGCCTTCTTAGGGTCCATCAGTGTTCTTATTTCATAATCATTCAGACTCAAGGAGTAATATGTTATTTTAATCTATCTTTGTACCATATCTTAGAGCAGCTATATATGAATGATTGTTTGTTTTTACCTTGAAGCTATCCTCATAGGCATAGATAAATCATTTTAAAATGATAACACAAAGAACAATAACAATATGAACAAAAAAGACACTCTGCTAAGCACCAACAGTCTGTCATACTCATTCTTTGTGACAAATGTATAAGGTAGTATATTAGCCCCATTTCACAGGCTCAGAAAATAGGACTGATGATACTTGGCTAATTTCATTTTAGATACATCTTAGTGAGTGGTAGCTCCTTTTTTCCCAAAATCCACTCTTTCTAAAAATGTTACAGAGGTGCTACCTTGTTTTTGTATGCTATCTCTCATGTAACATCACTATATATTTCCTTTATTTTTCTAATTCCTTCAAGTTTCAATACTTGAGAAATCACATATTCAGGGAAGTAAGAACTATTGTCCATACTAAAGGTGTCATCTCCCAATGGTTCTGTTCATTAAATATTACCACATTTCTCAATTCGATTCAGCATGTATTAAATCTTTTCTTTTTAATATGAGCTTCAATCTGTACAGCTTCTTCCAATAGCTTCATGACAGCAATTCTTCCTATTATATAAGGAATGAGGAATTGTAAATACACACAATGATACCCCAATGGCAAGCAGAAATAATAAACTACAACATGACATCATTGAAACATACACACATACATATGTGTGTGTATATGTATACATATATATGTGGTGTAGATGTATGCATATGTTCATATGTAAATATGTATATGTTTTCAAAATAAATCACAATTTCAAGAGATAGCTCTCACATTTCAGCGTGAAAAATTATCTTCAATCTCATAGAAGCAGTTTTTACTCCTACAGGCCTTGACTTTATATAATAACTCTATTTCAGAAGAGAACATTTGCTTCTTATTTGCAATGATAAAAGGCACACTGAGTAACTTTACAAAGAGAAAGATTATCAAAGGTGATTTCAAATTTCACATCTTGAAAACAGAAAAATGATTGCAGCTTAACAGCAATGTTAAACATTTTCTCTGTCGTCTTTGTGTAAAGGAGTGAATTGAGCTTATGCTGATCTTCATCAGGAAATAATGGATCTCTACTTTTCTGAAGTATAAAAGCTAAGGAAACACAAATATGTATTAGAGTCAAAATGTCAAGTAGAACAGCAAATGCTTTGGTAGTGGGTATACATTTGTATTTCCCCCAGCATAAATTTGCAATTGACAAAGTAAGCCTTCTAGTACTTTGAACTGTTATTGATTTTTGTCTCAAAGATTAGGAAAAGAAAACCCCATAAAACCCTATTTTGATTCATGAGGGAAGGCATTCTGCTTTGCAGTCTTTCTTGGATAGATAGAAATAAATTCCAGCTTATGTTGCAGAGGATAACAATATCTGGTTTTCCTTCTTTAATCTTACAATTAAAATATTTAAGACTAAAGGAAATGCACATGATACTTAAGCAAACCTTTCTTACATTTAATGAAATGCAAGAATTAATGAATTATACTTAATGACATGTAAAATTAATGAATGAAATGCAAGCCAGAAATAGCCCACCATCCTGAACCAATTGTAGCAAGAGAAGATCAATCAGTCTCAACCCTTGAGCTAATTTCAATTTCTCCGACTGTGTTATTGCTACATAAGGTAGATGGATATTGGGGAAAGCAATCACCAAATCTGATAATGTGTTTTTATTAAAACTCAAGTGAACCTGGACTGTATGCATTAGGATATAAAATATTTCATTTTTAGAAAACAGATTGAGATGAATGTCTGCTGACTGAACATCAGAGAGATATTTTGTGATTTAAAATTAGCTCTAAACAATCTTCCACCCTGGGTTTGCATAACTATCATGAATCTTAATTTGTTGTGGTGGTGGTTGCTTATGAATGTCTCAGATAATCTCTTGGTATGCTACCTATGCACAAGAAAGATTTTTCAGTTCTGAGTTACCACAACATGCCTTTGTTGATGTCATCATTAATTTCATATCAAGGTAAGAATGATGAAAATGATATTCCTCCTATTTTATGTTTTCTTGAGTCCCATGATTTCTAGGTCTACTATTCACTAAGATGTATCCATAATGAAATTAGCCAAGTGGAAGTCATCAGAGACCAATAAGGTTTTACACCCTTTCTCTCGATCTGTGTCAAAGTCTACTGACTTTATATGAGAACAAAAGTAGCTCCAGCTAAAATAATATGATCCTCTGCCTACTTGGTTTTAAGGCATCTCCTAAACTTGATTGTCCCTTACATTGTGCAATCTTTGTTGCTCACTAATAAATAAGGCACAGCATTCTCATCAACAAACCTATTTCCAATGAAATTAAATTATAAATCTCCTTCATACATTTTTATTCATTATTGTAATATTTTAAATACTGTCACGAAACTCAGGATTACTTACACTCTGTCTATGAGCTATCCAAACACCAAACATATTTACTAGATGTCTATTAAAAATCTGATATCATCTTTTTTTATTGATGGATCCTATCTTATGATCAAAAAAAAGAACTTATTAGGTTCGTTACACCATAATATGTCTCAACTCATCCCTAGCATAAGACCCAATACCAGACTTGTAGTTCCGTTCATGAGAGATTGGCAAAATATGAAGGTAAATATGTATTTTGGGGAAAAAGACTTTGAAATGCTTTGAAAACAACAAAGTTTCTTCACTTCAGCAGGAATATTCAATGGATTAAAAATATTCAACAGATGAAAGATCTGTTGAGTATACTATCCCTTCCAAAGGAGGTGGCTATAAGGAAGGAAACAATCAAGGTCTGTGTGAGGCCTACAGGGCAGGGGGTTCACATAAAGAATATGGAATATGCCCTAGTTGATCATGTCAAAAGACAATTCTCAGTAAAATTTTGGCTGTAACATTACCCCCAAATTACATATTTTGAGGATTTCATAGAGGCCATGGAAAACCATCAACCAGTTCCCTAATATGAAAAAAAAGTAAAATAATGAGACAATATCTGGATGCAAATTATACAAAGATAATCACTAACAATCTCAAGGTGGCCATGTAATGGTACCAGAGGATCTCAAATAAAACTCTTTAAATTTTATATGAATTTATCCATCAAAGCAAGGTCAAATTGGCCACTATACTCAATCAACCCCAATGAGAAAAATATTACAAAGTTGTTGAAAGGTGTCTGGAGCATCATTATGTCATGAGCACAATGATTGTAAAACTATCAACACAAATTCCAGACAAGAACCCAAGCAAGTCCTCTGGTCCTTTTGAAGACTTACAAGTAGATTTCATACACTGTAGCCTGCAGTGGTCTTACATAAAGTCTGGTTAATAGTTATTCTCATTAAGTATTCAATCTTTGCCTTGCTAAAAGTCTCTGACATTGACAGAATAAAACATTTCCTGATTTTATGTGGGAAATCTCAACCTAATCATTCACTGACAGCGACAGATTTTGAAGCATTCAGATTTACTTAGAATTCACTAAGATTTGATTACTCAGAAATTTCTCCATCTGTATTTCCCTAATCTACAGGAAAAATAAAAATTAAATTAAAAAAGAAAAACAAAAATAGAAATCTAAACTGAAATAAATAATGGCACTGATAACTTCAAAGCTTTATAGAAAATACATGGAAGAACAATTGCCTTTAAATCTTACTGAAGGGATCTTACAAGGTAGTATTAACTATCAAAGCAGTGAATCCCCAAGGTGATATATGTGTGTGCATTTTTAATATATATTACACATTTTTTTCCAAATTATAAAAGATCAAATGATAATTAAAGGGAAAAAAACAAAAATTAGAATCAAAAACAAAAATATCAGAAATGACCAACAGAAAACAAAAATAAAAGGATACTCTCAAATCTCACTAATCATTAATACTGGTTAGCAAATCTAACCAAATTACCCAAAGAGGCTATTAACTATTAATAGCCTAGACACTCCAATTAAAATGCAAGTATTGACATATTTGATTTTTGAAAAGTGTGCTTAAAATATATGCTGACAACAATGAGTACACTTTAAAGAGAAAGAGGAGTAGACAGTGAAAAACCAGGTGTCATACAATCAGTTTAAGAAGGTTAGAGTGTAAAATATAATATCATATAAAATAAATTTCAAGATAAAGAGTATTAACCAGAAAGGGAAAGACATCCTTCATAATAATGAAAGACATGTTTGTCAAAAAAAAAAATTGTGTGTGTGTCTAATAAGATAGCCTCAAAATGTAAAAAAATAGCTATTTTCCCAGTTTAAGAAAGAAATTTTTATTTCCCTCTCAAAAATTGATAAAAAAAAAAGCTGGAACTATAATTAGCAAAGAAGAAGCAACAATATTATTCATTATAACCATTTTGTTTTATTCCAAGAGAGCAAAATACATTTTTTAAATATATATGATATATGTATTAAGTGCATCATATGTTAAACTATAAAAAAACTCAATAAATCTTATAAATCAGAATCCTACTACAGAATTCAAGTAGGAATCAATAAAAATATAGGAATAAATCAGTAATACTGTAATAATTTTCCATGGTGACAGATGGTGACTATACTTATTGTGGTCAGCATTTTGTTTCATATTTGTATATATATATAGTACATATATTTTATTTTATATATATTTATATATAACATATGCATAATTACAATGTACACCTGAAACTAATATGATATTGTATGCCAATTATACTTCAACTAAGAAAAATGTTGGTCTTACATCTGGAAACTGTAATTTACCATATTAACAGGGGAGAAAAGTATATGATCTTTTCAACAATGAAGGAAAAAATCTGAAAAAACCACTAAGTAATGATAAACATGCTCAATAAACTGGGAATAGTAGGAAATTTTCTCAAATTGCTAAAGGGTATCTATAAAAATCCTACATTTATCATTTCACTTAATGGTAAAAGACCTGAATTTTTTCTCTTTAAGATCAGCAATAAGGTCAGGGTGCCTGCTTTCACCACTTCTATTCAGCCTTTTATTGGAAGTTTTATCCATTGTACAAAGATAGTAAGAATAAATAAAAGGCCTAAAGAGAAGAAAGAAATATTTAATTGCTTATAATATGATTTTTTACATAAAAAATTCCATAGCCTACAGAATATGTCAGGACTACCAGAACTAAGAATTGAGTTTAGCAAGGTCATGGGATAAAAAGTTAATACGCAAACAATCAATATTGCCCTTATACACTGGGTGCTAACTATTAGAAAATTTAAAAATATTCCATTTATAATAGAGCTAATGCTTAAATACCTGGAAATATATCTCACAAAAATGTCTAAAACCTGTGATCTCAAAACAACAAAATACTGAAATTAAATATAACCTGGAGCTCTCCACTTCTGGGAAGATGGCGACGTGAATGGACTGGCAGAAAAATTCCTCCCAACATTATATTTATTCACGAAAATACAGCAAATACAACTATCCCTAAAAGAGAGACCAGAATACAGAGGAAAGTGCACAGTGTACAGAGCTCCGGCGGTCAGACACTCCGGAGAGAGGACTCGGCACCTGGCGAGGTGGGACGGAGCCGCGACCCAGAGAGACCAGAGCGCCCCTCCACCCCAGCACTCCGGCGGGAGTCCCAGCAAGGCGGGTAAGGTACGGAGCCGCGACCCGGCAGGACTGAGCGCTCCTCTCCCCCAGCGCTCCAGCAGGGGGAGAGGATTCAGAGCCGGGAGGGAGTGGAAGTCTGCGCCGGGAGCTCCAACACACAGCCTGCGGTGTAGCGGAGATTGGAGAGACAGAGGGCACAGGGTCCCAGCCGGGAACATGCAAGTTGCCCGCGGCAGGCTCCGGGAAGGAAAAAGAAAGGAAAAAAAGGGAAGAAAAGTGCGCGCTCTTTCTCAGCGGTCTTAAAGAGACAGGAGCTCAGTAGAGGGACCGGATAGCCCCGCAAGCTGAGCCCAGCATGATGGGAGTCCTGGGGAGCTTTGGACCCCTTAGCTGGCGACTGGGAAAGGGGGCTGCTATTAAGACCTCCACAAAGATCAACAGCTTTCCATTCGTTCCCAACCCAGCCAGAGCTATAAAGGGTCTTGCGGAGCAGTGTGGCCAAGGCTCTGGAGTAGTGGAGCAACAGCGCCACCTACAGCATTCACACAGAACCCACTCTCAGTGGCTTTTTTTTTCTTTCTTTCTTATTTTCTTTTTAGTTATTGTTTTATCTCCCCTTTATTTTCCTTTTTTTCTTTCCCTCTCTTTCAACAGCCTCACATTCATTCTCACCCCGGCCACAGCTTTAAAGGGCCGGGTGGAGCGATGTGGCCACGGCTCTGGAATAGTGGAGTAATAGCGTCACCTACAGCATTCACACAGAAACCACCCCTGGTGGGCGTTTTGGTGTTTTTTTTTTTTTTTTTGTTTTTGTTTTTTTCTTTTACGTGTTGTTGCTTTTTCTTTTTCTTTCTTTTCTTTTCCTTTTTCTCTCTCTCTTTTTACTTTTTTTATTAGTAGAAGTATTTTTTTCTCTTTGTTTTCTTTTTTTCTTTTCTCTCCTCTCTTCTCTTTCCTTTTTAAAGTCATAAAGAGCCCAGAGGACATACGTGACAACTACCAACAACTAATTCTATAGTCATGAGAAGACAGAAGAATATGATACAGACAAAGCTTCAGACAAACACCACCCCAGGGAGAGATTCTGAAGGAATCGACATGCATAGTCTTCCAGAAAAAGAATTCAGAATAAAAGTCATAGCCATGCTGACAGATCTACAGAAAAATGTGCAAGAGCTGAGGGAGGAAGTGAGGGAAGTGAGGAAAGACAATGCAGAAATGAGACAAGCCATTGACGGGCTCACAGCAGATTGAATCAGGTTCAAGACACGATCAAGGAATTGCAAGACAGGGAACAGGAATACAAAGAAGCAGAGGTAGAGAGAGATAAAAGGATCTCTAAGAATGAAAGAATATTAAGAGAACTATGTGACCAATCCAAATGGAACAATATTTGCATAATAGGAGTACCAGAGGAAGAAGAGAGAGAAAAAGGGATAGAAAGTGTCTTTGAAGAAATCATTGCTGAAAACTTCCCCACACTGGGGAAGGAAATAGTCTCACAGTCCACGGAAGCCCACTGATCTCCCAACACAAGGGACCCAAGGAAGACAACACCAAGACACATAATAATCAAGATGGCAAAGATCAAAGATAAAGACAGAGTATTAAAGGCAGCTAGAGAGAGAAAAAAGATCACCTACAAAGGAAAACCCATCAGACTATCATCAGACTTCTCAACAGAAACCTTACAGGCCAGAAGAGAATGGCATGATATATTTAACGTAATGAAACAGAAGGGCCTCAAACCAAGAATATTGTATCCAGCACGATTATCACTTAAATATGACGGAGGGATGAAACAATTTCAAGACAAAAGAAAGTTGAGAGAGTTTGCCTCCCATAAACCACCATTACAGGATATTTTAAACGGACTGCTCTAGAGGGAAACACCCCTAAGGCTAAAAAGATGTCACCAGAGAAAATAAAATCATAGCAAAGAAAGCACACCATCCAAATACCAACTAAAGGCAAAGAATAAAACACATAATATATAAAGAAAGGAGGAGGAAGAATAGGAAGGGAGAGATAAGAAACATCAGACGGCATTAGCAATAACTTAACAAGAAAGTTAAGTTAGATTCTCAGATAGTAAAGAAACAACCCTTGAACCTTTGGTAACCAGGAATCTAAAACCAGCAATGACAATAAGTACATATCTATCAATAATCACCCTAAATGTAAATGGACTGAATGCACCAATCAAAAGACACAGAGTAACAGAGTGGATAAAAAAGCAAGACCCATCTATATGCTGCTTAAAAGAGACTCACCTCAAACTCAAAGATATACACAGACTAAAAGTGAAGGGATGGAAAAAAATATTTCAAGCAAACAACAAAGAGAAAAAAGCAGGTGTTGCAGTACTTGTATCAGATAAAAGAGACTTCCAAACGAAGAAAGTAGCAAGAGATAAAGACGGACATTGCATAATGATAAAGGGGTCAGTCCAACAAGAAATTATAACCATTATAAATATATATGCACCCAACAAAGGAGCATCAGCATATGTGAAACAAATACTAACAGAAGTGAAGGAGGAAATAGACAGCAATGCAATTATTTTAGGAAACTTTAACACGCCACTCACTCCAAAGGATAGATCAACCAGGCAGAGGATAAGTAAAGACACAGAGGCACTGAACAACACACTAGAACAGATGGACCTAACAGATACCCACAGAACTCTGCACCCAAAAGCAACAGAATACACATTCTTCTCAAGTGCACATGGAACATTTTCCAGAATAGACCACATACTAGGCCACAAAAAGAACCTCAGTAAATTCAAAAATATTGAAATCCTACCAACCAACTTCTCAGATCACAAAAGTATAAAAGTAGAAATAAATTTTAGAAAGAAATCAAAAAGGCTCACAAATACATAGAGACATAACAACATTCTGAAAATGAATCAATGGGTTAATGACCAAATCAAAACAGAAATCAAAGAATATATGGAGACTAAAGACAACAACAACACAAAGCCACAACTTCTGTGGGACACAGCGAAGGCTGTCTTAAGAGGAAAGTACATTGCAATCCAGGCCCATTTAAAGAAGGAAGAACATTCCCAAATGAACAGTCTAAGGACACAATTATTGAAATTGGAAAAAGAAGAACAAATGAGGCCCAAAGTTACCAGAAGGAGAGACATAATAAAGATCAGAGAAGAAATAAATAAAATTGAGAAGAATAAAACAATAGAAAAAAATCAATTAAACCAAAAGCTGGTTCTTTGAAAAAATAAACAAAATAGATAAACGGCTCGCCAGACTCATTAAGAGAAAAAGAGAATCTACACACATAAACAGAATCACAAATGAGAAAGGAAAAATAACGACGGACCCCACAGAAATACAAAGAATTATAAGAGAATATTAAGATCATCTATATGCTAACAAGCTAGAAAACCTAGAAGAAATGGACAACTTCTTAGAAAAATACAGCCTTCCAAGACTCACCAAGCAGGAAACAGAAAAACTAAACAGACCAATCACCAGCAACGAAATTGAATCGGTAATCAAAAAACTACCCAAGAACAAAAGCCCTGGACCTGATGGATTCACCTCTAAATTCTACCACACATATAGAGAAGAAATAACACCCATTCACCTTAAAGTTTTCCAAAAAATAGAAGAGGAGGGAATACTTCCAAACTCTTTCTATGAAGCCAGCATCACTCTAATACCAAAACCGGGCAAAGACCTCACTAAAAAGAAAATTACAGATCAATATCCCTGATGAATGTAGATGCAAAAATACTCAACAAAATATTAGCAAACCGAATTCAAAAATACATCAAGAGGATCATACACCATGATCAAGTGGGATTCATCCCAGGGATGCAAGGATGGTACAACATTCGAAAATCCATCAACATCATCCATCACATCAATAAAAAGAAGAACAAAAACCACATGATCATCTCCATAGATGGTGAAAAAGCATTTGAAAAATTCAGCATCCATTTTTGATTAAAACTCTCAACAGAATGGGTATAGATGGCAAGTACCTCAGCATCATAAAGGCTGTATATATATACAAACCCACAGCTAACATCATACTTAATAGCGAGAAGCTGAAAGCTTTTCATCTAAGATTGGGAACAAGACAGGGGTGCCCACTCTCTCCACTGTTATTCAACATAGGACTGGAGGTCCTAGCCACGGCAATCAGACAAAACAAAGACATACAAGGCATCCAGATTGGTAAAGAAGAAGTCAAATTGTCACTATTTGCAGATGATATGATACTGTACATAAAAAACCCTAAAGACCCCACTCCAAAACTACTAGAACTAATATCTGAATTCAGCAAAGTTGCAGGATACAAAATTAACACACAGAAATCTGTTGCTTTCCTATACACTAATGATGAGCTAACAGAAAGAGAAATCAGAAAAACAATTCCATTCACAATTGCATCAAAAAGAATAAAATACCTAGGAATAAATTTAACCAAGGAATTGAAAGACCTGTACTCTGAAAACTACAAGACACTCCTAGGAGAAATTAATGAAGACACTAACAAATGGAAATGCATCCATGCTCTTGGCTAGGAAGAATAAATATTGTCAAAATGGCTATACTACCTAAAGCAATGTACAGATTCAACGCAATCCCTATCAAATTACCAACAGCTTTCTTCAATGAACTCGAACAAATAATTCTAAAATTCATGTGGAACCAGAAAAGACCCTGAATAGCCAAAAGAATCCTGAGAAGGAGGAATCAAACAGGGGGAATTACGCTCCCTGACTTCAACCTCTACTACAAAGCCACAGTAATCAAGATAATTTGGTATTGGCACAAAAACAGACCCACAGACCAGTGGAACAGAATAGAAAATCCGAACATTAACCCAAACACCTACAGTCAATTAATATTTGATAAAGGAGCCCTGGATATACAATGGGGAGAGGACAGCCTCTTCAGCAGCTGGTGTTGGAAAAACTGGACAGCTACATATAAGAGAATGAAACTGGACTACTGTCTAACCCCATACACAAAGGTAAACTCAAGGTGGATCAAAGACCTGAATGTAAGTCATGAAACCATAAAACTCTTAGAAAAAAACATAGGCAAAAATCTCTTGGACATAAACATGAGCGACTTCTTCATGAACATATCCCCCCGGACAAGGGAAACAAAAGCAGAAATGAACAAATGGGACTACATCAAGTTGAAAAGCTTCTGTACAGCAAAGGACACCATCAGTAGAACAAAAAGACATCCTACAGTATGGGAAAATATATTCATAAATGATGCATCTGAGAAGGGGTTGACATCCAAAATATATAAAGAACTCATGCACCTTAACAAACAAAAAGCAAATAATCCAATTAAGAAATGGGCAGAGGACATGAATAGACACTTCTCTAAAGAAGAAATTCAGATGGCCAACAGGCACATGAAAAAATGCTCCACATCGCTAATCATCAGAGAAATGCAGATTAAAACCACAATGAGATATCACCTCACACCAGTGAGGATGGCCAACATCCAAAACACAAACAACAACAAATGTTGGTGAGGATGTGGAGAGAGGGGAACCCTCCTACATTGCTGGTGGGAATGCAAATTAGTTCAACCATTGTGGAAAGCAGTATGGAGGTTCCTCAAAAAACTCAAAATAGAAATACCATTTGACCCAGGAATCCCACTCCTAGGAATTTACCCCAAGAATGCAGCAGCCCAGTTTGAAAAAGACAGATGCACCCCTATGTTTATTGCAACACTATTTACAATAGTCAAGAAATGGAAGCAACCTAAGTGCCCATCAGTAGATGAATTGATAAAGAAGATGTGGTACATATACACAATGGAATATTACTCAGCCATAAGAAAAAAACAAATCCTACCATTTGCAACAACATGGATGGAGCTGGAGGGTATTATGCTCAGTGAAATAAGCCAGGCCGAAAAAGGCAAGTACCAAATGATCTCACTCATATGTGGAGTATAAGAACAAAGAAAAAAAAAAAACTGAAGAAACAAAACAGCGGCAGACTCACAGAACCCAAGAACGGACTAATAGTTACCAAAGGGAAAGGGACTGGGGAAGAAGGGCGGGAAGGGAGGGATGAGGGTAAAAGGGGCATTAGGATTAGCAGACATAGGGTGGGGGGGCACGGGGAGGGCTGTACAGCTCAGAGAAGACAAGTAGTGATTCTCATCTCACTACACTGATGGACAGTGACCATAATAGGGTTGGTGGGGGGACCTGATGAAGGGGGTAGTTTAATCATCACAATATTGCTCATGTAATTGTAGGTTAATGATACTAAAATAAAATAAATTGTAAAAAAAAAAAGAAAAAAATAAACAAGAAATTAAAAAAAAAAATTCTCTCCAGCTGTTTTACCATAAAGACCCTGTAAAAAGCATGCGTTTCTTTTAAACTGAGGAGTAAAACTGAAATTCTCATTTCATGTTCTTTTAAATAAGCATGAGTCACTTCCCAAATGCTGAAAATAAGATACGGTTTTCATTCAGGAAAGCACCCTCACATATGGGGGGGTGTGTAGAATTTTTTTTAATTAAGAAATATATATGTATTTATATTTAAAAGAAACCTTCCACTAGGAGGAATTTTGTAGAAGATGAGAGAAATCTGCATTGTATATAAAATGAACGAGTGACTCCAAGAAACAGAACCAATATCAGATAGGTTTTAAATAAACTAAAGTGAAAAACAACAGTATATGCCTATATACTTTCAAACATAAGATGCTATCTCCTTCCCTTTCCTCCCTGGCCTGCCTCAGGTCTGAGCACAAAATAAACTGAATTTGATTACCTTCTAAAAAAAAAAAAAAAAAAATATATATATATATATATATAACCTGGATAAATAAGAAGATAAGTAATGTTCATGAGTTAGAAAGTTCTATTTTGTTAAAATGACAAACTTCCCAAGTTCACTTATGGATTCTATATTATACTGTCAAAATTCCTATAGGTTTTTTGGTGGTTATTGGCAACTGACTATAAGTTTAGTTTTTGAGTAATCTAACTGATGAATGTATAAAAAATACAAAGAAATTTTAAAACAAAGTTGGGAGTAGTTGATCTACCTATTTGCAAGATTTCCTATAAATCTATACTAATGAAGATTAATTGGTATCAGCAAATTATACACTTGTAGATCAGTGGAAAAGAACAAGAATTATACATCTCTGGTCAAATATATGGTCAACTGATTTAAAACAATTTATTCTAAGAAATTTAATAGGGAAAATAGAGCCAACAAAGTGTGCCAGATGACCTGGACATCCAGAGAGAACAGTGCAAATATCAAATTGTGCCTCCTCCCACAGAAAAAAAAATTAACTTACATGAATCATTGACTTAAACAAAAAAACCTAAATGTACAAAGTTTTAGAAAGAAGTAGGAGATCTTTCCTATAGTGAGAAAATAAAGATTTCTTAGAACCTCAAATTCACAATCCATAAAATAGAACAAAATGACAAGTTGGATTTCATCAAGATAAAAGGTTTGTTCTTTGAAAGACACCTCTAAGGAAAGAAAATGGTGACACACAGGGTGAGAAAATATTGAGAGTTCGTGTCAGATAAAGGTTTCATGCACAGAATATTTTAAAAATGCAACTCAACAATAGAAGGATAACAACAATGAAAGCAACAAACACAATGTCAAAACAGGCAAAGGATCTGTACAGATAGTTCACTGGACATATGAATAGCAAATAGCCACATGAAAATGTGCTCAACATCATTTGTCTTTCAAAAAATGTAAATTAAAACTACAGTATGATAGCTCTATACATCCATTAAAACAAAGTGACCTTCCCAAGTGTTGGTGTCTGTGGAGAAATTTAGAGTCTCATATGCTTCTGGTGGGAATATAGAATGGTACACATTCTTCTGAAAAAAGTTTGGTATTTTTTTAAATGGTCATTGTTCACCTAGTATATAACCAGCCAATTCACTCTTACCACCTCCCTAATCCCCTCCAAAAAATATACACCCACCCAAAGCCTCATACACTGATGTTCATAGTAGCATTATGTATAATAGCCACAAAGTTGAGACAATTGAAATGTCCATCAACACATGAATAAATAAATTGTGGCATATTCATACAATAGATAACCCTCAGGAATAAAAGGAAAGGAAATTTTGAAACATGAATCAGCAAGGATGAATGTCAAAATCATGCTGAGTCAAAAAATCCAGGCCAAAATGCATGCACATTTCATTCCATTCTTATAAAGTTATAAAGAATGCAAACTTCTTAGAAGAAAGCTGGTCAAGGACTGCATTATCTGCGGATGGGCATGGAGCGAGCCTCTGATTGAAAGGCACCCAAAGACAGGGTTGGTGGTAAAGAAAATGTATATTGATTGTGGTGGTGATGATTTAATGGATGGCTATATATACATAAACTGATAATTTCTTTACTTTAGGGGTAACATTTTATTCAATCATTCCTCAATAAAATTTAAAAAACAATTTTTTTTTACTAGAGAGATGAAAAGGGATTTATTATCTTGTCAAGTGATGCCAAACACAGCAGAGCTACATCATTGCACACAGGGTCATATTTAGTTCATTAATTCTCCTTCCTGGCAAAAGTGATCACTAGATAAGATAGTTTTAAATGAAAAAACAAACAAACAAAAAACCCAGCTACCTCTGACTTAAAGTGCAGTGCCATAATGACTGAAGGGCAATTTTGGCCTAAATTTCTTTCCTGTGTCCTCAAGCTTCTTTATGTTACAAAGTACAAGAGACTCAGAAAGGTAGGGAAATCCTACCAGCTCTGGTTCAGAAACAGCAAGGGAGGTAACAAGTCCCAAAGCCATAAAAAGTCCATCATTGAGATGTTCACGGGGGTTGATAGAC
Source organism: Phataginus tricuspis (assembly GCA_029783875.1). Taxonomy (NCBI): domain Eukaryota; kingdom Metazoa; phylum Chordata; class Mammalia; order Pholidota; family Manidae; genus Phataginus; species Phataginus tricuspis. The sequence goes on along the minus strand of JAQQAC010008350.1, from coordinate 38,120,162 downwards.
AGGATTGGAAACAGAGAAGCCCTATACATAAAATTGCTCTCTCTAGATTAAATATGTTTCATCCAGTGCAAAAGTTATTTTACTTACATCAAAATAGGCATTTCTATGGTTTTTTAATATTACAAAAATCACCCAGGAAACAAACAAGTAGTTGACAAAAATTAAATAATTTGTCAAGTGTCCCAGTGGGGAGACTTGGGGTGCTTTAGGATAGTGATGGGTACTCGTCTCTCAGGTTAATCTGGGCTCTTTGACCTAAAATTCTAGTCACAGTCGTTCTCAAAGTTTTAGCTTGTGTTAGATTGTTCAAATGTGTGACTTCTGGAGTATTAAATGCTATTTTTGCTACCTCTGCTTGAAAGAATCATGCAATGAAAAGAATGAGAAAATCAGACACTCACAGAGAATGAAGTATCACAAGTGAGACACTGATGATACGTTGTCTCTACATCTCAACTCACTACCCCAGATGACAGTGTTTATCCTGCAACACTGAGTGAGAATGTGCACAGAAAGGGACTGAGAAGAAAGACCACTGGAAGAGCCAGCTTTACTTAGCTGTTTGCACCCGGATATTTTTATTAGGAAGTCAAGACTGCAAAATAATACTTTCTCATTTGCTTTAGAAAATTCTTACAAAGTAATTTGTCTGGGTAAAAGTTTTTCTCATTTGGGCACGTGTTGCCTTATCAGTTTGTTTACCTGGACAAATAGCTAACTTATGAGGACAATTATTTGCTCATCAAACTTGGCTCCATCAAGTGTTAAGTTTCTGCCAACTTTATTAAATATATTTATAACAAAGCTCTATTATCATATATATAGTTACCGATAGGCTGTATGAGTTGACCGAAGAATGCCACTAAAACCTATTTGCCTTCTTACCCCTTCATTGTCACTGGATGAAAACTCTGGCCTGCCAAAGGCTTTTTGATCAGTGTTAAATGATAGATTACACTTCAGTTAATTTAAGTTTCAAAACACAGTCGGCTCCAATAAATTCATTACACTTCAGTCTTTGATCAAAGACCAGATTTCTCCCTCAATCACCTCCAGAAGCTTGAAGTTTCCATTTGCATTGAGCATTGAGAAGATGGTCCTTCTTCCCTCCTTCTTGCCCACCTCCTCTACTCACTAAAGCTGTTTCATACCCTGCTAGAGTTTAAAGATGGTGGTCGGGGGACAGAAAAGCAGATAGCTGAGTCCTCATTTGGCCTCTACGCTGTCCACAGGGCATGTCCACGGGCACATTCAAGGCTCCTCCCTCTGAATTAGTGCCTCTCCCTCCTCTGGCTTCTCCTGCTTCCTTATAAGGAGTGATTTTCTTATCTTCTATCACACATAGATCTGCTTTAAGGTCCTGCCATCCTAGCCTCCCAGATAGTCTGAGGCAAGATCCCTTTTGAAATTACCCTGGTCATACATAGCTAGGTTGAGCCCTACAGCTAATCCCTGGGTTTCATGTTTCAGTTACTATTACAGCTGTTGGAAGTATAGTTATTTACCATGTTAGTGACAACCACCTCAAAGACTGCATTCCTTCTCTCTTCTCTACCCAACATGCTGCCAAAGTCAGGTAGCCACAGTCTGGTATCAATTGGTATCAATTTCTTATGTCACTGATCGGTATAAGATTTCACAGACAAGGGTCCAAAATCATTCATGGACAAGCTCATAACCACAGGTCACCTACATCCAATTCTCTGTGATCAAATGGCCCCTTCATCAGGCTTGGGGTCCGAGGTCACCTTCATCCTTCACTTCTGGGGGTTGACAGTTGATTTGGGGTTCAAGGGACTTTTAGAGCATGACAAAAATTTTCACCAAGGACATTGCTTTAGAAACCCACTGTTTGAAAACCCCTCTGGATCCTTTCTATATCCGTGATCTGAGGTTTTTCAGAAGTGTTGGAAAATAAACTATTCAGCTCTTTGCTTAGAAATTCGAATTTTGGCTGGTCTCCCAACTAATTTGGGAATCTGATACCAATGCTCACATTCACACTAAATTTCCAAATTAGCACCCTGTCACAAATGTTTCAAAGTTATGAGAGAGAGGATCAGAGAGAGAGAGGGAGAGGGAGAGAGAGAGGAACTTAATGTCATTTGTTAAAAAAGAAAAAAAGTGTAATGAAGGTCGAAAATTTTTTCCTATACTCAAAGAACAAGGACATTCAATGTTAAATGCTGCATTCTAGAAATATGGGAGGATTTTATATTTTTAAATTACATGATTTTTATTTTCCTAATAATTTATACTAATCACATACTGTATTTATAATCAGGAAGCAAAATGCATGCTTCTTTTTTAATAGGAGAGAAATTTGAAAGTAATGAATAGCATTCTGAATAAACAATTTCAGGGCCTCTGCCTTTGTTTATTCCACTTTCTGCTGGGTTATCACCTCAATTCTCACAAGTTCTGTGAACAGAGACCGGGGAGAATGCATGAGTCATACAAGAATTTGCTACAATATGAAGTCTCTTTTGAAGTAGGTTGACCCAAATCTAAAGTTAGAAATGCATATTTTGGTGTCACACTCTATATTCTTTGGTCCTGTCAATAGAGTTTTAATGCCTTCAGAAGATAGCAGAACTTTTTTTCTTTTTACTTTTAACCTCATTTTCACTCTCTGAAAATTTTAATGTGCCTAACTACATTGGTTAAGGTTGGCATTTTAAAATACCATCAAATCTTCACAGTGTAAAGGACCTTTCACAGTTTAAGAAAACCCACACACAGGGCAGATTTGTTTACGACCAATTAGTAAGCTTAGATATCTTACAAAACACAGGATCCCTTCAAGGCAGCAAATATCTGCTTAAGATTTATTCAGGATAATGTGAGACTTGTGATTTTTTCTATGTATATACATACATATTTAAATTTGATAGACAAACATTTTCAAAGACATTTCTTTTAAGAATGAAATGTTAGCATTATTTTAATAATGTCTGTGATTGAAAACCACCTTGAAATATTTAATGATTAAGCATCTGCTAATTTCTCATCAGAACTCCTGTTGAGAAAGGGGTGGAATTTAAATATAATTTAGTTGATGCAACATTGAGCAATCAGTATGAGAACAGCTTGCAAACTTATGACACTGGCTAGAATTTTGCTGATTAAAAAATGAGCATAAAAAGGTATAATTTTCCTATTTTATCATTTTTTCCTCACAAGTAAAGTCATATTTTTTTTTAGTTTTTCCATGCATTTTTTATTTTGCTTTTAGTAATACACAATTACATGAGCAACATTATGATTACTGGACTCTCCCTATTATCAAGTCCCCATCACATACCCCATTGCAGTCACTGTCCATCAGAGCAGTAAGATGTTATAGAATCACTACTTGTCTTCTCTGTGTTATACTGCCTTCCCTGTATCCCCCCAAACCACCCCCAACCCTGCTACATTATGTGTGCTAGTTGTAATAGCCCTTTTACCCTTTATCCCTCCGTTCCCACCCATCTTCCCCAGTCCCTTTCCTTTGGTAACTGTTAGTCCATTCTTGGGTTTTGTGAGTCTGCTGCTGTTTTGTTCCTTCACTTTTTTCTTTGTTTTTATAGTCCACAGATGAGTAAAATCATTTCATACTTGTCTTTCTCTGCCTGGCTTATTTCACTCTACATAATACCCTCTAGCTCCATCCATGGTGTTACAAATGGTAGGATTTGTTTTCTTCTTATGGCTGAATAATATTCCATTGTGTATATGTACCACAGCTTTTTTATCCATTCAGCTACTGATTGACACTTAGGTTGCTTCCATTTCTTCGCTATTGTAAATAGTGCTGCGATAAACATAGTGGTGCATATGTCTTTTTCAAACTGGGATCCTGCATTCATAGGGCAAATTCCTAAGAGTGGAATTCCTGGGTCAAATGGTATTTCTATTTTGAGGTTTTTGAGGAACCTCCATACTGCTTTCCACAATGGTTGTACTAATTTGCATTCCCACCAGCAGTGTAGGAGGGTTCCCCTTTCTCCACATCCTCGCCAACATTTGTTGTTGTTTGTCTTTTGGATGTTGGCCATCCTCACTGGTGTGAGGTGATATCTCATTGTGGTTTTAATCTGCATTCTCTGATGATTAGTGATGTGGAGCATCTTTTCATGTGTCTGTTTATTTCTCTGTGTTGTCTGATTGCCATGGCTAGGACATCCAGAACTATGTTGAATAAATGTGGGGAGAGTGGGCATCCTTGTCTTGTTCCCGATCTTAAAGGAAAAGCTTTCAGCTTCTCACTGTTAAGTATAATGTTGGCTGTGGCTTTGTCAAATATGGCCTTCATTATGTTGAGGTATTTGCCCTCTATTCCCATTTTGTTGAGAGTTTTTATCATGAATGAATGTTGTATTTTGTCAAATGCTTTTTCAGCATCTATGGAGATGATAATGTGGTTTTTGCCCTCCTTTTTGTTGATGTAGTGGATGATGTTGATGAATTTTCTGATGTTGCACTATACTTGCATCCCCAGGATGAATCCCACTTTATCATGATGGATGATCTTTTTGATGTATTTTTGAATTTGGTTCACTAATATTTTGTTGAGTGTTTTTGCATCTATGTTCATCAGGGATATTTGTCTATAATTTTCTTTTTTTGTGGTGTCTTTGCCTGGTTTTGGTATTAGAGTGATGTTGGCCTTGAGAATGAGTTTGGGAGTGTTCCCTCTTCTTCTACGTTTTGGAAAACTTTAATCAGGATGGGTATTAGGTCCTCACTAAGTGTTTGATAAAATTCAGCAGTGAAACCATGTGGTCCAGGAGTTTTGTTCTTAGGTAGTTTTTTGATTACCAATTCAATTTCTTTGCTGGTAATTGTTCTATTCAGATCTTCTGTTTATTCCTGGGTTAGCCTTGGAAGGTTGTATTTCTCTAGAAATTTGTCCATTTCTTCTAGGTTATCCAGTTTGTTAACATACCATTTTTCATATGCTTTTTTATTATTCTCCCATAATTCTTTGTATTTCTGTGGTGTCCGTAGTGATTTTTCCTTTCTCTTTTCTGATTCTATTTATGTGTGTATACTCTCTTTTTTTCTTGATAAATCTGGCTAGGGGTTTATCTATTTTGTTTATTTTCTCAAAGAACCAACTCCTGCTTTCATTGATTCTTTCTATTGTTTTATTCTTCTCAGTTTTATTTATTTTTACTTTAATCTTTATTATGTCCCTCCTTCTACTGACTTTGGGCCTCATTTGTTCTTCCTTTTCTAGTTTCATTAATTGTGAGTTTAGACTGTTCATTTGGGATTGTTCTTCTTTCCTGAGGTAGGCCTGTATTGCAATATATTTCCCTCTTAGCACGGTCTTCGCTGAATCCTACAGATTTCATGGTGTTAAATTAGTGTTGTCATTTGTCTCCATATATTCCTTGATCACTGATCCACTGATTATTTAAGAGCATGTTATTTAGCCTCCATGTGTTTGTGGGCTTTTTAATTTCCTTTGGTAATTTATTTCTAGTTTCATACCTTTGTTATCTGAGAAGCTGGTTGGTACAATTTCAAACTTTTTGAATTTACTGAGGTTCTTTTTGTGGCCTAGTGTATGATCTATTCTTGAAAATGTTCCATGTTCACTTGAGAAGAATTTGTATCCTGTTACTTTTGGATGGAGTGTTCTGTAGATGTCCGTTAGGTCCATCTGTTCTAATATGTTGTTCAGTGCCTCTGTCTCTTTACTTATTTCCTGTCTGGTTGATCTGTCCTTTAGAGTGAGTGGTGTGTTGAAGTCTCCTAAAATGAATGCATTGCATTCTATTTCCCTCTTTAATTCTGTTAGTATTTGTTTCACATGTGCAGGTGATTCTCTGTTGGGTGCATAGTATTTATAATAGTTATATCCCCTTGTTGGAAGGACCCTTTTATCATTATGTAATGTCCTTCTTTATCTCTTGTGACTCTGTTTTGAAGTCTCTTTTGTCTGATACAAGTACTGCAACTCCTGCTTTTTTCTCCCTATTAGTTTCATGAAATATCTTTTTCTCTCCCTTCACTTTCAGTCTGTGTTGTGTTTGGGTTTGAAGTGAGTCTCTTGTAGGCAGCATATAGATGTGTCTTGTTTTTTTATCCATTCAGTAACTCTATGTCTTTTGATTGGTGCATTCAGACCATTTACATTTAGGGTGATTATCGATAGGTATGCACTTATTGCCATTGCAGGCTTTAGATTCGTGGTTACCAAAGGTTCAAGGGCAATTTCCTTACTATCTAACAGTGTAATTTAACTTACTTCATATACTATTACAAACACGATCTAAATGTTCTTTTTTTTTCCTCCTTTTTCTTCCTCCTCCATTCTTTGTATGTCATGAATCATATTCTGTACTCTTTGTCTTCCATTGGGTGACATTTATTTGCCTTAGGAATACTTCCATCTACAGGAGTCCCTCCAAAATGCACTGTAGAGTTGGTTTGTGGGAGGTAAATTCTCTCCGCTTTTGCTTATCTCAAAATTTTTTAATACCTCCTTCAAATTTAAATGTAATCTTTCCGCCTAGAGTATTATTGGTTCAAGGCCCTTCTGCTTCATTGCCTTAAATATATCATGCCACTCCCTTCTGGCCTGTAGGGTTTCTGTTGAGAAGTCTGATGATAGCCTGATGGGTTTTCCTTTGTTTGTGATCTTTTTTCTCTCTCTAGCTGCTTATAAAAGTCTGTCTTTATCCTTGATCTTTGCCATTTTAATTATTATATGTGTTGATGTTGTCTTCCTTGGGTCCCTCATGTTGGGAGATCTCTGCACCTCCATGGCTTGAGAGACTCTCTCCTTCCCCAGACTGGGGAAGTTTTCAGCAATTACCTCCTCAATGACACTTTCTATCTTCTTATGATACCCCTATAATGCAAATACTGTTCCATTTGGATTGGTCACACAGTTGTCTCAATATTCTTTCATTCTTAGAGATCATTTTTTCTCTCT
>JAQQAC010008350.1:38101636-38113221 GCA_029783875.1 Phataginus tricuspis | reverse complement strand
CAGTTGTCTCAATATTCTTTCATTCTTAGAGATCATTTTTTCTCTCTGTGCCTCAGCTCCTCTGTATTCCTCTTTAATTTCTATTCCATTTACTATGTCTTCTACTACATCTAATTTTAAATATCTCCATTGTATATTTCATTTCATATATGGAATTTCTTAATGATTGAATCTCCAACTTAAGTTCATTCCTGAGTTTTTGAATATTTTTCTGTACCTCCATAAGCATCTTTATAATTTTTATTTTGAACTCTCTTTCAGGTGAGTTCAGTTTCATATGGCCTTCTTTCTGGGGTTTGTGAGATTTTGGTCTAAGCCATGTTCTTTGGACGTTTCATATTTCTGCGTGGTGCCCATTAGTACACAGAAGCTTCAGTCTCTGGAGCTGCTCAGTCCCTAGAGAGGTTGGGGGCTGTAGGGTTGTGGAGCTGGTGCCCCAGGAGGAGGAAATATCTGTTTCCTGATTCCCGTCTGCAGTGCCTGTCTCCAGTGTCAGAGGCAATGGGCCAAACACACAGGTGTAAGCCTCTGTGCTTTGCATCTCTAGCTTTTGTAGGTGGGGCCTCCCTTTGGCTGACCTGACACCAGCACAGTGACTGCCAGTTTGCAAACTGATGCAGGAAGTCTGGAAGGTAGATGCAGCAGGCTGCGTGTCACAGTGGGGGCCTCGGAGCTGAGTAGGCAGCCAGGGAGATGGAGCACCTGAAGCTCCTCAAAGTTCCCAACCAGCTGGGCAGAGCCCACTCCGACAACCTTAACCTTGTCCAGCTCTTCCTTCTCCTGCACAGCAAGCTCTGTGCAAACCCCGCCCCTCAAGCAGCCCTCTCACTGCTAGGAAGCCTCTTAGATTGCCTGCCTTTCCTCTGACACATATCTGCTGGATGTGGAACCCCTCCTCCACAAACAGCCAGAATGTCAATTTCTCAAGCACTCCACCTGTCCGAGCTCTCCAATGTCCAGAGCATCACACACTATAGGTTTCTGGTCACAAAGGAAATCTCCAGGGCTAGGTGTTCAGCAGTCCCAGGCTTCCACCACCTCCCCCGCTCCATTTCTCTTCCTACTGCCAGTGAGCTGGGGTGGGGGAAGGGCTTGGTTCCCACCGGATTAAGGCTTTCATACATTACTCTGTTTCATGAGGTCTACTCTGTTCATGAGGTGTGTATGCAGTCTGGTTCAGCCTTTTTTCTTGTTGCTCTTCTAAGGTTAGTTGTATGAATTAACTATATTTTTGTATTGTTTGTGGTTTTTGGAGGAGCTCTTCATCTCACCTCTCATGCTGCCATCTTGAATTCCTGTAAAGTCATATTTTTTTATTGAGCCTCTAAGCAGACTTCTGAAAGCATTCCAAATGACAGCTCTATTGTTGAGATATTTAGAAATGATGTGCTCACCAATCCCACCAGTTGTAAGATGTCCTTCATGTATCTATACATTTTTAAAAATACATACAAATATTTACTTGCTATTTGTGCATTGGTCTTATCTTCTTTACTAGTCTATCTCTTTGTGATATTCAAATTTGACCACACTCAGATTTCCCACACTACTTTGTATGTAGTATTCTTTTTTCTGAAATTTCACTTGTGGAGTTAAATTTCATGTAAATTCATTGGCTATCTCCTGAGTCCTTTCAGGCATTTTTAGACAGAAGTGATGCTGTATCAGCTGATATACATGCAGCTTCTTTGTGCTGTTGTTGTTTGTCCACTTTGAAATTAAGATTCATGAAAGCATTATTAGGTTCAGTCCAGAAGTTCATCCTTTAGAACAACTGAATTTTGAATTTTCTTTATTTTTTACATTCAGGCCTCATAAATATAAATAAGGTACTTGTTAATAATTTTTAAAGCCTATGTTGATTGTTCATTTTTGGAATGAGAATATGTGAATATATAGTTATTATAAATCTGGGGTGACCAAACTCTTCTGTAAAGGGCTGGGCAGTAAATAGTTTAGGCTTTGCAGTCACACAGTCTCTATTGCCTCTGTTCAGCTCTGCCATTTTCACTTGAGTTCCATAGTTAATACATAAGCATCCATAACTAATAGATAAATAAATGAACATAACTGTCTTCCACCAAAACTATTTCAACAATAGGCAGATAGCTTGACTTGGCCTATGGTATAGTTTGTTGACTCTTAATATAAAACATTGCTATGGAAAGAGAAAAGTTATATTTTTCAGTGAGTTTCTTATATGATTTTTCAGTTTCCTTCACATTATTAGATTAGAGAAAATCCTAAGTTGAAAGCAGAGTCTTTTCTGGTTGTTTTGAATTCTTTTTTGTTGCCTATTCCTATTTTTTCATCCTCATTTTTATGATCATATGGAATTCCTGATCAGGATTTTCTTGTCTTTATAATGTCCTTTGGAAAGACTCAAATATTTTCTTGAGTTTATCAGTGATGTATGTAGGGAGGCATCTTCACAATAACCTCTACAGAAATCATTTAAATGATTTGCTTCCCTGGAATATCTATGTAATTCTGTGGTTATGAAGCTATCTTTCTCTCTAAGGTATGAATTTCTCTATGTTCAAATCATTTTTCTGTATACCTGGCACAGAAGGTTGACAAACAATTAACAAGGAAAGATGGAGAGGAAAAGAAGAAAGAGCAGAGAGAATAAAGTGGGTAGGAGTGAGGGAGGGCAGGAAAATGATATTATTTTCTTTCTTGGCAGAAAGAGTGGCTTCCTAAATGAATGTTGAGATGAAAATACTCACTATCGTTTCACTGAGAATTCACATAAGACTCAAAGGATGCATAGCTGTAACACATGAAATGAACATCTGCTGTAGCTGATTATGTTATTGTTTGCAGTTACTGCCTGCCTTCCCTATAAGACAGCTATGCCTCTCCACTAAACTCCATGTGACCTGCACAGACTCCTTATCGCAGGGCTCAACTTCCTATTCCTTTGACTTCAAGTTTGACTTTATGGCTTGATTGGGCCAATGAAATATAACAATACTGGATGTGTATTACTCACTTATGGCTCCACCATTGTGTTATCCACCTCACCACAGTAGCAGTATGACATAAGTTGGGGCTCTTCTTCCAGTTCTTGAATAAAGAAGATACACAGAGAAGAATTGATCATGCAGAGCAGAACCAAAGCCAATCCACAGTTGAAATGTAGCATGGGTGGGAAATAAATCATTTGCTTTAAGCCACTGAGATTTTGAAGTGATTATTGGTTATTGTGGTTACTATAGCATAGTCTCCTATGAGTTTAACCGTGTGAATTATATGAGGTGTGGGGTGTCACAGCCACTGGAACCTAATACATGTGCCATTAGCTTCAGGACCATACAGCAGAGAACAAGAAACTTGTTACTGTAGATTAGATAGAGAGAATCATGTTATGCACACGTCTAAAGCATCTGGTTAAATGTTTTGACAACTGGACAGAGTCACATACTCCAACAATTGAGCCTGTAGTTTATTAAAGAGGTTTAGGAACAGACTGTTTTGAGCATACCTTAGTGTCTTTAGGCTGGGATGACTAAGAAACTCAGAGAAAGACTTAAATTCAAGTAAGATTTGGTTGCTGTGCAATCAAGGATAAAAGGAGAATTTTCTAAATTACAGAACTTGAAGATTGAAAAGATTCAACCATCTTTTCATCTACTACTAAATAAAGATAAATTGAACAATGCAAAGAAAGGCAAATTACTACCAAGCCTTAAAAGTTATGCATGAGTTAAGGCACTCACATTACATCTTTTATTTGGAAAAAAAATAATTGTCAAGGAAAATTCTAAGGGTTGGCTGATGGTGGTTAACTTGAAGCTATGAGCAATGAAGTCTAGAGAACAAGGTTTCATGTATTGAAAATAACGGTGAGTATACTCATTAGTGAATAGAGAAAACCAAAATCAGATTGGTTAAAAAGTTGATTATATTTTTCATGAAATTCACTGCCAAAAGGGCAACGATTCTAGTTATAAAGAGCTTGCTTTGGCCAATGAACTGCAAGCAAAAATTATGTTTGTTATGTCTGAGCAGCAATTCAAAAGCAATTGTGTAGTTCTGTTACTCTGCTTTTGCCTATGAGAATTATATATTCTGAAAACAAGCTGTTTTCTGAACAGGGATTATTCAACATCAAAAAACATGGAGCATTATGCACCATAGATAAAATGTAGTCTGAGTAAAAAATACATATTTGTGGTTGTAAATCCACTGATGTTTTACAAATATATGTACTGCAGCATAATTTAGCAAATTTTAACTGAAGCACCGCAAAACCTTTACAATTGACTGAAGTAGTAACAATACCATGCCAGACATTAAAATTCACATAATTGAATGCATTATTTCATACAGTCCTCATCAAATACTTAATATTATGGCTTTCCCCACTAAATAAAATTTCATAATAGGGGAAGAGAAACATAAACACAAACTGGGAAATAGATGCCATTGTATTTTTTTACAAAAATGAAAAAGTAAAGAGACAATAGAGCAATGTTCTAAATTTCTAAGGAAACACAGACTTAGAAGTTGTGAGTATCTGAAACATAAGACAGACTTAAGGTGTCCATTCATACTCTGCTGGAAAATTACAAGCTTACAGAGACCTCTATTTATTTAATAACTAAACTGATAACGGTGAAAAATATACAATATAGGGAGAAAATACTATGTTAAAGACTTAAAAAGAGTAACCTATATATAGCAAATAACTTTCAATAGGAAAAATATGTTCACAAAAAAAAATTTACAGAAAAAACCTTAGAAAACATTTTTAAGAAGCCACTGTATTTTGGTATTCCCAAATTGAAGAAAGAGAAAAACCCTCAAAGGAAAGGAAGCAAGTGCTATCAGTAAAGCACAGGTTGAGATGAAAAAACATGTATGTGATAAAGGAATTGGCTGTGGTTAAGAAAGATACAAGGGATCACACAATGTAAAATCAGAATTACTAGAGGGAGTATAACAAGGGAAATAAAAACAAGAAAAATAAACAATTATATATAATTTTTCATTAAAATAAGAAAAAATGAACTTGATTAATAGCTAAGAGCAGCATTATGAGATGAGAAATGAAGAAAAATAAATAGGAGGAGGGGGAGGAAGGGGAGATAATGACAATAAAGGACAGTTAATAATGGGTTTGAAATTCTCAGGAAAGAAATAGAAGAGAAAATTAAGTAAAACCATTCCCAAATTGCTTACTAGAAAAACGGAAGAAAGGATAAATAGGTATCAGTGAAAACATAATTATCAATAAATATGACAGGCTTGAGGAAAATGAGCAAAATGACCCAGGAATGTACGAAAAAGAATAAAAAGTTTATAGAAAAAAGGAAAATGTGATAGGCAGCAAAACTGAGGCAGTGTAAGACTAAAATAAAGAAAAATGAAAAATAGAATTCTGTGTGTAATTCAAAAAAACATTCCTAACATAAAGGAACTAATAAATCGCAAAATTTGAGGGTGTTCTATCATGATGACAAACACAGCAGGCATCCATTTATATGTGAAACTAAGACTAAATAATTATGGAATGCTTATAAAATGAGAAGTAAATATTTTAATCCAGATAATAAAAAAATTCCCATATCACAATGGTATATAACTAGATAATAACTAAATAACTAAAACAGAAAACAAATAGAAACAATTTTAATAACTAGAAAATATAAACACTGATAATAAAAACCTAGGAGTCAAAGGAAAAATTAAATAAAATTACATGACAGTTAGAAAGTTCAAGTAATAAAAGTTTTGGCAACAAGAAATTTAGTTAAAATACTTATCAATGAAAATTTCACAGCCACAAATATTATTGCTCACAAATATAAATAACTGGTGATTACTAATATTTAATGTATAATTAACTAAGTCTTAATTTATCAACATAAGAAAGTAATAAATATAAAAATAGGAACTAATAAATTTTAAAACAAAGAATTATTCAAGTTGTAAGTTTATGTAGATTCCCTGAAAAATCAATTAATTGAGTGAACAACTGGGTTACTTAGATAAAGCACATATAACTTTATAGTAAATGAGACTGGGAAATTTACTGTGTGCACAAAGGAATTTAGAACAATAAGAGAACAATAAGAGATTATTGGCTAACATATTTACAAAATAAGAGTAAATTCCAAATGAAAGATTTAAAGTACACATTAGAATTAACAACATAAGAGTTAAAAAAAACTAATCAGTTAGCAAATAGGAAATGGAGAAATTTGTGAAGGAATGTCCTCTAGAAACAGCAGGCCAACATGTTAATTGAAAGGATGAACAGCATAGTAAGGGGAGAAGTTCCCCAATTAGTCTAAAATAGAACTGTTGTTGTTTTGACTTTCCCCAGAAGCAGTATACTTGGAACATGGGTTTGTGTGCAAGCTGTTTATTTGGGAGGCAAGGTTCAGGAAGCACTGGTACAGAAGAGCAGAAATTAGGAAAATAAAGGAAGACAATGTAGGCTGGTTTAATGATGAGGTTGCCACTGACGGGGCCTCTGGGCGATGGTATAGAACCTGTCTCAAAGTCGTCCCTCTTGTACATGTGGAAGTGGGGATGTTTGCTACATCCTATCCTTGGTTAAAGGCCACTCTCAAGCATACATACTTTCCAGAACTAGGCCTGCATCTAGCACGTGGGCAGAGGCTGCATGTTTTCTGCTGGTCTTAGGCAGGCCAGGGAATGTGCTTAGGCAGAGAGTATGGCCAGTACTTGCTGCAGAACTCCTTAAACTTTAAGAGAATGGTGAGTGTGTGTGCTAAGGGCATGTGCCAAGCCTCTGCCTCTAGTAACCTTTTCATAGACAGTAAAATAATGTTATTAAATCATGAAAAGAAAGCATGTACAAACACATGCCACATGCACAGGCCCTTCCCCACACCCCCTCCAGCCCACACAAGCAACACTCTCCAAACTACAGGTAGATGCCATTTGATTTATATCAGTGATGGTTTGCTAATATATTTCACTATTTCATTGGCTAAAGTAAGATAATCATTTGATTATCTCAATGTTTGTCATAAAATGATAAATTTAAACATAATACCTGCAGGAATGCTGATTATATGACTTGTTGAACCATTAGTAAAAGTCCTGTTAAAGTTAGAAAAAAGAAAAAGAATTTCTACAAACACAGGTAATTTATATTATTTTAGAGAAGATGACTGGTCAATGACTAAAACAGCCCTCTTAATGCCTTCAGCAATTAAATCCCCACACTTGGACAACCCCAAGAAAGAACATGATGTTGAAATTTTTAGAAGTCCAGTAGATTTGGAATATAAAAAATAGATGGATATTCATTGCATGTTTGTCTCAATCAATTAGATTACTGTGTTAAATTCTTTCTATATACAAAAATAACAAAAATTAGAATAAGTAAAAACATGTTTAAAAGCAAATAAGAAGGCTTTGTGAGAAGTGAGTGGTAGAATTATGAGAGGTGAAAAAAATGATTAACCTTGAGGTTCTTGAGAAAGCAAGAGAGGATGTGATCAATTATTACTGTTCAACACAAACACAGTAAACTATTCTCAAAGGTAATCATTACTTCCTATAATGGGTCTAGTAGGGCTGACTTCTCTATAGCAAGATCTGCTGCTTCTCTGATCTCTCTAAAATACAAATGAGTTTTACTGAATCTGAGTGCCACAAGACATTTTGCCTCATCAAAGGGTTCCAAGATTCCCCTTTCCTCCTAACCACAAAGCAATTTTTGGAGGGATATCTTACATCAAAATAACATATAGAATTGTATCTCATATTTAACTTTCAATTGTTAAGGAGCCGTGGTGTGATAACTGAATAAGTATGGAATGTTTCATTTCCTTTCTGCCTGCAGATTCCTAGCAAAAGACAAAGCTTTATAAAGTGAAGAGATTTCAAACACAGTGGGAGAAAAAGACAGTGATACTTTTTCAGACAGCATGTTCAGGGGATAATTTTAGCAAATCTTAGTTCATATGGATATGGAAGGCTGCCTTTGATTTAAAAAATAAATAAATAAAAACAAAACAGCTACATAGGGTTTACAAATGGGTATTCTCACTACAAGCTTTTTATTATTTTTTTATTAAGGTATTATTGATATACACTCTTATGAAGGTTTCACATGAAAAAATGAAAAAAAAATGTGGTTGCTACATTTACCCATATTATCAAGTCCCCACCCATACCCCAATGCAGTCACTGTCCATCAGTGTAGTAAGATGCCACAGGTTCACTATTTGCCTTCTCTGTGCTACACTGTTTTCCCCGTGATCCCCCACACCATGTGTACTAAACAAAACACCCCTCAATCTCCTTCTCCTAGCCTCCCCACCTGCCCTCCCACACCCCTCCCCTTTGGTAACCACTAGTTCCTTCTTGGAGTCTCTGAGTCTGCTGCTATTTTGATCCTTCAGTTTTGCTTTGTTGTTATACTCCACAAATGAGGGAAATCATTTGGCACTTGTTTTTCTCCGCCTGGCTTATTTCACTGAGCATGATATCCTCCAGCTCCATCCATGTTGTTGGAAATGGTAGGATTTGTTTCTTTCTTATGGCTGAATACTATTCAACTGTGTATATGTACCACCTCTTCTTTATCCATTCATCTACTGATGGACACTTAGGTTGCTTCCATATCTTGGCTATTGTAAAAAGTGCTGCGATAAACACAGGGAGGCATATGTTTTTTTGAATCTGAGAAGTTGTATTCTTTGGGTAGATTCCAAGGAGTGGGATTCCAGGGTCAAATGGTATTTCTACTTTTAGTTTTTTGAAGAACCTCCATATTACTTTCCATAATGGTTGAACTAGTTTACATTCCCACCAGCAGTGTAGAAGGGCTCCCCTTTCTCTGAATCCTCGCCAGCATTTGTTATTCTTAGTCTTCTCATTGCTGGCCATCCTTACTGGTGTGAGGTGATATCTCATTGTGGTTTTAATTTGCATTTCCCTGATCATTAGTGATGTGGAGCATCTTTCATGTGTCTGTTAGCCATCTGAATTTCTTCTTTGGTCCTCTGCCAATTTTTTAATGTTATTTGCTTTTTGGGTGTTGAGGTGTGTAAGTTCTTTATATATTTTGGATGTTAACCCTTTCTCAGATATGTATTTACAAATATATTCTCCTATACTGTAGGATGCCTTTTTGTTCTATTGATGGTGTCCTTTGCTATACAGAAACTTTTTAGTTTGATGTAGTCCCATGAGTTAATTTTTGCTTTTGTGTCCCTTGCTTGAGGAGATGCATTCAGGAAGAAGTCACTCATGCTTATATTCAGGAGATTTTTGCCTATGTTGTATTCTAAGAGTTTTATGGTTTCGTGACTTACATTCAGGTCCTTGATTCATTTCAAGTTTACTTTTGTGTATGGGGTTAAACAGTAATCCAGTTTCATTCTCTTGCATGTAGTTGTCCAGTTTTGCCAACACCAGCTGTTGAAGAGGCTGTCATTTCCCCATTATATGTCTATGGCTCCTTTATCATATATTAACTGACTATATAAGTTTGGGTTTATATCAGGGCTCTCTACTGTGTTCTATTGGTCTATGGGTCTGTTCTTGTGCCAGTAACAAATTGCCTTGAGTATTTTGGCTTTGTAGTAGAGCTTGAAGTTGGGGAGCATAATTCCCCCAGCTTTATTCTTCCTTCTCAGGATTGCTTTGGCTATTCCAGGTTTTTGTGATTCCATATGAATTTTAGAATGATTTTCTTTAGTTTGGTGAAGAATGCTGTTGGGATTTTGATAGGAATTGCATTAAATCTGTAGATTGCTTTAGGCAGGATGGCCATTCTTGACAATATTAATTCGTCCTATCCATTAGCATGGGAAATGTTTCCATTCATTGGTATCTTCTTTAATTTCTCTCATGAGTGTCTTGTACATTTCAGAGTATAGGTCTTTCACTTCCTTGCTTGTTCCTGACCTGCAGGAGAGACAACGTAGGAACCCGAAGAGAGGGGGAGGAGAATAGGGACACAAGACGCGAGGGATGGAGACAAGACAGTTCCCTGATCAAGTCTCGTTTATTTGCGGAAACACACAGCTTATATAGCATAGCTCAAGTGGGAAGGGGTTGTGGCTAATCCTGATTGGCAGTTTAGCATGCAAATGAAGCCTTATACCAAAGTCCTATGGAAGAGCAGTCTATGAGCATGCGCTCAAAGAGCAGTCCAGGCAGCAGGCAACAAGATGGTGTCCAAGCACAAAATGGAGTCCATACGGGCGCATGCGCACTTGAGCATGAAGAATGAGAAGTGCGTCAGCAGCAAATCAGCAACAAAATGGAGTCCCTGCGAAAGCTCTGTGATGGCGGTGACAGCTGCTGCTGCTCAGCCTGATTGTCTGGCTCCCGACATCTCCCTCTTTTTTATTCTTTAATGACAGAGCCCTCTGTCATGGTAGCAGACTGTGCCTGTCTTAGGTTGACTCGCAACAAGAGAATCCTTACCCGTCATGGGAGCACAGGTAGCTAGACCAGTGTCCTGTCTTAGGTTGGTATTCTCTTTTGCTTGTCTTACCCGTCGCTGACTATCCAGCTGCTACGCGGGGGGATGTAAACTGGACCAATGCCTGTCTTAGGTCACCAGGCACTGTCTCTATGGTGTTCAAGAGACATACTCGGGTGTTGCCCGTCACTGGCTACTTGGTCAGCATATTGAGGAGAATGTGATGAGAAGGCCTGTCAGGCTCTCTGTCAACCAACAGCTGATAGGTGGCAAAGGCGTGTCTCCGCTGGGTTCTTTGCATCCTGCAAAGGACTAAAACTCCAATAAAGCAGATGATTAGTAAGCATATCCCAAGGGAAGCAGTGCCACTCCAAGTTTTAATGAAGCTGCCTATTGTTTCAAGAAGTTGAGCTCCAGTTATAGGTGGAACTCTAGTTTTGTTGATAGCTATTGTGTCCTGTGTAAGTTGGGAAGTTAAATTCAAGAAGGTAGCATTCCAGGGTCCGGCAA
The DNA here is from genome assembly GCA_029783875.1 of Phataginus tricuspis. Classification (NCBI taxonomy): domain Eukaryota; kingdom Metazoa; phylum Chordata; class Mammalia; order Pholidota; family Manidae; genus Phataginus; species Phataginus tricuspis. The sequence goes on along the minus strand of JAQQAC010008350.1, from coordinate 38,102,288 downwards.
CCCAATGATTTATGTCTAAAAGGGTTTTGGTGATGTTCTGAACTCTGGCAGAGGTGACACACATGTGTGTGTATGAGGGGGAGCAAGTGATAGACTGGGCTTGAAACAAAATGTCTATCAGCTCCTGTTGAAGAGCTATTTGCTGATTTAAATTCAGTATGCCTGCAGCAAGATGATTATCAATAGCGCGCTGGGTCTGTAGCGCAGTAGACACTCTTTCAGATAACATATCAAGAGTGGCAGCAGCAACAGTTGTCTGAGAAAGGGCTACACCTGCTGCTGCGGCAGCCGCCGTAGCTGCTGCTACAGCAATAACTATTGCTACTGTTATTCCAAGGTCTCTCTTATTTCTATGAAGCACTACTGGGTAGCCTCCTTGAATCTCTACGGGGTAAGGCAGGTAAGGTGGTACCCTAACTATTAACGCTATCTTTTGCAAACCGCTCCAACATTTAGCCAAGGAACAATTAAGGTTAATACAATTAACAATGGCTGATGCAGTACCATTATTATCATCAATATCATCAACTAGCGCAAAAAAGAATGGAGATTGAACGCATACAGGAAACGCAAACTCCTCAGTAACATTACTGGAAACATCCATTGAGCTATCATTTGATTGAGTAAAGGTCCCATTCATATATACACCAGT
>JAQQAC010008350.1:37935651-38101626 GCA_029783875.1 Phataginus tricuspis | reverse complement strand
GAGCTATCATTTGATTGAGTAAAGGTCCCATTCATATATACACCAGTAAGGAGGAGGAGGGGAGCTATATTAGTACAGGTATAGGGACCACAAAGATATACTCCATTAAAAACAGGATCTCTTAACACCTGACGACCTTCACTATGCCACGGAGGAGATTGATGGGAATTATTCGTGAAAAAGGAAGGCATAGGTCCTTCAAGGCAGAGGTTGGAATGAAGAGGGTATCTTTTATGATTATGATAACAGTCATACCATGGGATGGGCCATTTAAGGTCACTGTCTGATGCAGACCTTCCCCAACATTGGTGCCTGGGGCTAACTTAGCACCAAGGGTGTTTGGTGGTATTAGAGGAAGGGGCATTTTCAGAGGGGTATAATACGTTGCTAAGGCCAAAAAGTTTCCCGCTCACGGACGGGGAGCTGCCCGTCCCTGGTTTTATACCAGAAAAGGAGGCAAGGCTTGCATTCCTGAGCATAATGCATGGAGACTGTTTTACATTGGTATTATTAACAATATGGAAACACATAGTATTAGTGAGTGGGAAAGTGAAATTAATTTTTACTGTCTTATTGTCATCGGGTATAGAAGGAAGTCCTGAAGAGACATTAGTAGAAAAGAATGTAGGGAAAACAGGGGAGGAAGTCCCTACCGCTTGTAGAATCGGGGGGTTGCGCAGCAGAGCCCACCTGGGTTCTCCATGAACAGATATTAAGTGCAAAAGGCTAGTGGTCAGCTGCAACAGGAACAGTGAGGGAAGCATGGTTCTCTATAAAGAAATAAAAATGGGGGGCTAATTTAAGCATGCTACTCTCAACAGAGGATTCTTAGGCATGTCTAAGTCATCAAAGCATACAATTAACTATGAGGAAAAGATATAACTTTAAGAGTTATGAGCATCTGTTTGTTTTACGAGTCTTTCTGGTAGCCATCTGGCTGCCTCATTTTTTGTGTCAAAGACACATACTGAGCCTCGCCCCCATATGAGGACAGGATCAGGTCCAGACCATTGATTGGTCATTGGATCTCTCCACATAACTTTTGCATAGTCTTGTTGACTCTTGGGGTGCCACAAATGGTCTGCTGCAGATCGCCCTTGGGCGTCCAAAAGCAAAAAATTCAAAATGAAAAGAGTGTGATTCAGAAGGTTTCTGGGCGAGCCCTTTATAGGGTAATACTCCCCCTTTTTTATTCTTTGTAGATAAAGTTTTAAGGTAAGATGGGCTCGCTCTATTATACCTTGTCCCTGGGGATTATATGGGATACCTGTTGTGTGAGTAATGGAGAAATGTTTACAGAAATTAGCAAAAGAGGAGCTAGTATATCCAGGGCCGTTATCTGTTTTTATTTTTGATGGTATACCTAAAATTGTAAATGAATGTAACAAATGTGCAATTACATGTTTGGTGGCCTCACCTGTCTGAAGGGAAGCGCAAATAAAACCACTGTAGGTGTCTATGCAAACATGGATGTATTTTAAAATACCAAATTCAGTATAATGTGTAACATCCATTTGCCATAGTGCATTAGGTATAAGTCCTTTTGGGTTAACTCCATAGTGGGGTGTAGGGAGAGAAGTAAGGCAAGAAGGACATTGCTTAACAATTTTGCGAGCTTGCTCTCTAGTTATCTTATATGATAAGCGTAGTGTTTGAGCGTTAAGATGATGTAGGGCATGAGCCTTTTGGGCTGTAGCAATTCTTGAGTCACTGTGAAAGCATATCAATTGCGTAGCTGCATCAGCTGTTGCATTACCAAGGGCTAAGGGCCCTGGGAGATTACAATGTGCTCTGACATGTCCTATATAGAACTTACAGGGTCTTTGCCTAATAAGGGTTTGTATCTGTAGAAATAATGTATGGGCAGTAGAAGAAGGCTTAATGAATGCTGTGGTTTCTAATAAAGGTATACTTTGAGCTATATAAGCACTATCAGTAAATACATTCAAAGGTGTGGACTTATAGGAAGTAAAAACAGCTAGAATGGCACTGAGTTCTACAAGCTGAGCTGATCTATGTGGAGTGGGAAAACTATGTGTGGTATCTTTACAGTGAAAAGCGGCGGTTCCAGAGGAAGAACCGTCAGTGAATATGTTTAAGGCATCAGATATAGGTTGTAGAGATGTAGTTTGTGGAAAAGTAAACTCGTGAACACGTAAGAAATGAATGAGTTTATCTTGGGGAAAATGATTGTCTATGGTTCCTGCATAAGCTGCAAAGGCTATGGGCCACTCTTCAGTGGTTTGAAACAGCCAGTCTACTTGGGCTGCAGTATAAGGTACGATGCACATCTCAAAATCTCTGCCAAAGTAAAGTCTGCTTTGCTTTCTGCCTAGCCAAACAAGCTTTGAAGTAGCAGCATAATATGGCTGTATGGTTTTTGCAGGGGAAGAGGTTAGATGTACCCATAATATAGGAGCAGTCTTCCAGAAGACTGCAGTAGGTGTATGAGAAGTAGGGAAAACTATATATTGTAAGGGTTTAGTATAATCTATGGTGGATATAAATTGTTGCTTAATAGCGGTCTCAACTAAGGCAAGAGCTTCGCGTCCTGAGGGAGTTAACACTCTAGAGGAGTTTGGATTGCTATCTCCTTGTAATATATCCAAAAGGGGCTTGAGCTCTCCAGTGGTGAGTTTTAAGTATGGTCGCAGCCAATTAATATCTCCTAACAATTTTTGAAAATCATTTAAGGTTTTTAGCTGATCTACTCTTATGTGAGCTTTCTGAGTTGTAACTTGATTTTTAAATAGTTGGAATCCTAGATAAGTATATGGATCTTGGAGTTGTACTTTTGCTGGGGCTATGTGTAGGCCATGTGCTGTAAGATCCTTTTTTAAGGCATCATAAAGGAGGAGTAATTGTGCAGGATCTGACAGGGCTAACAAAATGGCATCCATGTAATGGATGATGTAAGCACGCGGCCATTTTGAGCGAGTTGGCAATAAAGCTGCTGATACAAATTTTTGACACAAGGTGGGGCTGTTAGCCATCCCTTGTGGGAGCACTTTCCACTGATATCTGTGCATAGGTTCCCTGAAATTTGTAGAAGGAACGCTGAATGCAAAACGTTCTTTATCTTTTGGATGTAAGGGGATGGTAAAGAAGCAGTCCTTTAAATCAATGATAATTTTTGGCCAATTAAAAGGTATGGCGCTGGGTGAAGGAAGCCCAGGCTGTAAGGACCCCATAACAACCATAGATCTATTGACAGCTCTTAGATCTTGCAAGAGTCTCCACTTTCCTGATTTTTTCTTTATTACAAAGATAGGAGTATTCCAGGGAGATAGACTATCTTCTATGTGTCCTGCAGCTAACTGTTCCTGCACTAACTGCTTGGCTGCCTGTAATTTCTCACCAAGTAATGGCCACTGATCTAACCAGACTGGGTCTTCACTTTTCCATTGGATAGGGTCAGCATGGGGTGCAGGAGGAACAGTGGCCACTAGGGTAAATTTTGTTGATATGCGCCTAAACCGGCTCTGGACTTATTGGGCGAAGGTGAAATGGGTGATGTTATTCCATCTTCTAACCTTCTTGAACCCTTGCCTGGTGTAAAACCTTGTTTTAACATCTGAGCTGTAATGATTTCGTTTGGGCTGCACATAAGCACTTTCATTTGCATTAACAAGTCCCTTCCCCAGAGGTTAATGGGAAGTCCTGGTAGCACAAAAGTTTGAATGGTACCTTGATTTCCCTCTTTATCTCTCCAAGTAAGCAATTTGGCGCTTCTTTCAGGATTTTGAGTTTGCCCTATCCCTGTTAAATTGGTTATGGTAGGAGTGAGTGGCCAGCTAGAAGGCCATAGAGCTTTTTGAAGTATAGTAACATCAGCTCCTGTATCTACTAGGCCTTCGAATTGTTTTCCGTCAAGCCATAGGGTTAACATGGGCTTGTTGTGTGTTAAATGTTGTACCCAATAAGCATCTGAGGAGCCAAAGCCTCCTGACCCACGCATTGCTCTATGGGCTTTATGGTTGGTTGTAAGCATGGGGAGTAACAATAATTGAGCAATGCGTTGACCCTGGTTTACAGTAGAGATCACTTTTGGAGAAGATGCCATGATTTTTATTTCTCCTGTGTAGTCATGGTCTATGACTCCAGGGAAAACTTGCAGGCCTGCCATGGTAACTCCACTCCTGTCAAGTAGTAGCCCGAAAGTATTAGGCGGAAGGGGCCCGTAAACTCCCGGGGGCAGGGCTTGGACTCCCATTTGAGGGGTTAGTACTGTGTGGGCGGCGGAACAGAGGTCCAGTCCTGCGCTATCTGCTGTTGCTCTGCAGAGTCGGGAAATTGATTGTTTGGCCTCTCTGAGGGAGGGAGGAATGGGTTGTTGGCTGACTGAGGAACAAACTGCACTGCCCCATATACTTGTTTTGGGGCCTGAGGCTGGCCCCTCCACCCGTTTCCCTGCTGGGAAAGGGGTCTCCCTTGAACATCTGTGAGGGATCTACAATCCTTGGCCCAATGCTTGCCTCTCTTACAGCGAGGACACAACCTGGGCAATCTTCTGGGAGACTCTGCCCCCGAAGTTGAGGGTGGCCCTTTTCAATTTTTTGCAAAATGCCCTTCTCTCCCACAGCGATAGCAAACGGTATGTTTAGACAGCAGCTGTGAGACAGTAGTTCCTTGAAGGGCGGCAGCCATGGCTAAGCCTTGGTTGTACCCTGCACCTATGTCTGAGCATAGGCGAATATAGCCTGTTAAATCTGCTTTCTTTCTATAAGGCCTGATGGCTGCTTGACAGGCAGAGTTGGCATTCTCAAAGGCTAGCTGTTTGACAAACTCTACACCTGCTTCTGGAGTACCAAAGATGCACCCTGCAGCAGTCATGAGTCGATGGACAAAATCTGCAAAGGGCTCATCAGGTCCCTGTCTTATGTTGGATAAGCTGGAACTTAGATCACCTTTGGAAGGAAGTCTCCTCCAAGCTTTTAAGGCGGCTGTGCTAACTTGAGCATAAAGGAATGGATTAAACTGCATTTGATTGCCTGCGCCTTCGAAGGGAGGCTCCCCGAGGAGCATTTCCAATGTACCTCCATTACCGGCCTGCAAGTTGCGCCTGGCAGTGTCTTTACATGCCTCAACATATTCTGATTTCCAGAGCAAGTAATCTCCCCCTGAGAGAGTGGCTCGAGCTATTGTTTGCCACTCAGCCGGCGTGATCCATGCATCTGAAATTGCCTCTAAGACAGCTCGAGTATAGGGGGCAGTTGCTCCATATTGGGCTACTGCCAACTTCAATTCTTTTATAATTTTAAAATCTAAATTATGAAGCTCTCTATTCCTGGCATCTTGAGGACCTGTCTCAAAAACTGGAAATTGTTCAATGGAACCAGAGGGATCTACAGAGGACAGATCGGCTAATACTGTCCGCTTGATAGTAGGTGGCTGCGAAAGAGCTCCCATCGAGGGGGTCTGGTTAGTAAATGGTGGAGTGGTTTGGCTTAGAGCTGGCTTGGGCTCGTCTGTCTTTCCAATTTTTAATTCCTCTAATTCTTTTATTAAGGCTTGATGTTCTTTCTCTAGTTTGATTTGTGCCTTTAAGAATTCAATTTTTCTGCGCACTTCCTCTTGTGGGTCTAAAACGGGAAGTGCACAGGGTGTGGTAGAGAAGGGCGGAGCAGAAGGTATCAGCCCCTCCCTCTCAACTTTCCACGCCTCCGAGAGTAACGTGCCATATGGGGGCGGACGCGGAAGTTACGCGGTGCTTTTCTTTTTTGATCTTACTTCCTCCTTTTGAGCTACAGTAGGGTTCTGACTCTTGGACCGCGCCCTACTTAATGGCGGATCCTCGACTTCCTCATCTGAACTGGAACTCTCGCTAGAGAGTGAAATGAGCTCTCCGGTGGGCTCAGGAGCTTCTGCTGTGTTCTTCTTTCCCTGTTCTTGATCTGACTTTATGTCCTGTAAAATGGCTTCACCTTGCTCTACTACCACAACTACATCTTTGAAATCACCTTTACGTTCTAACATTTCATTAATAAGATTCCAGTAGGAAAATGCTACAATAGGCACCTTCTGCGGACCAAAGGTCCGATAAAAATCATTCATGGAGTCTCCAACTCGCTTCCAAATTTGTGCATCTATGGTCCCTTCTTGAGGTAACCAAGGACAGAATTTATCCAAAAAGGCAAGAAAAGTTTCTAAATTCTTACGTTTTACTCTCACTCCCCGCGTCTGAAGGGCTTGTTTCAATCCTGCTATGAAATTCTTCTTTTGAGAAGACTGTGTGTGCCCCATGTTTTATAAATATCTGACTCACCGATCCTTTCGAGCGCTGGGCCTCCCCGCTCAGGTCCGGTGGCTGAGTTTTGGCCGACCCAGGAATTTCAACTTCTTCGGTACCGCACGGATTTCCTTTGATTTCTCTCTCGGAGTCCCCTCGTTCTTCGAGCCCCACGTTGGGCCCCACTTGTTCCTGACCTGCAGGAGAGACAACGTAGGAACCCGAAGAGAGGGGGAGGAGAATAGGGACACAAGACGCGAGGGATGGAGACAAGACAGTTCCCTGATCAAGTCTCGTTTATTTGCGGAAACACACAGCTTATATAGCATAGCTCAAGTGGGAAGGGGTTGTGGCTAATCCTGATTGGCAGTTTAGCATGCAAATGAAGCCTTATACCAAAGTCCTATGGAAGAGCAGTCTATGAGCATGCGCTCAAAGAGCAGTCCAGGCAGCAGGCAACAAGATGGTGTCCAAGCACAAAATGGAGTCCATGCGGGCGCATGCGCACTTGAGCATGAAGAATGAGAAGTGCGTCAGCAGCAAATCAGCAACAAAATGGAGTCCCTGCGAAAGCTCTGTGATGGCGGTGACAGCTGCTGCTGCTCAGCCTGATTGTCTGGCTCCCGACACTTGGTTAGGTTTATTCCTAGGTATTTTATTCTTTTGGATGCAACAGTGAATGGAATTATTTTCCTGATTTCTCTCTCTGCTAGTTCATGGTTAGTGTATAGGAATGCTACAGATTTGTGTGTATTAATTTTGTAACCCACAACTTTGCTGAATTCAGATATTAGATCTAGTAGTTTTGGAGTGGATTCTTTAGGGTATTTTATGTACATTATCATGTCATCTGCAAACAGGGACAGTCTGAGTTCTTCCTTGTCAATCTGGATGTTTTTATTTATTTTTTGTTGTCTGATTGCCGTGGCTAGGACCTCCAGTACTATGCTGAATAGAATTGGGGAGAGTGGGCATCCTTGTCTTGTTCCCAATCTTAAAGGAAATGTTTTCAGCTTCTTGCTGTTAAGTATAATGTTGGCTGTGGGTTTGTCATATATGGCCTTTATTATGTTGAGGTACTTGCCCTCTACACCCATATTGTTGAGAGTTTTTATCATGAATGGATGTGGTTTTTGTCAAATGCTTTTTCAGCATCTATGGAGATGATGATGTGGTTTTTGTCCTTCTTTTATTGATGTTGATGGACTTTCGAATGTTGTGCCATCTTTGCATCCCTGGAATAAATCCTACTTGATCATGATGATCTTTTTGATGTATTTTTGAATTCGGTTTGATAATATTTTGTTGAGTATTTTTGCATCTATGTTCATCAGGGATATTCGTCTGTAATTTTCTTTTTTGTGGTGTCTGCCTGGTTTTGGTATTAGAGTGATGCTGGCCTCATAGAATGAATTTAGAAGTATTCCCTCTTCTTCTACGCTTTAGAAAACTTTAACGAGGATGGGTATTAGGTCTTCACTAAATGTTTGATAAAATTCAGCGGTGAAGCCATCTGGTCCAAGGATTTTGTTCTTAGGTAGGTTTTTGATTACCAGTTCAATTTTGTTGCTGGTAATTGGTCTGTTCAGATTTTCTGTTTCTTTCTGGGTCAGCCTTGGAAACTTGTATTTTTCTAGAAAGTTGTCCATTTCTTCTAGGTTTTTGCAGTTTGTTAGCATATAATTTTTCATAGTATTCTCTACTAATTCTTTGTGTTTCTATGGTGTCCGTCATGATTTTTCCTTTCTCATTCTGTTTATGTGAATAGACTCTCTTTTTTTCTTGATAAGTCTGACTAGGGGTTTATCTATTCTGGTTATTTTCTCAAATAACCAGCTCTTGCTTTCATTGATTCTTTCTATTGTTTTATTCTTCTCAATTTTATTTATTTCTGCTTTAATCTTTATTATGTCCCTCCTTCTACTGACGTTGGGCTTCATTTGTTCTTCTTTTCCTAGGTTAATTAATTGTGAGTTTAGACTCCTCTTATGCAATTGTTCTTCTTTCCTGAGGTAAGCCTGTATTGGAATATACTTTTCTCTTAACACCATCTTCACTATGTCCCACAGATTTTGCAGTGCTGAGTTGTTGTTGTCACCTGTCTCCATATACTGCTTGATCTCTGTTTTTATTTGGTCATTGATCCATTGGTTATTTAGGAGCCTGTGTGAAGTCTCCGTGTATTTGTGGGACTTTTCATTTTCTTTGCCTAATTTATTTCTAGTTTCATACCTTTGTCGTCCAAGAAACTGGTTGGTACAATTTCAATCTTTTTGAATTTACTGAGGCTCTTTTTGTGGCCTAGTATATGATCTATTCTTGAAAATGTTCCATGTGCACTTGAGAAGAATGTGTATTCTGCTACTTTTGGGTGTAGAGTTCTGTAGATGTGTGTTAGGTCCATCTGTTCTATTGTGTTTTTCAGTGCCTCTGTCTTCTTACTTATTTTCTGTCTGGTTGATCTGTCCTTCAGAGTGAGTGGTGTGTTGAAGTATCCTAGAATGAATGCATTGCATTCTATTTCTCTTTTTAATTCTGTTAGTATTTGTTTCAGATATATAGGTGCTCCTGTGTTGGGTGCATTGATTTTATAACAGTTATACCTTCTTGTTGGATTGACCCTTTTATCATTATGTAATGTCCTTTTTGTCTCTTGTGACTTTCTTTGTTTTAAGGTCTATTTGTCTGAAACAAGTACTGCAACTCCTACTTTTTTCTCCCTATTGCATGAAATACCTTTCTCAATCCCTTCACTTTTAGTCTATATGTCTTTGGGTTTGAAATGAATCTCTTGTAGGCAGCATAAAGATGGGTCTTTTTTTTTATCCATTCAGTGACTGTATGTCTTTTGATTGATGCATTCGGTCCATTTACATTTTGGGTGATTATTGATACATATGTATTTATTGACATTGCAGACTCAAGATTCGTGATTAGTGAAGGTTCAAGGTTAACTTGCTTACTATCTTAGAGTCTAGTATAAGTCACTTAATATGCTATTACAAACACAATCTAAAGGTTCTCTCCTTTTTTTCCTTCCTCCTTTTTCTTCCTCCTCCATTCTTTATATATTAATCATATTCTGTACTCTTCTTCTATCCCTTGATTTACTTTGGAGATAGTTATTTTAATTTTTGCAATTGCTTAATAATTAGCTGTTCTACTTTTTTTACTGTGTTTTTATTACCTCTGGTGACAGCTTTTAAACCTTAGGAACACTTCCATCTATAGTAGTCCTTCCAAAATACACTGAAGAGATGGTTTGTGGGAGGTAAATTTTCTCAGCATTTGCTTATCCAGAAATTGTTTAATCTCTCCTTGAAATTTAAATGATAATCTTGCCAGATAAAGTATTCTTGGTTCAAGGCTCTTCTGCTTCATTGCATTAAATACATCATGCCACTCCCTTCTGGCCTGTAGGGTTCCTGTTGAGAAGTCTGATGATAGCCTGATGGGTTCTTGTTTGTATGTGATCTTATTTCTCCCTCTGGCTGCTTTTAATAGTCTGTCTTTATCCTTGATCTTTGCCATTTTAAATACTATATATCTTGATGTTGTCTTCCTTGGGTCCCTTGTGTTGGGAGATCTGCGCACCTCCATGGCCTGAGAGACTATCTTCTTCCCCAGATAGGGGAAGTTTTCAGAAATTACCCCCTCAAAGACACTTTCTATCCCTTTTTCTCTCTCTTCTTCTTCTGGTACCCCTATAATGCGAATATTGTTCCATTTGGATTGATCACACAGTTCTCTTAATATTCTTTCATTCTTAGAGATCCTTTTTTCTCTCTGTGCCTCAGCTTTTTTGTGTTCCTCTTGTCTAGTTTCTATTTCATTTATCATCTCCTCCACCGTATCCAATCTGCTCTTAATAGCATCCATTGTGCTCTTCAACGATCGGATCTCCAAGTGGGATTCATTCCTGAGTTCTTGAATATCTTTCCGTACGTCCATGAGCATGTTAATGATTTTTATTTTTAACTCCCTTTCAGGAAGAGTCATGAGGTTGATGTCATTTAAGTCTCTCTCAGGAGTGGTATTAATAATTTTACTCTGAATCAGATTCCTTTGGCGTTTCATATTTGTATATGGCGCCCTCTAGTGCCCAGAAGTTCTATTCTCTGGAGCTGCTCAGCCCCTGAAGCAGTGTTGGCTGTCGCAGGGGAGTGGTTTTGGTGTCTGGGAGGAGGAAAGAGCTGTTTCCTGCTACCGGCTGCTGTGCCTGTCTCCACTGCCTGAACCAGTGGGCTGTGCACACAGGTGTAAGCCTCTATGCTTTGCGTTTGTAGTTGCTCTAGACAGATCTTGCCTCTGGCTGGGCTAAAGCCAGGTTAGGGTTTGCCGGTTTGCGAGCCAGGTCGGGCTGGCCAGAAGAAAGGTGCAGTAGGCTGCATATCCCGGAGGGGTCCTTGGAGCTGTGTAGCCAGCCTGGGAGCTAGAGCACCTGAAGATCTTCTAATGAGGAAGATTTCTTTTTCCTCCTTAAATAGGAGAGTCTATATGGCGAAGATTCCAACCTGCTGAGCAGAGTTCACCCAGACAATTTTGTCTACCTGTCCTGTCTCCTGAGCAGTAAGCTCTGTGCAATCTTTGCCCTTTAGCAGCCCTCTTGCTGAGGGCTTCCTTGTTAGGAAGTCTCTCAGACTGCTCACCTTTCTTTTGTCCCAGAGAAGCTGGATATGGATCCCTGCTTTCCACAAGCAGCTGGAATCTCAGTCTGTCCAGGAATTCTGCCTGTCTTAGCTTTCCAACCCCATAATCATGAGAGTATCATGCAAGCACCATGAAAAGTAGGTTTGTGCTCCAAGAGGGGATCTCCGGAGTTAGGTATTCAGCAGTCCCAGGCCTCCACTCCCTCCCTGCTGGGTTCTCTTCCTCCTGCAGGTGAGCTGGGGTGGGGGAAGGGCTTGGGTCTTCTGGGCCATAACTTTGGTATATTACCCTGTCCTGTGGGGTCTGCACTTTTCTCCAGGTGTGTGCTCTCTGGCACAGTCCTCTTTCCTGTTGCTGTTTCAGGATTAGTTGTATTAATTATATTTTTGTATTATATGCGGTTTTAGCAGGAAGCCTGTGTCTTACCTCTCAAGCCACCATCTTTAATGCTCTCCTCTCACTACAACCTTTTACCTCCAAACTTAGCAGTTGCTAAATCCAATAGAAATGTTTTAATCTTTACCCTCCCTGACATTTCACTAACTACTGACACAATGGACTACCTCCTCCTTAATTAAAATGATTTTTCTTTCACACATTTCATACTTCTGGTTTTCTTTTTATATTCTCTGGCCGATTCTTTTTTTTTTTTTTTAACCTATTATACAAATTCTTCCTTAATCATCTATTTTTAATTCTTGGAGAACATTAAGATTTTGACCTTTGCCTTCCAATTCTCACTGTAATTTCTTTTCCTAGATGATTTTATCAGTTGCTATGAATTCAAATGCTATTTATATACCAATAATTTCCAAATGCATGTCTTCAAATTACGTATCTTCTAGGAGCAAAACAAATATATTAAATTATAATTCTTACACCTTCCTAATTAACAACATGAATTAAATAATTGAAGTGCTTCTAAAATTGAACATGGATGCAGAGATATGACAGACTTCTAGATCTTCCAAAACACCAAGATTATTCTTCCTAAAATGATCCCCATCTTATAACTATCTATTTTGTAAGTCTATCCAGAATGCTTGGAAGTTTACCCCAACACTTTCCTCATTTCATCTCTGAGTTTCATTTCAAGAATGCATTTTTGATTACACATTCTAAATCAATCCCTAAGTTACTCTTTATTATCTTTGCTATCAAAAATTTCAAGTCAATTCTTTACATATTTTTTGACAGGTATCTGTGGATTTGCTCTTGGCCTTTTCGAAGGCATTCTCAACTAAGCAACCAGAATTATCTTAAAAATGCCAAGGAGGTAATTAGACTACTTATTATAAATACATCAGTAGCTACCTGTTGCTTTATAAAACTAAAACCCTGACAGCCAAGCTGGAGCTCATCTCACTCTTGCCCTCACGAGATACACAAAAAACACACTTCTCATGGTTCACATACTTACAGGCACCACACTTCTTTGTCTCACCTAAACTTGCATGTTTTTTCCTCTGCCTGTCTTTTTTGCTTACTTCTTTTTGTTTTGCTAGTCCTGGCTTTAGTATCCTTCTTCAGGGTATCTATCACTATATTTGAAGTCTAGATTATACTCTCTTGTATGTCTTATAACAGTCACCAAAATGCATGCCTGCTTTTTATTTGTATAATTATTTAGTAGCTACAATCATTTCTTTCCTGCCATAGAACTTAGCACAGGGAAAGCAAGTAATTATATAACTGTAAGTAAATGAATGAATGACTAGTGTTTTAGATTTGTGATATCTTTGTCATTGTTGTGAGCTTTTGAGTTTCTTTTATTAGATTAATCCTTTTATTACTTTTATGACTATTTCATGGCAGTCTGTTTTAAATGTTGTCTGCTACAACTATGCAGCACCTAAAGGAATTTGAAAAATGTGTATTATTTGTGTTATTTTGATTTTCTTAAAGGATGGTTTATTAAGAATATATCTTTCTTCTTCCTATGACTTTGTTTAATCGTTTTTAGGAGTACAATATTAGAAAATCTAAATGAGTGCAATTTATAGTGGTGCCAAACTTAAAGTATAAAAGAATTTCAAATTGGGAATGCATTTAGTATACTGACAACCAGGACTACGTTAAAAGAAGAAAATATGCGTGGCTCACCTAAATTGCTATTCTCTGAATCATGTAATGAAAGACAACTGAAAAACTTGGATAAAAATACCTTTTTCTAATGAAGATTTGGAAGGTGTATGTAAGATGAAATTACCTCTACCAGTTTTCTTTCATTATGTTTCTTTCAGAATTAAAAATTTTCCAGATACTATAAGCCATCTAAATGGAAATTTAAGTATTTTTATTATATGATGACACATGTTAACTCAGTGATATCAGTGTCTCATGCTTTGTTTTATGTGTTAACTTCAAATTGCATAATTATTATCTGATCATATAAATAAAATCATTATGTCTGCTTTACTTTTCCCTGAAATTTATACCTTTGGAATTCAAAAGCTGAAACTAATCATTGATGATTTATTGTGAACATTTTAGAAAAACTTTGTTTCTTAATGTTCTTCTCAGAGAGAGTAACATTACTATTATTATAACATACTGGATTTTTTTTTAACCAGTCAAAATACTTCTAGTGGCATAGTAATAGACGGATTGTTGAACAACTGAACTAAAAAAGACATTGTTAACAAGAAAATGGTATATGTTTGTATTGAACACTCTGTGGTAGAGGGGAGATATGGGGAGCAGAAGTTTCAGACAAAAAACGTTAGAGTAAGGATTAAGGTAAATGATTGGAAATGCATGTGATGGTTAAAATTATGTGTCAAATAGATCACAGGGCATCTAGGTATTTGGCTACACATTGTTTCTCATTGTGTCTGCTCAGGGTGTTTCTGGATAAGAATAGCATTTGAAACAAGTACTCTGAGTAAAGCAGGTGGCCCTTCCCAATGTGGACGGGCATCATCCAATCCGCTGACAGCCTGAATAGAATAAAAAGGCAGAGGAAAGGAGAATTTGTTCTCTGTGTGATTGCATGAGCTGGGACATGATCTTCTTCCTTGGACTGCTGCACCATTTGGTATGTTTGGTTCTCAGGCCTCCAAACTCAGACTGAAATTTACACCATTCATTTTCTGGTTCTTGGGACTTTGGACTTGTATTCGGACTTACACCATTAATACTCTTGGTTCTCAGGCCTTTGGGCTCAAACTGGAACTACACCATCAGTTTTCCTGAGTCTCCATCTTACAGATGGCAGACTGTGGGACTTCTCAGCCTTCTTAATCATTTGACTTAATTCCATATATATATAAATATATAAAACTTCATATATATATATGTGTATATATATATATATATATATATGTAAAAATAATATCCTATTGGTACTGTTTCTCTGGAGAACCCTGATTAATACAATGTACTTTAACAATTAAAGCTGTTTACTGAAGTAAAATGGTCCCTGCTAAAACAGCTTATGCTTCATTGAAAATACATTTTTTGTTTAATAGAAATGTTTAATCCAAATCTATAATAAAATTCAGGGAAGGCTAATTATACAGAGTAATTCAACAAAGAAACAAATGTCATGGGGATCATTGTGAAAATTAATAAAGGGAAAGCTCACTAAAGTGCAGGAATGGGGTTGTTGGAGGAGCTGTAGCACTCCACCTCAGCTGCAGGAAGGACTGTCAATTACAGGCTCCAACAGAGAAAGATGAACATTACATCTTCTACAAGAAATTAGCTATTCCTGCAACTCAGCCAATGAGAAACCATCTTCACCCTGAACTCTTGCTTTTCTCTAATGGACTTTCCTTCCAATGACCTCTCCCAACTTCCTCCTTCATGCAAAAGAGGGAATTTGAGGTAAGCAGTGAAGGTATAACTAGGTTACTGGCAGACTGATAAGTATGTGAGAATACTCCAGGAAACAAGGCAAGTCCACATTCAGATCAATGAGAAGTGCAGGGCATAAATATAGAACAGCAAGCTATCAGGTTTGGCTAAATAAATACTAAATATTAAATGCATATATTTGATTTTATATAGACAAAAATATATACTGAAAATCTCTTCTGTATGAAGCTGTGTTCTTAGCAATCACCATGAGAGATAAAGTCCCTGTTCTTATAGAGTCCCTCATCTAGTGGGGGTGGGAGTGCAGGAGAGCAGAGAATAAGTGAAAAAATAATTTTTAAAAGCAATAAATAGATAATAAACATTATTTTGAGAACTAAAATAAAGTTTGTGTGGGTGCTTAGCATGCTTGGTTGTGCAGGCAAGAGTTACCTATGCCTTTGTGAAGCATGCACTTTGCTGAGTGTGTACTTTGTTCCATACACAGTGTTAGGTATATTACAACTCATGTCTCCTTCCTCAGCTTCTCTCCAGAATCACTATTATGTATGCATATCCACATTTATATACAAAAAATTAGTGGAAAAAGCAGCATGATGAAATTTACAAGAAAAATTTGGAGACAGATCTAGGTTAATTCTTAAATTCTACCACTGCCTATGTACGAACCTGTAAGCAAATTATTTATTGACCTGTATTTATTGAATAGCTGGGATGAGAATACCAGCAGACTCACAAGGACTGTGAGAAAACAGTGAAATATATTTGGATGTCTTTTGAAAAGTAAACAGGGATGTGAAAATATCACATATTTATCACTATCTTAATATCATCAGTATTTTATATATACTTAGAGCACATATAAATGAGAATAATGTCAACAATAAATTCTTAGTAATTTAAAATATTATCTTCAGCCATATCAAAGATAGGTATTGATACATAAGCAGTGAAACAAACATATACAGGAAATTACTCAATGGGAAAATTTTTTCTGGCAATGTTTAACACAGAAAATAATTTTTGTCAAATAATAATAGAAATAATAATAATAGAAAATACATAAAGTAATAGGTAAAAAAACATCGAATATATATATGTATACATATCTATGTATAGATATACATATATGAAAATCCAACTAGAGATATAGATATATGCAACTAGATAACTGGTTTTAGTACATATAGGTTCCATGATTCCTTCTCCCTGGACCATTCTATAACCAAGAGATTAGGTGAAACAGCCATCAAAGACAGGATGAGAAATGAGAAACATAACCATTTAGTACAAAGGCAGTATTTCCAATCGCCTTTATAGCTAGCAATTTTTGTAACATTTCAGAACATATAACTTAAAAAAACAAAACAACAAAAATAATCCAGAGAGTAGCAAAAAACAGAGATTGAAAAACAGGAGTAGTTACCAATCAAAAAATAAGAAACTGACCTCTAATTTCTCATTAGCAAAATATAATGACAATGACCATTGTGAAAAACTTTCAGTGTTCATAAGAAAAATTTAAGAAAATACATGCAGAGCAAAAATATTAATACAGAGGAAAAAAGGCACGTTCCTATATGTAAGAATTTAGAAAAAATTTAAAATTACATGTTAACAAATTTAAAAGCCATGTATTTATTGCATGTCAAGCACAGAAAAGTGTCATTGTGGAAACAATGGTCAGCACACAGCTCACACATCTGTGACTCCCACAGAGGAGACCTTCATTCCGCCACTTTTATCCAGGTTGGTTCTGGCTGACCCTCAGTATGGTAACTCTTATTTAGCCATAAGCATTTGGTCTGTCCTCCCATTTTTATCACTGGTGACTTCTTAAGGGGAAAGTTAGTCAAGTGTGATTCAAGGTATCACAAGAGAGAACCCCAGTGCATTAACATCACCTCTGATAGGGCTTTCCCCCATTACAGCATGCCCCACACTCTCTGCGGGCCCTGTCTGTGCTGCCATCACCTAATCTCCTATCAGCTTCATTCAGAAGGATCCAAAATCTCATGTTGACCTGCTCAGGAAAACAAGATCCTGATCAACATTGTCTCTATTACTTTATTTTCTTTAAGGGAATAGATTTGCTAATGTTAGACATCACATTTTTACTGGTCAGATTATAGAGATGAGTGTAGTATCTCTGATGTATGAAATTAAAAACAATATATGATTTATGTGTAAAACCATGACTAATATAATTTTTTATTTAATTTTAAAGGGAAAGAGTACTTTCTAGAAAAGTAAAACTGGGCTCCTAGCTACTTTATCTTTTTTTATAACCCTCAGTTAGATAATCATGATAAAACAGAGAAATTTTCTTTTCAGGTATTTTAGTCAGCATCAACATATTATGAGCTTATTTTACTGCAAGTCATAGATCAATGCTAACATTATAAAAGGAAATATGTTTTAAGCAGTGAAAGTAATATTCTTTTATATGCAAACAGTGTAACTTTGAGTAATATTGTACTATAAATATTTTTCTTATTTGCAGTATAACCTGTCACATTTTCTTTCCAGTATTCAGAATAATTCAATTGCTACCACTATTCTTAATGTTTCAGACCTAACTTCCTGTTTCCTTTTTTTAGAATAAAATCCTTGAAATAATAAATTCCATTTTGATTTGAATACATGTATAACAAATTTCCATGTATCACTTCATATATATATACACACACATATATGTATAAACAATAATGTATTCTTTGCTGCATCTATAAAATCAAGAGATTTTAAGGACCTAAAGACCTTTGAAACATGTTTTATTAATTAAAAAATGTGAAATCATTGAATCAGAAGACAAAATATAATTAAGTATTTGAGTCCCAGGATATATATGTTTGATTCCATTGACATGTTTCTTATCAAAACTGAATGTATTTTTAAAATAAAATGCTTAAATAAAATATCCTAAATTTCATTTAAAAAATATGTCATGATATAATAACAAACCAATAGATTTGCATGTATTCTTCAACATGCATAGTGTTGAGGTTTTTAATACATGAACTCTGGTATTCAACTGCCTGGGTCCCACTCAGTTGGCAAAACAAACTTAGTCAAGTTTGCTAACCCTTCTAGGTTCTAATTTCCTTATCAAAGTAATGAGCAGAATAAGGTGGCCGATTCAAAGGATTTTTATAATAATTGGATGAAATATTCATTGGAATACACTACAATGCTAACATACTCCTTTTATGTTAAAATTATACTATCTTACTTTATCAATAATAAATTTTAAAATTCTTGTTTGTAAAAAATTCCTGGTTCATAAAGTTAAGTCAAGACTTTAATTCCATAATATTTTGTGTTTCTGTGTTACTACACTGAAAAAGAATAAAACAAGATCATATTCAGAAATTAGAATAAACCATTTAACACTAATAGTTACTTATGTTAAAAGTTTATATTTTTAAGTGAAAATAATACAAATAGAAAAATAGATGATGCAAACAGAAAAATAACAGTGTACAGTTAATTGGAAGGGTGCATTTTTCAAATAGTTCCATCTTTATATTTTTATTACCCCCAAGCTACAAATGTATTTATTTTGAAATCCACAGTTCGAATTAAATTTCAGCAGATAAATAATAATAGAATACTGCATATACACTAGGATTAATGCCAATTTTAAATTCTACCTCACCAAACTACTGAAATACAATACAGTATTTAACCTGTTTTTATATCCAAAAGTCTTACACTAGTGTAAAATATATTAGAAACCTACCCTAATTTGTAGGTGGTATATAGTGTGATAAATCTAATTTATTAATGTAATTGTGAATCAAAATAAAAGTTTAGGCTACTTAAATATTTACAAAATAATCCCACAGCAGATCCTACCAATGACTCAAGCTCTTCTTAAGAGTCCATAACCTCAATTTATTGTACTTATAGGCTAGGAAGAATAACAAATTTAAAAGGACATTTATTTCAATCAATTGAATAATTTAATAAGAAACAACACATAATAATAAAGTATGTAAATAATAAGGAAAATGCAGCATTGAGCTATCCTGCATTTCCAGATCTTAGACTTGGCTCCTGAGCTCATGGAGGTTAACAGGGGAGATACATAGTAAATAAATGAAAAGTTACAATTGCTATTAGAGCTCTAAAGGAAAGTGAGACATTTTTAATGAGAAATTATAGTACTGTATTGATTTACACCACGGAATAAGGTTTCTGTGTACAAGTCATTCTTCAGTTTGATCTCAATTATATTTTTTCAGTAGGAAGGGTAAAATAAAGCCACAATGATCACATGCCCATAAGTTAATTAACAGGGTTAAAAGTGTTAAATGTTGTACATGAACATATGTTCATGTACCATTCATGGGCTCAGTGGAATGAGCTGCACTTCTTTTGATTTTTGTATTTTTATAATTAACTTGCCCCTTTGAACTTAGGCTTTTGTCATTCATATACTTCTGATAACTTCTTTGACCTTATCAAGCAAAAATAATAAAGTTAAATGACTTACTATCCAAATTCATCTTCTTACGTATAATGAACTTTAGCTAGCCATTTACAACTGAAAATAACGACATAAGCCTAATATGCTCAATTACAATATTCATAATGATACTTTCTAAATATGTTCTCCTGCAAATACGTAACATTAATGAGACAATCTCCTATAGTGCCATGAAACACTAACAGGTAGAGTTAACCACATTTGTTTGATGAAATTCTGTGCATCACATTGTGAGCAGACAACAGAAAAAACAAACCAGAAGGAATACAGCAATATACAGAGTTCAAGAGTTGAAGACATATTCACATATTACATCTGTGCATATATATGTATCTATATATCTTATATGTATATATATATGTACACAAGTGCATAGGTGTGAAGCTTTATGTGTAGTTATACATAGTTATGCATTTTTTATTATTATAATTACTTGTATTTTAAAATATTTTAGCAGTTTAGCCTTTGGGAAGGAGGAAAGTTTTTTTGCAAAAGAATGATTAATTGATAATAAGGCAAAGATGATATCTGCTTTTCAGTAGCTACTGAAAACAATTACAGGATGAGAGCCTTGTACTTTACAGGCTGAAATTATGTTTAATGTAAAGAGCTGTTTGTTTTGTTCTTACACAAAATATTTGAAGACCATAAATATTAAAAAACAAGTCAAAGCTTTGAAACATCATAATAAATAAATATGATGTTCTTAATTTTTGTAATTATCCAGACATTTTTCAGTCATCTAAAACACATGCATACAATTTAAAATTGTATTGAAGTTTCCCAAAAAGGGCTAAAATTAGATTGCCTAATAGTCATTGTGTCTCCCCAAAATTCAAATACAATAGCATCTGTTCTTCAAGAACATTTTTCTGACTATTTCACCCAAAATGTCTTCAAAGTATTCCACTTATGTTCATGCTCTCATTTCCTTAACCTCTCTTTTCCCTTAATTTCTCCTCTGTTTCATGTCCCATTCCCTAAATCCCCATAATTAACCCATGGTAGACTTCTACAATATTCTTCTGTAAGATACCTTTTTTGTCCTTTTTAAATAAAAGTCAAGTTAGTCATTTCTTCCAGTAAAAAAAAAACACCATCCACTTCTATTATTTCAACAAAGGTGAGAAATTTTGAGGACCAAGCAAGAATCAAATATGATGTCAAGAAAAAGGAAAACTAGAAATAACATTTATACACGAGAATTCAGAGTCTTTCCCTCCATTTACTTTCTTGCCAAAAGTGGAACTAAATTCATGACTGTGCTTTTTAATTAAAGAAAAATATAAACACATCAAGGAGATTCTCAATTTCTAAGTCAGTTGTCAACAATTGGGAAACTGTAGCAAACTGCCTAACTTTGAGCAGGGTACTGTTTTAGAAGATGAGGCAAACAAAACTAAAAACAGGAACACATATTCGGGTCAAGGTGCCTAAAGTTTTAAAATTGAGTCTTTTAGTCTCCCTCTCTCTCTTTTTCAGTAAACCTTAGCTTTATCAAAGTTTTGACAAAGAAAATACTTGACTTAAGGATATCAAACATTAGGGCCTCAGAAGCAATTTGCTCCAAGGGTATTTGCGTTCAGATTTTAGTGTGAAGCTCATTTTCTGCTGATGAATTGTTATCTATAGACTAGACATGACTAGGATTTATTCAATAGAAAGTCTTATCACCTGGACCCCTGGAAAGATACTGAAGTACAACAGGGATAAACACTGCCATGAGTAAAAGTTATTGGTACCTGAATGTAAACACTAAAAATTGTCCCATATGTACAGAACTTCAGTAAGTGGTTTAATCTGAAACACTGGGTCTTCTTCTGGAGACCAAGATTTTCCCACCAGGTGTGGCTTAGCCTGTTTGTGCTATTAAAGATACTGAAAATTTCATATTTATTGGGAACACCATGCTCATAGGAAAACTGGTGTTTTTATATTGAAAATTGAATTAATATTCCCTCAGTTTCTTAAGAGATCT
The DNA here is from genome assembly GCA_029783875.1 of Phataginus tricuspis. Taxonomy (NCBI): domain Eukaryota; kingdom Metazoa; phylum Chordata; class Mammalia; order Pholidota; family Manidae; genus Phataginus; species Phataginus tricuspis. The sequence continues at coordinate 38,080,458 of JAQQAC010008350.1, read as the reverse complement.
GCAAAAGGTAATGGTGCATGTGATAGGAACAGATCTATCTCCTGTTAGAAATGGAGGAAATCATTCTTTTAGATTATTCTTGTTGGATGTACTTCTCAATCAATGGCTGGATAAGACTATTAGCAACTGTACCAAGGAAAGCATATACACCAAATAAAATATAGAGGGGCATTACAGAATGGAGGATGGTAGGAGAAATATAGGGTGGTGGGAAAGTAGAGAATAGGTAAATCCACAGATTCCAACTGACTCTGAAATTCTCCCAGAACTTTTAGAAAGTGAACATTTAAAAGAAGGTGTTAGGTAATGCAAAAATCATAAGATTGTTAAAATTATATCTACAGATAAAGATATAAATGTAGAGATGTACAGGTAAAATCATCTACATTTAGTATATTTAGAATACTTCTAAATACATTCAGTTGAATTCCAAGAATCAATGAAACAAAACCCTGTGAATGAATGAATTATTGTTATTTTGCACATGTAACATTTAAATTAGGTGTTTCTGTAGTTCTCAAATTTGGCACTACAAATTTTAAATATTTTTGTGTTGTGTCTCACCATTACATTTAAAATATTAAAATAATTCTGTTAAATAAATATATATAATTTTGCCAAATTAACAATGTAGACTCTCATTTTGACTGGATTTCTACTATATATTTTAGTCTTCTTGTCATTCACTTAGGCTGCTATGATATAATCATCCTTTTCACTGTGAATGGATAATGATTAAAGACAAATCAGATTACTGTGTTTTCATTTAATATGTTTCAATTATGACCTATTACCTTCAATTCACTCTTTGGTATACATGTTTGTGCAATTCTATGAGCTTTGATAAATGTGCTAAGTCATGTAACCCTTTACACAATCAAAACACAGTTCCATCAATCCCTTAAAAAATCTCCTTAATGCTGCCTCTTTGTAGTTAAACCCTTTCCCCACTTGGACTACTGGCCATCTATGACCTGTTTTCTCTCTCAATAATTTTGTCTATTGCAAAATTAGATAAAAATGGAATCATACAGTGTGTACGCAGAGAAAGCTCCTCTGAATTAGCATAATGCATTTGAGATTATCTGTGGTTTTGCATATTTAAGAGTGGTTCTGTCTTGCCAATAGGTTTCACCCCTGGGCAAATTCACTATGGATTCAGTGAGACTGAAAAATGACAATGGAATGTTCTTGGATGAAAAGGTTTATACCCAACTTTATTGCCATGGTGGCAGGTCAATCACTAGAATCCCATCCACTCAGAGCGAGTCTGCATGCAGCAAGCTGGTCTCTGCCTCTTGGCCTCCCTGCCTCAGCAGTCGTCTCAGTCTCCATGCTTGGTGCTGCCTCCACTCCAGCCTCTGCTCTCCTGCAGCTGTGCAGCCCTGCAGCCTTGCCGCCATGCCATTGTGTCACCCAGAGCACTGGGATGAGCTCTTTATATAGAGTCAATAGCAATGTATTGCCCACATGTGTGTACTGAGCTAGCCTACAAGGCCCAGTTGAGAATCCTGACCATAGGAACCTTTACTTTATCCATAGGTTTCTTCTTATTGTTAAGTAATATTCCATTGTATGGATGCACCACTGTTGATCCATTCACCAACTAAAGGGCATTTGGATGGCCTTCTGGTTTTGCACTTGTGAACGAAGTTTCTATAAACATTCACATAAAGATGTCTATATGAACCTAAGTCTTTATGCTTTTGGGAAATTCCCTAAAAATCCTTGGTGCTCTGCCTATTCATTTCTCCCTTCCCACTAACTCATAGTGACCACTGATCTTTTTATTGTATCAATAGTTTTACTTTTTCCAGAATGTCATATAGTTGGAATCATGCCAGAAATAGTCTTTTGGATTGGCTTCCTTCACTAAATGTATGCATTTAAGGCTCTTCCATGTCTTTCCACAGATTTATATATCATTTTTTAACACTTAATAATATTTCATTGTCTGACGTACCAAAGTGTATTTATCTATTTACAAAATGGAGGATATGTTAGATGCTTCTAAGTTTTGTCAATTGTGAATAAACCTGCTATAAATATCATTGTGCATGCATAATTTTTAATTTATTTGTATAAAAGCCAAAGAGAGTGACTGTTGGATCATACCGTAAGAGTATTTTTGGTTTTGTTAAGAAACAACAGAACTGTCTTTTAAAGTGACTATATCATTTTATATTCCACCAGCATGAATGAGAGTTCCTGTTGCTCCACATCTTCACCAGTATTTGATGTTTTCAGTGCTTAGTATTTTGATCATTTCAGTATGTGTTATAATAGTAGTCTCATTGTTTTATCTTGCATTTCCCTGATGATATATGATGCTTAGCATATTGCCAAATGCTATTTGCCATATGCATATCTTCTTTATTTAATTGAATAAGTATTAAACTAGAATGTGATGTGCATGATGAGCTATCATCTAAGAGATTGCAGACAGAAGAAACCTCACCCTATTATATAGCCAAGTTGATATAATCTATTGCATACATGTTCTCAAGATAAGCAATAACATAGTCCACAAGTAAGAAAAATTGATAGCACAATTTGTCACATATAGTTCATTCTAGATTCATTTCGTAATTAAGATATTTATATGTGTTTGCCAATTTGCTTATCTATAGAAAAAATAAACTTCTCATATCTTTATAATGCAAGGTGCTTCAAGTTTGGTATCTATTACAGATGAGAAAATAGGGACCCCATCTTTGAAGATTCTATAACAGAGATGGTATGAAGGTCTCTGAGAAAGACATTGCTGAGTCTAAAACTGGTAAAATATTTATTTTTAAAAAAGATTTACATACCTATCAGAGACAAAGACAGAATTTAATAATTACTTAATTACAATCACAGATAATTTACAGTTACTTGGATTAATGTTCGAGGAAAAGGAAATATGGGGAATTCTTTTCCCTTATTTTCAACAGGGAGAATTTAGACTCTTGTTTTTAATTTGTATTTGTCCTTATATTCCCTACCATCTTTTTGCAGCATGCAACTAAGATTTGCAACATCCTGCTAAGATTTAAGTATTATCAAATCATTCCACTGTCCATTTAAGCCTTTCACTTCATTTAAAAGCCAAACCATTAACAATGGATTTCATTTGCTTTTCCCCTTTACCTAGAATCACATTAATCCAATTATTAACTGGGAACATTTCCTCAGATGCTTTAGGTTTTCACACAAATCTCAGTATCTCAGTGAGATGATCCTGACAGTGCTTTCTAAATTTGCAAACGTTTTCCATCACTGTGTCCCCTGAACCCACATTCTACATTATCATTCCAGGGCATTTACTATATGTAGGCCAAATACGCTGCCATAGATGTTGCCCAATAAATAATTGTTGACTCAATGGGGTGATATACATATTTTTTGAAATAATTAATGAAAAGGAAAGGGTGACAAGAATGAAAGAAGGAGATCAAATCAGAAGCTATTGTAAAAATGCAGGCAAGAGCCCCAAATTTTAGTAAAAAAAGCAAGACGGTGGATTTGAATGGATTTGAGAGCTTGTTAAGATGGTGGCATCAAGCAGATTTAATGGTTGATTGGAGACAGGACATAAAGTAGAGAAAGGAGTCTATAAATCATATAAATTCCATGATTTCAGAATGAGCAAAAGGGCAATTAAAAACATTATTCACTGGATTCAAGATGGTGGCATGACAGGTGAGAGAGAGAATTCCTCCCAAACCACAGACAATGTGAAAATGTAGTTAACACAACTAGCCCCAAAACAGCATAGGAAAGAAGGATGCACCAGACTGCATACAGACCTCACAAACAGAGCAGACCTCACGAAAAAGGGTAACATATGAAAGCCTTGATCCGGCGGGACCCGAGCCCTTTCCCCACACCAGCTCACCCGTGGGAGGAAGGGAAACAGAACAGGGTAGAGGGTAGAAGCCTGGGACTGCTGAACACCTAGCCCTGGAGATCTGCTTTGGAAGCAGAAACCTACATTGCATTGCGCTCTGGAGGTTGCGGAGCTGGGACAGGTGGAGTGCTTGAGAAACAGATTCTGGCCATTTGTGGAGGATGGGATCCACACATGGCCGCCCTGGGACAAGGGAAAGGCAGGCAGTCTGACAGGTTTCCTAGCAGAAAGAAGGCTGCTGAAGAGGCGGCGTTTAAGATGCAGCTTGCTGCCCAGGAGAAGGGAGAGGGGGACCAGGTTGTCTGGGCATGAGCTGCCCAGCAGATTGGGAACTTTGAGGAACTTCAGGTGCTCCATCCCACTGGCTGCCTACTCAGCTCCAAGGCCCCCCACTGTGATATGCAGCCTGCTGAGCCTTCCTCCTGGCCTGACAGCACTGGCTCACAAACTGGCAGTCACAGCACTGGCATAAGACCAGCGAGAGGGTGGCCCCCCCTACAACCACTAGAGAGGCCAAGCACAGAGGCTTACACCTGTGTTCTCAGCCCACTGATACTGGAGACAGACAGGGCAGACGGGAATCAGGAAAGAGATCTTTCCTCCCCCCAGGCACCAGCTCTGCTCCCCTAGGACACTCAACCTCACTCTAGGGGCTGAGCAGCTCCATAGACTGGAACTTCTGGGCACTAGAGGGCACCACACAGAAATATGAAACATCAAAAGAACATGGTTCAGACCAAAATTTCACAAACCCCAGAAAAAGGGCCAAATGAAACTGAACTCACCAATCTTCCTAAAAGAGAGTTCAAAATAAAAATTATAAACATGCTCATGGAGGTACACAAAAATATTCCAGAACTCAGGAATGAATTTAAGATGGAGATTCAATCATTAAGAAATTCCATATCTGAAATGAAACAACAATGGAGGGATTTAAAAGCAGATTAGATGTAGTAGAAGAGAGAGTAAATGGAATAGAAATTAGAGAAGTGAAATACAAATAAGCTGAGGCACAGAGAGAAAAAAGAATCTTTAAGAATTAAAGAATATTGAAAGAACTGTGTGACCAATACAAACGGAACAATATTCGCATTATAGGGGTACCAGAAGAAGAGAGAGAAAAGGGATAGAAAGTGTCACTGAAGAGCTAATTGCTGAAAACTTCCTCAATCTGGAGAAGGAGAGAGTCTCTCAATCGAGAGGCACAGATCTCTAACACAAAAGACCCAAGGAACACAACTTCAAGACATATAATAATTAAAATGGCAAAGACCAAGGATAAAGACAGATTTTTAAAAGCAGCTAGAGAGAGAAAAAAGATCACATGCAAAAGAAAACAGATCAGGCTATCATCAGATTTCTCAACAGAAATCATACAGGCCAGAAGGGAGTGGCATGATATATTTAAGGCAATGAAGCAGAAGGGCCTTGAACCAAGAATACTCTACCCACAAGGTTATTATTTAAATTTGAAGGAGGAATTCAACAATTTACAGATAAGCAAAAGCTGAGAGAATTTACCTCAAACAAACCATCTCTCCAGTGTATTTTAGAGGGACTGCTATAGATGGAAGTGTTCATAAGACTAAATAGAGGTCACCCAAGGGATAGAAAAAGAGTACAGAATATGATTCATAATATACAAAGAATTGAGGAAGAAGAAAAGGAGGAGAAAAAAAAAGAATCTTTAGTTTATGTTTGTAATAGCATACAAAGTGAGTTAAATTAGACTGTTAGACAGTAAGGGAACTACCCTTGAACCTTTAGTAACTATAAATCTAAAGCCTGCAATGGCAATAAATACATACCTATAGATAATCATCCTAAATGTAAATGGTCTAAATAAACCAATCAAAAGACGTAGAGGCAATGAATGGATAAAAAAACAGGACCCATTTATATGCAGCCTAAAAGAGACTCACTTCAAACCCAAAGAAATACACAGACTGAAAGTAAAGGGACAGAAAAAGATATTTCATGCAACTAATAGGGAGAAAAAAGCAAGAGTTACAATACTTGTATCAGACAAAATAGAATTCAAAACAAAGAAAGTAACAAGAGACAAAGAAGGATATCACATAATGATAAAGGGGTCAGTCCAACAAGAGGATATAACTATTATAAATATCTATGCACCCAACACATGAAACAAATACTAACAGAATTAAAATGGGAAATAGACTGCAATGCATTCATTTTGGGAGACTTCAACAAAACACTCACTCCAAAGGACAGATCAACCAGACAGAAAATAAATAAAGAGACAAAGACACTGAATAATGTATTAGAACAGATGGACCTAACAGACATGTACAGAACACTCCATCCAAAAGCAACAGGATCCACATTCCTCTCAAGTGTATGAGAAACACTTTCAAAACAGATCATATACTAGGCAACAAAAGAGCCTCAGTAAGTTCAAAAAGATTGAAATTGTACCAACCAGCTTCTTATATAGCAAAGGTATGAAACTAGAAATAAGTTATGCAAAGAATATGAAAAAGCCCACAAACACATGGAGTCTTCACAACATGGTCCTAAATAACCAATGGATAAATGACCATATACAAACAGAGATCAAGCAATTGGAGACAAATGACAACAATAATTCAACACCACAAAATCTGTGGGATGCAGTGAATGCCATGCTAAGAGGGAAATATATTGCAATACAGGCCTACCTCAGGAAAGAAGAAAAATCCCAAATGAACAGTCTAAACTGACAATTAATGAAACAAAAAAAAGGAAGAACAAATGATGCCCAAAGTCAGTAGAAGGAAGGATATAATAAAGATTAAAGCAGAAATAAATAAAATTGAGAAAAATAAAACAACAGAAAGAATCAATGAAAGCAAGAGCTGGTTCTTTGAGAAAATAAACAAAATAGATAAACTCCTAGCCAGACTTATCAAGAAAAAAAGAGTCTATACACATAAACAGAATAAGAAATGAGAAAGTAAAAATCACTACAGACACCACAGAAATACAATGATGAGAGAATACTATGAAAAATTATATGTTAAGAAACTGGATTACCTAGAAGAAATGGACAACTTTCTAGAAAAATACAACCTACCAAGGCTGACCCAGGAAGAAACAGAAAATCTGAATAGACCAATTACCAGCAAAGAAATTGAATTGGTAATCAAAAACCTGCCTAAGAACAAAATCCCTGGTCCAGATGGTTTCACTGCTGAATTTATCAAACATTTAGTGAAGACTTAATACCCATCCTTCTTAAAGTTTTCCAAAAAGTGGAAGAGGAGGTAATACTCTTAAACTCATTCTATGAGGCTGGCATCACTCTAATACCAAAATCAGGCAAAGACACCAAAAAAAAGAAAACTACAGACCAATATCCCTGATGAACATAGATGCAAAAATGCTCAACAAAATATTAGCAAACTGAATTCAAAAATACATCAAAAAGGTCATCCATCATGATCAAGTATGATGTATTCGAGGGATGCAAAGATAGTACATTTGAAAATCCATCAACATCATCTACCATGTCAACAAAAAGGACAAAAACCATATGATCATCTCCATAGATGCTGAAAAAGCATTTGACAAAATTTAACATCCATTCATGATAAAAACTCTCAAAAAATGGGTATAGAGGGCAAGTACCTCAACATAATAAAGGCCACATATGACAAACCCACAGCCAACATTATATTTAACAGTGAGAAAGTGAAAGTTTTTCCTTTAAGATTGGGTACAAGACAAGGATGCCCACACTCCCCACTTTTATTTACCATAGTACTGGAGGTCCTAGCCATGGTAATCAGACAACACAAAAAATAAAAGGCATCCAGATAGGTAAGGAAGAAGTCAAACTATCCCTGTTTGCTGATGATGTGATATTGTACATAAAAAGCCCTAAAGTATCTGCTCCAAAACTACTAGATCTAATATCTGAATTCAGTAAAGTTGCAATATACAAAATTAATACACAGAAATCTGTTGTATTTCTATACACTAATGGTGAACTAGAAGAAAGAGAAATCAGGGAAAACAATTCCATTCACAATTGCATCTAAAAGAATAAAATGCCTAGGAATAAACCTAAACAAGGAAGTGAAGGACTTATACTCTGAAGACTAAAAGACACTCATGAGAGAAATTAAAGAAGATATTAATAAATGGAAACACATCCCAGGCTCATGGACAGGAAGAATTAATACTGTCAAAATGGCCATCCTGGCTAAAGCAATCTACAGATTCAATACAATCTCTTTCAAAATACCAATAGCATTCTGCAGTGAATTAGAGCAAATAGTTCTAAAATTCATATGGAACCACAAAAGACCTCAAATAGCCAGAGCAATCCTGAGAAGGAAGAATAAAGTAGGGGGAATTACACTCCCTGACTTCAAGCTCTACTACAAAGCCATAGTAATCAAGACACTTTGGTACTGACACCAGAACAGTCCCATAGACCAATGGAACAGAATAGAGAGCCCAGATATAAATCCAAGAATATATGGTCAATTAATATATGATAAAGGAGCCATGGATATACAATGGGGAAATGACAGCCCCTTCAACAGCTGGTGTTGGCAAAACTGGACAGCTACATGGAAGAGAATGAAATTGGATTATGGTCTAACCCCACACACAAAAGTAAACACAAAATGGATCAAAAACCTGAATGTAAGTCATGAAACCATAAAACTCTTAGGAAAAACATAGGCAAAAATCTCTTGGACATAAACATAAGCAACATTTTCATGAACATATCTCCCTGGGCAAGGGAAACAAAAGCAAAAATGAACAAGTGGGACTATATCAAACTAAAAAGCTTCTGTACAGCAAAGGACACCATCAATAGAACAAAAAGACATCTGACACCATGGGAGAATATATTCATAAATGACATATCCGATAAGGGGTTGACATCCAAATTATATAAAAAGCTGACACACCTCAACCAACAAAAAGCAAACAAGCCAATTAAAAAATGGGCAGAGGAGTTGAACAGACACTTCTCCAAAGAAGAAATTCAGATGGCCAACAGGCACATGAAATGATGCTCCACATCACTAGTCATCAGAAAAATGCAAATTAAAACCATAATGAGATATCACCTCACAATAGTTAGGATGGCTGCCATCCAAAAGACAAACAACAACAAATGTTGTCAAGGATGTGGAGAAAGAGGAACCCTCCTACACTGCTGGTGGGTATGTTTATTAGTTCAACCATTGTGGAAAGCAGTATGGAAGTTCCTCAAAAACCTCAAAATAGAAATACCATTTGACCCAGGAATTACACTCCTAGGAATTTACCCTAAAAATGCAGCAGCCAAGTTTCAAAAAGACATATGCACCCCTATGTTTATCACAGCACTATTTACAATAGCCAAGAAATGGAAGCAACCTAAGTGTCCATCAGTAGGTGAATGGATAAAGAAGAGGTGGTACATATTCAATGGAATATTATTCAGCCATAAGAAGAAAACAGATCCTATCATTTGCAACAACATGTATGGAGCTAGAGGGTATTATGCTCAGTGAAATAAGCCAAGCAGAGAAAGACAAGTATCAAATGATTTCACTCACCTGTGGAGTATAAGAACAAAGAGAAAAGTGAAGGAACAAAACAGCAGCAGATTCACAGAACCCAAGAATGGACTAACCGTTACCAAAGGGTAAGGAACTTGAAAAGATGGGTGGGAAGGGAGGGATAAGTGGGAAAGGGGGTATTAACGATTAGCACACATAATGTAGTGGCGGGCTGGATACAGGAAGGCAGTATAACACAGAGAAGACAAGTAGTGATTGTATAGCATTTTACTATGCTAATGGACAGTGACTGTAATGGGGTATGTGCTCGGGACTTGATGATAGGGGGAGTCTAGTAACTGTAATATTGCTCATATAATTGTATATTATTAATAACAAAATAAAAAAAATTATCCACTAAAATATGAAATGGAGGGAGATCCCTTTGGGGTAGGTAATATTGATTTCTCTTTTAATCATGAGGTTAAAGACTGCCTTTGCCACTTACTATGCCCTGTTGGAAAATCTTCAAGGTTTTGTTGTTCCTCAGTTTGTTCTCTTACGACAAAAACAGAAGATCATCTAGATCACATACATGTGAAGTATTAAGAAGAGTATATGGCATATAATAAGAACTGAAAGCAAACTCACTACTTTCAGACTATTTATCATTATCTAATCCAGAAGCAAATTTATTTATGGATATGGATTATATTTATGGATTCCTATGGTGAGATATATATTAATATATATATATAATGAGTACATATATATATATGTGTACTCCTGATATATATATGCATATACATATACACATATATATCAGTCCTTAGATCATATTATTTATAAATCAAATAGCATTCCTGTTCATGAGCTACCAAGTTTATTAAAAAGATGCTAATATGTTAGCTTCAGGAGGTAATAGAATCTACACAAATTGTGTACAAAGTATAATTTTAAATTTTAAAATAATCTTGATATAAAGATAATATATTGATTATTGACAAGATTCAAGAGATACAAAACATGATATTCTGAGTAAATTTTCTATATCTGAGTAAATTATTTATGATACTGGATTTCATAGGAAATTCCAAGTAAAACAATATTTCAGTTTTATATAGTAATGTAACTTTTAAAATAAAATGTTCATAGAAATAGTGTTCAAAATATTTTAGACTGTGTATGAAAATATTTGAATATGAAATTACTTAAAAGTACATTTTGATCTTATTTTTAATTGTTCTATAGAATTGCTTTGGGGGATGTGTCTTTTCTGTCCATGTGGACAGAAGTAGCAGTTAAAATTAAACAAGATGGTCTTAATGTTCCCCTCAGCTTAACTAAACTTTAACTAGTTTCTTCCTATAGATAGGCTGCTGATCACCCTCCCTCCCCTTTCTTACAGTATTTATTTTCAAAAACTTGCAATAGCAAATTCTTCCTCTGCTCTTTTGAAATGTAAATCTTTCAGGCTCTTGCCAGTTTTACAACTGAGAATTGTCTTTCTCAAGGATGGGAACCAGGTATTTGAAATACAATCCTTGAGAAAGATAGCCTTCATCTTCCTGTCACTGTAGAAGAGTAGGAACCTAACTTCTAAATACACCAGTTAGCAAACACTGATGGCCTAATCACATTGACCTACCTTTCCTCTAACAGTGTGGCATTTTTTCACTAGCTGCTCCCAGTGCTTAAAATTCTCCCATTTTTGTTTTAGTGGTACTGAGTTCAAGCTTTCTCCTCTATTGTAATAGTCTTTGTTAGGCAGAAAGACAGATATGAGCAGAGTGAAAAGAGGGTGGGGCCCACCAAGATCTCAGGGAGTTAACCAGATAAAGCTAGAAAGCCAGAAAGGACCCACAGAGTTAAGGCCCTTTGGCAATTTAAATTCATTCCCATGCTCTGAATCTGGCCTGACCTGGAGATTTGCTCTAGCTAAAGCAGGTAAGGCAGAACAGAAACATGGGACAAGCATCATGATTAATTTTCCTAAAAGTGCCGAGATATGAATAGAATAGTAAGAACAGGAAGAACTTATCTTAAAGCTAAGATTTCATTTTCAAAGCAGAGAGTTGGGAAGTTAGAGTCCTAAAAATATTCTTTAGTAATCAGCCAACAATCTACCTGAAGGCAAGAAAAGAAGTCCTAACTAACATATTCCCAATGCTTGTGGGTAGCTACTATTTTGGAAAGGAATAGGAAATTTATCCTACAGAATTATCGGGAGGACTGGCTATAGATAGTGACATATTGTCTCTCACTGGAGAAAGACATCATGAGACCGCAGGACAAGCCTATGCCTCCTGACCCTTTACCTTTATCCCATTCTAGAAAATTCTTAAAAGGCAGAATCCAAGCTTTTAAGCATGTCTCCCCTCTGAGGTTGCCCATACTCCCTATTCTTGGAGTTTGTATTTTTAAAAGACTTCTTACTGCTCAACTTACTATGTTTTGTCTCTGTGCCCTTCCAGTGGTGTCTTTGTCACTTTGCTGTTTCATTCTGTTTTCCACACTTCAAGCACAAGTCTTCACTCTCTCTCCTGCTTCAGATCAGTAGGGAGGGACTACTGAGAGATCTGATTTGAGCTTGCAAGTTCCCATCAATGAGCTTCCCCTTCCTCTCTGCTTTATTCCAGTAAACCTGCCCTTGTGTACCTTGACTCCAGCCACTCCTCCTTTGAGTGTATTCAAATAAAACTTTCACACTGCTTCACTACTGTGTCTCTGCCCTTCAATTGTTTGTTGTGGTGGGGACAAGAACCGAGAACAAACTCAACCCCCTAACAGTATTGAATGAAGTCTTCCTTGCCTGTTTAATTTGCCTGGTTCAATTTTTCCATGGTGTGATATAAAAAATGAACCGAAGAATTTATTATTGTTTGTGTTTGTTTTGCTTTGCCTGTTTCCTTGTTTTTTTTTTCTAGGAATATATTTGCTTAATGTATATGGGAGTAGCTGACCACTTACACCAGGAGATAGCAAAGTTAAAATCGTGTATGATTATGTAACATGGATAGAATAATTTCTTTACAAACATTTTACTCTCTATATATATGCTATATGAGATTGTTACCTGTGCTGAGATCATAGAATACTGCAATATAGGAAGAGATATAGAATAGAATGGAAGGTGTTTTTCTAAGCTCTTTATCTAACAGTGTCTCTTCAGAAGAACCAAAATCAATGTTTTAATGAAAAATATTAAAAGGAAATAACCCAATGGATTTCAAGTGTGGTTGCTGCACAACTGTAAAATGATTCTGGAGACAGGGAGTAGCCCCTGTCTAGTTAGAGCAGAATGAGGGCCATGGGAAAGGACAAAAACAAAATCAGGATGACTGCGATTGGAAGAATGTACCAATGTACCAAGAAGTTCTTACTGAAACTCCATGTTAAGTTAATGTCCTACTAACAGGTAAAGCTACATGGATACTTTGAGATAAACATGCCAACTTAAGGAATATAGGCAACCTTTAATGAGATTGGTCGAAACGAATGGGCAGCATTCAGGCGGGAACCAACAGAAAATAGTGTGGGTAACCTGGTAATATTTCCAGAATCTCTCGCCTGGCATTAGGGTAACTCCTTATCAATAGGTGATTACAAGGTGGATGGAGAGAGAGCATATACCTGGACCAGAGAGGTTTGGTGGGGCTATGGCAGCCGGACACAAGAGACACAGGCGAACAGGAGTAGACGACTGCTTTGAAGCAATAAACGGGATTATCCCCCTTTATTTTTCCCTTTGACTGATTTTGGCTTCAAACTTTTATTTGCCCAGGGCTGGGAACATATTTTTCCTTGGAGTTACAAATAGACACCTCAGTTAAATCTGAAATATAAACCCCTAGACAAAGCCCAGACATCGGTTCTCCTGTCCCCTCCCAGCGTGTGCTGGAAGTTCTGTACTTTCTTTCTCTAAAAAAATCCTGTTCTCCTGCTTGCCTTCCTTGAGCATTTGCAAAATTCATTCTTTGATACCATGAAAAAGAACCTGGTATCATTCTCTTCATTTATTTTTAAAAATAAATCCTGGTTGCCATTTATCCCATTCTTTTTATTCACAAAATAGAGTAGTCCATGTTACAGTTTTTCACAGATACTACTGTCTGACATAAGAACAATTGCAAAATATTCATGAAGCCAGAAACATGTTCTCATTCTTTGGGTAATGATTTTCAAAGCTTAGAAACTCAAATTGGACACAGTGGCCTTAATCTCTTCTCATGCTTCTACCTCTAGAGTTCCTTAGAGTTACTAACTCTCTCACTTCTTCAGTTGAGCAAGGAGAGCATGTCAAAGGCTAAATCAGTCTGTGTCTTGGCAAATAGGGTGTGGAAAGCTCAAACCCACAATCCATTTCTAGCCTGATCTCTGCTTGATCACAACTATTAAGTAGGATAAATAGCAAATGTACAGAATCAACATGCTTGCCCTTGACAGGAAAAGAACAATGGAAAGGTAGTAATGACTCTGTCCTATCATTACCAAAGAAAGATAAAAAAGCCAGTGGCCCTCCTGAGCTTCCCATTCCTGCTGAATCGCAGGAAAACAAGCAGGAGCTCTAGTCCCCTGTTACTGAGAAATACATTACAATCCTAAACTATTTAGTTACTCATTATTCTTTCATCATAGAGAACTGTGACCTTTATTCCATGACCACTAGATGTTGTCTCATACACAAACATTTCTTTTTTAGGAAAATAAAAGTTGTTTTCAAGTTGCAATAGAAAAAATTTGTTTTAAGATATTCAATTTGCATTTTCATTCAATATTTATTAGGAAAATCTATACTTGTTCTACTATATGTTAGCATTGTACATGGCACAGGGGACAATGGTGATCACATGGTAAATATAGTCTTGAGAGGAAAAGCTTCCAGTGTAGTGAAGGCAAAAGGCATTGATGAAATGCAAAATTCTAACACGGAAAGTGTAATAACAGAGAAATGCAGGCAACATTAAAAGTGTGCTAAAGTTTAGTAGTAATAGAAAGAATACAAGTTAATATATGGTACAACCTCAAATGCGTAAGAAGGACAAATCTACAGTCTGAAAAACTTAAAATATATTTAAATAATATGCTAGTTTTGGTTATCTCCTAATGTTTAAATTATGGCAACCTTTAAATTTTAATAAGAAGGCATTATGTTTAAAATTGGGAAATTATGTAAATATTTCAAAAGTTATTGTTCTTTTTCTGATTAAAGTAAATAACATTAGAAAAGTCAAAAAAAAAAACATGACCACAGAGAGAATAAAAAAATACAATTTTCATTCTCTAACAAAAGTAAACATTTGTGTAAACTCTTAAAGATATAACTTAATGGGTCAAAAAAATTGATCATTATTGATTTCTTACAATTTATATAGAAAATATTTCATTGATTTTCATACATTTAGGTTGTTTACAACTACACGTTAAAATAATTCTATGAAAAAAATCCTTGTAGATATAAATGAGATTATTTCAACTAGAAAAAATAAAACCTATTTTCCTTATTAATACTCTACCACTACCAACCATGACCCTCTCAACTGTATTAGGAAGAAGACTAAAGGACTTTTCCGTCATTCTCAGAAAACATTTGAAAGTTTTCTTCGTGATAGAGAATTGTTAAATACTTTGTTAGCATAATGAGTCCAGCGTACATATTCTAGAAAACAGAGTCTAGAATATAAAGCTTGTTTATTTAATTAAAATAGGAAATAGCCACAAATTCCTCCTTTCCCTTTGCGATATGATATTCCCACTGTTCTTCTCAACAAGAGGTAGAGGCTATTTCTCCACCTTATGGAATAAGGGCTGGTCTTGAAAGTTGTGTTGACCAACAAAATGCATTAGACATTTATTGTGGAATTTGGATGCTATGCCTGATGAGGACTGGAAGTTTTCCACCCTTATCATCTTGGCAAGTAATTCTAAAGCTGCCAGGTAAATAATCTCATTCATCCTATTAGAGGTTTACAGACCACACAAACCATAACTATTTTTGCTGAGTTCCTCTAGAACTACCATTCTGACTACTATATGACAGCCAGGAACACACACTGAACATGTAAGTCCATCTTACAACATCCAGCAAGAGTAGAGACACAGATGACTATGGTCTTACCACTGACCACAGGCAAAACTTGCCCATCTGAGCCTTCTCTGAATTGCTGACATACAGATATGAGGAATTATATTGGCTGTTTAAAGCCACAGGGTTTTGTAGTAATGTGTTATGCAGGAAAGGGTAACTGGTAAATCTCAAAGACATCTAGTTTCTGAAGTAAAATTAAATCTGTCCAGGAGACTCTGATATAGTCCCTTTGAATAACAGCTAATAATAAAAATAGTAAGTAATATTTATTGGTAAGCAATGTGCAAATATTTTACATTTATTGCCTCTAATAATCCTCTAAGTAATAAAGTTAGTACTTTTCTTATCTCTAGTTTATAGATACTGAAATGTTGAGTGTGATTTAAAATGTTGTCCAAAGTTCCACAACCAGAAAGATATACAAATGATTTCAATTTCAGGGCTAACTTTTAAGTCAATATTCTTAACTAGTACATATACTGCATCTTGTTACTCCCTATTTTCTCATAATTTCCAAATATATTGTCTGTGACAAGGAATAAAAACATTGAAGCTTAGAATAACATTAATCTTAAAATGAAAACAAATCAAACAATGGTATAAAATAAGATACCATTTTGTAATATTTTTCTCTGCCTGCTCATGCAGAGATTCAAAATGCCTTCCTGATACTAGTTTCAATAGTTATGTCTATAGGAAAAGTATGCTGTTTTATGCAGTGAAGAAATACATCACTACATAGAAAGTAACAGCTTATATTCAGCCTGTCAGGACATAGGAATGGCAGTAACTGTGGCATTCTCAGAAATATAAGAATGTGGAAGGAATGAGCTATAATCACTGAGAATCCTAAGGAAGCTCTTAAAAAATAAATAAAAATTATATGATAACAAGCATCATGTTAGGACAGGAGAGGACAGAAATTAAAATACATACCAATACACTTCCTTAAGTGATGTTAGTACAAGTGGAAATGAATCAAAGATCAAATAAACACTATCATATCAAATATATGTATACAAATATAGACATATTAAATGTCATGCATATTGAAAAATATATAAAACATAGCATATTGCCTTTTATTTTTTGAATGATCATAGAAGAATAAACATGTATTTTATGCATTTTATAATCATGCATCCTGAGAAAAAATGAAACATGGCTACTCAGGAGCAGGATATGGTCTGTTTGAATATTTTTTTCCAAGATTAAATGACAATCTTTATTAAAAATAACATTTAAAATGTTTTTACAAAGGAATGTTTGTTATCTATGAATTTACAACTTTAGTAAATGGTGTTTTAAGTTACCTTTGAATTATTCTCTTAATGTTCCAAAATTAAACATGGCTTCTCTCTTTCTCTCTGTGTGTACACACATACACATATGCACATAAATGCATGCATATTGTCTATATAATATACATATATAATTCTATATATATACTATATCTTTTTATATATACAACTGCATTTTATTCCTAATGTCAACAAGTATTAGATACTTAGAAATAAATTTAAAATATATGTAATGACAAAATTATAAAAATGTACAAAAAATTTTAAAGTTGACAAATATATAACATATGCTTATGGATTGGAAGAAAATATTATTAAAATGTAAATTTCCCTAAATTTATTTATAGATTGAACACAACCCTAATAAAGTTCCAGTAAGTCTTTAAAAAATAGAAGTAGAGAAATTGCTGCTTTTATTTACATGAACATGTAAAGAAAACAGAATAGCTTAAACAATTTGAAAAAAATAAAACACTGACACAAAAGACAACAAAGGACACAATAATGCGTAAAACAAAATGGTAAACAACAAAAAAGTAAAGCAAAAAAAGACTGACACATAAATATTAATGAGAAAATAGAGTATCCAGAACTCATACATTGTTGATTGAAATGTAAAATACTAAAGATATTTTGGAAATAAGTTTTAAGTTATTTGAAATACATGTCATCCCAGTTAGTTTAATTTTTTGTTTGCTTTTTTGCTTTCCCTAAGAGAAAGACTTACAAAAAAGGCTGATTACAGGTTTATTTTCCTAAAGAGGACAAATCTGGAAATAAAGAAGTGTTCAACAGTGGAATATGCACAGCAAATTTTAAGGAAAAATACTGGTTTAAATGTTCCTGGAAATATGATTTATTTTCTATTCCATCAAAATATTAAATGACACATTGGAATATGATTTGGAAGCTGTTAAAAATGTTTTTAGGTCAAGCTATCATGTAACAACTCATGAGTCCTTGCATAATATAATATTGGAGCCTATGATGGGAATTATTCCAAGTGCTGCCCTGAGATTTTATTTTACTAGTCTGACCACAGCTATAAAGAAGCAACTCAGTTATATTAAAATAGAATACTGAAAGCCTCAACCATCTATAATTATACATGGGTTATTAATTTGCATTTTCATAATTTAAAAAATAAGAAAAATGGGTTTCCTATGGCCTTTTACAGACCAGTTCAATTGGTAGAAATTAATTTAAACATTCACGTATACACACTGCTTTAAATAAACCCAACTATTCACAGCAGCATAACTGCAAACAGGAACATAATTACTCTATATACTCTTTAGTGGGGAAATAAAGAAATAGTTGAATAAACATATAATGGAATTATGAAATAATGAAATACTGTGCAGCTTTACAATTATGAAAGCATGAATATGTTAGTAATATAAATAATCTCTATTATATTACTTACTAAAAATAGATGCAAATGATGTGCAGGACATATTTGTTCCTCCTAACACTAAAATAATGCATAGGTATATATATAAATATAAGGATTTAAATATCAACTAGATCAAGTTTGGGGTTTTGTTCATCCAATTTGGCTATCAACATTCACTCAAATAATAATACTAAGTCACAAAATTCATACTTCAGTGTTGTAAATCCACAGACTCATTATTAGTGGAAAATTCAAAGACAATAATTATCGTTAGTGGAAAATTATGTATGAAAATAATAATAAAATCAACTTGGATTGTATTATTGGAGGAAAGGAAGGATTTTTGTTTTATTTGGGTGTTCAATATGCATCTATTCTCCTTTTAAGCCAAGAGGATTATTTTGACAGCTGAATTTGGAACACTCCTTGTTTTTATGTATTTCTGTTAAATATTTAAAAGTATACATTTTAATTAACAAAATTTAACCTTTTTATTTTTAATAAAACAACCCAGGAATGAAATGATAGGCTTTAAACTGGATATTTCATATAAATATAAATGATATTTTCAATTCCTACAGGCTATTAAAGTAATAATCCTAAAAAATTAGCCTATGTACAATTATCTAGCTAACTGAATTAAGACAATGTACACACATAATTTCATCTCTTCATTATTTTTTATCAATCTCTCAGATATTGCATTGTTCTTGTTTAGCTTTGTTATGCATATGCCACACTCAAAATTTTACATTATATATAAATTTTGCAAAATTTTCTAATGTAATTAGTAGCTTTCTGACTGCATTTTTGCCAATTATAACAATTTATCTTCCTGTATGTTCTCATTCTGGATTTAGTTTCTTGGGGCAATAACAATGAAGAGAGAGAATTAAGTGTAAGGAATAACAAAAACATGTAAATGAAGCAGATGGATGACTAATCAAAAATGTCTCAATTCAACTTCAGAAGAAATTTGAAAAATTACCTTGGAAAAGTGCGATGTTGTTTTGATTGGGAGTTGAGCCAGAGATGTGTCTGATGAGGGTGATAAGGACACACCATGGGAGGTAGATCGCACAATTGTCCTGTCATATAATCTAAGGCATTGCTAGTACACATGGGGAACAGAGAATAAATTCCCCTTTGTAGGTACAATCTCACCTACAAAGCAAATCCATTAACCATTATTTCATAAAAGTTAAAAGAGAAATTTCAAAAAGTTGCCTCATGGTAAAAGAGTAAGTAACTAAAAACATGGTATACATGAATATTTCTACTGAGAATAAATACTTATTCATAAGATATATTTCTTTTTATTCATCAGTTCTTTTTAAGGATACCTCTAGAATATTATGCTAGGATATCAGAGGCTGAAAATAACAAAAACTGTGCTCAGAGATGCATAAGCAATCATGATTAGCTCACATAAAAGGATGTCCAGAAATAGTGTGAGTCCCCAGGCTGCACTGTAGCAACACAGAGCAATGTTTAAAAGGACAGACTTGGAGCTAGAGAACTCAATCTCTACCCTGGGCATGTATTAAATCTCTTGATGTGAGGTTTTTTTTCTATGATATTAATATAATAATAGTGACATCTTTGTAGAAATGTATGTGAAATAAAATATTTCTGTAAGGCATTTGGAACAGAATCCACACACGTGAAGAACTCCCTATTTTAACTATTATTATTTTAATTATTAATAGCGGTAATGGTGATAGTAGCTGCAGTAGTAATAGTAGTGTAGTAGGAGTAGCAATATTATTAGTAGTAGTTATTAGTGCTCAGTAGTATCATCTAACTTTGAGTTTATTCTGTGCTTTCACTCTGCCATCTTAAATGTCTTCATCTTCAACCTGGTAGCAATAATCCTAAGGAATACTTAGGCATTGTCTTGTTCAAACTTTGCTCAGAAAATATGAAAAGGTCATACCTTCAAAATGATTTTGAAGCAAATATTCTTTTTGACAGATGCAAGCAGATCACTTTTTGTCACCAATGAAATATTTGTCTTTACACATTGCAATGACTTTCCTGGATCACCACTGGTCTGATGACATATATTTATACTCTGGAATTTTTTTTTGAGGATTACACACTTCTGAAACAAGTATTACCATGTGGCATTAGGAAAAATACTAGACATGTAAGGATTAGCTTGCACATACCAAATTTGAATACTTTTCTAAGTTTACTCCATATATATTTTACAGATATGGTATTTGTAGAAAAAATAATCTAAAATTTGTATTATTGTAATTTTCATAGGAAATTATGTCATTGCCACAATTACTGCCATTATTTTTAAATAGGCAATTTCAACTAGATTGTTTACTCTCTTCCTTAAAAGAGTTTTAATGAAGTCATAAATCTTGTTAAATGGTACATTTTATAGAACATTTCCTTCTCACAGCTAAAATATCAATAAGTTATTCTGCACCAGCTACATTTGACTGGAGCAGATGAGAATGCCTGGTCCAACACATATACATCAAATTCTCTTTAGGAATTTGGTACCAGTCTTAGATAGAACTCTTTCATTACCGCTAAAATTCCCCTGTCCCCTTTGTATTTAACACCCCCTTCCCCAGGCGCAGGCTCTGCCAATCTATTTTCTTTGTTTAATTCAATTTATCTTAAAAAACAAAAATACTTTATCTAAAACCAAAACCAAAACAAAAAGAAAAACAAAAACTTTTCACCCATTTACCCCACCCCTCACTCTTTGTTTCTAGCAATTACCAATCTGTTCTCTGTATCTATAACCTTGAGATGGATATATATTTGTGTGTGTATATTTATGTATGTAAAATATGTGTGTGTATTTAGTTTCCATATATAAGACAGAGCATGTCTATTTTCTGTAAAGTTTTATTTTTGCAAGAAAGTCATAGAAATGAAATTAATATGTATAAATTTATTTATTTTGGTTTTATTTTACTTATGATAATGCATTTAAGATTATTCCATGTTGTTGCCTCTTTTATGAGTTTGCCACTTATCCATTCCCTGATGTGTATTTATGATGTTTCTGTATTTTTTTCAGTTACAAATAAAGCCATTATATGCATTTGGATCTACAACTTGTGTCAACACAGGCTTCCATCTCACTTGGGTAGGTTCCTGACTATAGAAACCTGCCAAACAATTTTAAGAATCGTTATAGCATTTTGCATTCCCTTAATTGATGAATACGGACTGATTTTTACACACCCTCCCTGGTAATGAGTACTTTATGACTTTTCACTTTTTAAATTTTGTCCATTAACAGAGCAGCGCAGTGATATCTCACTGTGGCTTCAATTTGCATTTCCCTAATAACTAATGATATTGAATAATCATTTATTTGCTATCCATGTCTCTTTCATGGCAAGATGTATGTTCAAATCTTTGTCCCATTTTTTAAATTGGGTTATTTGATTTGTTGTTTTTAAGTGTGGTGTGTTATTTATATGCTTTGAGCACCTTCTTAAAATCAGATTTGTTATTTGCAACGTTTTTCTCCCAGTTTATTTCTCTTTCATTTTCTTAATCTCTTTTGAAGACCAGATTCTCTTAATTTTTATTAAGCCCAATTTATCTTGTTTTATATATATTAGTTTTTGGTATCACATCTAAAAAGATTTTGCTTACCCTGAAGACACAAAGATCTTCTATATTTCCTTCTTCAAGATATATTTAGGTTTCATACTCAGATCACTGATTCATTTTGAGTTCTTTTTTGTGTAGAGTGTGAGATAGAAATTCAAAATTTTATTTGCATAAAGTAACATTTGAGCTTGTATGTTTGTTGAATATAAATTGACAAAATATACGTGAATCTACTTCCTGATTTCATCAATCTTCTCTCTTATTGTTAATGTCTTAAATAATGCAGTTTCATTGTAGACCTGAACGTCCGGTATTGTAAACTCCCCTAACTTTGGTCTTCTTTTACAAAATTGTTTTGGGTATTATAGTTTCCTCACCTTTCTCCAAATATGTTAATAGGTTAAGGTCACTAATATTATGTAGATATGTAATGATATTGATTGTAATGTCTCAAATCTGTAGAATTTGCTGTATGAAGATAATTAACATTAGTCTTCTGGTCTGTGCATATAGTATAGATCTCTATTGTCTTTCTTGATTTTTTTTCATCAGTATTTTGTAGATCTCAGCATAGTTGTATTGCATGTAAGCAATAAAATTTATACCTAATTATTTTACTTTTTGGCATTATTATAGATGTTAGTATTTAACTTTATATCAGTTTCTAATTGTTTATTGCTATTACATAGGAATGGAGTTCAGTTTTGTATTAATATCATATTGAGCCCTAGGAACATGTGCTAAGCTCATTTTTTCATTTTAGTAACTTTTTGAATTTTTAAGGAATTCTTAAAAATAATTAGATTGCCAGAATACAGATATTTTTATATCTTACTTTTAAAACTTTGTGGCTTTATCATTCTGCATTTACTAGGACCTTCATTTGATACCAATTAGATTCTTCTCTTATTCTTGATCTTACAGAGAAAGCACTAAGTCTTTCAATATTCTGAATGAAATTAGTTTAGAATGTTCTATAGCTTAGTGATATATTCCTTTATATTTCGAGTTTGCCAAATTTTCTTATCACAAATAGATGCTGAATTTTCTTAAAAGCGTTTTTTTTTGTGGTTATTCGTAGTCTGTTCATATCGTAAATCATATCACTTGATTTTTGAGTGTTGACATAGCTTTGAGTCACAGGAGAAAACATACCTGGCTGTATCTACTATCCGTTTTTATTGCTAAATTGCATTTTCAACTCTTTCTTATGAAAATTTTTGTTCCTATGTTTATAAGGGATATTGATATTTAGCTGTTCTTTTAATATCTTTCCTTCTTTTTATAAAAGGTTGATGCTGATCTTCAGAATAATTTGGGGAGTATTCTCTCCTCATCAAATTCCTAGAAGATTTTGTGTAGGATTTAGTATTATGTTTACACTAAATGTTTGGTAGAATTCACCATTAAAACCATTTCAACCTGAGGGCTGTGTATTTGTGTTTGTATAAATGTATTTAACTAAGAATTCACATTAAACAAATATAGGAATATTCTGGTAATTTATTTTTCAATGAACTTTTATAGTTAATGTCTTTTGAAGGAATTTGTCCCTTTCATCTATGCAGGCAGTGTTATAGTATAGCATAATGGAATGTTAATATTCTCTTTTCAAACTATATGGGATCTGTAGTGATGCTCCCAGTTTCATTACTGATGTTGATCATTTGTACCTTCTGTCGCATTGAACTTATTCATATGATTAGAGGTTTAATAATTTTATTGATCTTTATGAAGAGAAAAATAAGAAATTTTTTTCTATTATATATCTGTAGTTACTGTCATTGATTTTTTTTCTGTTAATTTCATTATTTCTGCTTCCTACTTCCTTTGGATTTATTTTGCTCATCTTTTTTCTAGTTTCATAAGGTGGTAGCTTAGATCACGGATTTGGGTTCCTTTCTTTGTCATATAAAATTTTAATGCAACAAAATTCCTTCTTAGAGCAGGCTGAGTTGCCCCTGCAAATTTTGATATATTTTTGTTTTCATTCAACTCACAATAATTTATAATTTCTCTTGTGAATTATACTATGATTCAAAAATGGCCTAAGAATATTTTGTATATAATTATTTTTAATTCATTAAAATTTGTTTTATGGCCTAGAATATAGTGTACCATGTGAATAATGTGAATTTGAGAAAGGCATGCATTGTTTCTCAAGATATGCAAAGAATATTGAAGTTTCCAACTATAGTTATGAATTTGACTATTCCTTTTTCAGTTTTGTTTTATACTTTTTCAGTTGTTAAGTGCATATACATTTTGTATTTACATTTATTCTAGATAATGATTTCTTTATCATGGTGGAATGTCCTTCCTTCCCTTGGTTACATTCCATATTCAGAAGCCAACTTTTTAAAATATCATTTGATTAATATTTTACTGGCACATCTTTTGTCATCTTTTAAATTTTAACAAATCTGTGGTCTCATATTTTAAGTGCACCCACTTTGTTTTTAAATTGGTGTGCTTAGACTATATTGCAGTACTAATATGACTGGATTAAAAATCCAACATTTGGCTATTTTCTGTTCATTCAATTTAAAATTTATTTTTCCTCTTTTTCTGCCTTCTGAGTACTTTTTGAGATTCATTATTATCTCTATTATTAGTTTATTATTTATAATTATTTTAAAAAGTATTTATGCCTAGGTTTCACAATATCCACTTTTAATAGAATAGAGCGTACCTTCACAAAATAATAGTTTATTTCACAGAATATTCCCATCTCCACTCTCCAACCACTTATGCTATTTTTGCATATGTTTTAATTTAATATATGCCCAAAACTCACAATATTTAAATAATATATTATGCATTTACCTTTCTTATTACATACAGTAAATGATATTAACAGAAGTTACTTTAATCCAGGTTTCTGGGTATTGTTAAACAGGTTTTGCACATTGTAATTTATATCCCTGTAAACATGTTTCCTTCCAACATGTACTTTAAAATTTTATTTATTTATTACATTTAATATTTTAATATAACAGCATAATTTTATCTTAATTGAATCAAACGAATTATAACTAAAATTATCTATAGTCTAAGTACTATGATTAAGGTCTCAAGACCTATGGATATGGGGAGAAGGCCTTCTTTTGCTTACCAGAATCCTGGCTGCATTCATCTACACCTGCTCACCCCTTAGTTCAGCCAGGATAGGGAGACACAGACAAGTGGGAGTAGGTGACTTCTTGTAAACAATAAAACAGCTTCTCCCACTTTATTTTTCCCTTTGATTTTGGCTTCACAAGTTTCCTTGGTTTCTTTGCCCCAGGTGGGAACAGTTTTCCCTGTGGAGTTACAATATAACCATGGGAAAGCTATAAGAATTATATATCTCAATTTTTTAAAATATAAACTGAAGTTTCTACTATTTCATCTATATATTATATGCATGACTTTATTATTTTATTTTCTCCTACATTTTTCACATTTTTCTTTATAATTCTATCACTGTTTTTTCACTTTATTAAACATTTTATTTTTAATTCTTAGCCTTCTATTTTTTATATAACTACTTAAAATTCACATTTCACAAAATTTCTGGGATTCCATTGCTATTTATATTTTGTTGTCAAAATAAATGAAGTTTTCTTCCCCTCTATTCTCCTCATTGTCTACTCCTCAACTTCAGTGTAGAATATCTGGACTTTTAAGTCAAAATTAGTACTTATGGTATTTCAATATTTAGCATCCAACATCAATTCTTATTTATATTTAACAGAATAAATAAAGACATATTTCAATATTGTGCTTTACATTCTAACACTACCTTCCTGGATTTATCACCAATCTTGTTTTCCTTGTTGTTCTTTCTTTGAGTTGTGCAAGGGTTAGTTATAATCTAATTCTTGTGCCGTATGAATTATTTTCCTTCTAATATGAATATATGATGGAATATCTAATACTATATTCAAAACTATTTCCCCTGCACTTTGAAATAATTGCTGTGTTGTACTTCATATCTATTATTGTTGATAAAAAATACAATGAACTATATTTTATGATCTTCCTTTTCTTTCCGGCACTTACATAGTTTTCTATCTTCCCCTTTGTCCTGAGATATTACTACTATCTTCTTATTTGTACTTGGTGATTTTAGTGCAGAGAATATTCTTAAAACTTTACTTTTTTATATTTCCTTCCTTAAATTCTTCTTAGTCCAATATCAGGTACATTTGGAAGACAGAAAACTATTAGAAATGTATATGAGGACATTCTATTAGAAGAAAGGGATATTGGCATTATTTTGATTTGATGATCTTGAGGGAAGCCATAGTAGTTAATTTTAAAGATATCCACATGAGATTTATTTAGCATAAGAATATTTCTGCCATCCACCTTCTCTGTGTTACTTTTCTCTGTTTCCAGTAGAAGCCCCAGAGCATAAACCATTGTATTAAATAGTAAGATTAATACTATAACCAAAATATTATACCATGTGTAAATATTTTTTCAAATAAAATTTCTAGGTAGAATGACTGAAGTAAGTCACTAACCCCACAAATAAGCTAAAATCTCAGAAGAAATTATGGACAAATCACCAAATAAAATAAAAGATAAGTAAGCTCCATAATAGAATAAAGATATTTTAGTTGATGCACAGAAGGTTACCAATTATTATTTTAAAATTTTATAAGAATACAGTCATAATGTACAAGTAACTACTGGTTTTTATCTTTTTTTCATCATTATCTGGTAATGACAAAGAATCAATACAAATTTCAGCTGCATTTAAATGGAAAAGTTGTTTCTATACATGTTAGAATTGCATAACAAATTAATTTTCCATGTGTTAGCCATTCACAATATGACAGGCATTATGCTAAAATTAGGAACCTGAAAAAATGAAATAAAACCATTTTATATGGCTCATTATCTAGATTAAGAGTTTCAAATATGACCCAGAGAATCATGAATATCCTTTCAGCTTTCAGCATGTCAATGAAGTCAAAATTAATTTTATGATAATATTAAAACATTATTTGTACTTTCTACTCCTTTTGTTGATGTGTATACAGTGAAATTTTTTCAGAGGCTATGTGCATAACAGATGCACATAGATTGACTACAACAGTAGTTATGAAAATCCAGGTCTTTAAGCTAAACATTAAAGGGATTTGTAAGAACTGTAAAACAATACTATATTCTCCTTTACTTTATTTTGCTTTAGAAAACATAGCATTTTCTTCATAAAATTATATTTGTGTTAACATGAACTGAATTTATTTTTATTTTAAATAAATAACATAATTAAAAATGTTCTGTTTTATCTCTAATATGATATATATTCACTGATAAAAATGAAATGAAAAAAGAAATTGGTGGACCTTAAGAATTTTTAGATTTCTAAGTGTTCTGAAGTAAAAATATTTTACAATTACTGGACCAGAGAAAAAATATCTGACTACAAATATATTTATTACAAGATGCCTTATGTCCAGTGATTATTCTAATTGTTAAATGTTTATCATGCACACAAATGCTTCTTATTTCTTGGAAATTATTACCAAGTTGGGGCAAATAAATTATGGTTAGGTAAGGCAGAAACAGTGTTAAGACTTAAAAGTTAAGAAAGAATTAGTACATCTTCAGAATGAAACCATATGGGTTAATTTTTAAGTAGTCAAAAAAGAAAATAGCAATTTTTAGACTTTTTCTTGGAGTTGAAGAAATAAGGTTAATCTGAGGGTATAGAATTTAAGTGAGGAATGAGGAAGTGAGGAATGAGGAAGGTCTCATTGATAAAGCCTTTATAAATCTTAAGTAAACATTTGGTTGTAAAGCTTTTTGCACATGGAATAAATGTCGGAATAAAAGATCATTCAAAATATCATTCAATGAAGGCCAAAATATAGTGTCTGTTGGAATTTGACTTCACTTACAAGTAAGACAGAGTTCTGTTGGGGACTCTTTACATAAGTAGTCAGTCTGTAGAGCAGTTAGCTCTTTTTTATTAAGGTCATTTAGTTAATTAGTATGAAAAGACTGAATTGAGAATGTTATAAGGCAACACTGGAGGTTTATTCTACAAGAATGAATTGTCTTAGTTCTTTCACATTTAGTTTGCTATGAATGTTGCCAATAAATAATATTCTAGAAGAATTTACACGTTTAGAATATGTAATTCTAAAATTATATGTGAATTTTAATGAAAAGAGAGAGATTACATTGAAGGAATATAATCAAATGTATATTAGAGAAAAAAACAAAATGAAATTTGTGAGCTGTTAGAATATTGAGCAATTTAAGTATAAAAACTGTCAATAACTTGCTTTTCATATAATCATTGAAAGTGACACATATACTAATTTACAAGACAGTTGAAGAAATATTTAATATATTCATTGGTGCTTAGGTGGGTTTATATCTGTAGGCAAGGAACTTTTGGTTTCAGCTCTCACATTTGTAGAGCTTGTAAATCCTCATAAATGCCAAGGACTATGAAGAAATGCTTACAGAAAGTAAAAGTAGAACAAACTGAGTCCAACAACTTTACTTGGACCCATCAGAGAACTGAGGTCACAAGGCAAACTCCCACTCCAAATTCTGGAGAGATGGATCAATCCAGAGATTCACAGGCAAGAATTGTAGCTTTTCTGGAGTAGATGTCTCTGGGGCCATAACTAGAACAATTAAACGGTAATTTTGATGAACTACTGGAAATTAAGACAATAGATTGACATTGAGTTTCACCAGTTTCAGAGCCCTCTTCACCCAGTTTTGTGGGATTTCGCCTCTAGGAACCCTATTTAAATTCTCTTTGTAAAGACTTGGAAAAAGTCCCTACAAGGCTCTGTCAAGAAAAGGGGAGAGTAGTCCTTATAGATATGCCCAGTGCTTTTTCATTACAAAGGCCCACTCCCCAGGGCGGAAGACTTCAATGGAGCCTTGTCCTAGAGACTTAGTTTCCATTTCACACCAGTTCCCTGTAGTCATGTTGCCTCACTGAAGAGAGGAAAATGTTCTACTGGAGGAAATGCTGGTGAAGGCCCCAACCAGAGATACAGACTGAAATTTAGTTGGAAAATCATAAAACTCAACCAACCTCACGTTACCACCAATATGCAATACAATAATACAATATAATTATAATATAATATAATAGTGAATTATTGAATCACTGAAAAAGCTGCAAAACGAATACTCTCTGAGGAGAACTGAGGGAAACTGAAAGCCAAGAGTGGAAATAAAGTAAGGCACTAGAGGAATTTAAAGCTAATGGTAACAAAATCTGGCACATACTAAACAAAGGCTAACTCCTAGCCAGATTTACATAAATCATTACACCAAAGACCTACTTATTCAGTTCCAGGTTCTCAATAAACGAAGTCTGGCCCTTACAAAAAAAACATAGAAGACATACAAAAGGCAGAAGAAAACAAAATAATGTGAAGAGACAAAACATTAGAACCAAACTCAGATATGGTATAGATGTTTGCTTTATCAGTAAATGACTTAAAATATATATAATATGTTAAGGACTCAAACAGAAAAAGAGAGACAATGTGCAAAACAAATTGGCATTAAAGAAGGTAGAGAGATAATAGAGAATTAAAAAGATATGTGAAAATCAAAAACACGTTATGTATCAATTACAGCAGTTTCTAGTGCCCAGTTATTTGTTCAAACGCTAATACAGATGTTGCTGTGAAGGAATTTTGTAGATGTAATTAATATCTACAATCTGTTGACTGCATGTAAAAGGGATTATTCTTAAAATCCAAGGGGTCTCATTTTATCAGCTGAAAACCTTAACAGAAAAACAGTTTCTGGGAGAAGGAATTCTGACTCAAGACTACCACTGAAATTCTGCCTGAGTTTCCAGCTGGCCAATCTGCCTTATAAATTTTACATTTAATACTGCAATATCAATTCTTGTCTGAATTTCCAACCTGCCCTCTGTTCTACAGATATGAGACTCACCAAGTCTCCACAATCATGTCAGCCAATTCTTAAAATAAATCTCAGATCTTTCTCTCTTTCTATCTAGATAGATATGTAGATCAATCTTATTAGTTCTGTTTCTCTGGAAAACCCTGACTGATACACTTCCAATACTGAAATGTAAGAGAAAAAAGAATGGAAGAAATAGAAAAAAATTACTAGAACATAGGAAATTTGAAAACGTGTAAAATTTACATTATGAGGATCCCAGGTAGAAAGAAAAGGAAGAATAGAATAGAATAAATACTTGATATAACAATAGCTAAGAATTTCCCAAAAGTAAAGATAAGGAATGATAGATTTTAGAAGTACAGAGAAAGCCAAGCCCATGAAATGCCAAAAATAAAACAACAATAAATAAAACCCAAAGAGCTAATATCTAGGCATATGATATTACAATGGCAGAGAAGCAAATATAAAAATAAAATAGTGAAACAAGCCAGAATGTATCAGGGTGAGGTGAACACCTGAGCTTTGGATTAGATTTTGTAAAATCTTTGTCAGAAATCCTATCATCCTAGAATTCTATATCCTGAGAAATTGTCCTTCAAACATGAGGAAGAAATAAAGACATTCACAGACAAGCAATGTGGAGAAAGTGAAGAAAGCTATGGCCAGGATTTTCACCTGGCTCTGGTACACTCGCTCACTACACATGTGTGGGCAATATGCTGTTATTGACTCTATATAATGATCTCTGTCCAGTGCTCTGAGCTGCTGCCCAACTGCAGGAGAGCAGAGGCTGGAGTGGTGGCAGCACCAAGGACAGAGACTGAGGCAGCTGCAGGGACAGAGAGGCCGAGGTAGAGACCAGCTTGCTATGTGCAGACTCGCCCTGAGTGGATGGGATTCTAGTGATTGACATGCCACCATGGAAATAAAGTTGTATATAAATCCTTTCACCCCATGAACATTCCACTGTCATTTTTTGGTCTCACTGAATCCATAGAGAACTCATCTGAGGCTGAAACCCATTGACAAGACAAGTGAAAACTGAGGGAATACATCATTGCATCTGCCCTTCAAGACATGTTCAAAGATATCCTTTAGGCAGAAGGAAAATTACAGAAATCAGAAATTGTATCTATATATAAATAAAGGAAGATTGTTCAGAGAGGGAATAAATGAAGGGAAAATAATGTCTATTTTTCTTAAGCTTAATTCATCTAAAATAATGTTTAAAGTCATACTAGTTATAATGTATTGAGTGATTATAGTGTATATAAGTGAAATTAATGACAATAGTGTCATAAGAGATGAGAAGGAGGAATTAGGCATATAATGTTTCTTGCACTAGACATAAAGTGAGACAGTATTATTTGGACCTAACTTAATTTATACACACACACACAATATGTATATATATATATATATATACATATATATATATATACACACACATATATAATATATTACTTTATGTTGCAAACTCTATATACTATATTATTATATGTAGAGAGAGTAAAGTCTAGGCTAACCACTTATAAACATTTAAAAGGCGCCTAATAATATGGTGAGAAAATATAAAATATAATCATATAAAATGCTCAAAACTAGAGAAAGCAGAAAAATAGTGGAAAATAAAAAATAAATACAATAGAAAGTTACCAAATATATACATTAATCAAATTATAACAATAATAATTTTAAAGGTGAATGACCTAAATACAATTTAAAGACAGAGATTGTCACAATATAAAATATAGCAAGACCCAACTATCTGTTGTCTAAAGGAAATCAATTTTAAGAATAAAAATTCTGATAGGTTAAAAGTAACAGAATGGAAAAACATATGCCATGCTACTATTAATCAAAAGAAAGGAGGCAGACAAAGCAGACTTCAGAACAAGGACAATTATAGGGATAAAGGGCAACATTACATAATGGCAAAGAATCAATTCTCTGAATCAAGAAATCAATCCTAAATGTTTAAGCACTTAACAAAACAACATTAAAATGACTAAAAGGGGAGAAAAACTTGATAGAACTCCAGGGAGAAACATACTAAATCTACTATTATAGATTTAATCTTAAATATCCCTATCTCAGGATTTGGTAGTTCAGGCAGACAAAATATCAGCAAATATACAATTGACTTCAACAGAACTATCTACCAATTCGATCTAATCGTCATTTATGAAATACTATGTCACTGAATAAACAAATCAGTGAACAGTACAGAATAGAAATGGAATAGGAAAAGAATAAAATCATTTATAAGAATTCCCAAATAATTCATGTAGACACTTTCTTTTAAAAGGACGTGTTACTTTATTCCTCATTCCTTAATTTTGAGCTGAAAATAGTGACTTTCTTTTAGAGTTCAGTATGGGAAAGGCAGAGGTGGGTGTAACTTCACAGTGGAGAAAGCTAGACCCTACTTCAGCCAAGTGGTTAAGGTAAACGTCACTTAATACTGATGGCATGAAATCTTGATATAATGTAATGAGAATCCCAATCTCTGTGGTCTTCTGCCTCAAAATCCCTAACACCAGGTACTCACACACACACACAGACACACACACAAAAAAATATTTTTACAACAAATGCCAAATGAAGGACATGTTACAAAAGAACTGACCAATGATCCTCAAAACTAAAGTCATCAAACACAAGGGAAGTCTGAAAAATCATCAGAACTCAGAGGCACCAAAGGTGACGTGACAACTAAATATAATGTAGTTTCCTAAATGAATGAATGTGATGTGTTATCCTGCAAGAGTAAAATGATATTAGGTCAAAACTAAGAACATTTGAATAAAATATGAAGTTTAATAATAATCACCTAACAATATTGGTTCATTAATTGTTACAAAGGTAACATACGTATGTTAGATGTTAACAGTGGGGAAACCCTGTGCCATGGTATATGAGAAATCTTTGTAGTATATTCACAATTTTTCTATAAGCCTAAAAATATCCTAAAACGTGTTTATTAAGAATTGTTGGAAAATACACTTTATTTTAAAATAAACGATTTGAAAGAAAGAAAGAAAATTCAAGGGTGAAGTAGGAATAATTGAGATCTTACAATGACTTTCAAATTAAATACTCAAGGGATATTAAAAACAGAACAGGAAATTACTTATATTTTTGAGTAATGATTACAGATAAGCACACATGTACATATACTGCATGCCTATATGTATGTTTTCCTAGTCATCTCAAAATATATATTTTTAATTATAAAAATATTTTTCGAATTTTAACAATTACTATTTTTATAATGCAGTGCTACCAGAAAAATTTTAAGTAATTATCCATTTCTTAATCATGGATGGAAGATAATTTCATATGACATTAAATAATTTAGTTTCCTCTAAATTGTTTAACAGAAATCTGCATTATAAGCTTCCTTAGCTGTAGTTTTAAGTCTTAAAAATAACCATAAATACTGTCCCCTCCACCATCACTATGTCACGGGGTTGCCTAATTGTTGGTATGCCAAATTTGACAGAGGAAACTAGGCTTTTCTTTCTGAGGCTGATGACTTACTCAGTGATAACAACACATGAAAGGCAAGTGCTAGTGGTCTACATTTTTCTTTTAAATAGGTTATCACAAAATGAGATATAGTTTTAACTTAATTAATTGGTATTTAAGAAGACATTTAAACACACTTTTTCCAGCTAATAAAGACAGCATGTTATTGTTTTGTTATGGCCTATAATTATCAGACTTAAGTTATTTTTTTTCAAAGCTACATGTTTATAAGCATTAAAAAAATATGTTCCCACCAAAGAGCTTCCTTAAATGTCAATATTTCTTTTTCAAATAAAGTTTACTCACACTGAAAATATTTTATTTATAATAAGCTTGCCTTTAAAAACTCCTCTAGAAAGAGGAAAAGATGGTGGCAAGAATAGGGTGGTGCAAATATCATCCCAAAACCATATATATTTTGAAAATACAGCAAATACAATTATTCCTAAAAAGAGTGACCAGAAGATACAGTACACCAGCCAGTCTACATCTGTGAGAACCAAACATCTACTGGAAAAGGGTAAGATAAAAAGCTGTGACCCCGCGAGACCCAAGCAATTCTCAAAGACAGGAGAAAAAGAATCAGAGTGGGAGGGAGTGGAAGCACAGGACTGCGAAATAACCAGCCCTGGTGATCTAAATCGGGAGCACAGACACACATTGCATGGTGCTCTGGATATTAGAGGAGCGGAAAAGCAAAATCTGAGACTAAGACTCCAAACAGGTTCCCACAGCCGGCTGTCCTGGAAGAAAAGAAAAGCAGGTGCGTTTTAAAGAACAAGGGTTTAACAGGTGGACAAAATCTTACAGGCACACTCAGCCCAGCGGGCTGGGAACTTTAAGGAACTTCAGGTGCCCTATACCCCTGGTTGACAACACATCTCAGAGGCTCCTCACGGTGATAAGCAGCCTGCAGCTCCTTCCTCCCCACTGGCACATGCAAGCAAAACAGCTGTCCCCACCACTGCAGCAGACCAGCTGGAGAGCAGCCCCACCTACAGCAACCACAGAGCTTAACACAGAGGCTTCTCCCTGCCTGCGTAGCTAACCAGCCCAGACCCAGATCTGCTCCCTGCATGCAGTTGACTGGAAAAGACAGCAGAGAGAAGTGCAGAGACCGGGAGGCACGAAGGGGCCTTCATTTCACAAGAGAACACACGCTGCTTACCTGCAACCCCAGCCAGCACCCTAAGCCATCCAGAGAGTTGCCCCACCCATGGCAGCTCATGGGATCAACCCAGAGTCTGTTCCCTGCACGTGAATGACCAGCACAGACAGCGGAGTTGGGCGCAAAGACTTAGAAGCACAAAGGGACTTTGTTCTCATGGCAGAACATGCACTGCTCGCTTGCAACTTCCGCCAGTGCAGTAGGCCATCTCCAGGTTGTCCCTGCCCATGGCGGCTTGGGGGATTAACCCAGAGGCTGCTCTGTGCACGTGGTTGACTGGTACACACAGTGGAGATGGGCTCAGAGAACGGGAGGCATAAAGGGGCCTTGTCCTTGAGGCAGACACACGTTCTGCTGGCCTGTGACCTCCGACCATGCCCTAGGCCATCCTAACGGCTGCCCTACCCATGGCAGTTTAGGGGATTAACACAGAGCCTGCTCCCTGTGCGCAGTTAACCGGCACAGACAGCGGAGACAGGCAGGGTGACTGGCAAGCAGGAAGGGACTTTGTTCTCCCAGCTGACACACAGGTCACTCAAAACGTTGTATCAGAAACTACCTCTGAAGGCTACACATTACAGTATGGTGCTCCTGGGACCTTTAACTTTTAGATTGTACAGCTGAGGCATAAAGGTATTTGTTGAGTACTATGTTTGGTATGAGTTTGTCTTGCCATTTCTCTACTAAGAACTCTTTTTAAATGTGGTTTGTTATTGTAGCATTTTTCACAACAAAACTATTCTTAAACAGTTCCAAACTGTATAAACTGTATAAAACTTCTCTTGATGGGTTTCTTATGTGGAATTTCATATCTTGCAGTGTCCTGTAAATAAAGATTAAGTTCCACTCTCTTCTTGACTTCAAAAACAAAAAAAAGCCCATTACCATGAAAAGGCAGAAGAACATTGTTCAATCCAAAATCCCTCAAACACCAGAAAAGGGATTGTTGACACTGAAATTGCCAATCTTCTTGAAAAATAATTCAAAATGAAAGTCATAAGCATGCTGATGGTGCTACAGAGAAATATTCAAGAGCTAAAGGATGAACTCAGGAGGGAGATAACAGAAATGAAACAAACAATGGACGGATTTAAGAGCAGACTGGATGAGGTGGAAGAGACTGTTAAAGGAATAGAAATCATAGAAGAGAAACACACAGAAGCTGAGACAGAGAGAGAAAAAAGGATCTCTAGGAATGAAAGAACATCAAGAGAACTGTGAAACCAATACAAACAGAACAATATTCGCATTATAGGGGTACCAGAAGAAGAAGAGAGAGAAAAAGGGATAGAAAGTATCTTTGAAGAAATAATTGCTGAAAAATTCCCCAATCTGGGGAAGGAAACAGTCTCTTAGGCCACAGAAGTCCACAGATCTCCCAACACAAAGGACCCAAGGAAGACAACACCAACACATATAATAATTAAAATGGCAAAGATCAAAGAAAAGGACAGAGATTTAAAAGCAGCCAGAGAGAAAAAAAATCATCCACAAGGGAAAACCCATTGGGCTATCATCAGACTTCTCAGCAGATACGTTACAGGCCAGAAGGGAATGGCATGGTATATTCAATGCAATGAAACAGAAGGGCCTCAACAAAGAATATACTCTATCGAGCAAGATTATCATTTAAATTTGAAGGAGGGATTAAACAATTCCCAGATAAGCAAAAGTTGCGAGAATTTACCTCCCACAAATCATCTCTACAATGTATTTTAAACGGACTACTCTAGATGGAAGTATGCCTTAGGCTAAATAGCTGTCACCAGATAAAACCACAGTAGAGAAAGTGAGCCAACCAAATACCAACTAAAGGCAAAATAAAATCAGATATGCACAAAATCAGTCAAAGGAAACACAAAGAGTACAGAATTAAACACCTAACATATAGAGAATGGAGGAGGAGGGAAAAGAAGGGAGAGAAATAAAGAAACATCAGACTGTGTTTATAATAGTGTAATGAGTGAGTTAAGTTAGACAGTTAGACAGTAAAGAAGCTGCCCTTGAACCTTTGGTAACCAAGAATCCAAAACCTGTAAGTAAATATTTATCAATAATCACCCTAAATGTAAATGGACTGAATACAGCAATCAAAAGACACAGAGTAATAGAATGGATAAAGAAGCAAGAACCATCTATATGCTACCTACAAGAGACTCACTTCAAATCCAAAAACATACACAGACTAAAAGTGAAGACATGGAAAAAGATATTTCATGCAAATAGGGAGAAAAAAGCAGGTGTTGCAGTAGTTGTATCAGACAGACTTCAAAACAAAGAAAGAAACAAGAAAGAAGGACAATACATAATGATAAAGGGGTCAGTCCAACAAGAGGATGTAACCATTATAAATATCTATGCACCCAACACAGGAGCACCTACATACATGAAACAAATACTAAAAGAATTAAAGGAGGAAATAGAATGCAATGCATTCATTTTAGGAGACTCAACACACCACTTACTAAAAAGGATGGATCAACCAGACAGAAAATAAGTAAGGACACAAAGGAACTGAACAACACATTAGAACAGATGGACCTAACAGACATCTACAGAACTCTACACCCAAAAGCAGCAGGACACATTCTTCTCAGTGCACATGGAACATTTTCCAGAATAGAACACCTACTAGGCCACAAAAAGAGCCTCAGTAAATTCAAAAAGATTGGAATTGTATGAACCGACTTCCCAGATCACAAAGGTATAAAACTAGAAATAAAATTTACAAAGAAAACAAAAAGGCTCACAAACACATGGAGGCTTAATAACATGCTCCTAAATAATCAATGGATCAATGACCAAATTAAAACAGAGATCAAGCAATTTATGGAGACAAATGAAAACAGTAACACAATGCCCCAACTTCTGTAGGATGCAGCAAAGACAGTTTTAAGAGGAAACAATATACCAATCCAGCCCTATTTAAAGAAGGAAGAACAATCCCAAATGAATAGTCTAAATTCACAATTATTGAAACTGGAAAAAGAACAAATGAAGCCCAAAGTCATCAGAAGGAGAGACATAAAAAAGATCAGAGAAGAAATAAATAAAATTGAGAAGAACAAAACAATAGAAACAATTAATGAAACCAAGAGCTGTTTCTTTGAGAAAAATAAACAAAATATATTAACCTCTAGCCAGACTTATTAAGAAAAAAGAGAATCTACACACATAAACAGAATCATAAATGAGAAAGGAAAAGTCACTACAGACACCACAGATATAAATTATTAGAGAATAGTATGAAAAACTATATGCTAACAAAGTGGATAACCTAAAGGAAATGGACAACTTTCTAGAAAAATACAACCTTCCAAGACTCACCCAAGAAGAAACAGAAAATCTAAACAGACCAATTGCCTGCAATGAAATTGAATCAGTTAATCAAAAAACTACCCAAGAACAAAAACCCTGGACTAGGTGGATTCAGTACTGAATTTTATCACAAATTTAGAGAAGACATAATACCCATTCTCCTTAAAGTCTTCCAAAAAATAGAAGAGGAGGGGGAGGACTTGCAAGATGGCAGCGTGAGATGTGAGTTGGAGAGCTCCTCCCAAAACCAAAAATTGTACAAAAATATAGTTAATTAATACAACTAACCTTATAACAGCAACAAGAAAGAAGACTGAACCAGACTGCATACACACCTCATGAAAAGAGCAGACCTCACAAAACAGGGTAACATAGGAAACCTTAATCTGGTGGGACCCAAGCCCTTCCCCACCCCAGCTCACCAGCAGGAGGAAGAGAAATGGAGCAGGGGAGGGTGTTGAAGACTGGGACTGCTGAACACCTAGCTCTGGAGATCTGCTCTGTGAGCAGAATCCTATTGTGTGTGGTGCTCTGGATGTTGGGGAGCCCGGACAGGCGGAGTGCTCGAGAAATTGACATTTTGGCCGTTTGTATCAGAGGAAAGGCAGGCAGTCTGAGAGGCTTTCTAGCAGCCAGAGGGCTGCTGAAGGGGCGGGGTTTGCACAGAGATTGCTGTGTGGGAGAATGTAGAGCTGGACAAGGTTGCCTGGGCACGCTGTGTCCAGCTGGTTGGGACTTTGGGGAGCTTCAGGTGCTGCAACCCCCTAGCTGCCTACTCAGCTCCAAGGCCACCCACTGTGACACACAGACTACCAAACCTTCCTACTTGCCTGCAGGCACTGTGCAGGCATCCGGCCAGCCAGAGGGAGACGCCACCTACAACAGCAAGAGATGCAAACCACAGAGGTTTACATGTGTGTGCTTGGCCCACTGTCTCTGACACTAGAGACAGGCACCACAGACAGGAATCAGAAACAGTTCTTTCCTCACCCAGGCACCAGCTCTACTACCCTACGACCCCCAACCTCACTCTCGGGGCTGAGCAGCTCCAGAGACTGGAGTTTCTGTGCACTAGTGGGCACCACACAGAAATATGAAACAACAAAAGAACATGATTCAGACCAAAATCTCACAACACCCAGAAAGAGGGCCAAATGAAACCTAATTCACCAATAGTCCTGAAAGAGAGTTTAAAATAAAAATTATAAACATGCTTATGGAGGTACAGAAAAATATTCAGTAATGAATTTATGTTGGAGAATCAATCATTAATTATGAAATGCAACATACAATGGAGGGATTTAAGAGCAGATTAGATATAGTAGAAGAGACAGTAAATGGAACAGAAATTAGAGAAGAGGAATACAAAGAAGCTGAGGCACAGAGAGAAAAAAATCTCTAAGAATGAAAGAATATTGAGAGAACTGTGTGACCAATCCAAATGTAACAATATTCACATTAGAGGGGTACCAGAAGAAGAAGAGAGAGAAAAAAGGATAGAAAGTGTCATTGAGGAGGTAATTGCTGAAAATTTCCCCAGAGTGGGGAAGGAGAGAGTCTCTCAAGCCATGGAGGGGAACAGATCTCTCAACACAAGGGACCCAAGGAAGACAACATCAAGACACATAATAATTAAAATGGCAAAGATAAAGGATAAAGACATACTTTTAAAAGCAGCTAGAGAGAGAAAAAAGATCACATACAAAGGAAAACCCATCAGGCTATCATCGAATATCTCAACAGTAACCTTACAGGCCAGAAGGGAGTGGCATAATATATTTAATACAATGAAGCAGAAGGTCCTTGAACCAACAATACTTTACCCAGCAAGGTTATCATTTAAATTTGAAGGAGGTATGAAACAATTTACAGATAAGCAAAAGCTGAGAGAATTTACCTCCCACAAACCACCTCTACAGTGCATTTTGGAGGGACTCCTATAGATGGAAGTATTCCTAAGACTAAAAATATGTCACCCAAGGGAAGACAGAGTAAAGAATATGATTCATGACATAATAAGAATGGAGGAGGAAGAAAATGGAGGAAAAAATAAGAACCTTTAGGTTGTGTTTGTAACAGTATATGAAGTTAAGTTAAATTAGACTGTTAGATAATAAGGGAATTGCCCTTGAACCTTGGTAACCACAAATCTAAAGCCTACAATGGCAATAAGTACATACCTATCGATAATCACCCTAAATGTAAATGGTCTGAATGCAACAATCAAAAAACATAGAGTCACTGAATGGATAAAAATTCAAGACCCATCTATATGCTGCCTACAAGAGACTCACTTCAAACCCAAAGACACACACAGACTGAAAGTGAAAGGATGGAAAAAGATATTTTGTGCAACTAATAGTGAGAAAAAAGCAGGAGTTGCAGTACTTGTATCAGACAAAACAGACTACAAAACAAAGAAAATCACAAGAGACAAAGAAGGACACATTACATAATGATAAAAGGATCAGTCCAACAAGAGGATATAACTACTATAAATATCTATGCACCCAACAGAGGATCACCTACATATTTTAAATACTAACAGAATTAAAGGGAGAAATAGAATGAAATGCATTCATTTTAGGAGACTTCAACACACCATTCACTCCAAAGGACAGATCAACCAGACAGAAAATAAGTAAGGAGACAGAGGCACTGAACAACATACTGGAACAGATGGACATAACGGACATCTACAGAACATTCCATCCAAAAGCAACAGGATACACTTTCTTCTCAAGTGCACATGGAACATTTTCAAGAATTGATCATATGTTAGGCAACAAAAAGAACCTCAGTAAATTCAAAAGGATTGAAATTGTACTAATCAGCTTCTCAGATCACAAAGGTATGAAACTAGGAATAAATTACACAAAGAAAATGAAAAAGCCAACAAACACATGGAGGCTTAATAACATGCTCCTAAATAATCAATGGATCAATGACCAAATAAAAACAAAGATCAAGTAATATATGGAGACAAATGACAACAATAATTCAACACCACAAAATCTGTAGGATGAAGTGAAGGCCAGGCTAAGAGGGAAATATATTGCAATACAGGCCTACTTCAGGAAAGAAGAACAATCCCAAATGAACAGTCTAAACTCACAATTAATGAAACTTGAAAAGGAAGAACAAATTAGGTCCAAAGTCAGTACACGGAGGGACATAATAAAGATTAGAGCAGAAATAAATATAATTGAGAAGAATAAAACAATAGAAAGACTCAATGAAAGCAGGAGCTTATTCTTTGAGAAAATAAACAAAATAGATAATCCCTAGCCAAACTTATCAGGAAAAAAAGAGACACTACACACATAAACAGAATCAGAAACAAGAAAAGAAAAATCACTACATACACCACAGAAAACAAAGAATTATGAGAGAATACTATGAAAAATTATATGCAAACAAACTGGATAACCTAGAAGAAATGGACAAATTTCTAGAAAAATACAACATTCTAAGGCTGACCCAGG
The DNA here is from genome assembly GCA_029783875.1 of Phataginus tricuspis. Taxonomy (NCBI): domain Eukaryota; kingdom Metazoa; phylum Chordata; class Mammalia; order Pholidota; family Manidae; genus Phataginus; species Phataginus tricuspis. Next base: position 38,039,267 of record JAQQAC010008350.1, on the reverse strand, counting down.
AAGAAACAGAAGATCTGAATAGACCAATTACCAGCAAAGAAATTGAATTGGTAATCAAAAAAAATATATAAGAACAAAACTCCTGGACCAGATGGTTTCACTCCTGAATTTTATCAAACACTTAGTGAAGACCTAATACTCAACATCATTAAAGTTTTCCAAAAAATAGAAGAGGAGGGAATACTCCCAAACAGATTCTATGAGGCCAACATCACTCTAATACCAACACCAGGCAAAGACACTACAAAAAAAGAAAATTACAGACCAATATCTTTGATGAACACAGATGTAAAAATACTCAACAAAATATAACAAACAGAATACAAAAATACATTAAAAAGATAATCAATCATGATCAAGTAGAATTTATTCCATGGATGCAAGAATGGTACAACATTCAAATCCATCAACATCATCCACCACATCAACACAAAGAAGGACAAAACCACATGATCATCTCCATAGATACTGAAAAAGCATTCGACAAAATTCAAAATCCATTCATGATAAAAACTTTCAACAAAATGGGTATGGAGGGCAAGCACCTCAACATAATAAAGGCCATATATGACAAACCCATAGCCAACATTAAACTTAACAGCAAGAAACTGAAAGCTTTTCCTTTAAGATCAGGAACAACACAAGGATGTCCACTCTCCCCACTTTTATTCAACATAATTCTGGAGGTCCTAGCCACGACAGTCAGACAACGCAAAGAAATAAAAGGCATTCAGATTGGCAAGGAAGAACTCAAACTGTCTCTGTGTGCAGATGACATGATATTGTACATAAAAAACCCTAAAGACACCACTTCAAAACTACTAGATCTAATATCTGAATTCAGCACAGTTGCGGGATACAATATTAATACACAGAAATCTGTTGCATTCCTATACACTAATGGTGAACTAGCAGAAAGAGAAATCAGGAAAATAATTCCATTCACTGTTGCATCCAAAAGAATAAAATACCTAGGAATAAACCTAACCAAGGAAGTGAAAGACCTATACTCTGAAAACTACAATACACTCTTAAGATAAATTAAAGAGGACACCAACAAATGGAAATTCATTCCATGCTCTTGGCCAGGAAGAATTAATATTGTCAAAATGGCCAACCTGCCTAAAGCAATCTACAGATTCAATGCAATCCCTATGAAAATACCTACAGCATTCTTCAATGACCTAGAACAAATAGTTCTAAAATTCATAGAGAATCACAAAAGTCCCCAAATAGCCAAAGCAATCCTGAGAAGGAAAAATAAAGCAGTGAGAATTAGGCTCCCTGACTTCAAGTTCTACTACAAAGCTACAGTAATCAAGATAATTTGGTACTGGCACAAGAACAGACCCATAGACCAGTGGAACAGAATAGAGAGCCCATATATAAACGCAAGCATATATGGTCAATTAATATACGATAAAGGAGCCATGGATATACAATGGGGAAATGACAGCCTCTTCAACAGCTGGTATTGGCAAAACTGAATAGCTACATGTAAGAGACTGAAACTGGATTACTGTCTAACCCCATGCAGAAAAGCGAACTCTAAATGGATCAAAGACCTGAATGTAAGTCATGAAGCCATAAAACTCTTAGAAAAAAATATAGGCAAAAATCTCTTGGACATAAACATGAGCAACTTCTTCATGAACATATCTCCCAGGCAAGGGAAACAAAAGCAAAAATGAACAAGTGGATCTATATCAAACTAAAAAGCTGTACAGCAAAGGATACCATCCGTAGAACAAAAAGACATCCCACCGTAAGGGAGAATATATTCATAAAAAACATATCCAATAAGGGGTTGACATCCTAATTATATAAAGAGCTCATGCACCTCAACAAACAAAAGCAAATAAGCCAATTAAAAGATGGGCAGAGGAGCTGAACAGACACTCTCCAAAGAAGAAATTCAGATGGCCAACAGGCACATGAAAAGATGCTCCACATCACTAATCATCAGAGAAATGCATATTAAAACCACAATGAGATATTACCTCATACCAGTAAGGATGGCCATCCAAAAGACAAACAACAACAAATGTTGGCGAGGATGTGGAGAAAGGGGAACCCTCCTGCACTGCTGGTGGGAATGTAAACTAGTACAACCATTGTGGAAAGCAGTATGGAGGCTCCTCAAAAACTCAAAATAGAAATACCATTTGACCCAGGAATTCCACTTCTAGGAATTTACCCTAAGAATGCAGCAGCCAAGTTTGAAAAAGACATATACACCCCTATGTTTATCGCAGCACTATTTACAATAGCTGAGAAATGGAAGGAACCCAAGTGTCCATCAGTAAGTGAATGGATAAAGAAGATGAGGTATATATACACAATGGAATATTATTCAGCCATCAGGGGAAAACAGAGCCTACCATTTGCAACAACATGGATGGAGCTAGAGGGTATTATGTTCAGTGAAATAACTCAGGCAGAGAAAGACAAGTATCATATGATTTCACTTATCTGTGGAGTATAAGAACCAGTAAAAAACAGAAGGACTAAAACAGCAGGAGACTCACAGAACCCAAGAATGGACTAATCATTACCAAAGGGAAAGGGACTGCGGAAGAGGGTGGGGAGTGGAGGGATAAGGGGAAAAAGGGCTGTTACTATTAGCACACATAATGTAATGGGGGTGAGGTTGGGGTGGGGGCGTACGGGGAAGGCAGTATAACACGGAGAAGGCAAGTAGTGATTCTATAACATCCTACTATGCTGATGGACAGTGCCTGCAATGGGGTATGTGGTGGGGACTTGATAATAGGGGGTGTCTAGTAACCATAATGTTTCTCATGTAAGTGTATATTAATAAAAATATAGAAGAGGAAGGAATCCTTTCAAAGTCATTCTATTAAGCCAACACCACTGTAATGCCAAAATGAGGCAAAGACACGAGTAATAAAAGAAAATTATGGACCAATATGCCTGATGAACATAGACGCAAACACATGGACCTGACATCTACAGAGCTCAACAAAATATTAGCAAACCAAATTCAAAAATACATCAAGAGGATCATACACCATGATCAAGTGGGATTCATCCCACTGATGCAAGGATGGCACAACATTCGAAAATCCATCATCATCCACTATATCAACAAAAAAAAGTGAACATTTCCATAGATGCTGAAAAAGCATTCGACAAAATTCAACATCCATTCATGATAAAAACTCTCAACAAAATGGGTATAGAGGGCAAGTACGTCAACATAATAAAGGCCGTATATGACAAACTCACTGCCAACATCATATTTAACTGTGAGAAGCTGAAAGCTTTTCCTTTAAGATCAAGAATGAGACAAGGATGCCCAGTGTCCTCGTTTTATTCAACAGAGTACTAGAGGTCCTCACCACAACAATCAGACAAAACAAAGAAATACAAGGCATCCAGACTGGGAGGGAAGAAGTCAAACTGTCCCTGTGTGAAGATGACATGATATTGTACATAAAAAACCATAAAGAATCCTCTCCAAAACTATTAGAACTAATATCTGAATTCAGCAAAGTTGCAGGATACAAAATTAGTATCTCCTGAATTCCTATACACTAATGATGAACTAGCAGAAAGAGAAATTAGAAAAACAATTCCATTCACAATTGCATCAAAATGAATAAAATACCTAGGAATAAACCTAACCAAGGAAGTGAAAGACCTATACTCTGAAAATTACAGGAAACTCATGAGAGAAATTAAAGAGGACGCTAATAAATGGAAATTCATCCCACGCTCTTGGGTAGGAAGAATTAATGTAGTCAAAATTGCCATCCTGCCTAAAGCAATCTACAGATTCAATGCAATCCCTATCGAAACACTGACAGCATTCTTCAACGAACTGGAACAAATAGTTCTAAAATTCATATGGAACAATAAAATACCCTGAATAGCCAAAGCATTCCTGAGAAGGAAGAATAAAGCAGAGCGGATCTCGCTTCCCAATGTCAAGCTCTACTACAAAGTCACAGTAATCAAGACAATTTGGTACTGGCACAAGAACAGACCTATATAGAACAGTGGAACAGAATAGAGAGTCCAGATATTAACCTAAGTATATATGGTCAATTAATATACAATAAAGGAGCCATGGATATGCAAAGGGGAAATGACAGACTCTTCAACAGCTTGTGTTGCCAAAACTGGGCAGCTACATGTGAGAGAATGAAACTGGATTACTGTCTAACTCCATACACAAAAATAAATTTGAAATGGAGCAAAGACCTGGATGTAAGCCTGAAACCATAAAACTCTTAGAAGAAAACATAGGCAAAACTCTCTTGAATATAAACATGAGCAACTTCTTTATAAACATACTTCCCCAGGCAACAGAAACAAAGCAAATATGAACAAGTGGGACTATATAAAACTAAAAAGTTACAGTACTGCAAAAAAAACCATCAGTAGAACAAAAAGGTATCCTATGGTATGGAAGAATATATTCATAAATGACATATCCGATAAGGGATTGACATCCAAATTATATAAAGAGCTCAAGCACCTCAACAAACAAAAAGCAAATAATCCAATTAAAAAATGGGCAGAGGAGCTGAACAGACACCTCTCCAAAGAAGAAATTCAGATGGCCAACAGGCACATGAAAAGATGCTCCACATCACTAATCATCAGAGAAAGGCATATTAAAACCACAATGAGATATCTCTGCACACCAGGTAGGATGGCCAACATCCAAAAGACAAACAACAACAAATGTTGGTGAGGATGTGGAGAAAGGGGAACCCTCTTACACTGCCGGTGGGAATGTAAACTAGTACAACCATTGTGGAAAGCAGTATGGAGGTTCCTCAAAAAACTAAAAATAGAAATACCATTTGACCCAGGAATCCCATTCCTAGGAATTAACCCTAAGAATGCAGTAGCCCAGATTCAAAAAGACATATGCACCCTTATGTTTATCAGAACACTATTTGCAATAGTCAAGAAATGGAAACAATCTAAATGTCCATCAGTAGATGAATGGATAAAGAAATGGTACATGTACACATAGAGTATTATTCAGTCATAAGAAGAAAACAAATCCTACCATTTGCAATAAGATGAATGGAGCTAGAGGGTATTACGTTTAGTGAAATAAGCCAAGCGGAGAAAGACAAGTACAAATGATTTCACTCATCTGTGGAGTATAAGAACAAAGAGAAAAATGAAGGAACAAAAGAGCAGCAGACTCACAGAACCCAAGAATGGACTAACAGTTACGAAAGGGAAAGGGACTGGGAGGATGGGTGAGAAGGGACAGATAAGGGGGGAAAAGGTGTATTACAATTAGCATACATAATCTAGTGGGGGTGGGGTCTATGGGGAAGGGAGTATAGCACAGAGAAGACAAGTAGTGAGTCTGTAGCATCTTACTACGCTGATGGACTGTGACTGTAATGGGGTAGGTGGTGGGGACTTGATAAAGGGAATCTAGTAATCACAATGTTACTCATGTAATTGTATATTAATGATAGCAAAAAAAAACTTTCTTAAACAATTTATGTAATTCCATTATAACTTATTATTTTGTCTTTTCCTATAGTTTTTGTAACTTCTATTTAATTTCTGTATTTCCTATAATACATATTTTTAATTTTTATGACACTTTTAGCCAGAGCCGCCAGATCGATGTTCAACAGTAATAATGACTAATGTATTTCCTTTTTTTTAAAGCTTATTCTTTTAAAAGAAGTTTTAGATTCACAGCAAATATGATGGTAAGGCACAGAGATTTCCCATACACCCCTTCTCCCACACATGCAAAGCCTTCGCATATAAACACTAACCGGAGTGGGACATTTGTTACAAATGATGAATGTATATTGATATATTATAATCACCCAAAACCCTGAGTTTACTTTAGGGTTTACTGTTGGTGGTGTACATTCTATATGTATAGTGACACTGTGTCCATCATTATAGTATCATACAGAGTAGTTTTACTGTCCTAAAATTCCACTGTGTTCCTTTCATCCTTCCTCTCTCCCTAGCTTCTGATAATCACTGATCTTTCTACTTTTTACTCCCTAGGTTTGACTTTTCCAGAATGTCATACAGCCTTTTCAGAATGGCTTTCCACTTTGCAATATGCACTGAGGGTTTCTCCATGTCTTCTCATGGCTTGGTACCTCATTTATTTTTAATGATGAACAATATTTCATTGTCTGGACGGACCACAGTTTATCTATCCATTCACCTACTGAAGGGCATCTTGGTTGCTTTCAAGTTTTGGCAATTATGAAGAAAGTGGCTATAAACACTGTGCAGGGTTTGCATGGTCAGAAGTTTCCAATTCCTTTGGATAAATACCAATAAGCATGTTTTCTGACCCATTTGATAAACATGTTATTTAGTTTTGTAAGAATATACCAAACTATCTTCCAAAGTGGCTGTCCACCAGCAGTAAATGAGAATTTCCTGTTACTTCAGATCCTTGTCTGCATTTGATGTCAGTGTTCGACTTTTTGGCCATTGTAATAGATGTGAAGTGGTATCTTACTGTTGTTTTAATTTACATTTCTCTGATCACTTCATATGCTAATATGCTCTGTGTGTATCTTATTTGATGTCTGATAAAGTCCCCAAAAAGTGTCCCATGGCCTCACTGGAAGCTCAGAATATTTTAAATTATTAGGGAAACAGTGAGATCTTTGGACTCGGTGTGTTTTAATATTATTCATAACTACTTCACAAATGGAACTATTATCTGTTTTGGTCTAAGGCACCAATGAAAAACAATTAACAAAAAACTACAGGTGCTCAAAACCATGTAAGGTTGGTACTTCTGGTTTAATAATTTCAATGAATAGTAGAAGAGCTTGACAGCAACACACAGTTGAACTGCTTTTAATTTTTAATAGGATCATCATGAGTTTATCACATAACAATATTCCAGACACCAGAAATATTTTACTTAAATCTAAATATACAAATATTTCTTCAGTGGAAAAGTTAATTATGCTAGTGTGAGTGTGTGTGTGTGTGAGAGAGAGAAACATATTTTTTGGAAGAAGATATCAGGAGACTATGGCTCAATACAGTTATAGCAGTGTTTTCAAAGTTTCTAAGAGTGAATCCAAACTTTGATTTTAACCATGGATGTTGGTAATTGATAGAATAAAGTCTTAGCTGACCCATGCAGTAGTAAATCATATGGAGGCATGGAATATATTTTAAGGATGTTTACTAATAAGATATAATTGAGATTAAGGATGGTTTATAATACTTAAATATTATTAATAGACACAACTAAAAATAATATTAAATTATAAACAGAATACAATACATGGAATAATACTGCTTTTGAATTATTTATTTAGCCATCATTGAATTTGACTATAAAATTCATTATATGATCTTAGTGCTATTCTGCAGCATTTTTCTTTTTTTTAACCATGAAGTATTTTTTATTTAAGGTATGTACACTGGTATTTTTTAGACATAGTGCTATTGTATACTTAATAGACTACCATCTAGTGTGAACATATGCACTGGAAAACAAAACAATTCATTTGACTGCTTTAAGGAGATACGAGCTTTATTGCAGCAGTCTGGAACCCAACCTGCAAGATCTCTGAAGTATGCCTGTCAATCTCTAAACCCACTATCAGGAAAGACCAATAATAGCCTCTAGTATTACAGACTCATTCAAAAGAGCAGTAGAGTATAGGTCGAAGTTTGGATTCTAGAGCCAGCTCCAACCAGGATCATGGCAGTCAGGCTGCTCCAAAATTCAGATTGTGCATTGGAAAAATAAGAATGATCATTTCCAGCAACTTATCTCGCCAGTTGTCAGAAGAGCCAAGCTATCCCAATGTACACATTTTACTGGATGTTACCTTATAATTAATGATAAATGAACTTTAAACCCCAGTTGTTCTATGGGGCTGGTTCTTGATGACATGTGAAGAGATGTCCACTCCCTGAAATGCTGCTTTATAATTTTGTATTAAGAGTAATCTTGTCAAATGTGGTATCCTGAAAACAACACATGAAGAGGACCATAAGTTTGATGAGAAAGAAAACAAACCACAGCACTAAAGAATTTTAAATTTGAAAAAAATTTACTCAGTCTGCTTCAGAAAAAAAACAAACAAACACTTCCACTCAAACTTTTATACACAAGTCCACAACCAGTAGGGAAAACAAAGAGTTCCTATGACATTTTTCCTTCCACTATTCTAATTTTTATATTTGACCATAATCATGTTTAAATTATGTTAGAAGTTTAATATATTTCTGTGGCTAATACTTGTTTGGGATCTGAGATGAAAAGTACTAACCTTTCCTGGCTTCTCTTTTTTTTAATTAAGGTATTATTGATATACAGTCTTATGAATGTTTCACATAAAAAACAATGTGGTTACTACATTAACCGATATTATCAAGCACCACCCATACCTCATTGCAGTCACCGCCCATCAGCGTAGTAAGATTCACTATTTGCCTTCCCTGTGCTACACCGTCTTATCTGTGACTCCCCACTCCATGTATACTAAACATAATACCCCTCAATCCCCTTGTCCCTCACTTCTCACCTGCCCTCCCACACCCCTCCCCTTTGGTATCCACTAGTCCCTTCTTGGAATCTGTGAGTCCGCTGCTGTTTTTTTCCTTCAGTTTTGCTTCGCTGTTATACTCCACAAATGAGGGAAATCATTTGACACTTGTCTTTCTCCACCTGGCTTTTTTCACTGAGCATAATATCCTCCAGCTCCATCCATGTTGTTGCAAATGGTATCATTTGTTTATTTCTTATGACAGAATAGTATTCCACTGTGTATATGTAGCACTTCTTTATCCATTCATCTACTGATGGACACTTAGGTTGTTTCCGTATCTTGGCTATTGTAAAAAGTGCTGCAATAAACATAGGGGTGCATATGTCTTTTTGAATGTGAGAACTTGTTTTCTTTGGGCAAATTCCTAGGAATGGGATTCCTGGGTCAAATGATATTTCTATTTTTAGTTTTTTGAGGAACCTCCATATTGCTCTCCACAATGGTTGAAGTAGCTTCCATTCACACCCAGCAGTGTAGGAGGGTTCCCCTTTCTCCTCATCCTCACCAGCATCTGTTGTTCTTAGTCTTTTCAATGCTGGCCATCCTAACTGGTGTGAGGTGATATCTCATTGTGGTTTTTATTTGCATTTCTCTGATTAGTGATGTAGAGCATTTTTTCATGTGTCTGTTGGCCATCTGAACTTCCTCTTTGGAGAATTATCTCTTCATAACCTCAAATTGGATTATTTGCTTTTTGGGTGTTGAGGCATGTGAGTTCTTTATATATTTTGGATTTTAACCTGTTGTCAAATATGTCATTTACAAGTATATTCTCCCATACCATAGGATGCCTTTTTGTTCTGTTGATGGTGTCCTTTGCCATACAGAAGCTTTTTAGTTTGATGTAGTCCCATGTGTTCATTTTTGCTTTTGTTTCCCCTGCTCAAGGAGATGCGTGCAGGAAGCAGTTGCTCATGTTTATATTCAGGAGATTTTTGCCTAGGTTGTCTTCTAAGAGTCATTGAAGAGGCTGTCATTTCCCCATTATATGTCCATAGCTCCTTTATCGTATATTAATTGACCATATATGGTTAGGTTTGTATCTGGGTTTTCTAGTCTGTTCCATTGGTCTATTGTTCTGTTCTTGTGCCAGTACAAATTTGTCTTGATTATTGTGGCTTTGTAGTAGAGCTTGAAGTTAGGGAGAATAATCCCCTCAGCTTTATTCTTCCTTCTCAGGAATGCTTTGGCTATTTGGGGTCTTTTGTGGTTCCATATGAATTTTAGAATGATTTGCTCCAGTTCATTGAATGCTGTTGGAATTTTGATAGGAATTGCATTGAATGTGTAGATTGCTTAAAGCAGGATGGTCATTTTAACAATACTAATTCTTCCTATCCATGAGCATGGGATGTGTTTCTATTTATTGGTATTTTCTTTAATTTCTCTTATGAGTTTCCTGTAATTTTCAGGTTTTTCACTTCCTTGGTTAGGTTTAGTCCTAGGTATTTTATTCTTTTTAATGCAATTGTGAATGGAATTGTTTTTCCGATTTCTCTTTCTGCTAGTTCATCATTAGTGTATAGGAATGCAGGAGATACTAATTTTGTATCCTGCAACTTTGCTGAATTCAGATATTAGATCTAGTACTTTTGGAGTGGATTCTTTAGGGTTTTTTTTTTATGTACAATATCATGTCATCTGCAAACAGGGACAGTTTAACATCTTCCTTACCAATCTAGATGTCCTTTATTTCTTTGAGTTGTCAATTGCTGTGGTGAGGACCTCCAAAACTATGTTAAATAAAAGTGAAGACAGTGGGCATCCTTGTCTTGTTCCCGATATTAAAGGAAAGGCTTTCAGTATGATGTAGGTTGTGAGTTTGTCATATATGGCCTTTATTATGTTGAGGTACTTGCCCTCTACACCCATCTTGTTGAGAATTTTTATCATGAATGGATGTTGAATTTTGTCAAATGCTTTTCTGGTATCTGTGGAGATGATCATGTGGTTTTTGTCCTTCTTTTTGTGTATGTGGTGGATGATGTTGATGGATTTTCTAATATTGTACCATCCTTGCATCACAGGAATAAATCCTATTTGACCATGGTGGATGATCTTTTTGATATATTTTTGAATTTGGTTTGATAATATTTTGGTGAGTATTTTTGCATCTATATTCATCAGGGATATTGTTCTATAATTTTCTTTTTTTATGGTGTCTTTGCCTGGTTTTGGTACTAGAGTGATGCTGACCTCATAGAATGAGTGCAGAAGTATTCCCTTTTCTTCTAATTTTTGGAAAACTTTAATGAGGATGGGTATTAGGTCTTCATTAAATGTTTGATAAAATTCAGCAGCATAACCTTAGGTAGATTTTTTAATTACCGATTCAATTTCCTTACTGGTAATTGGTATGTTCATATTTTCTCTTTCTTTCTGGGTCAGACTTGGAAGGTTGTATTTTTCTCAAAAGTTGTCCATTTCTTCTAGGTTATCCAGTTTATTAGCATATAATTATTCATAGTATTCTCTCATAATTCTTTGTATTTCTGTGGTGTCTGTAGTGACTTTTCCTTTCTCATTTCTGATTCTGTTTATGTGTAGACTCTTTTTCTTGATAAGTCTGGCTAGGGGTTCATCTATTTTGTTTATTTTCTCAAAGACCCAGCTCCTGCTTTCATTGATTCTTTCTTTTGTTTTATTCTTCTCGATTTCATTTATTACACTCTAATCTTTATTATGTCCCTCCTTCTACTGACTTTGGGCCTCATTTGTTCTTCCTTTCTAGTTTCATTAATTGTGAGTTTAGACTGTTCATGTGTGATTGTTCTTCGTTCCTGAGGTAGGCCTGTATTGCAATATACTTTCCTCTTAGCACAGCCTTTGCTGCATCCCACAGATTTTGCGGTGTTGAATTATTGTTGTCATTTGTCTCCATATATTCCTTGATCTCTTTTTTATTTGGTCATTGATCCATTGGTTATTTAGGAGCATGTTATGATGCTCCATGTGTTTGTGGGAATTTTTGTTTTCCTTGCATAATTTATTTCTAGTTTCATACCTTTGTGTTCTGAGGAGCTGGTTGGTACAATTTAAATATTTTCAATTTACCAAAGCTCTTTTTGTGGCCTAGTGTATGCTCTATTATTGAAAATGTTCTATATGCACTTGAGAAGAATGTATACTCTCTTGCTTTTGGGTGTAGAGTTCTGTAGATGTCTGTTAGGTCCATCTGTTCTAATGTGTTGTTCAGTGCCTCTGCCTCCTTACTTATTTTCTGTCTGGTTGATCTGTCCTTCAGAGTGAGTGGTGTGTTGAAGTCTCCTAGGATGAATGTATTACATTCTATTTCCCCTTTTAATTCTGTTAGTATTTGTTTCACATAGTTGGGTGCTCCTATGTTCGGTGCACAGATATTTATAATGGTTATATCCTCTTGTTGAATTGACACCTTTATCATTATGTAATGTCCTTCTTTGTCTCGTTTTGAAGTCTATTTTGCCTGATACAAGTCCTGCAACTCCTGCTCTTTTCTCCCTATTAGTTGCATGAAATATCTTTTTTTTGCCTTCACTTTTAGTCTGTGTATGTCTTTGGGTTTAAAGTGAGTCTCTTGTAGGCAGCATATAGATGGGTCTTGTTTTTTTATCCATTCAGTGACTCTATGTCTTTTGATTGGTGCATTTATACCATTTAGATTTAGGGTGATTATCGATAGGTATGTACTTATTACCATTGCAGGCTTAGATTCACGGTTACCATTTTTCAAGGTTAACTTCCTTACTATCTAAGAGTTTAATTTAACTCAGTATGCTATTACAAACACAATCTAAAGGTTCTTTTTCTTCTCTTCCTGTTTCTTCTTCTTCTATTCCTTATAAATTAGGTATCACATTCTGTACTCTTTGTCTATCCCATTACTGACTTTGGGGGTAGTTGATTTAATTTCATATTTGCTTAGTAATTAACTGTTCTACTTTCTTTACTGGTGTTTTATTACCTCTGGTGACAGCTATTAAACTTAGGGACACTTCCATCTATAGCAGTTCCTCCAAAATACACTGTAGAGATGGTTTTGGAGGTAAATTCTCTCAGCTTTTGCTTATCTGGAAATTGTTTTATCCCTCCTTCAAATTTAAATGTAATCTTACCAAATAAAGTGTTCTTGGTTCAAGGCCCTTCTGCTTCATTGCATTAAATACATCATGCCACTCCCTTCTGGCCTGTAAGGTTTCTGCTGAGAAGTCTGATGATAGCCTGATGGGCTTTCCTTTGTATATGGTCTTAATTTCTCTCCCTGGCTCCTTTTAATAGTCTTTCCTTATCCTTGATGTTTGCCATTTTAATTACTATATGTTTTGGTGTTGTCTTCCTTGGTCCCCTGTGTTTGGAGATCTCTGTTCCTCCATGGCCTGAGAGATTATCTCTTTCCCCATATTGGGGAAGTTTTCAACAATTACCTCCTCAAAGATACTTTCTGTCTCTTTTTCTTCTTCTTCTGGTACCCCTATAATGCAAATATTGTTCCATTTATTGGTCACAGTTCTCTCAATATTCTTTCATTCTTAGTGATCCTTTTTTCTCTCTGTGCCTCTGCTTCTTTGTATTCCTATTTCTATTTCATTTATTGTCTCTTCCACCATATCTAATCTGCTTTTAAAATCTTCCATGTTATGTTTCATTTCTGATACTGTGTTTGTAATGATTGTATCTCTGGCCGGAATTCGTTCCTGTGTTCTTGAATATTTTTCTGTACTTTCATGAGCATGTTTATCATTTTTATTTTGAAATCTCTTTCAGGAAGATTCATGAGGTCAGTTTCATTTGACGCTTTGGTGTATTTATAATTTTCCTTTGGATCAGGTTCCTTTTACATTTCATATTTGTATGTGGTGTCCTCTGGTGCCCAGGAGCTCTACTCTTTGAAGCTGTTCTTCCACTGGAGCAATGTCAGTGGTCACAGGGGAGCGGTGTTGGTGCCTTCAGGTAGGAAAGAGCTGTGTTCTGCTTCCAGGCTGCTATGCCTGTCTCCACTGTCAGAACCAGTGGGCTGAGCCTCTATCCTTTGCATTTGTAGCTTCTGTAGGCAAGACTTCACTCTGGCTGGCCTGATGCCAGGGCAAGGTCTGCTGGTGCAAGCCAGGTGCGGGCTGTTCAGGAGGAAGGTGCAGTAGGCTGTGTATCATAGTGGGGGGGCCTTGGGGCTGTGTAGCCAGCCAGGGGACTGGAGCACCTGTAGATCATGAAAGTCCCCAACCTGCTGGGCAGAGTGCACCTGGACAATTTTGTCTATCTGTCCTTTCTCCTGAGCAGTAAGCTCTGTGCAATCCTTACCCCGTTAGCAGCCCTCTCGCTGTTAGGAAGTCTCTCAGAGTGCCCTCCTTTCTTTTGTCCCAGAGCAACTGGATATGGATTCCTGTTTTCCACAAGCAGTTGGAATCTCAATCTCTCCAGGTTTTCTGCCTGTCTTACCTTTACAAACCCCTTATTCACCAGAGCACCATGAAATGGAGGTTTGTGCTCCCAGAGCAGATCTCTAGAGCTAGGTGTTCAGGACTCCCAGGCCTCCACTCCCTCCATGCTCCATTTCTCTTCTTCCTGCCAGTGATCTGGGGTAGGGGAAAGGCTTGGTTTTCACCAGGTCACGGCTTTGGCTCGTTACCCTGTTCCGTGAGCTCTGTTCTTATCTCCAGGTGTATGCAGTCTGGCTCAGCCTTCTTTCCTGTTGCTTTTTCAGGATTAGTTGTATTAATTATATTTTCATATTACATGCAGTTTTAGGAGGAGGCTTCTTCTGTCTCACCTCTCACAGTGTCTTCTTTAATTCTTTCTAACCTTTCCTTTGCAGCATTTTTCTTAGTTTGTTAGATGAATTTTAATATTATTATAAAATCACTTTAAATGCTTTTGTTTCTTTAACTTTACTTTTACTTCAATGAAAATATTTAACATTTAGTAATGGATCAATACTGCTTTAAGCTATTACACTGAGCTAATAAAATATACTTTGCTGATACATAGTTTCTGTGCTAACTTAAAAATGGAACATTGATCAATTTTTAAGTTAATTTTCTTCATTAAATTGAATAATGAGTGTATTGAGGGCAGGAGTATGGGATGGCAACTATGAATCTGTTGAATCAATGAATATCCAGTATTGTAGTTTTAGAAACACATTTGAATATCTTTTACATACCCTCCAGGTATTACTTGTTTCACTATTACATTCCTTTTTAGACTTATTTTGAAGTAGGATTTTCCATAATAAAACAATATTTATTTAAAACTATGAAATCATATATGTTTATGTATATACCATGTATGGTACACTCCTACCATTTGAAAAGTGTTGAATATTACATATTTCAAACATGAATTCTAGACAGAAAGACTTTGTAGAATAATTTTATTCATATAAATTCCTCTATACATTATGGTCTCCAATGCATCTAATGCATAGTCAGGAATGTTATTTTCTAAAGTGGAGCTTGGCCCCTGTGCACAACTCTGTTTGATTGAATTTCCATTGACAACACTTCTCTGAATAATTCTGAGAGATGGATAGAGTAAGCATGACTTTTTAGAAGGTTCATTTTCTCCTACTTCCAACTAGGATGATTACATGGAGAGTTATTTTATCCTCACTTTTAAAGAAAACCCATACTTCAGTAAGTATTAAAAAATGTAAAAAGCTTTTAGCTTTAGAGGGAAAACAATTTATCTTCCAATAAATAGGGAATAAATAATCTCATCATTTATGAAACATTCCTTTCAATATTAATGTCCAATCTTTAATTGGTTCCTCTGGATATTCAATCAACTCAACATACTCAGTTTTACTGAGACCACAACTGTGAATATACTCAAAAGTTTCAGAGTATACTATTAAAAGTGCAGACAGGAAATTATGGTCATTAAGTCATACAGCTTCAGCTACTTTTGAAACTATTTTGACACTCTGTAAATATATTAAAGAACCACTGACATAAAAATTGTATGTTAAGTTAAACTGTATTTTTTTTTTTAGAAAAGCATTCATTTTTGACAAGGAATAGTTTCAAAGGAAACTTGCCAATGTGATTTAGGATACTTGTAAGTATATATATGCTCTACAATTTTCCTGGAGTTTTAGAGAAAATCATCCTACCAAACATTTTTCAGCCCTTTTTAAAGCTCAGATCCTTAAAAAAATTCAGGTAAAATTATTAATTTCTTCCTCTATCATTTGACCAAATCTATACTGATATGTAATGTATAGGGAAATAACATGACTTATGTTTAGAGAACAAAATTGTTTCTATTCAGAATAGCAATTTCTGTGAAATATTCTCTACAAGAATAAATTTTTAATATTAAATTCTATTAGAAATTCCATTCATATGTCAATGCAACTATACTAATATCATCAAATTGCATGGAAAACTATACTACTCTGTAATCCTATCATATTAGTTCTTCTTTTATAAGTCTTATTTCCATATGTTGCCCACTGAGGTTACCCTACCAATGCAGGAATTGGGTCTACATTTGGGTATATATACCTCTTTCATATCATGTTTCACTCAGAATTACTAGGCAGTGGTTTACAAAGGGATTTACATTTTTCATCATTTTATAATTTCCTAATTCAGAGATCCTACAAAATATCAATACCATTAAAATGTATTTGAAAACAAGATCAAATATCATTTTTTATTTTGAGACAAGAGAATCAGAAATATAAGAAAATCTGTGATATTTATTCCCTATTTGGGAATCTACACATTAATTACTAGCATAAAGGAAATTACCATGAAAAAGTATTTGAAGTAATTTAGGTTAATTTTAAATCCCATTTAATTGAGTGACTACAGCACAACCCCAAAGTTTAGTAAGATTCTATTCCATAGGATTTTTTGGATGTTTTCCTAATAGCCTAAGTACAGTTGACCTTAGAACAACATTGGGTTTAGGGGCTTTGACAACCATGCATTCAAGTCTGCCTGTAACTTTTGACTCACAAAAAATGTAGCTATGGATAGCCTACTGTTGACCAAAAGCTTTACTGATAACATAAATAGTTTATTACAAATATTTTGTATGTTATATGAATTATAAACTGTGTTCTTGCTATAAAGGTAGAGAAAAGACAATGACTTTTCAAATTGTCACAAGTCTACAAAAATATCTTTAATGTATTTATTGAAAAATATCCATATATAAGTGCACGTGTGCAGCTCAAATGTGTGTTGTTCAAGGGTTAAGTGTAATGGCAGGTGTTTTTGCTAGTGCTGTACTTAAAATGAATTTATTTTGTACAGTTAAGTCATTTCAAAGTTAAATTCTTCCTATATATTCACATATATATAGTTACAATATTTTAATTTGAAAGTGACATTTGAAAAAATACTCCCATTTGAAAATAATGGAATTCTGTTGTTTGCAAAGCTGAATGAAAATATTTTGTCTACTTAATATTCTACTGTACTAATATACCATGATGATAGATATTCTGTTGTATCAAATATATTACTAAATAAGCTAAAACAATGAAAAATATCTTTTTATAAATTTGTTTACCTTTTGTTCATTTTTGTTTTCTTTTATAAATTCTTGTATGTAAATTTTTTTCTTGTTTAGGTAAAATAATAATAGAGCTTGATTCTTTTTTTTTGACTTTTTTATGTTATTTTACTTTTTTATTTTTTTTATTAAGGTATTATTGATATAAACTCTTATGAAGGTTTCACAAGAAAAAACAATGTGGTTACTACATTTACCCATATTATCAAGTCCCCACCCATACCCCAATGCAATCACTGTCCTCGGTGTAGTAAGATGCCACAGATTCAATATTTGCCTTCTCTGTGCTATACTGTTTACCCTGTGATGCCCCACATCACGTGTACTAAACAAAATACCGTTCAATCCCTTTCTCCCATGCTCCTACCCACCCTTCCACACCCCTCCCCTTTGGTAACCACTAGTTCCTTCTTGGAGTCTCTGAGTCAGCTGAATAGCTTGATTCTTATTTAAAAATTTTATTTTAGAAAGAATTTTTAAATCAACCTACAGTTCTAGCAGTATTTTTATTTGTATTTATTTGTTCTTGAATAATTGCTTTATTTTAATTCATGTTATTTTACAAATCATACTGTTGAATATATCTCTTTTGAAATGAGGAATTTCTATTACAATATTAAACCAGATTAATGTGGTAAACATGACTTGTAAGGTGTGTATATTGCACTAATTTTGTAATGCTTGAGTGTAAAATTTTCAGTATTATTTTTATCTTATGCTACAGGTCAAAATTAAGTGTAAACTATCCACTTCCATAGAAGTCACAACAGGTCAGTATTTCTATTGAAAGAATTAGAAGAAATAACTACAGTTAAAAAATTACACTGTGAAGATATTTGAGAGATACGTACGCTACTAGTTACAGTCTACTTTAAAATAATCTTAGATAAGTCTTTCCAACTGTAATAAGTTTAAATCATATGCTCCTAATTCCTCTCTTCCGCCTTTTATGGTATCTTACATTTATATTTTATGTAATACCATAATGTGTCAGTATTTATTCTATATATGTACATTTAACTTTTATAGTAATAAATAATATTAATAATAAATGTCCTTCATATTTAAATTCATTTCACCCATTTCCTAAGGTATTAATTTTTAAAAATAGATACAAATTTCTTTCTATTTGTATCATATTTCTTCAGCCAGAAAAAATTTCTTTTAACATTCCATATCTGCTGGTAATAAATTCTCCCTTTTTTTTATATGAAAGAAAGCTTTATATCTTCTTCATTTAAAAATAAAAATATTTTGAGTATAGAATCCTCACAGAATAGGAAAACTATTTGCAAAATATATATGTGATATGTCTTCTATCTAGAATATACATTTCAAAATCTTGCAACTCAATAAGAAATCATAAAACCTCACTTAAAACTGGAATATTTTTAAATAGATACTTCATCAAAGAAGATGTATGGATGGCAAGTAATCTAGTGAAAAACCATTCAACAGAATTAGTCTTTACATGCAAAATAAGATCATAATAGCATACCACTACAAATCCTCTAAACTGGTAAAAATGTAACATAATTGTACCAACTGTTGGCAATCATGAGGAGCAATTATAATACTTATATATGGTGGGAATGATTGCATAAATACTTGCAAAGAAAATGTTATAGTTATTTAGAAATGTATATACTCACCTATAAAATCACTTAGACATTATACTTTACATATTTACTAAAGATAAATTAATACATATGTCTATTCAAGGACTTCATTCATTGCAGCTTGTCAAAAGCAAAAACCTGGAAACAACCTAACAAATTTTGGTTTACCCATATAATGGAATAATATTCAGCAATGAGAAAGAATAAGGTATTGATATAAACAGTAGGATAAATCTCAAATACTTATGTTGCATTTTTAAAGACCTAAAAAAAAGACATGTATTTTACAATTACATTTACATAAATTTCTTGTAAACAGTCTAATCTACCGTGATGGCAAGCAGATCAGTGGTTGTTTAGAGTCAAGGAAGTGGGAGAAAGAGGACTATAAAGAGGAAAGAATCACAAGAAAACTTCTTAGAGTGATATATATGTTCACTATATACACCAAAACATCAAGGTATATTTAAAAAATATGTGTATAAGGTTAAAAACAAATGCCAGCAAATAAGAAGACAAATTTCAAGTCTTTCTTTGTAAAAAATCAAAAAGCTTTTAAATAAGTAAAAAGAAAAAGAGAAACTAGAATAGCTAAACAATTTTGATTTCAAAAGTTGTAGACCTCATTCTATGTAATTGTCAAGACTGTATAATATTGGTAAAATCATGGACACATAATTATAAGAAATAGATAAGAAATAGCATAGAGACTAGAAATAAACTATTCATGAACAGTCAACTGATTTTCAACAAAGGTCAAGGCAATTTAATTAAAAAAATAGTTCTGAAATAATTTTGTTTTCACAAGAGAAAAAAGAATCTCTACCCATAACTCATATTGAATTAAAAAAAAACTCAATATGGATCATAGATCTGAATGAAATACCTAAAACTATAAAATATCTGAATTAATACATGGAAGAAAACCCTTTTTAACTGGTTTGGTGAAGATCTTTTAGTTAGGAAAAATCAATAAAAAAATCAAGTTGGACTCCACAAAAATCAAAATTTATTTTTTTGATGAACATAACAATGAAAAGATATGTCAGGTAAAAGAAAAATATTTGAAAACATCTGAAAAATCATTAAATATATACGTATATTAGTAACTGTAAACAAGTAACACAATGAAAAGTATTTGCACAGACACTGCATGAAAGATATATGAGTGTCAAATATATGCATAAAAATAGGCCTATGATCATATTCTCTAATGGAATACAAATTAAAGCCACTTAGAACCTCAATATACCTAAAAGAATGGCTAAAACACTCTTTTTAAAAAAGTCATTATCAATTGCTGGATAGTAGGTGTATAAACTAGAAAGTTCATACTCTTGTCAGCAGGAATACAAAATGGTACAGTTAGTTCCTAAATTAGTTTTGCAGCTTCTTGAAATTATACTTTTGTCAGACGACCCAATATTTTCCTTCCTAGAATATTACCCAAGAGGAAGAAAATTCTGTACCCACAAAATAATCTGTGAATGTTTATTGTACTTTATTCATAATCACCAAAAACTGAAGTCAATTCTGATGTCCAACTGATGAATAAGTAATCATGTGGTACAATGAAATATTACTCAGCTAAGAAACAAGGGAGCCAGGTAACATGGTTCACATGGTCAACCTGTATCACACATGATCAAAGGTTATACATGCAACACAATAGATGAATCCAATATATTATGCTAAATGAAAACAGATGCAAAAGTCTACATATACATGGTTAAATGCATGCAGTATTTATCATATTTATATGTGATTCAGTGCACATGCTTAACTATGTACTTATTTGGAGAGAGGTATTACTGGTTTTACTTGATACCTTATACCTGAAGATTTTATACTGAGCATTTGAAGGTAAGAAAATATTCACATCAACAGTTGTCACAGAGAGTCATTTAATTTCTCCATTCTATGGATTGTATAATGGTAAATCCTGGTTTTATTCCACATTTCTCTAAAGGCTAATTATGTTAAGCAGTTTTTCACATTATCTATGATCTGGATATCTTCTCTGATGAATTGTCTGTTCAAAATTATGCATACCGTCTTTAATATATAGAAGTAAGAAAAAACTAATACATTATAGACATAGTTTCCTTCACTTCACAAGAAGTCAAATAAAGCCTGAAAGCAAAATTAAAATACAAGAAGGCAGAAAATAAGTCTTTGGCAACAAATAGAATATAGTTATAAATGAGCTGACATTAATCAAAATATGTAAATAACAATTTTAATAGGCATGGTAATAGACAATGAATGTAAAAAGAAGACCAAACTGTATGTTACTTACAACAAATCCATTTTATGTTTAAAGATACAGATAGGTTAATACCAAAGGGATAGAGAAAGATATACCATGTTATCAATGGTCAAATGAAACCTGGGGTAGCTAT
This sequence comes from Phataginus tricuspis, assembly GCA_029783875.1. NCBI lineage: Eukaryota > Metazoa > Chordata > Mammalia > Pholidota > Manidae > Phataginus > Phataginus tricuspis. The sequence continues at coordinate 38,018,180 of JAQQAC010008350.1, read as the reverse complement.
CTTAATTTTAGACAAATCAGACTTCTAAATGAGGAAAATTATCAGAGACAAAGATGGGTGCTACAAAATGATAAAGAGGTTAATTCTCTAAGAAGTCAATCCTAAACTTGTCTACACCTAAAAAAAAGGAATCCAAACATGTTGAGCAAAACTGAGAGAATTGAAAGCAGAAATACAAAATCCACTATTTTAGGTGGAGACATCAACATTTCCTTTTTAATAACTGAGAGACTGAGGATGCAGAAAATCACTAAGAGTATAGTTGGCCTGAACTGCACTATTAATCAACTTGGTTTAATTGACATGTTTCTAACACTCCCATTAAATAGAAGAATATACATTTTTCAAGTTTACATGGCACTTTTGCCAATATAGGCCACATTCTAGCACATAAAACACATCTTAACAAATTAAAAAAAACCAGAAATTATACAAAGCATATTCTCAGACTATAGTGGAATAAAATTAGTAAACAGTAACAAGAAATAGCTTGAAGTATCCAATTATCTGGAAATTGAACAATACATTTTTAAGTGGCATATGAGTCAAAGAAGAAGCTTCAAAACAAACTAAAAAAAATTGTTTTAAAACAATTCCATTTACAATTGCATCAAGAAAAATAAAAAATACCTAGGAATAAACCTAGTCAAGGAGGTGAAAGACCTGTATTCTGAAAACTATAAGACACTCATAAGAGGTATTAAAAAAGATACTAATAAATGGAAATCTATTCTGTACTCATAGACAGGAGGAATTAATATTGTCAAAATGGCCATCCTGCCCAAAGCAATTTACAGATTTAGTGAAATCCCTATCAAAATACCAATGACATTTTTCAATGAGCAAATAGTCCTGAAATTCATATGGAACTACAAAAGACCCCAAATAGCCTAAGAAATCTTGAGGAAGAAGAACAAAGCTGGAGGTATTACAATCCCTGTCTTCAAGCTACAAAACAAAGCTACAGTAATAAAAACATTAATAGATGGATGGATAAAGAAGATGTAGTACAGATACATAATTGAATATTATTCAGCCATGAAAAAGAAAGAAATCCTGCCATTTGCTACAACATGGATGGATCTAGAGAGTATGTTAAATGAAATAAACCAGGCAAAGAAAGACAAATACCATATGATTTCACTTATTTGTGTAATCTAAACACAAAACCAAACAAAATGAACAAAATAGCAGTAGACTCATATACACTGAGAAGTGATTGGTGGTTACCATAGGGGTGGGGTTGGGATGGGTGGGTGGGAAACGTGAAGGGGATAAAGGGGAACAAAAATTCTCAGTCATAATATAACATGGTCACAGGGATGGTAGTACAACATAGAGTATACAGCCAATGATTCTGGAACATTTTCCTATTTTGACAGATAGTAACTGCCCTAATGGGGGTGAGGATTTATTAATATGGTTAACTGTTGGCCACTGTGTTGTATACTTGAAACTAATATAAGATATAAGACTGCATATAAATGATATTTCAGTAAAAAAAAGGTTTTGTATTCAATGAAAGTGAACATACAAGTTGCCTAAAATTGTGGGATGCAGAAAATTCTGCTTAGAGGGAACTTTCTATCATTAAATTAAGAAATTTGCAAAGAAGACAGTTCTAAAATCAGTAGTCCAAACTTATGTTATATTTTGATTTGTAATAAGGAATATATATTTGGACTTCATAGCCACTTCTGGGAAAGAGCTCCTAAAAACTTATGGATTTCCTAATGATGAGAGAGATAAAGATAACTAGATATTCATAAGAAACCCCTTTCAAACACACCTGAGTATATGTCAATGAGGTTACTTTTGGAAAGCACCTTGGAATAGGACTGGTTCCCAGAATGATGAAGTGATTAGAAGATTGGATTTTTAGCCCCTTCCCCAGCCCTGGGGAGGGGAGAAGTGCTGGAGATTGAGGTCAATCACCAACCGACAATGATTTAATCATTTGTGCCTATGTAATCAAGTCTTCATAAGAACCCAAACCATGGAGCTCAGAGAGCTAATAGGTGGGTGAACAAGTGGAGATCCTGGGAAAATGGCATGCTTAGAGAGGGCATGGAAGCTTTGTACCCTTTTCCCTATACCTTGTTCTGTGCATCTCCTCCATCTCATTGTTCCTAAGTTATATCCCTTTATAATAAATTGGTAATCTTGTAAGTAAAATGTTCCTCTGAGTTCTGGGATCTACTCTAGAAAAGTAATCCAATCCCTGGAGGGAGCTGTGGGAACATCTAATCTATATCCCATTGGTAAGAATCACAGGTGACTCCCTGGACTTGCAATTGGCATCTGAAGTTAGGGACAAGGACAGTCTTATAAGACCAGGCTCTGAACCTGTGGGTAGATAATATCAGAACTGAGTTAAATTGTAAGGTATCCAGCCAGTGTTGAGAATCATTTGGTAGTATTGGGAAGAAAAATGCATATTGGAGCTTTCATTTCAGGAAACTAGAGAAAAAGAGTGATTTAAGTTTAAAGCAAGCAAAAATGTAGTAATAAAAATGTGAACAGAATTCAGTAAATATGGAAGCAAACGGCAGAATCAATATCACCCCAAAGATAGTCCTTTATAAAAAAAAATCAGTAAAATTGATATACCTCTAGAAAGGCTAACAAAGAAAAAACACTACCAAATGAAAGAAGCATCTCTACTGATCACATGGAAGTGAAAAGTATTATAAAACAACTCTGTGATCCACTCTATGTCCATAAGTTTGATATCTTAAATGAAATGGAAAAATTCCTTAGAAGACACAAACCATCAATATTCACACAATGAGAAATAGATAACTTGAACAGATATGTATCTGTTAAAGAATAGAAAAGTTATTAGTTGACTTCCAAAAAAGAAAGCACCAGGTCCAAGAGGCTTCACCAGTGAATTATACCAAACATTAAAAGGAATAAATTACACCAATTCACCACAATCTTTTTCAGAAAATAAAAGAGAGAACAGTATGAATATATGAGGTCATCATTACCCTAACATGAAGACTAGATAAAGATATTACTAAAAAGAATATCATCAAACCAATATCTTTTATGAATATAGATGCAAAAACCCTCAATGAAATATCAGGAAACTGAATCCAACTATATATAAAAAATTATATACCACAATGAAGTTGTAAGTCTAGTTAAACTTTCAATTATTAATTAGTGTATTCCACCACACTCATACACAGGCAAAGATGTTTTTTTTCATTACTATTCTTCTCCATCACACTGGAAACTTTTAACTAGTGCAACAGCACAATAAAAGGAAATTAAATACATACAGTTAAAAATGGAAGAATTGTCTCTTCCTGCATGTGTCTTTATCTAAGTATAAAATCACAAGGATTTAACTAAAAAAAGGAAATAATTAATGAGCATAACAAGGTCTCATGATATGTGGTTAATATGCAAAAGTCAATTGACTTCATATGTATGAGAAATGAACTATTGGAATTTGAAATTAAAGAGGAAAACATTACCATTTGCAAAAACACAGACCCAAAATTAAATAATTAGGTATAAATCTAACAAAACTATACAAAACCTACATGCATAAACTAAAAACACTGCAAAAAGGAAATTAAAGTAGACCTAAATAAGTGGAAAGATATTCTGAGTTCACGAGTTGGAAGACATACTATTTGAAGATGCCAGTTCTTAACAACTTGATCTGTAGATTAAATATAATCCCAGTCAAATGGCTGCTAGATATTTTAGATATTGACAATCTGATTCTAAATTTATGAGAAGGCAAAGACCTAGTATAGTCAATACAATATGAAAGAAGACAAATTTGGAGGACTCATTGTCTGATTTCAGGATTTTAATCCTATAATAATCAGTACAGCATTATATGGGCAAGAAAATACACACATAGATTAAATAGACTTAAACACAGTAGCCAACAGACCTTTGAAAAGGAATAAAGGTAAGTAAAAAGAAAAGGATAGCCTTTTAAATCAATGGTGCTAAGTCAATTAGACATGCATATGCAAAAAAAAAAAAAGGAAGAAAATCTAGTAATGGGCTTTACAGGTTTTATAAAAGTAACTCAGATGGCTCATTGGCCTAAATGTAAAATTATAAAATTTCTTGAGTAAACATCAGAGAAATAAATGTGATATCTGGTTTGGTAATGAGTTTTAAAATATAGCACCAATAGCATGATCTACTGAAGAGAAAAAAAAAACACAAGAAAATTGATGTCATTAAAATGTAAAACTTCTCTGCAAAAGATGCTACTGAGAGAATAAAACAGAACCAATTTACTAAGAGAAAATATTTGCAACTGTATATCTGAAATAAAAACCTTGTATTAAATATAAAAACAATTTAAACTCAACATTAAGAACACAAACAAGCCCATTAAAAAAAAATGGGTAAAAATCTGAATATCACCAATGAAAACATACAGATCTCAAAGAATTATATGGAATGATATTCAACATAATTTATTAGAAAAATGCAAACTAAAACCACAATTGAGTTATCATTACATACTTATTAGAATGACTACAATTCAGTGGCTGAAATACTAAAAGGTGACAATGTCAGAGTGTAAGAACTCTTATTCACTACAACAGGGAATGAAAAATAGTACAGCCACATTAGAACACATAGGCAGTTTCTTATAAACTAAATATAGCTTTACAATATAATCCAGCAATCAGGATAAGAGGTATTTATCCAATTTAGTTGAATACTTATTTATATTCGCCAAAATCCTCCACACATATGTCTGTTGAAACTTATTCCTAATTATCAAAAACTAGAAGCAACCAAATATCCATTAATATTTGATTAGATAACAAACTAGTACATCCATACGGTGAAATGTTATTCAATTATAAAAAGAAATATGCTATCAAACCATAAAAAGACATGGATGAATTTTAAATGCATATTGTTAAGTAAGAAAAGGCAGTCTGAAAAAGTTGCATAGTATATGATTCCAATTATATGCATTTCTGGAAAAAACAGAACTATTGAGACAGTAAACAGATCAGTTGTTGCTTTGCTTCAGAGGGAAGGAGATAAACAGCTGAAGCATAGGGATTTTTTTTTAGGTCAGAGAAACTATTCAGTGTGATATGATAATGATGAATCCCTTACAGTAAGTCTTTATCAAATCCTAAGGATATTTACAGCTTGAAGAGTATCCTAATAAATATAAATTAAAAATAAACTCATTTAGAGCTTGAGGGTTTCAAGATGAAGTGAAGAATGTGACAAAGTAATCAAAATGTATTACAAATGAATGAAACAGCCACAATAAAGGGAATAGGGCAATAAAATAATAATTTAACCAATTTTGAGAAAATGAATGTAGTCTGCAAGGCTAAAGGGAATAGAATTGCACATAAGCAATGAATAGAGCTGTTTCCCATATGGTATGGGTTAACTATTCTGAATCTACTACACATACATACATTGGAATTGAACAAGTAAATTTATGGTTGGGAGCCCTGAGCCACCATAGGCCTATTTTGTAGTTCCTTATTTAGTGCATCATGTCTAGCTATCAAGAAAAAAATTACAAGGCATACCAAAAGGCAAAAAACACAGTTTGGAGATACAGAGGCAGTATCAGAAGCAGACATGGCAGGGATGTTGATATTATCAGACTTGGAATTTAAAATAACATTAGTCCATACTAATATAAACAAATCATGGACTAAATGAGTAAATGGAAGATGTTAGACAAATATTTTGTGAAAAATTTTAAATAATGGACATAGCTACTTTGTCGTTATAGAAGCAGAGCACAGCTCCCCACTCCTTAAGTGTGGGCTGCATATCATGACTTCCATACAAACTGTGGTATGGAAAGAGGACTGAGTAACCTGTCAACAGTGAAATGAGAAACACTACCTTAGCCGGGTCATTAAAGTCAACATCAAAAGTGAAAGCAGTATTTATGGTATCTATCTGATATAATGTGATAAGAATTATACTTATTCCCATGGTGGGCCATCCCAGGAAAAAAAAAATATTGCAGCCTAATCATGAGTTCCTCAAAACTGTCAGTGTCACACACACAAAAAAAGGAATTTGTAAGAAACTGTCACACCTGAAATGCGCCCAAGGAGACCTGACAGTTAAATGTAGTATGGTACCCTCGATGGAATCCTGGAACAAAAGTAAGACATTAGAGAAAAATACAGAAATCTGAATGATGTGTAGTCTTTAATTCAAAATAATATATCAATATTGGCTTGTCAATGTGGCAAATATACCATGCTAATCTAAGATATTAATAATAAGAGAAACTGGGTGTGGTAATATACAGGAACTCTGCATTATAGTCTCAATAATTTTGTAAATCCAAAATTATTGTAAATAAAAGTATATTGTGAAAATGTATTTTGATTATTTTCATTAAGAATAAAATTATATAAATCAATATGAGTATTTATTTCAGCAACTTATCTCTATCATTCCGGCATCTAATGTCAAGCAAATGTTTCCTCACTGTCTCCCTTAATCTTGAATTGTTGATGGTTTTTCTCTTAGTTTCTATTGTTTACTAAACAGCCTTGACCCCTCTTTACTATATCTAACATATCCACAAAAATGCAACTATTCAGTTGTTAATCAGACCCATCAATTTTTCTAAGAGTTAGATAAAACACTAAGTGAAAGTAGATTTAATAAGGATAGACAGTGATTCACAGTGTTCCAAACATGCCATTAAGATAAGCAATAATGTGTCTCTTTGAATAGATGAAAAGGAAATTACTAAAAAAATAAATAAAAGTCTACAGTTTTGGCTTCAAATGTATTTTAAACCACAGTATTTTATTTTCTCTAAAAGCTTCATACTTATAATCCAACTATTTCTTTAATCAATTATGTTGCATCTTCCCTCTAAGTGATAAATACAATTGGTACATCCATATAATGAAAAGTAATTAAACTTTAATCCTGAAGGGTGATGCATTCTATTTAGGTATGCATATATAAATATTTTAAATAATTACATATATATATATATATACAAGAAAGCCCACAAAATGACTAGGATAGTATATAAATTGACTATCTTATGATCTATATTCAGATACAGTAAATAGGCACATGGAGACAAAGCTATAGATCAGAGTTTTCACCATTTAAGCAGGAATCAATAATGTATTAATCATAAAAATAAAACTGGTAGACTGGGACATTAATATTTTGATAATGAAGGACAAGAAGAGGATTACTATGGATGGGCAAAACTAAGACTTTTATGCTTTATTAACCCAAATTGGATTGGATATTGCACCTGGATATTTAAAATTATTATAACAAGGTAATTTATATAGATGTCACTGTTTCTTTCAGCTGTGGGAATATGAATTAATGAGGTATTTATTCTTTCCTTCTCTGTTACCTAACAAAAGTGTCTAAGCCTATGTGTTTGGGTACCAGCCCACAGATTTAGGAATCACTAATAGCTGCTGTGTTGCACACTTGAAAATTGAAAATTGTACAAATTGGAAAAGTTTCCCAACTTCCTAGTTTTGTATCTGACCCTCCACCTGGTTGACAGGACTCTTGTAATGGACAGCTTCTATACTTATCAAAGTTTTCAGTGTATAATATTTATCAAGAAACTGCCATGAAGAAGGAGCAAAATTGACTACTGTAAAGTCCCAGTAAACTCTCAAATTCTAGAGTTTATTTTTTCTACATTTCTGGGACAGGCCTCAATATGACTGAGACCAAATTCCTCACTACCAGGGAAGTGTATTTTGAGCTTAGTCATATTTGTATCACACACATAAGATGGATGGTAATATCATTTGAATATGAATGGTATGAAGAAAAATTATACCAATTAAAGAATGACTTATCTGATTTTGGTTACTTCTATAGCTGTTCATAGCTGGATAAACTTAAATCCTTCATCTGTGGGCTTAATGTGCACCCAATCAGAATAATAGCATATGTGCCTTGAATACTGACTGTATCCTATTCATTTATTCAGTTAATGTCTATGGTGCACTAAGTATATATTGGGTTCTTTTCAAAGCGTTTGAGATACAGCTATGTACAAAACAGAAAAATTGCTCTCTCTTACATAGTATCATCTAGTTAAAAGAGACAGTCAAAATGCAAATTAAACAATTGGATAAGCAAGAAAACCAGTTTTGAAGATTGTTGTGATAAGTGGAATCAAATAACAGATGTAGGGAGAACCAAGCACTGTTTTGTGTTGGATAGTCAGAGAAGGCCAACTGTGAAAAGTAACATTGAAGCAATTGTTAGGAGTGACTAGCTATTTAAACAGAATTACTTTTCAGGTAGAATAAATAGGATGAAGACGCTGATGTGATAACAGATTCTGTACAATCAGGGACCAGAAAGCAAGCCAAGGTGGCTGGATGGTTTATTTGATTGTTTAGTGAGTTATGAAGAGGAAATTCTGAGATGTTTTCAAAGATGAAGTCTTAGGCCAGGACACATTAGGTCTAATAGACTAAAACAGAGAGTTTAGATTCTATTATGAATGCATTTGAATGGACAGTTTTGACTTGATAAATAAAGCAATATAACTTATGGCTAAAAATGTTCCTTTAACTTCTACATGACTAACGTGATGGTAAGAGAATGGTTAGCAGGCTACTCCACAGCCTAGATGAGTGTTAATGACAGCTTGTTCAAGGGCAAGTGTAATAGAAAAGAAAAAAAGTGAACACGAACAAGATATATTTTAGTAGAGCAAGATATAGCCTTGCTGATAAAGTAAATGGAACAAATAAAAGAAGAAAAAAGGAAAAAAAATGCTAACTGTTATCTCTGTGGCTTAGCAACCAAGAAAATGTCTGCCAAATTCTGAAATAAGGAATCTTGGAGGTAGCAAAACCTTATTGGTAGGAATAATTTTATTGTGCACAAGTTTATGTGAAGCCATGTGGAACATGGCTGAAATACTGAGTAGATATATGAATCTGCTGTTCAGGAAGGACTGGAGACAGACATTAGGAACACATTGACATATAGGTTGCATGTAAAATCATGTCTACATGTAATTAAATAGAAGCAAATAGAGGAAACATGGCTGAGGACCAAGTTTTAGGCACTTCATAATGAAGGTTTCTTATGAAGTGGAAGGTAGTAAAGGTGATTTGGAATATATGGCTAGTCATATGCAGGAAAAACCCCACAAGATACTGAGATGTTATGGTATCCAAGAAAAGAAATTTATTCAAAAACAAGGTAGGTATCTCATGCTTTTAGGTCAGATAGGTAAAACACAGAGAACTAACTATTGCAATATGAAGGTCATTGGTGACAATGACCAGGAAACCTATTGGAATAATGATGAGGAAGGGCTATTTTGGTTCGATGATAAAAAAAAGGTGAGGGGGAAGGAAAATATAAGCATTGATTATAAGCACCCTCCTGAAGAAGTTTTGCTGTAAAAAGAAGGAAAGAAATAGAGATAGTAGCTGGAGGGAAAGTGGGGCATATTTCTATGACTGAAATGTGGAAAGGTAAATGACAATGGCCTTTGAGAAGCAACTAGATGGTCCCCACAGCAGATGTACAGTTTGGACTTAAATAGTAGCAGGAAAACTTCATTCACAGTAACATAAAAAGAGGCAGAGAAGTTTGGATTCAGATTAATGGGGTTGGAAGTTTTGGTAATAAGAAAATGAGGGGAATTATTTGCTTAGGCATGGTCTACAAACTGAAACCAATGTGTTGCAGCTTCAAGAATCAGCTCATTTATGTCCTTTGTTGGAGATGGGTTCTAATTCCAGATATTTCCATTCAACCCCAGAATCTTCATCTGCTAATTTTCTGTCAAATTAATGTAGTTAATGCATTAATGTAATAATTGTTAATTTCCTTTTCAAATTCTGTTAATTAAAAAAAAGATTGACAGTTTTTTAGAACTTATTTGAAACCTTTTTGAAAAAATATTTAAACTGATGAACTGTAGCTTAAATTTTTGCTAGTAGTATGGTTGAAATTAATAAAAATCAAACTACAGAAAGACAGCAGCTGAGATGGATGATAGTGACCATTTTATCATTTTAAAAATACCCTTCTGAATATAATTGGGAGCTGCATACTTTCTGAAATATATTTGCTAGAAAATTATTACAGAAGAATAAGAAAGTTTGTGTTTCCAAACTTTACTCCTTTCTTTTCACAGTGTTAAAGTAACTTGTATTTCTCCAGGAGTGTTCAGATGGGGAGAATGCACCTCGATGAATTATACTCCTGTGGGGAAGGGATCACTGATTTCCTCTAACATTTCATCTGTGAGGATTTACTCTTTTCTATTGAAGGCAGGGGATGAGAGAATGGGACTTAGCATTCTATTTGCATTCCAGTCACTGACATAATAATAGCTATATGGCATCTAGGATAGAAAGAGTGCTTTAAAATAAGGGCATTCTCTCAAATCTTAACAGTTTCCACTATAAAAACTGAAGATAGGTCTTCCTAGATTCATTGTTTCAGAGAACTATTATTAGCTGAGTCAAAATTTTAAATAGCTTTTGTTGTAAAATAAACAATTGGTACATGGCATTCAGTGAGAGGGATGGTCTGAGAATGGTTTACTGTGACAATGCAATCACTTTCAGGTATTAAATTTCATGACAAAAACTATAAATCATTCACCTTGTCAGTGAAGCTTGACTTACTCCTGTAGCCCACATAGGTGTAGACACCAAGGACAAATGAGTTAGAATAACTTGAAAAAAGTCCTTAAGCAGTAACTACATATTTTCACCTTTTGCATGAACAAACATACTAAATTTTTTCTATTATCAATTATTTAATTATGTATTAGCTATGGTAATTGGTGTTATGATATATGCTATATATGTATTGATATGTTATATGATATATGCTATATGTGTTATATGATATATGCATAATATGTATTGATATATGAATGAAGGCCAGGGATATATAATAAGACTACAATTGGTTATGAAAAGTGTATGTTTCATTTTTATCATTGAAATAATTTAAACTGTATCAATAATTTATAACTATAAATTGATAAATATCTTTAATAACTAATATTTTTGTTTTGTTTTACTTGTGTACAGTTTAATCCATGTTATGAAAACAATGGTATAAATAACCATATAGTTTATTTTAGAGTTGAACTTTATATTTATTCAACTACAGAACCTTCATGGTACTCCAGAAAGTGTTTCTCAAATTTTAATATGTATGAACCACAGGGGATGCTGTTAAAAAACAAATTGATTTGGTATGTAGAGGGAGGAGGCTAAGATTCATTTCAAACTCCATGTTGATACCAATGCTTCTATTCTGCTGATCACAGTTTAAATAGCAAATAACCTAAGAATATATGGTTTTGGATACCAACAGATAAATGAAATAAAATACAAACATTTTCAGCATTGAGAATGGTTAAATTCTAAATTGATTTTTGCCTAAATGCAAGAGATAAGACATTATTATAAGTACATTATCTAGTTCTCTTTTACTATTCCTTTTTCCTCCCAACTTTATTATTTACATTTTTAATAAACATCCAAATTACAAGAATATCATTAATGATTCTACTGAATACAAAATCAACAGTACAGCTCAAAATAAGAGCACCTTATACTCTAATGTGTTTCTCTCTGGAAAATGGTAACTTTTGTTGCCATTCTCACTCTCTGATCTCTCTTCCTTCAGATACCAGTATATCCTCAATTTTACTTGTTGGAAAACAGGAGCAGTGAAAAAGATGATTGCTGGAAACAAGATTTAAAGACCACATATAATCTCATTACTCTTTCATCTATTGTTTGGAAAATCTTAAAATATTCACCATCATTCAAAAATTTCTTTCAATCATGTCAAGGCCCTTGAAAGATTTATATATTCAAAAGTAACAGCGGAATGGTGGAAGATATCTCCATTGGGTCTTTTAGTAGGCAATTCCAGGAATGCTGATTATGCTCTGATTGTTGCTGTGCAGGGAGGTTAAAGAAATCTCCTTAAAAATGGTATTTATAAAACTTTAAAATAAATTTATATAAAGTTATTATACATAAAATACATTTATATAAAAAATATAAAAAACATATTAATGTTTATAAAATTATCTTACACAAAATACATTTATATAAAATATAAAACAGACAATAACTTTATAAATATATAGTTATATGAGAATATAAAATACATTTTATAAACATATTTATATGAAAATATACATATTGGTATTTATATAAAATTTTAAAATTTAACTCTTATGTAAGATATGCAATATATTTTTATGTAATTCTTTTTTTTTCCCCTTAAATAACCTTTGCACAATAGCAACCACCACTTGCAAATTTCACAGCTATGAAATTCTAGGTCAGCAGATGTGAGATCAACAGCAGCAGCTGCAACCTGGTTTTCAGAGGAAGTGGAATTATCTTTCACAGGTACATTTTAAATTGGTATAAACACACAGATTGTCCTAGCCTAGGTTTCAACTTTTGTATGGTAGTCACAAAGATTACAGGAAGACAAAGAGTTATATTTATTAAATTTGAAAGCATGGTCTCTTTTGCTCCATCATTATCTTCAAATATATGAAGTAGACTTGATTAACAGTAACAACTTTTACTATTGGAAGACTGTAAAAGTTTGAGATCTAGGGAGGTGCACACCTACAAAAATAAAGGCATATATTTTTAAGCAAAATAATTTTAATATATATGGATAGATTATAGATTTTTAGTAAATTGGTTTCTATATTTATTTATAAGTGGCAAAATTAGTAGTAGTGCTGCATCCTTTGCTCTTGAGGAGACAACTTAGGAGGTACAGACCTGGGCCCACTTTTACTTTGAGCACCCTGCAGTGCTTCTTGTAGCACATTCATGACTTCCACTGCAGAAACAGGTCCTTTCCTGAATGTGGAGACAATACATGACAATGTTTAAAAAACAACGGGCTTAGGTCAGTCATGTCTTTCAAAGATTATCTGCCATTCACCAGTTGTGTAACTGTGAAGTATTTGCACAACATGTCTGTCTATTACATTTACCTCACAAATTGTTGTATGTCATTTAGCAGTTTACTGCTCTGGTATTGAAAAGGGAATGCTGATCCCAGACTAGGAATGAGAAACCTGATACCTCCAGGGCAGAACTGGAAGTACACTTTTAATTAATTAATTAATTAGCATTTCTTTTTTGCTTTATTTTGTCTTAACCTTACTGAGATAAAATTGATATATAACATATGTATGTTTCAGAGTGGAACATGAAAGATGGTAGAATAGGAGGTCACTGCAATAACCTCCTCACATATACTCACTGGGACACCAATAACATCCAATACTACTGACTGGAAACAACTTGAAAACTGACAAAACAGAAAATTCCACAAAGAGGAGAAATCTATAAAACACTAAGAAGATAAAGGGATGAAACATGATTGACTCGGATCCAAACCCTTCTCCCATCCCCATCCCATTAAGCAGGAGGGAGTGAGGAATGGAGGGTGGAGGGAATAAACTCTCCCAAAACTGGCACACCTGGCCCTGGGGATCTGCACCAGAAAGGCAAGCACCATAACATCTAGCTTAGAAAAGCAGTGAGGCTTATTGCTGGGGAGAGTTAGAGAGCGGTGGGAGGCCAAGCCTCCACTCTTAGAGGACCAGCACGTGACCAAACACAGAAGAAGCAGTTTAAAAGATTTGCTGATAACTTTAGGAACTGTGCTGGAGAGTTACGGGTCTGTGAGAGCTTTCTAGGGGAGGAGGGGCTGGTAGGTAACATTTTTCAATTCCTCCCTTAGTCTGCTGACCAGATGCTTGGGGATCAAGTTTTGACACTCTCCACTTGCTTGCCATCACTGCTCTCTCCACTGCAATGCCCTGTGGACTTGTTCCACCCACATGCCCAGATGGCAGGAAACCCACCAAAGCAACTACCACCCTGGGACGGGAGGAGCCAACCTCTAGTTGTGTTGGCCATTGTGGACAGCCAGGCTGAGGGATACACCAACGAGTGCACTGGCAACCACAGTAGTCCTGTTGGCCGTTACTGAGAACCAGGCAGAGAGCCAGCCAAGCTGAGAAAAGGAAGGAATACTTCCAAATTCATTCCATGAGGCCAGCTTTACCCTGATACTAAAACCAAGAATACTATAAAAAATCAAATTACAGACCAACAACTCTGATGAACATAGATGCAAAAATCCTAATGAATTATTAGTAAAACAAATTCATACATCAAAAGGATCATTCACCATGACCAAGTGGGTCTTATTCCAGGGATGCAAGGATGGTTGAATACCCACAAATCAATCAAAGTGATACACCACACTTAACAAAAGAAAGGATAAAAAGCATAATCTCAATAGAAGCTGAAAAAGCATTTGACAAAATTCAATACCCATTCATAGAAACTCTCACCAAAGTTGGTATGGGGGAACATACCTCAATATAATAAAGGCCATATAAAGTGAACCCACAGCTAACATCATACCTAATGGGAAAAAGCAGTAATCTTTCCCTCTAAGATCAGGAACAAGACAAGGATGTCCACTCTCACCACTTTTATTCAACAAACTACTGGAATTCCTAGCCACAGCAACCACAGAAGAAAAAAAAAAGGCATAAAAATTAGTAAGGAAGAAATAAAATTGTTACATTTGCAGATTACATGATACTAAAGACCACAAAAAATATTAGAATAAATGAATTCAGTAAAGTTGCAGGACACAAAATCAATATACAGAAACCTATTGTGATTCTATGTGCTATAACGTATAAGCAGAAAGAAAAATTAACAAAACAATTCCAGTTACAACTGCATCAAAAAGAATAAAATACATAGGAATATGTTTAACCAAGGAGGTTAACCACCTGTACTCTGAAAAATATGACACTGTTGAAAGAAATTTAAGATGATACAAATAAATGGAAAGATACCCATGCTAATGGACTAGAAGCCATACAACCCAAAGCAGTCTACAGATTCAATGCAATCCCACCCCAAATATCAGTGGCATTTTTCTCTGAACTAGAGCAAATAATTCTAAAATATGTATGGAACTGCAAAAGATCACAGATCGCCTGAGAAAGAGGAACAAAGCTGAGGTTCTTTGATTTCAAACTTCACTACAAAACTATAGTAATCAAAACTGGCACAAAAACAGACATGGAAATCAATGGAACTGAATAGAGAGACCAAAAATAAACCCCTATGCACATGGTCAATTAATACATGACAGAGGAGGCAGGAATATAAAATGGGAAAAAGACGATCTGTACAATAAATAGTGTTAGGAAAACTGGACACTTCATACCGAAGAAGAAAAATGGATCACTGTCTTACACATATGCAAAAATAAAATTTAAATGGATTAAATACTTAAATATAAGACCTGAAACCATAAAACTGCTAACACAAAATAGTCAGTAAATTCTTGAATATTGACATTAGCAATGTCTTTCTGGATATGTCTTTAGTAATGAATATAATTGTCAAAATACTGCATTGTGCATCTGAAACCAGTATAATATGGTATATCAACTATACTTCAGTAAAATAACAAAATGAAATCTGGAAATAAATAAATTGGAAAAAAATGCATATCTAAGGTGCACAGCATACTGATTTGATAGGCATACACTGCAGAAACAATTATCTCCACTGTGGTAGTATATTTCTGCATCATGTCACATAATTACCATTTCTTTTTTGTGGTTACATTATTTAAGATTTACTCTCTTAGCAACTTTCAAGTATGTAACACAGTTTTATTAATTATAATCACCTCATCATACCCTAGATTCCCAGTACTTATTCATCTTACAGCTCACCTTTGAGTGTTTCCCCAGATGACATGAGTTAACAGAAAAATCTGGTAGCTTTCTGTTAGAGTCTAGAAAGTTCAGAATGCAGATTTTGCAAGATAGTGACCAAATTGTGAAATAAAAAAAATTCAAGAAAACATCAGAGTAATGTTTAGAATTTTCCCAATAAAAAAGTCTTGGGTTTGGTGTTAGTTTCCTTTCAACTAATACATTTATTTAAAATATAGAAAATCATTAAAATTAGGAAAACCTAAAGTTTTGCTTAAGTTAAGTTCCCTATGTGGGCAATTTTCTAATTAATTTCTTCCCTGTGGTCTAAAATTCATTTTTAAACTAATATATATTTTACAGGTGTTTGCCAGATAGAAATCCATATTATCTCTGTCCACAAGGTCATTACTTTTTTGGGCTCTTATCTCCTATAAGTGATGTAGCCTACAATGGAAAAAAAAAGGGTAAATATTTTCAGGTATGATCAGAATTCCCAAAGGACATAGTCAAATAACTAATCATTATTATAAAATGTTCACTTCATGAAAATATGGACATATGAGTAAGAAAGTATTAGTGAGTTGTTAAGTGTGGTATGTGATAGATTAATAGTACTGCAATTGAAAAGTAAAATTAGAAATTGTTAATTTTTCCTGCAATATTATAGGTTTCACCTACTTTAAAGAGCTTTCAGTTTTATTAACTATATAGACTGATGTTATTTCTTATACATTGGTTTGCAATTTTAACATATTTTGATCTCATAATCTATTTTTTTGCTACTTATTATGTGAGAAACAGTAACTCTTTATATGACAAATGAAATGAAACACCTATCCAACAAAACAGACCTTGAATGTCTATTTTTTTATAAGCATTTAATTGAATTTCAGAAAAAGTTGACTTTTATTCCCTCTGCACTTTGAGACAATAGAAATTGGGACTATGGTATAACTGCATAGTTCCAGGTTCTCAACTATACTAAATAAAAGCAAACATACAGGGTATGTAACACTGGTATAAATTAAATCTATTTTTATGTTTTGTGGCCTAGCAATTTTCTTAGTGCTATTTAACCATAGCATAACATTCAAACTGTGCTAATAAATTAAAGGGTTAAGAAATTGTACGTCAGTGTCAGTCAAGAATTTATGCTGGTGATAGACATTATTTTCTGCATTACTGAGCAAAAATTATCTTGCTTCTCTTATCATCACAATATCTTAAAGTTTTATTTTCAGCTGAAATGGCTTCTACTTAGCATGAGAGCTACAATTATGCTGAATTTCACGGCATATTGCATTTGTTAAGAAAACAGACGCTGATCACTCCATTAATACAGAATTAGATGAGTCTATACAGATAGTTTCTATGCTGAGAATGTGAAGGTACAAATGTACAAATGTATTTGTGTATTATACAACCATGTTGAAAGCATGTCATATTTTTTTATTCCTTCTCTAAAAATATAAATAAACAGTGAAACAACATTTTGATCATTGTTCATGCTTTCATGGAATCTTATGATTTCAACTTAGTGTTTAAAATGCACCACATTTATTACCTTAAATTGGAACTTCTTAAAAATAAATGTAGTAATTACATAATGTTATTCAAATTATATTTTTGTGTTTTTACTAGAATGTATCTTTACTATCTATAAAAACTGATTGACATAAATAATATATGTAATACTTTATGTAATATTCACATTTGCCTCTCTCTTCTATCATCTATCCATCCAGCTATCTATCTATCTATGGCTAACAGAACTGGATAAACTGAACATGAGTGACAGAAATGGAACAATCAAGGATGAGTTCCAGTTGTCTCCCTTGAGTAACTGTGTAGATGATATATTTAGAGGAATGTTGTAGTTGGGAAAGGTCCATTCCGGGGAGACCCAAGTGTTCATTTTAAGATATATTAAATTACTGATATACCATTCTGACCTCCAAACATGGCTACTGATCCATAGGATCTGTGGTTCCCAATATCTAGGCTGGGGATAAAGTCAACAGGCATCCTCGTAGAAGTTATTTTTGAAGTTATAAAAATAGGTGAGATAATCTAAATAGAACATGAAGGTTAAATGAGGCATAATATTGTCATATAAGGACAAATCTTGAAGAACAGAGGTAGAGGGGGAAAAACAAAAAGTAACCAGAGAAGGAAAACCTGGAGTGGGGAAAAATGTGTGGTGCCAGAACAACTAAAGTAGAAGTATGTCTAACTCTCTGTGGAAACATATTATTCTCCACAGTGGCTATACCACTTTACATTCCCACCAATAGTGCACAGGGGTTCCAATTTATCACATCCTTGCCAATATTTATTATTTTGTACAAGTACAGAAGTTGCTGTACTTCCTGTTTTTAACAGTAGCCATTCTAACAGATGTGAGGTGATATCTCATAGCACAGGTAAGCATCAAAAATATGCAAAGCATCAGGGACAAGACTCTGGAAACAAAGAGCAGACACACTACCTAAATAATCCAGCCTCAAAGGGACACAGCTAAAGTTGCCGCTTTCCAGATTCCAATTTCAGGCAAAATATATAACTTTAAATGAATAATTATACAATGGAGTTATTCTGCAAAATAAACATTCTAAGAAAAAATAGTCACCCTAAGCCTAAATAAAACAATGATGATATATATATATATGTATAATTACAAATAAATATATATTATTTTATAAAACAGAATCAATTTGCAGTGATGGGAAGCTACTGATCTTCTCTACTGCTTACAGTTGACGTAACTAGACATGAAGATGAGGGCACCGTTTTTTTTTTTACATGGATTAGTAAACTACAGACTATAGGGCAAATTCATTTTGTGACCTGGTTTTGCATGGCCTGAGAGCTAAGAATGTTTTTTACCTTAGCAAAGGGTCATAAAATATAAAACAAAAACAGAAAAAAATGTGACAGGGACTATAGGGTCCACAAATTTTAAAATATTTTTTTCTGACTCTTTGAAAAAAAAAGCTTTCCAACTTCTATTATTGATAATAATAAATATAATACTATTTAAGCCTAAAAATGACAAGATATTAAAAGGTTTAATGTACATAAATTTTTATCTCATAGTAGTAGACATATTGGGATTTTGACAAAGATAGTAAGTTATCTCAAAATTTGATCCTTAATATGACAATTTGCTCTATATATGATTAAATAGGTTAATATTTATATTTATATACTAAACTTAAATTATGAATGAATATTAACATGAGAGATCACAATTTTGTAAAGATGGACATCAAAACACACATATATGGAATAAAAGGTTGTAATAGATGTCAATGGAGAGCTTAAGGACTATAGGTAAAGTATAATTTAAATACAATTATAAAAATACTCTGTTAGATTGTTTCATTAATGATCCTCAAAGAACCATGTTCCTTTCTATCCATGCCTGTTTTTCCTCTCATAACTTGATCTGGGCTTCATCATACAATTTATTTAGACGAATAGGAGAATGATACAAGCAGAAGTTTGAGAAGGACTTATGCACTGGGGCTTTTTATCTTGGAATGCAGCCCTGTGCCTGGCAAGTAGGGCCTGAATCGCCTGCCAGAGCAGATGGAGGGAGGAGCAGGACAGCCCGTTGGCCAGATCTAGTTTGCTACCTGTTTTCATAAACGAAGTTTTATTGGAATATGTTCAATCGGGTTATATATTTTCTATAGCTGTCTTTTTCACACTACAGTGGCAGTATTGACATGTGACAGAGACTGTATGGCCCACAAACCCTAAAATATTCACTACCTGGCCCTTCATAGAAAACATTTGCTGAACTTGTACTAGGGAATGAAGGCTCATGGAAGAGAACCAAGATCCAGGTGCTGACAGGCACCAGCACAGCCAGAGATGTGCATAAAGTCATCTTGAAACTTTTATCCCAGCCACATGTATGAGTGTAGGTAAAACCAACAGAAAATCACCCAGCTAACTCATAGAATCATAAGAAATAATAAACCACATGATGTTCTAAGCCAGTAAGGAGCTGAGCTGATTTGTTACACAGCCATGGATAATTGAAATCAGTGCTTCTCTAAGAATACAAAGTCTGACACTGATTCTGGGCTTGTGTGACAGGTGGAGCTGGAAAGGGCAGCATGGAGATGATAGGTAGAGGCTGGTGGAATAGTGACAAGATTAGTATTCAAAGTTAGATAAAGAGCAGCATATGCTACAAAGTGGCAGAAAAATTGCCAAAAATGTTTCCAGTTGTAACTTGGAAAAAATAGGAAATTTACCAAAAAATTGACTGTGTACCTGGCTAAAGACCATCCTGGCAGAATGATGGAAGTGCCAGTGGGCTCTTCAGAGTTACAAGCAGGACCTATTGAATTGAAAAATAAAGCTGCTTCTCCTCCTTAGTGTCTCCATGAAAAAAAAGTTCTTAAAGTGAGAACTGGCCTCAGAGCAATGAGCAAATTAGGGGTGAGACTAAGATTCCTTGCTAATACCTCAAAGAATTATGGTGTTGCTTAGTATATCCTCTCAGTTCAATAAAAGGATTTCTAAGAACCTTGAAATTCTTGACCCAAGTAGCCTCCCATATAGTCTAAAGTCAGTGGTAAGACAACAACTAGTTCTGAGGGGTGGGGGTAGGCACCCTGATCTGCAGCATTCACATCTGTAAATATTCCCACCTTGGTTGACTCACAAAATCCCTTAACATTTAATAATTGGCTCTCACTAGCTAATGCCAGCCAGTGCGTGCATTCCACTGTAAAGTGGACACACTCAGAAAGTGTAGTTTCTGCTCTTACTTTTGTAAGAGGGACCTTCTCACCTCTTAGCTTCATTCTCAATGAAATCTCAAAGCTGTGCAGAAATAGAGCCAGAAACCTGAGACTGACAAAAGGCAACATCAGAGAAGTCTGAGCTACTTGAGAAATCTGAGGCCTGGGCAGAGGTGAACATGCTTTATGGAAGACAAAATCTTTTAAAGCAGAAAAATCACTCCCATGAGAAAAAGTGGATCTATGACAGTGAAAGTGGCAGAGACAGGCTTAGAGGAAGTTTACATGAAATAAAACTCTTACTATTTCTCAGTGTTGTCTTCCCAGATTTGGGATATGAGGCAGAAGAAGGATGGGCAAGGTGCTCTAGAAGACTTGACACTGACTCAGGCTCAAAGGGTTGAAGAGGTATGAAAAATAAAGCAAAGGGCAAGTCTGTATGTTGTCTGGCCTAATGATTTAATTTTGACATTTCTGTTTCTAAGGGGTCACAACATCAATTAATTCAAAGCAGAAGCAAGAGATTATCATTTAAAAATTGGCTATACAGGTCTCAGGATGATAAAAATACGTAAGATTTTCAACTGGTGATATAATAACCTTGGTTGCAACTTAAAGGAAATAAGCATAGACAATGTGAATTGATCTATTTAAACAATAAAACAGAAAGTTTTAAAAAATACCATTTCAAAGTAAGATAGCTCCTAGTTAGGGTACCAAAATGAAAGGTAAAACAACATTCATCATATGGGACTTAAAATCCAGGTGGGTCAATGTGGAAATATGCTCCAAACAGCGGGGGATTAAATAAGTGTGCAACTTTGTCTCAACTGGTGTCAGACTTGGGTTTTTAGTCTGCCACTGAGGCTGTAGTTTTATTGGCAATTGTTTAATTTTATCTTTTATGGAATAGTTGCCAGAAAGATATTGTATTGATTCCACAGACACCTATATCATTATAATAATCAATGACAAATAGTTTTCACCCTCTGTTTTGTGACATAGTTTAAACTGATTCTGCACTATATGATTTTCCAAATTGAGAACATTTTTCACTCATAGGCCTTATGATCAATTGCTCATAGATGTGTAGCAATTTAATCAAATCAGTGTTGTCTCTTAGGTTCAAATAATAGTTATTAGTGTGATAATATATATGTACAGGACCACATATACTGTAGTAAATATTTGTACTGTGCACAATATGTTGAATGAGTGTCATGAGCCTCTCCAAATTGTTACAAATAGAATTTCTCAGCATGGCTATAGTTGCATGGAAAGGATTCAGTGATTAAGATGGTTGGTATTTTAAAATGGGTAGTGAATAATGTGAAATATCATAATTATTTTAAGTATTATGATTGCTGTTGTTTTTAAATTTGGAAAGGAATGTAGATTGACCAAAAACAAATTAATTGAAATCGTCACCACAAAATATGTTTCCTTGTTTGTGTCAAAATATGCCATTAAAACAAATAGGCTTTACATGCCTACTGAGCTGATAAATCCCATCACCAACTCATTTTTTCCTGTGGCATAATTTTGATGGCTGCTATTCTTACACTGTTAATAACCTGAAGGATAATAATCACAATCTTTTTTCCCCACATGTCTATTGTAAAAATTATACAAACTTTCTATTCCTTGCAAGACAACCAACAAGTAAACACTGAAAGGGAGTCTAATTTTAATAGCAACCGGGGTCTTGCTTTACAGAATTTGTACTCAGCAGAACAGATAATGTGAACATGGCTTTTGGGTTAAAATGTGTTTTCAAAGTTCTGATTACTGTTATTTTAACCTCAAAAGTAAGTCTTGGAACACTACTGAAAAATACCTGCTTAGAATGATAATGCTTGTGACATAAAAATAAATGAAAACACAGAACATGTTATTGAGCTGCCCATCACAAAGTCATACACTGGTGAAAGTAAAAGCCTATGAAAGTGCTGAGAGTAAATTTTTAAAAATAGTTCTGGTTCTTTCTTTATAATCTGGAATAGACATACAAATTGAATAGACTTGTTAAACTAATCATTTCAAAAACATAACTCTAAGACTAGAAAAGTAATTCCGATCATATCATCAAATTTATTAAATGACAATTTTGTCTCACTATATGCTTATATAAAATTATTATACTGTTGGCCAAACTAAGTAAAATCTTATATGTGGCAGAAATCACACTAAATAATATCTGAAGATTAGTTATAATACTGTAATATATGATGGGGTTATTGTTAATTCTCATTTTACAGAAAAAGGAACTGAAGTTCAAACTGAGTGATTTGCTAATGGTGCAAATTTTTTAACTTGGAAGAGCTTGCATTTGATATGGTCATTTTAAATATACTGTACTTCATTGCCTATTTGATCTAAAATTAGTATAACTTCTCACAATATTTGTTTTTCTTTAACTAGACTATATTTATTCAGTATGTATTAGGTATTACTTTTTTAGGCCCTCAGGATACACTGAAAAACAAACATATTAAATTTTGTCCTCACAGAATTGATGTTGGACTGGAGCAACTAACTGGTAATAAAGAAATAAAACACTATTGTAGGAAGATTAAGAAAAAGGGCTCATGTAAACAACATTGCAAGGAACATTTTTCATAAGGTGATATTTAAGCTGGTTCTTGAATGGTAAGACAGACATGAGAAGACAGGGTAGCTGAAGTCTTAATATATATTCAGTTGGATTCCGAGTGAGAAACAAAATTGAGAATGTGGTAGAAATAATTTAATGAGATAAAAGATTAAAGTTTTCCAAAATCTTAGAAAGATACTAACAAAATTAAGATATCTAATGTCCTCCATATAAAAAAATGAATAAATAAATAACTTAAAAAATTTTCAGTTGAAACATAAAAATAAAACCTTAGAGAAATTGCCACTGGAATATGGCATTGGAAACTTAATATGTTAATATTATATGCATATATATATAAATATAATTTATATAATTTACATAAACCACTATGAAAGCATAAATAATTACAAGACTACTAAAATTTAAGTGGGACTTAAATAACATTTAGTTAAAATAAGGGACAGTAATAAGGTATTCATGGGGATGAAGACAATGGAATTAAGTGTCCAAAGTTTAATGCAGTGCTGGGGAATATTAGTAAAAGCACAAATTAACATGTAGTTCTGCCAAATCTGGGATATTCAGGGATTATGTAATTTCTAATAAAATAATGCTAATAATAGTACAACAACATATTCTAAACTTGGATATGCCTATAAATATAGCTCAGAGTTTAAAGCAAAAAATACATGGAGACTTGTGGAGATAAAGATTCAAGAATGTCATGAGATTCATGTTCTTTTAAAAATATACTGAATATTTGGAAAAAAAAGTGATCATATGTTGGTCATAAAACACATCTCAGCACATTTCCTAAAGCCAAAATCATACAGCATATGTTTTCATATGTAAAAAAGTTTGAAATTAGCATCCAACTAGAAAATACCTATAATTTGGTAAATTAACAGATTATTAAGTAAATCATTAATCAAAAAATTATAATTGAAACTATACATTTAACTGAAAATGAGAAAATACAAATACTTGTGCAATACTACTAAAAGAAATTATATAATCTTAGAGGCAACTCTTAGTAAGAAGAATAGTTTTAAGTTTATAAGCTAATATCTATATTAAGAATTAGGAAAATTTGTTTAAGGAAGAAAATAAAATGATAAGAACAAAAATTGATGAAACAGAACTACTTTAGAGCAAATAAAATCAAATGTCTGTTCTTAAAAGGACTAAAATGATTCATGCCAAAAAAATAATAATAAAGAGAAAGCTAGCAATCACCATCCCCGATTCAATATTGAAGATTCTAGTCAGTGTTGTAATGCCAAAAAAGAAATGATATTATAAAGTATGAAAGAAAGAAATAAATCTCCCATTTTTCATGGGGATATAAAACATAAAGATATGGAACACTTAGTAAGCTAAAGATAAATTTAGGGATGTAAAACTGCAATTAGAAATCCTACAGGATAAAGATAAAAACAAACCTCTACTGAACTTCTGTAAAACTACATAGACTTGGATATATAAATGTATAAAAATTCTAATTTCAGGGAAATATAGAAAACACCTAGAAAAATATCCAACAAAATGTGCAAGGCACATAATGAAAATTAGAAAACACTAATGAGGAAAGTTAAGAAAAAAAATAACCTAGTTAAGAAGAAATATATATTTGAAAGGCTCAATATTATAATGATGCTCATTGTCACCAAATTAAACTAAGATTCAACTAAACTGTTATCAGAAATTCTAACAAGTAGATTCTATGGCATAAATGGGAAAAAAGAACAGGAATATCCAAACATTCTTAAAAATAGAAAACAGAAAGGTTGCTCTTCCAGATATCAGGAATTATTATTAATTTGAAGTAATTAAGAAAATGTAGATTGGGGTGCGGATAAAAAAGTAGAAAAGAGAAACAGACAAATAGTTTCAATAAATGGTACTGGGTCCACTGACTAGTCATATATAAGAATTGAAACCCAACTCCTATCTTCTGCTTGTACAAAATTCTAGGTGAATTGTTTACCTAAATTTGAATCAAATTGCACATCTGAATTGTATATCATAATATATGAAAATAATTTCTTGACCTGTAGACAATATTTTTAAACCATTACACAAAAAAGTCACTTACTACAAATGAAATGATCAATTGAATTATATTAATATTAAAGATATCATCAAAAGACCAGGAAGAAGGTGAAAACATTTGCAACGTATTTAAATAACTTATTATCGACATAATATACAGATATATATTAATATGAAGAAAATATTAAACTATAAAATCAGTAAGAGCTCTCATTGACTTTTACAAAGAGAATATCCCAAAGTCTAATAAGAGAAGGATAACAAATTATCAGTAAAATTAAAAAAAAATGCAATGAACCTACATTGATGACTAAAATTACAAAGATTAAAAATATAAATAATTCATGAGGATATGGATCAGTGGATCTTTTGGTAAAACAGCAAATCAATAAAACTACTTTGTAAAAATATCTACTGAAGTTTGGGAATATCTACTGAAACTGAACACCTATAATGCCTATTTGAAACCAGAAATATGTACAAGAAGTTCTTTCTGTAAAACTTAATTGTAATAGCTGGAAACAACACAAATCAATTGGTAATATAATATAATGTAAAAATAAATTGTGATATACTCATACAATGGAATTCTATTTAGCAAAAAAGAAACTCCTTCAAGCTGTTCACAAAAATAAATCTCACAGATATAATGTAATCAAAGGGACCAGGAACATACTTCATGCTCTCCTTGATGTGCAGTTTGTCAACAAGCAAAACTAAACTGTAATTTTAGGTGTAAATACAAAAGTATTTACATTAGAGAAAATCCAATGAAAAGCTAAGGAGTAATTATATAGAAGTAAGGATAGATTGGAGGACTGAGATTGGGAAGAGATATATGTAATGCTTTGGGTTCATACCTGATAATATTATACTTATTTTTCTATGTGATGATTAAGTATTTAATTAATAAATACATTAAGTTATGTTTAATATTTTATACTCTTTCCTTTCACCATTAAAAGTGAAAAACCATTTATACTTAAGACTGAGAGAATCAAAATAAGAAACTAGAGATAGTAGTATAAAAATATATTGGAAGAAACATTCTGTTCACAAAAAAGAGAAATGGCTGGTGGTAGGGATATGTGATTAGAGTTTTTGTTTATTTTTCAAAATTACAGGAGGCATTACAATGTGCATACATAATAGTCAAAAATATTAAAATGTAGAATTTCTCATAAATTAATAAACTTAGAAGGATTACTTATATATAGCAGAACCAGAACTTTACAAAATCTATATAATAGGATGGAAAACGATGGAAAAGTATTTAATATCACTAAAGTAAAAAAGATAAGAAACAATACTGAAATGTCAAATATATTTTGACCTACAAAATTATAAAAAGAATATGTATCTATAAGTTTGTATACTGGAGAAGAAGTGTGTATTTTGAGGAGAAACAAATATTCTGATAGTGTTTTATAGTAAAAATAATGTTCAATATTCCATAATAATATCTGATAAAAGTCACTTAGAACTTTAAAATATACTTCCTTATAAATTCTACTTCTAAGTATTTAGTAAATAACATTTCTATCTACATAATAATTATATGCAGAATTTTGTTGCAGCTTGTTAACAATTGATGAAATAGAAAATAATCAATGTTACCATCTATGGGAAATTGACCAAAATTGTATTTATGGATATAAGAAAAGGCATCTGTATGGTTATTCCTAATTATAAAAGCAGTTTGCAAGAAAGCATGTTTCATATCTCCAATGTTTTGGATGGAGTATCTAATACAGTTTCTTTTTACCCATCTATCACTCAATGTATTTTCATAAATAGATAATAGACAACATTCATATACTGCTTTATTCAAATCATCACAGTTTTGAATTTTTAACATTTATGATTTTACTTAACCTTTACAAATGCCCTATAATAAAGATATTATTCCAATATTATCTGTGTTTTTTCAGATTCAAAAATGTATGACACAAAAGGTTAATTAATCTGCCCTGAACAATCCCTAAGAGATAGAGTTTGAATTTTAATTCAGACACTTGCTTCAGCATTTATGCTCTTAAAACTAAACTGAGCCCTCATCACTACAAGATGAGTTCAAGCAGCAAGGAAACAAACCATAATCTCAGCAGTTTATCTGTACTGTCTGCTGCTAAATTCCACAGGTGCTCTTTCTCAGGAGAATTGTTTGTGCTTTACTGACAAGAGTTGCCTTACCAGGGAAGTTCCACTCCCCCAAACCTCCTCACTTAATGCCTTCCTGATATGTGGTCACAAAAGTGGGACCAGACCTTCAGTGCGGATGACAGCTGATGCTCCAGAGGAGTCCCTGTGGATAAGGCCCGAGCTAGATTTTGCATGGTACCAAATTCTTGCTCAGCTCTCTCTCCTACTTTCTTGTTCTACTTCCTTCCTTCCCCACAGGCATTTCCTGAAGAATCCCCTCTCAACAGATCCCATGCACTTGGATGCTTGTCTCAGCTTCTGTTTTTGGAACCTGACCTAAAACATTTAGTATTCTCATACCACATTTTCAGAGCACAGATACACAAGAAGTTGAGACAATCATGAAAATAAATGAAGCTGAGACAGATAATGAACTGGAGAACTGAGGCCCTCTTATAGAGGGAGCAGTTCTAGGAGAAGGCCGCCAGGTGTGAATTCAGTTCCCAGATATCTATTTTTCTTGAGAGATCAGAAAATATTTAATTCATGTGAAAATGTAATAATTAAATTTGACAAATCCTGTAATTTAAAAAGGTATAATATTATTTGAGGTAAAATATGTTTATAAGTTAATATGTCAAAAAAGATCCAATATTAAGCTTCTTTATTTATCAATTTCTGTATTTCCTTTCTATATTCAGAAAATAAACTGTAAATACAGACAATATTTTGTATCTAGAGTCTTATCTGATAAAGTGGGATTTTATCTAGCAACTAATGTATATTGAATCCTCTAAGCATTCTCATATTACTCAATTATAGATGAATCATCATAACCTACGCATTAATAGTACCTATTATTATTAAAATTATTAGCATTTATACAAGAGAGCTTAAAGAGATATATTAACTTTGTCCTCTGTGTACAATGGGCAAATGGTGGATCAGAGTGTCAAGGATTATATTTTAAACATTATACTATGTATTCCCTCCAATTAATGAAGTTGATCAGTTTGTTCTATTCTGCCTTGAAATAAAATTGATGAAATAAAGGATCAATTTGAACAGTTTGTTAAAGGATACAGAACTTCTATAGGACAAATTATACATACACAGCAA
Organism: Phataginus tricuspis; assembly: GCA_029783875.1. Lineage (NCBI taxonomy): Eukaryota > Metazoa > Chordata > Mammalia > Pholidota > Manidae > Phataginus > Phataginus tricuspis. Next base: position 37,989,718 of record JAQQAC010008350.1, on the reverse strand, counting down.
TAATCAGTTCTTTATAGGACCACTTAATCAACTTCATTGTTAAGTTGAATTGACAAATTGAAATTGGCTTCAAGGAAATACATCTTTGAAGAACAATCACAAAGCCCATATTTAAGTGGAAAGGTGTCAAAGAATATTAGAGCCAGGTTTGAAAACTGACACACAAACAGAAGTACTCATGATTTCCAAACTGAGTTTTCTGCTTTGTTCTTTTATGATTATTTTTTTTTATCACGAATAACTTTAACATTCACATTTAACATGAGAATTTCATATTTTTGAATGCCTACAAAGTTGTTTTATAAAAATAACTGGTTGATTAAGAAATGATTTGCATCAGAGACTCTCAGGCTTGGCCAAATGAGCTAGCTGAGAGGACCTTAAGGAATTAGTGGTAGGCAGTAAATCTGAATTAGGAAAGAAAAAGAAAGTGTAAGATCTGTTGAAAAAAAAAAGTAAAATAATCCATTAAATATTTATTTGTAAAGGAGAAACCAGTGAAGTATTAAAATACAGAGAAAGCAGTGTTTCTCAGTTGCTGTCCACAGACCAGCTGCATTGCAATTACCTAGGAACTTGTTAGAAATCCAAATTCTTGTACCCCATCCCAGACCTATGGAAACTGAATCTTAGGGTGAGGCCCAGAAATCTCTCTTAATGAGTCTTACAGATGATTCCAATCTACTCCAAAGTTTGAAAATTCCTGACACACAGAGTAAAAAAAAATTTTTGTGCATAGAGCTTAGTATGTCACTCATAAAATTTTTAAATAGAAAGATTTATTTATTTGGTTTATTTTTATTTAAATGCTATTTTAACTTATAGTTCATCAAGTTTATGGATATTTTAGATTGCTAAGCAATCTAAAAAGAACTGATGTATAAATCAAAAAGATCCTATTGATTTCTTAAAACAGATTGAAGACTGATAAGAAGACAAGAAAGTTTTGTTATAAGCACAGAAAATACTCCAGGTATTTCATTAAAATGGGATTTATTGAGGAAATTTGTTGCCTTTAAAACATTTGCAAAGGGATGGGGAACAGATATCATGAGGAAACAAAGAAGGAAATCTGGAAGTATAGAAGTTATGGAAGCTACTTCCAATGGTCCAGCTGCCTGCACCACTTAGGAAGGTGAGACACAGAAGATGTCCTGGAAGCCACTGCAAACATCCTTTCTTCCAGATGCCTAAGCACGTATCCCTTTCCGCAGGTATAGAATAACAGCTTCTGCTTTTCTTCCAGTTTCCAAACCTCATGTATATACTTTTAATTTTAAATCCCTCAGTCAAGGGAGAATGGAAAACATGCTTGTTAGGTTTCCATCCCTTGCTACATAGAAAGATATTGGATGGGCAATGACAGTTTTTAATATAAAAGCGTCCCACACAACCAGTCTGTCCTTTTGAATGTTCAAACACTCTTCTATACACATTAAGGTACAGAAATAATAAGAACCAAAAAAATAATATTTCTACATCATATGGTGCAAATATCATTGTACAAATAAACACTTGACGACCTTTTTTACCAGAAAAAGGCAGGTACAAAAATCCATCCATCACTGGGGCCATTTCTGGGAGCCCAAGAGAATCTTTTTTCATCCAAACATACACCTCATACCCTATCATATTTCTTCTTGATAACCAGGATCAATAATCATTGATTATATTTCATTGGCAAAAGGAGCCCCAAATGACCAGATGGCATGAAGAGGTAAAAATGGACAAGAGATTTTATCAATCTTTAGATCAGTGGAACCATGTTTATGTTCTATGGTGGAACTACTACTATCTCAAATAAAACAATATCTCTAAATTATAAGAAGCAAAATTGGAAGAATAAGGATAATTAAGATTGTAATTAGGGATAGGAGTGACAGAACTTTCCACTTGCATCTCTTGATTCTTTTATCTGTGACCTGGCTTCATAAAAAGTAGTATATTTTAGTTTCAGGATCCAAGTGCACAGTCCTTTTTTATAGAGTAACTGAACATGTAATCTGTTCTTACCTGCCTGGCATTGTAACTGATATTTCAGTATTCTGTTACAATTCTTTCTAGATGGTATGTATTTAGTACCACTCATTGCCACAAGATGGTGTTCATTGTCTCTTTTGCTATAAAATGATTGACTTGTCAAAAGCAGTGTTGTGTGAAGTAGCAGGACAGTGCACAAGATAGTCCCTAAATCCACATATGATTATGTGGACAGAAGCATCAGAACAAAGAAAGCTAAATCCGTATTAAGATCAATTCATTTCTCCAATAAAGAAAAAAATACTGCTCTGTCAATTATGGAAGAAACTCATTGCAAATTGTGGAAGAAGTTCAATGCAGTCAATCTGTCACCAGGTAACTAGCTTATTCTCTTATGGAAAGGTGTCATATAAGTGGATCAGCATTGGTCTCTACCATGGACAGATGGGTATTCACAAATGGTGATAGATGCTGTGGTTCTTATAGTATGAGAAAACAAGGTGATCATCATACACAGAACTGGATATTTGGTGCTCCAGATGATCAAGATGATTTTCTTTGACATTCTAATCAGTGGGGGAGGATTTTTTCCTCCCAATTTCTTGCATAGCCACATAAAAATGTGGTTATAATGCAGCACCAGACCTCTTCCGCTGGTACCAGAATCTTCTGGAATCTTCCAAAAAACAAGATTGAGAGGTGTTTTTTTTTTTTTAACTCTGACAAGTTTCTTTGGAAATTTCTATAAAGGCAGAAGAGATGTTTGACGGAGACATCTAAATACATCATCATAAGTAGCTTTCCAGCAGTTGAAGTCATTGTCAAGAACTGTGAAAGTTATGAGGATTATAAACTATGTGTAGGCTAAGTAAGGCTGCCTTGGTTTCCCAGATACTGGCAGGTGACAGGAGATTCCTGAGTCAGAAAGAAATTAACTCCTTATGGAAACAGCAGTAGCCAAAATATCACCATTTTTTTAACCAAATTCCTTAGTCCAAATTGCCATAAAAGAATGTAAAGAGTCAAACACCAGCACTGTGTTGCATTACAAGAGAGGAACACTGAGCTTAGAAAATGTGCATCTTTTATAATGGGATAAACATGCCTATATTTTCTCTTGAGAAAAATAGTTATTATACTAGACAATAAACACATCAGCCCTTTATTGTGAAGAGAGTAATTGAAGTACATATGTGACAAATAATTTGTATCTAGAATATATATAAAACACTGTGTCTCAATAAGCAATAGACAAACAATTCAGTTAAAATATGTCAAATATTTGGAAAAGACACCTCACAAAATGTACAGAAATATAAACACACAAAAGTATGCTCATTGACTGTAATCATCAAGAAGATGTCAGTTAAATTAAAATAAGATTCCACTACACTCAACAGAATATATAATATTTAAAACACTGAATGTCTATCTTTGGCAAGGATATAGGAAAGTTTTATTCCTCATACATTACTGGTGAAATTGCAAAAGTTACAATCATTTTGGGGAGGCCTAAGGAGCTTCCTATAAATATAATTTTTTTTAAATATACAAATCACTAATGCCATTCTTGGATATTTATGTTATACTTTACTTTCTTAATATCTTTATCCAGTTACCAGAAAATAAGTACTGTAACAAATATTTCAATTAAACCTCTAAATAAGTGGTTCACAATTCTGGCTATATTAATATCAAGATATTTAACTATTTAATTACATAAATATGTAACTATATAAGTAAACTATATTGTTAATTGTCATATAATATATATTACATATATAATATGTATACTATAGATAATATATATATTATTGACTATATAATTAACTATCTGGATATTGTTTTTAAAATGCTTTCACAATTCATCACACACACACACACACACACCAGTGCCTAAGTCTCACTCCAAAAAAACTGAATCGGAATCTCCAGGCATGGGCCTGAGCGTCACTGTACTATAAGAAACAGAGCCCAGTGGAGATAAAAACGATCTCAGCCATTATCTTAAGAGGCAGGATTCCCATTTGCTACCAGGGAAGGAACAATTAAATAGTGTTACAAACCGTTTGAGGCATATTTTGCATGTAAATTTTAAAACCACTGGTACCAAATGTCAGAATGACCAAAGTCAGAAATGATTTCTATCAATAAAATCATAGAAATATCACAAAAAGAAAACGAGTATATTATAATTGGGTTTGAAATTTAGTTCCATCACTGACTAGCTGTGTGTCCTTGATGTTAATTACAAATTCTATTTCAAATGTAAAAAACCTGCCTTCTAATGATGTTCTGGGACTTGCCATACAATAAGCATAAACCACATAGAGGAGTACTTGGCATCTCAGTGTTTTTCAATGTGTTAACTATAATACTAATATTAATTGACATTATTAGAAGTAGTGGCAATATATCTATCACTTTTATTATTGTTTTCCTTCTAATATCAAGATAGAGTGTGATGTAATGATCTGAAGTTATGTGATCTATTTTGCTTTTAATTCTGATTATTCTAGCAGATACACTTCCTAAGAGTAATTAAGTTGCTTTTGTAAATTTAAATTTTTTAAATAAAATGATGATATAGCCTTATAAAGCAATCAGCCTCTGTAGGAAGGTAAGAAAATTAAGTAGGAGCTAACTGATGAATGAACAAAGTAATTATTAATAGGTACTAACAAAGTCAAGTTAACCAAGCTTTTTTAAAAAAATTTTTATTAAGGTATTATTGTTATACACTCTTATGAAGGTTTCATATGAAAAAACAATGTGGTTACTACATTTACCCATATTATCAAGTCCCCACCCATACCCCAATGCAGTCACTGTCCTTCAGTGTAGTAAGATGCCACAGATTCACTATTTCCTTCTTTGTGCTACACTGTTTTCCCCGTGACCCCCCACACCATGTGTACTAAACATAATACCCCTCAATCCCCTTCTTCCTCCCTCCCCGCGCGCCATCCCAGCCCCTCCTCTTTGGTAACCACTAGTCCCTTCTTGGAGTCTCTGTGTCTGCTGCTATTTTGTTCCTTCAGTTTTGCTTTGTCGTTATACTCCACAAATGAGGGAAATCATTTGGCACTTTCAAGTTAACCAAGCTTTGTCCTGATCTTACAAATTGAGAATGTTAGTTTCAGTCTTTTCTCATGATTGTGCGTTGTATTTAGAACATCCTGTATTTCACAATTGTTCCCAACTAAATGACAGAAGCCCAAATTACATTTTCAGTAAATGATTTCTAGGTTAAGACTAAGTACTTTCTGAAATATAAGTCGTGTGTGTGTGTGTGTGTGTGAGTGTGTGTGTGTGTTTGTGTGTATGTGTAAATGCCCCAAATTACTTAATATATCACTATGGTCAATTATATTCAATAATCAAGCGTAACTGAAGATGAAAAGATATTACATTTTTAATTTAAAAACTGTAGAGAAAACAACTATCCAATTCCTATTAGAATCATGGACATGATGATGTTTCAATATTGTGTTTTTCTTTTATTTAGTACATTAAGCTGTTCATTCATGTGGTTAGAATAAAGAAAAATTGTTATAAAGGGTAAAATGTTTATTCAGACCATACATATTACCAACTTCCATTTGCTACTGTGAAATTTAGATTATGGCCAATTAAATTCCCAAATTGATTTTTACAATCTGAGTTAAAATGATCCTTGGTGTATATGAGTAAATATTCCACAACTCATAGAGACTCCTCATCAGATAATGGTTAAACAAGCCACCATATTTTCAAAAGTTGATATTGCTACTTATTTTAGCCCCTTTCTTCACTTTTTTTCCAATGTCCTATCTTCCTCAAAATAAAAAATTTCTGATAATTTTCCTTCTTTAATAGTTCTCATATCAATCACTTCCTCTACAACACAACTGCTTTACAGAGATCCAAGTCCTCATTATTTCTTAGATTCCTCCTTCAGATTGATCATTTTTTTCTCATCCTTATTCTTGGATATTTCAATTTATCTCACTGAAAAAACGATCATAAAATATCTCTTCTGATTTTAATATATTTGTATAACTAGCATCACATGCAAGGATATACATTATTTTTTTTCTTAGTTATATCTCCAAAACATCCTTGCTTTATGACAACTAATATTTTTGTGGTCTCTGTCACAATTAACCTTAGTTTTGGATGTCATGGACAATACATGAATGCCACAAACTTGTTAGAAATAGTGTTATTTGAAACCTTACACTAGTATTTCAATATTATTTATTATGTGTGTGTAGGAGCTATCTATTCAGAAGCAAGGAGAAACTCACATTCATACAGAATCTGAATGAAAGAATCCATACCGCCTGCTTCTAGCCATCCCTCTTAAGTCATCTTCTACCAACCTGATATAAATAACTCTCTGATTCTGGGCCGTATTTTTTTCCCACGACTCCTACAATTGTTTCCTTATGAGATGTGGGTTAAATGCAACATAGAGTTTTAGGTTCTAATATAGATGTTAGTTTGAAAGAGACGAAAACTCACTGTAGACATTCATTCATTCAGAAGTATTATATATTAAAAAAATAGATCAGTTAAAAAGCCATTGCATTGTTAATGATACTAAAATAAAATAAATTGTTAAAAAAAAAGCCATTGCAATGTTCTTGGTAAGAGGCAATATGGTTAGGGTGATAACAATGGCAAGGGAAAGTGTTTGAAGAGAGATTATACATATTGTAAGTATTGCTAAAAGGATTTGATTATACTGAGTATAGGATGAGAGTAGAAGAGAAGAGTCAAAGCTGACTCAAAGATTTTAGCCTAAACCACACATAAAATAAGGGAACACTATGGGACAATCTACTTTTTGGAAAGAAGTGAAAATCTAGAATTAGATTTTGGTTACTTCAATTTCCACATGTTAATTAGGATTCTAAGAGCAGAATTTCAACAGGCAGTTAAGTATCAACACCCAGAGGAAGGGATGAGAGATTTTACATGTATTTATATTTGGCTATAGAATTAATCCCTAAATCTCTGCATCTTAACACAACAATATTTATTTCTTAAGTCACATTGCAGTATCTGTCGCATGACTCCCCAGGAATGGTACTGTGTTGTCTCCTGTCATTTTTTGATGCCAGCATCTTAAATACATGGTCTATGTCGCCATCACAAAAGTCAATAAAGAACAAAGAATAGCATCTAGGGATCATCACGCCTAGGCCTGAAGGGTTCAATATACTTACTACACAATGAAAATAGTCATCTGGCACTACACTACTTGCAATGGAAAGCTGAGAAAGGTGTTTATCCTATCTCCTCCTGAAAAACAAGTGACGCTGTAGTCTGACACACATTGATATGCAATTTGTAAGGACCTCCTTACAAGATAACATTTCACTGTGGTTAGATGGTTCTTATTTACTCCGTGGGTAGGGGTTTATTTTGGTACAGGTGAGCTTGTGGGCAGAGGTATTTTGTGCTATAGAACACAATCAGGCAGGGCTATCTCATACCATACAAGGTCTTGGAAAGGGAATTTGCAAAAGTTGTGTTGTCATAATGAAGGAGTAATTAGACAAAAATTTCTATGCCACAGAGGGGCATTGGACAGTGGTATTTTTGTCATAAATGGCTGTGTTCCCTTAACTGGGAGAATCAATTATGTCAAATGTTGCTCACAGGCTGAGATGACTTCTGACAATTGACAATTGGATTGTACATTTAGAGGTTAATTGCTGCTTGAGAGGAATGATGGAGACAAAATTCTGTTCAGAGTGGATTCAAAATGGAATAGAAATATTATAGCTATAAAAAATGAGCAGAGAAATGAATCAATAGTTGGAGGAGATATAAGGTCGTCAGAGATTTGCTTTTTCTTCTTTCTTTTTATTTCATGTACTGGCTTGTACAGGACTGATTTAGTAAAGATTACATAACCATGAAGTGAACAGAAACAATTGCATATGTAACATGATCAAAAAATCAAACTTGCATTGGGTCCAGTAGACTTTATGCAGGACAATAGATGGTTCATCAATCAGTCAAGAGAGGAGGAAGACAGATAAGAATTCTGGTAGTTTTGCATGTTTGAGTTTGGCTCCATTTTTATCCATAAATATCTGTAATTGAAATACTAGGCTACTGTAGGGGATGGACTAGAAAATCATGTGTACAAAATTGGAATGTGGGACACTTGGGCGCTATGGGAGTTGTTATTACTGATATTGATAAGATCTAGGGTTTCACCATAGCATAATGAGTGACTAGAAAAGAGGAAAGGATATTTGGAGATAAATTCAAGGATTTGAGGATGTGTATTCTGTGTGACTGTATCAAACATAGTTTTATTTAGTTTTATTTTTCTCACAGTAAATTTCCTCCCAGAAAATTCCAGAATATTTCATAGACAAATGTGATCAACTTGAACCCTAAACATAAACATCACCCTGGATATTGCACAATCTTGCTTAATGACCTTAAAGGAAATATCCCAGGTGTTTTCTCTCACAATAAAGACAGCGAATCCAAACTGAGCTAAATTAAAACTAAAATTCAGCTTGGTAAGCTTGATAACCTAATTCTTTCCATAAATTTATCATTTTAATTATATTAGAATTAAATATAAAATTAATTCATTACTTTTGTTCTCACTACATGAACATCTATCAATCAGAAAGATAAAAAAATGAGAGCAATAAGAATTCTGAGATGAAAAATTTAAATTTAATAGGTTTAAAGAATAATGGGACATAAGTATGCCATTCTAAAATGGAGTCTAATATAAAGCAAAATATTCTTTTTTGAGGAATGTTAATTTGACTCTAAATCTCACACTAAGTTACTAAGCTCTTTTTAAATTTTTTCTCAGTTTTGACAATGCAAATATACAGATGTCTGGGTTTATAACTAAGAAGTTCAATGCCATATTCGAAACATTCCTAATAAAGAAATAAATATAAATGTTAATATAGTTTTACAAACTAGTATGTGTTTATTAAAACATTGTTCAGGAAATAATATTAAGACATGAACAAATAGAAGTCCATAATTTTTTATATAATTGAGTCTTTTATAAACTTCACCCTGAAATGTAGGAGGAGGGGAGAAGAGGAGAGAAAGGGAAAGGGGGAGATAGAGAAAAGGGAAAAAGAAGAAAGACGGGGAAGAAGAGAGAAATTAAAAGGAAAACACCCAAGAATAGTTTCCTCAGTGCCAGGAGAAATGATCTTATAGAACAGTATACATTTAAAATTGAAGGAACAAAAGCTCAGTTCACTATTTTCCTATTACTCTTCTTTATGGAGCCCTGCCAGATGTCATTATTAAGGTGGCTATTTACATATAGTGCCATAACATGGTGAGTGTAAAGGTTAAAGTCGGTAGGAGAAAGAACTTCATTAAAAAGGCTACATTTTAGAAACAGGAAGGCCTTTTTACAAGTAATATTAAATGGGGAATTAAGGCAATGACCCAAATAATTAAAGTAAAACAAACCCTATGAATCTGAGAGAAAAATGGAACTCTGAGGCTTAAATCATCACGAATTACTGTCTACATTCATCAAATTAATAGGGTAATTGCTCAGCATGCACTTTAAACAGGCTACGTATCTTCCAGCTGAAGTCATTTCTATATGCAGACACTGATTTAGTGACTTGTGTTTTATTCCTTCCAAAATCTCAGTGATTGATTTATTTTAATAGAATAGAAATAGTTACTAGTTTTGTTAAGCCAGGGAAAAGATGTATAGTTAGTCTACGCTAAGTAGTTGCACTTATTCTAATTTTTTTGAAATCCGTACATTATAAAGGTCCCATATTAAATTTACATTGTAAAACATGAGCGACTTCTTCATGAACATATCCCCCCGGGCAAGGGAAACAAAAGCAAAAATGAACAAATGGGACTATATCAAGTTGAAAAGCTTCTGTACAGCAAAGGACACTATCAGTAGAACAAAAAGACATCCTACAGTATGGGAGAATATATTCATAAATGATGTATCTGATAAGGGGTTGACATCCAAAATATACAAAGAACTCACGCACCTTAACAAACAAAAAGCAAATAACCCAATTAAGAAATGGGCACAGAACATGAATAGACACTTCTCTAAAGAAGAAATTCAGATGGCCAACAGGCACATGAAAAGATGCTCCACCTCGCTAATCATCAGAGAAATGCAGATTAAAACCACAATGAGATATCACCTCACACCAGTGAGAATGGCCAACATCCAAAACACAAACAACAACAAATGTTGGCGAGAATGTGGAGAGAGGGGAACCCTCCTACATTTCTGGTGGGAATGCAAATTAGTTCAACCATTGTGGAAAGCAGTATGGAGGTTCCTCAAAAACTCAAAATAGAAATACCATTTGACCCAGGAATACCACTCCTAGGAATTTACCCCAAGAATGCAGCAGCCCAGTTTCAAAAGGACAGATGCACCCCTATGTTTATTGCAGCACTATTTACAATAGCCAAGAAATGGATGCAACCTAAGTGCCCATCAGTAGATAAATGGATTAAGAAGATGTGGTACATATACACAATGGAATATTATTCAGCCATAAGAAAAAAACAAATCCTACCATTTGCAACAACATGGATGGAGCTGGAGGGTATTATGCTCAGTGAAATAAGCTAGGCCGAAAAAGACAAGTACCAAATGATCTCACTCATATGTGGAATATAAGAACAAAGAACAACAACAACAATAACAACAACAACAAAAAAGCTGAAGGAACAAAACAGCAGCAGACTCACATAACCCAAGAATGGACTAACAGTTACCAAAGGGAAAGGGACTGGGGAAGAAGGGCGGGAAGGGAGGGACAAGAGGGTAAAAGGGGCATTACGATTGGCAGACATAGGGTGGGGTGGCACGGGGGGGACTGTACAGCTCAGAGAAGACAAGTAGTGATTCTCATCTCACTACACTGATGGACAGTGACTGTGGTGGGGTTGGTGGGGGGGACCGAATGAAGGGGGTAGTTTAATCATCACAATATTGCTCATGTAATTGTAGGTTAATGATACTAAAATAAAATAAATTGTAAAAAAAAAAATTTACATTGTAGCAAAGGTAGAAACTTCATCAGAAAATTTTATCTACACAAGTTATCTAAAATATGTACATTGGAAGCACCTGACCTCTACAACTCTGCACACCTATTATTTTCTAAATTCCTTTTAGTGCAGTGCTGTGAGGGCCACTGTTGCACATATATTTCACAGTCATCAAAGGGCTTTGGCAAACGATATGCACTGGTAACATGGTCATCTTTCTAATTCAATCATTTCTCTTCTTCCCTCCCAGGCCCCCATTCTCTCCCTTATTCTCTTTCTCTGTAGTCCTTTCTTTCTTTAGCAGGAGAACAAAAGAAATGAGGAAATAATAAAGAATATAAGAAATAGTTACTAAAAATGTGATAGCATCTTGGAGTTGTGTTTAAGCCCAAACTAAGTTATACAACTATGTTTTTAAAAAGGTAGTTCACATTTTAAATAAGATGGTAATTTTAAAGTGAAAATATAAAACAAAATATAAGGGGAATTCTAGAAGAACTAAACCACTGTAAAAGGAAACATATGAAAAGTATTTTCGAGTGAGTCTGACTGCTGCCTGCCGTGCAGATAGGAAGCAGAATGGCACACCCAGGAAGTGTTTTTAAAATGTTCTACAGTAGAGATTGTTACATTTGAGGTTATTCGTGTTCACACTTATAGAGTTAAATGGGAATTTAACAGTTATTTGCCCAAAAGACTGAGTCACGAAAACATTCATCACTTGATAATACCTGTAAATGTTACTGCTAAATAATTAGAACACATCAAAGAACAAAGTAGACAAACCTCTTGCTCTCTTGCTGCTCAGGGTTAGTATCTTGTTTGCATCTGATGGAAGGAGAAATAAACGAGTCCGCCTAGCTGCTCTTAATTCAAATAATGATTGTAGTCTAACTAATCCAAGGGAATTTTAAGATTTGCAAGGTTTTGTTTGTTTTTTCCACTGATATGTGGCATTTATGTAGAGCGTGTGGTTTGATATTCGGTATCTATCCATGTAATCCCTTGCCCCCATCAAAAGAAAGAACATTTTCAGAATTTCAGAACTCTGTCTCTCACTCCCTCTATGGTGCTATCAAATCCCCTGGTGAAGATAATGATTATTTTAATTTCTATTACCAGAGATAAGTGTTGTCTGATCTGGAATTTCATACTGTTTTTATTCCACATTTATCTGTGAGATCCATCAATATTTTGTGTATAGCTATTTTTCTACTTACTGCTATATTGTATTCAATTGTGTAAATATGCCGGCATTTACTTCTCTATCCAACTGATAAAGGTCTTTGGGATCAGGTCTAGTTTTGTGGTACTATATATAAAGCTTCAAAGAATATGTGTGTCCATGTCTTTTGATGGACATAGGTACTGTGCTCATCTCTGTGAGATGTTCCCTTATGACAAATTCTGGTTCAGTAGGTTGTGGGAATATTCAATGCTAAGTTGTTTTCAGACCTGACTGCACTAATTTACAATCCCATGAGCATTATACCAGAGTTCAAGTATTTTATATCCCCATCAAATTTTTCCATACCCTCATGAAACCCTGGAATTTTCTGTCATTTGAATTTCAGTCCATCTGGTATTCATGTGGTGGCATCTCATGTTGGTTTTAATTTTCATTTTTCTGAAGAAAAGTTATATTGAAAGCAAGTTTATATGTTTATCGATCACTGGAATAGTATTTTTTTGGTGTGAATTTGCCTCCTCTTTCACTTTTTTTTACCTTTGCCTTTTTCTTATGTACCTTAGTCCTCACACTGCATCAGATATGTATTACAAAAAATGCATTTATTTTTCACATACAGATAGCAATACTCATAAAACTGAAACACATTTTAATGAGTGACTGGCCTGTGAGCTTTACTTCTCTATATAATCTGTTGAATACAAAACTTTCTATTTCTTTGTCTGTGCATACCAGTAACCATCCTGCTCCACACAGGAGGACCAGCAGGAAATCATGGCCATCATATCTCCTACAACTAAAAGTATAAGGCAAGCTACATAAAAGGTGAAGATATTGAATTTTCTTTATGTTTAACAAAAGAAAATGTCCATAAGAAGAGAAAGCATCTGGAACAGTATGGGATCTGGAAGGGAACAAGCAATCAGTGATGAGGACGAAGAAGGTTTTTCCTGGCTGAAAGCTATGGGTGTGCAAAAGAAAATTAGAAACAGTCATATACTATCTCAAGCTGTGCAAAGAGAAACATGAAGTACAAATGTATCACAGCCCTGAGTCTGGTGTATTAGTGGAAGAACCAATGCCTTTGCATTGCTAAGTTTTCCTAGGCCACTGTAGATCAGTTGCTACCTCTGGTCCACAGGCAGGACTTCCTTCAATCCTTTTATCCCCTGTAATTTTCTGACATCCACAGTGCAAATGTCTAAGGCCTGATGTGGAAATGTCAAGACCAATATGCTTTCTGTATGCAAAGAAAAATTTAGTTTGCAGGTTGTAGGAAGCTGATTAATATTGTATCAGAAAGGAGGTCACTAGGTTCTGTCAGCATGGAAACTATTGATGATAAAAAAAATAATTATCTTGGTGATAAGAGGAAGATGAAACTCAAAGTGCAGTGGCTAGAGAAGAGAATGAGGTGTGAAAATAATGAGAGTAAGTGAAACGACTCTTTGAAGTAGAGGAAATTATATTCTATTAATTCCCTAACATTTTGAAAAAGTAAGACACAATGAGAGACAGTTTTGGAGCAATACAGCTTTAGAAATGACGAAGGAGATTTATTATTGAAGCAGGATGTTAATTATACACTTAAAAGCCTAAGACTCCATTCTTTAGTCTCTCTACCAGTACAAGGGAAGCAAAAAGCATTTTGTGGGACTTGTTTCCTTGTGGGGACAGCAAATTGACTTACACCTTCTTTGGCTTTGCTTTTATCTGATCTACGCTATTAATTCTTTCATAACTTGCCTTTAATTCATCTCATAGGCTTCTGGGGGGCAATGTCGAAACTGATTTTTAAAAGTTCTGAATCAAATAGAAACAGTGACTCTGACAAGGAAATGTATCCAACAAGTGTATGGTTTTATTGGCCCTCCATGATTCTTTTTACCAACACAATCCTAGAAGGTAGCTATACTCCTAAAAGACAATGGACTCAGTATTAATCCCATTGGGGTTACTTAAGGAGAAAAAAAACCTACCTAAGTCAGTCAGTCTGTTAGTTGGGATAAGTTTTGGCTTATGGTTAAAATTCCTGTTTTACTTCTCACCTATGTTATCATTCAGCATCAATAATAGGTCACAATCCGTGTATTTCTGTCTCTCTTAAATATTCTCTCCTCTTGAGGTGAATTTTCAGTGAGGTTGACTTGAATGATGCAGCGTGCACTCACCTTTCCCTAAGCCTTTTGATTGTTAAATGTATCTATGATCTATTTTATCTTCAATTATGGAATTTGAACCACATTTTAGGCTTGTGGACTTGAGATGGATGAAGGCAAAAATGGCTACTTGGGTTAATATTGCCTGCATTACATGAGGCCTCTCCATAGCCCAGTCACCTTCTATAACGAATTTAGGAGTCAAATATCAAAACAGAATTAGAATATGACCTGATCATGTTTCATTGTTCATAATGAATGCCTTGGATTGTGAGGGGGTGGAGGGACTGGTTAAGGATAGAATTAAGTTTGGAAAATCTGGTGTTGCAGATATATAAGTTTTTATCTATCTGCATCCATTATTGGTATGACTAATGATGTTTGCCCATTTCATTGTTCTAAACAGTAACATAATCTCATAATGTATTTCTAGTTTTGATATTTTAAAGTGATGTTTCAAAAGGGTTGTTTGTTTTTAATATGATAAATCTTCCTACTTAAGGGGAAAAAACTGTTCAATGTTCCCTAATGCTTGAGAATGAGATGATTATTTGTCATAATTCTAAACAAAAGATATGATCATTTAAATGGTGTTTCAGATGACTGAAAGGAATATTAGTGTTGAAAATAATACCACAGTATTTTAATATTCTCATCAGAGATGATCAGTTAACAGAAGTGGGTCATTATAAAATAACTAGCTAGGCCTTTCATTAATATACACATAAGCCAAAATAGTATTAACATTTCCACAATTGCCTATTATGCATGTAGAAAATAGTATTCAAACACTGACTTCTTTTCCTTATGTTACTGAATTTTCTTAATTGCATTCTGTATTTTAATTTATTGATATTAAAAATACTGAGGAAAGTGAAAATGTAGGAGGCAGAAAATGAATTCATGGCTGGTCATTTGATTGTGTGGAATTGGGGTCACTAGCTCAGCTGGTTGAACGGGTATTTTTAAGGTCTTTCCTAATTTGACTTTGCGGCACACTTCTTATTCTTCCCTGGTCTCCTGCCTGTCCTCCTGCCTTTCTAAGCTTCCTTCTTCATATCCTCTTTGCCTTTTTCCCACCACAAACTGGAAAACTGAGAGTCACCTTTCATATTACTTTCTCTTTCACCCCCTTAGAAATTCCATTTAAATCACAATTTAATGGAATTATGATTGAATTCTTTCACCTATTCTCTATTTCATTGTTCGGCTCAAATTACTAAAATCCCTTGTCTGGTTGTTTATATTCCTTCTTTTTACTAGCTTCATCAATGACCTCAGACCTCCCCTAGGTGCACACACCATCAATGCTTATTGGGTACAATTTTAGTTTCACCATTCTTGTGCTTATTATAGTGAAAGGCCTTCACATCTGAAACACCATTTAAATTTTCATATCTGCTATTATTATTATAGATATAATAATCTATTACATGGCTATCATTCCATACCATGATTTTCCTAGCTCCCTTCCTAGCATGTTTTCAACTTTGTCACACATTTTTATTCATGACCTAGTCTTATAGCCATTCCCCAGGAAAAAATATCACATGTTCTTTCTGAATTTATAATGTCTTATTTAAATAGTCTTTCCATATTTTTATTTTGGCTAACTCTGATTTTCCATTTAAATAACTGGTTAAATGTTCCTTTATAATAAGCATTTAAAGACCTCTAAAATTGAGTGGCTAGACTATATTGACTCATAGCATATTGCATATTATATTTACCAGAAGTTATAACATACTTCATCATTTATTTGATAGTCTACCATACTAGAGGGTAAGCTCTCTGAAGGAAGAGATGGTATGTCTTGCAGATACTCCCTTTTTAAAATATCCTTTCGGTAAGGGTCTGGGAAGATCACTCCACAATAAAATAAAAAGTGAACAAGCCCCATCAATCTACACAGAACTCCCAATTAGCTTAGTAACAGTCTTATTCTTGAATGTGAAGAGAGCGTCAAGGCTCACCAGACATTTGCAGAAAATCTAAAGTATGAAGTACAGAAGCCAAACAAGTAGATCCCTTAAAGGAATCCAAGGAAATGGAGAATTCAAGGAAAAGAAAAAAGCAAATGAATAGGTAATTGAATAATATTAATATCCTGAAAAAAAGAATATTAATTACATTATCCAGACAGAACACTAGTAGACTCTGGAAGGAACAGTAAGAAAGGCATAAACTGGACTTTCTTTAAGAAATATACAAAATTGCTAAACTAGCTGAAAGTACTGAGCAGAAAGTTAGATTACTCATGGAAAGTTAAGGTATATCTTATTACAGATACATGAAAAATTAGGTAAGCAGAAAAAGAGTCCATTATTAATTCTAGAAAAGCAAAATTTACACATGTAACAGAATAAATTCATAATATGGCAGATTTTCATCTATGAGTAATAGTTCTCCAGTCTTCATAATGTTAACATGTAATACTGAAATAGCACAAAATTATAATACAATTATATTTAAAAAGAATATGGGAAATGGTCTACTTAGGAAATGGTAGAGACAGATACAAGGGAGTTATATTTTTCCATAGTGGGGATTCTTAGTTTCCCTTAGTAGAAATATTTCAAAAGAAACAAACCAAAAAATGTAAATTAATTTCCTTTTTGAGAAATGGAGACAAATTTTTAAAAAAGTATCTAAAGAATATAAAACCTTTGTCTTTGGATAATGAGTATTTGAGAGGTGAGAGACTGAAGGATGCTGATGTTTTCATTACCTGTTTGGTAGGACTCTATTTTAACTATGAAAATTTGTATCTCTAATTCAAATGTTTACAAACCAAAAAACTTCATGCCCATGTTTGGATAAAGTGAAGGTTCCTACAGCCAGGATCCTCACCTGAACCTAAACTACTCAGTAATGTAACTGGCCTGCTGCTAGGCTACTGCTTCTACACCTGTAGGCAATAAGCTATTCTTGACTGAGTCACTATATAAAGAGCTCTGCCCAGTGCTCTGGGTGGAAGCAGAGATGAAGGAGGACTACAGACCTGAAGACTGTTAGATGCAGATGTAATTCTAGTGCTCTACCTATTGCTGGGAGAACAAGCCAGGTAATAAACCCTTTCACCCCAAGAATGTTCTATTGTCATTCCTCAGTCTCACTGAATCCATAGTGAACTTGCCCAGGGCTGAAATACACCAGGTATTCTAGAAGCCTTACATATAGATGTATATCATGAAAAGCTTTACTCTAATTCTGAATAAATGCATGATTACTCAGATAAGGAAATTAATGCAAATTCTCTTTGAAGAATATGAATTCAGGATTTCATATATTTATCTCTCTGAAATTATCTTGAATTATTAGTAAGTGACAATTAAAATATTTTAAAGCAATTTGAGGAGATGGCAGAAATGATAGTAGGATAGGAAGGCAAGGCAGAAACCTCTTCCAACACACAACAAGGGAACAATTACAGAAAAATACAACATTCTGAAAATGAACTGAAGACTGCATAACAGACCACCTATACCTGGTGAAGAAAAGGAGGCTACACAGAAAAGGGTACAGGGGCAGAGTTGTAATTATTCTGGACCCAAGCCCCTCCCCCATCCCAGTTCACAAGCAGGGGGAAAAGGAATGGAGCAGAGAGGGGATAAGTGCTCTGGAATCCTGCACACCTGGCTCTGAAGAGCTGCTCTGGGAACATGAGTCCATATTGCATTGAGCTTTAGTCATTAACAGGGCTTAACACCAGGGAGAGTTGGAGCACTCTGGGAGGCTGAGTCTCCTGTCATTGCTGAGGTCAGGAATACTCCATTGGTCCTACTGAGATACAACACAGAAGCAGCAGTATGAAAGATGTACAAGCAGCTAGAAATTTGTCAAAGTGGCAGGGGTTGGAGGAAGATATCTCTGGAAAAGAAAGGGCAGGTGGATGAGCCTTCTCTATCCTTCCATCACTTCCATACTAACGTGTTCATGGAAGCCAGCCCAAACACTCCATCTCTCTTGCTGGGGACTCCACCTTGTGGTGCACTTTCCTGATCATCCATCTGTCTACCCAGCCAACTGGCTGAGCAGTGGTTGTACTTTGCTGCCTAGTATGCAGAGGGATACTTTGCAGATTTCCTGGTCTTCCCTCAGCCCAACTATGGAAACCAGGACTAAGTGCTCCATCTCCAATTCAGGTAGCTCAGGCTCACCATGTGCTTCCCTGTGCACCTTCCCTACCCACAACAATCCAAGACAAGTGCTTCCCAGCATGCAAAGGGCACACTGAGGTAAGCCTTCAGCTTTTATGACAGAGATCAACCACCGCCCATAGGCAAGAAGAAATGTGGCCCCACCGAAGGCCCATCAGCAGCAAAGAAGAATCTGCTGCTCCAGCACAAAGGAGAATCAGGTGTTGGTAGCAAAGAGTCTTTATCTGCTGGGCACCTACCATAGGACACCTTCTTCAGAAAGCCATTCCTTTCCAGACCAGGAGGTATAGTGAGCTACTAATACAAAAGAAGAAACACAGAAACCCTGAAAAAATGAGGCAGAAGAATATGTTCCAAACAAAATAACAAAATAAGACCAGAAAGAGGACCAAATGAAATGGAGAGCACCAATCTTCTTGATAAAGATTTCAAAGTAACAGTCATAAAGATGCTCACTGACCTGCAGTAAAGAATTGATGATCTCAGTGAGAATATCAACAAAGAGAAGATTTGAGAAGGAGCCACTAAGAGCTGAAGAATACAATAACTGAAATGAAAAATACAATGGAGAGAATGAATAGATTTCTGGAAGGAGGGAACAGAATTGATGAGATGGAAATTAGAGAACAGGAAAACCAAGATGAGGAATAGAAAGAAAAAAAAACTAAAAATGAGAAGATGCTAAGAGAGCTTTGTGACAACTCCAAATGAAACAATATTCACATAATATTGGATATTGAGAGACAAAAGAATAGAAATTTCCTTTAAAGAAATAATAGCTGAAAACTTCCCCAGTCTGGGGAAGGAAATAAACACCCAGGTCCTTGAAGTATAG
This sequence comes from Phataginus tricuspis, assembly GCA_029783875.1. Lineage (NCBI taxonomy): Eukaryota > Metazoa > Chordata > Mammalia > Pholidota > Manidae > Phataginus > Phataginus tricuspis. The sequence goes on along the minus strand of JAQQAC010008350.1, from coordinate 37,970,353 downwards.
AGAGTCCCTAACAAAAGGAACCCCAAGGTATATAGTAATTAAAATGACAAAGATTAAAGATAAACAGAGAATTATGAAAGCTGAAAGACAGAGGCAGATATTTATAAGGGAAACTCTATAAAGCTATCAGCAAATATCTCATCAGAAACGTTATGGGCCGGAAGGGAGTAGAATGAAATATTTAATATATTGAAAGAACCTACAACCAAGAATCTTCTACTGATTAAAGTTATTATTCATAATGGAAGGTGAGATTAAAAGTTTTCCAGATAAACAAAAGTTAAAGGAATTCACCATCACTAACCTAGCCTTACAGGATATGTTAAAGATACTTCTGTAGATGGAAAAATTCTTAAGCCTAAATATTTTTCATCACTGAATATAAAACTATCATAAAAGTAGTAGACGAGTTACTGAACAAGGAATGAGCTATGAAAATAAAAGTAGGGAAATCAAATATACACAAAATCAGTCAAGTGATACAAAAATGATGTAGAATATATCTTATACATAAAGTACAGAGAAAGAGGAAGAGCAAAAAGTAGTACTTTTAGATTGTGTTTGAAATAGAGCAACTATCAACTTAATATAGACTGCTATATATTCAGGAAACTATGAACCTTATGGTACCTGCAAACTAAAGCATATAATAGACAGACAAAAAAACATCTAAGCATAATGCTAAAGAAACCATCAAATAAGAGAAGAGAATAAGAGAGGAAGAAAGAAACAAAGAGGAAATACAAAAAACAACCATAAAACAATTAATAAAATGGCAATGAGAACATAACTATCAGTAATTACCTTAAATGTAAATGGACTGAATGCCCCAATCAAAAGACACAGAGTGACAGAATGGATAAATAAACAAGACCCATCTATATGCTGCCTATGAGAGACACATTTCAGACCTAAAGACATATGCAGACCAAAAGTGAAGCAGTGGAAAAAGATATTTCATACAAATAATAGGGAGAAATAAAGCAGGAGCAGTAGCACTTGGACAAAATAGACTTCAAAACAAAGAAGTAGGAAGAAACAAAGGAGGAGATTGCATAATGATAAAGGGGTCAGTCCAACAAGAGGGTATAACAATTGTAAATATCTATGCACCCACCATAGAAGCATCTAAATATATAAAACAAATACTAACAGAACTAAAGGGGTAAATAGACTGAAATTCATTCATTTTAACAGAATTCAACACACCACTCCACAGGACAGATCAATCAGACAGAAAATAAATAAGGAGAGAGCAGCACTGAACAACACACTAGAACAGATGGACCTAACGGACATCTACAGAACACTCCATCCAAAAGCAGCAGGATACAAATTCTTCTCAAGTGCACAAGGGACATTTTCCAGAATAGATCATATTCTAGGTCACAAAAAGAGCCTCAGTAAATTCAGTAGAATTGAAATTGTACCAACCAGCTTCTCAGATCACAAAGGTATGAAACTAGAAATAAATTACACGAAATCAACAAAAAACTCTGACAACACACAGAGTCTAAAAAACATCTTTCTAAATAATGGGTCAATGAACAAGTCAAAACAGAAATCAAGCAATACATGAAGACAAATCAAAACAAAAATACAACAATTCAAAATATGTGGGATGCCACAAAAGCCGTTCTAAGAGTGAAGCATGTAGCAATACAGGTGTAATTTAAGAAACAATACCAATCCAAATAAACAGTCTTAACTCAAAACTAAAGAAATTAGAAAAAGAATAAGAAATTAAATCCAAAGTTAGTAGAAGGAGGGACATAATAAAGTTAAGTGCAGAAATATTACAAAGGAATAAAATAGAAAAAATGAAATGAAGAGCTGGTTCTTTGAGAAAATAAACAAACCAGACAACTCCCTAGTCAGACTCATCAAGAAAAAAAGGGAGAGGACACAAATAAACAAAATCAGAAATGAAAAAAGGAGAAGTTATAACATACACCACAAAAGTACAAAGAATTATTAGATAATTCTATGAAAATAAATTGGACAACCTAGAAGAAATGGAAAATTCTTAGAAAAATACAACCTTCCAAGACTGATCCAGGAAGAAGCATAAAATCTGAACAGATCATTTACCAGTAACAAAATTGAATTGGTAATAAAAATCTCCCAACAAACAAAATCCAGAACTAGATGGAATCACAGATGAATTCCACCAAACATTTAAAGAGAAAAATATTGATCCTTCTTAAAGTATTTCAAAAAATAGAATAAGAGGGAATACTTCCAAACTCCTTCTATGAGGCAAGCATTATTATAATCCCAAAAGCAGATGAAGATACTAAAAAAAGAAATTTATAGACCAATATCCCTGATGAACATAGATGCAAAAATCCTCAACAAAATATTAGCAAACCAAATTAAAAAACAATACATCACAAGGATAATTTATTATGACCAAGTAGGAATTATTCCAGGGATGCAAGGATAGTACAATATTTACAAATCAGTCAATGTGATATACCACATTAACAAAAGAAAGGATAAAAACCACATGATTATCTCAATAGATGCTGAGAAAGCATTTGAAAAAATTCAACACCCAAGCATGATAAAAACTCTCAAAAATATGGGTACAGAGGGTATTTACATCAATATAATAAAGACTATATGTGATAAACCCACAGCTAACACTATACTCAATTGTGAAAAGCTGAAAGCTTTTCCTCAAAGATCAGGAACAAGACAAGGATGCCTAACCTTACCATTTTTATTCAACATAGTACTAGAAGTCCTTACCACAGCAATCAGACAAGAAAAAGAGATAAAAGACTTCCAAATTGTTAAGGAAGAAAAAAAAACATCATTATTTGAAGATGACAAGATTTTATATATAGAAAACCCTATAACTTCACCAAAGAACTTTGAATATCTGTATTCAGGAAAGTTGCAGGATACAAAATCAGTACACATAAATCTGTTGCATTCCTATTTAGTAGCAACAAATAAGCAGAAAGAGAAATCAGGAACATAATTCCATTTACAATTGTATCAAAAAGAATAAAGTACCTAGGAATAAACCTAACCAAGGAGGTGAAAGACCTGTACTCTGAAAACTATAAGAAACTGATGAAATTGAAGAAGACACAAATCAATGGAAATCTAAACCATGCTCATGGACAGGAAGAATTAATATTGTTAGAATAGCCATCCTGCCCAAAGTAATTTACAGATTTAATGCAATCCCTCAAAATACCAATGTCATTTTTCAATGAACTAGAGCAAATAATGCTAAAATTCATATGGAATCACAAAAGACCCTGTGTAGCCAAAGCAATCTTGAGATAAAAGAAAAGAGCTGGGGTGTCATGCTCCCTGATTTCAAGCTATAAGAAATATCTTTTTCAAAAAAATATGTGCACCCCTATGTTTACTGCTTCATTATTTACAATACCCAAGTTATGGAAGAAACCTAAGTGCCCATCAAAAGATGAATGGATAAAGAAGATATAGTAAATATACACAATGGAATATTACTCAGCCATAAAAAGTAAGGAATCCAGCCATTTGCAACAATATGAATGGACATAGAAGCTATTATGCTAAATGAAATAAGCCAAAGAAAGAGAAATATCATATGATTTCACTTATATGTAGAATCTAAGAGCAAAACAAAAGAAAATGAACAAAACAGCAGAAGACTCATAGACCCTGAGAAGTGATCAGTAGTTACCATGGGGACAGGTTGTGATGGGTGGGAGGGTGAAATAGGTGAAAGAGATAAAGAGGCACAAAAATCAAAATCACAGTATAAGTTGGTAATGGGGGTGGAAATGCAGTATGGAAAATGTAGTTTACTGTTCTGCATCTTTCTGTGTTGACAGATAGTAACTGCACTAGTTGAGGTGAGGAATTAATAATGTGTGTAACTGGTGAGTCACTGTGCTGTATATCTGAAACCAATATAATATTGTATATCAACTGTACTTCAATAAAAAAACTAAAAATACTTTAAAACAGCTGTTTTTGTCAAAATACATTTTACATCTATATATAAATATAATGAAGTGAATTAAACTAAGGTGTGATTTTTCTAATACAGATACAGATACATGTAATTATGTTTAATTCTGTCGTGGTGGTATGCTATAGAATCATGCATAACTTGGTGCTGTGAGTTAAACTATGACATTTTAAAGACAACTGATTTCCTTTGTTAATTATACAAATATGCGTGAAAAAAGGTTCACCCAGTATGTTTGGAATATAATGGGGCAAGTTTTATTATAATTTGTATAATTCTAATCGTTATTTGTAATAGAAAGATTTTGAGATGACAAAAGAAATTTAAAAACATGAAAATAGTATTGGCAAAGAATGTTGATACATATAATAAAATTGTATACATTTATTAAAAATATGCTCCAACAAATTTACTGACTGGTAAATGTTCACAATATAAATAAAAGCACAACTAGGCACAAAAATCATTATATGAAAGCGCTTCAACAAAATATTATTTTTACTTTATATATCTTCCAGTTACAACATGTCTTATTTTTAATAAGTATACACATTATTAAAATATTACTATATGCCCTATGATCAATATCACATATTTCCATTACTTAAATGCCAAAACAAGTCAATACAATGGTGCTTGAAGATTTAAATGAATAGAGGAAAATTTCATTAATTAATTCACAGAGTATCAAGTATTTAAAATATTCTGTTTTTCCTAAACAGTTCCATGGGCTTAAAAAACAACCACAATCTTCTAAAAAATTATTATTTCAGGTATAGTACCTTTTGTCTTTCAGATGCTCTATTCAGACTCAAATGCAATTAAGTATATGGCTATCATTTTATGATTGTTAATGCCTGTTGCCATTTTCTTCTTTAATATACAATAGATATATATCTAATATATAATAGATATCTATCTTTTGCCCATCAGAATTGTGTAGTGTATTTTTTTTATAATGGGTTTTTTAGTCACATAAGGCTATTGGCCACATGCGCTTGCTTATCAATTCTCAGGATTTTACTGAAGTGATACGACAGGAATTCTAATAGTAAAAAGGAACAAAATAACATTGGCCATAAATCAATCAAAGAGTTAGAATATCAAGTGATGCCTCCATGTGAAATAAAACACCAAGAAAGACAGAATTAAAGAACTGGGAGATCCAGTATCCGTTTGTTATAATATTCAGAGAGAACATAACAAAGGGCATTATCAAAGAATAACCAGCAATAAATGAAGAGCATTGACATTAAAAAAAATATATATGTCTAAATATTCATATACAAATGCTTATTTTAAAAAGGAAGTAAACTACAACCTGAAGGAAGAAATCTTACTCTAAACAATTCTTAAAGAGTGGAGGAAAAAAAAAATCAATTGCTTAATGCAGTCTTAGAGTATGAAAGACTGGTTCTTGAAATATGTTTGATCACAAAGCCAAAATAGAATTAAACCATAAAATTATCACTATGTAAGACTGAACAGGTGCAAAATACATTTATAATGAAGACCAAATCATTTCCCTTCCCCCTATTTTAAGGATACATTAATAAAAGGATATGGATATGCAAGGTTAATAGGGTGCGGGTGTGATAGCACTCTAGCTCCAAAGCCATATTAAAGGTGGAATCCTGGCTAAAATAAGAGAAAGGACAAAATGTTTCCATAGGATTTGTAGTCCAGACTTGATGTTCCTGTCACTGACTTTGGATAACTTATGTTGTCTAATAAACCATGTATTTATATAATTTTTTTGCTTTAATTCTCTTTATCTACATCAATGTATGGCTACATATGATGAAAGTCATGGACTAGGCAAAAAAGCAGTCTCTTCTCTATTGTGTTCCTGTGGGAGTTGTTCTGAAATTGGAGCTATTCATACAGTCTCTCATTTAGAATGTTCTGTCATTCCCCTCCTTGGATCACTGAGCTCACGGATGAATGGCAGTGAACCCATGATATATGGATATATAGATATAGAGAATCATAAAATAGTACAAATGAAATATGCCATAATGTATCTTAGTAGCACGAATGCAAAACTGCTTGATCATGAATGTTATTTGACCTAGAAGTCCTCATCCAGGTATATAATAAAATGATAGTAAAATATATTTTTTCCCTTATAAGTATCCACTGATTTTGATTTTGATCTACTTTATTTCCACAAGTTAATCAAGAATGTACTCTGATAAAATGAGGACAAAAAATAAAGAATAAGTGGCATTTTAGGAAACTCTGGATTAAATTCAGGAATGCCCTAAAGGAAAGCCCCAGATAAATGCTATACAGAAGAATTCAGAACAGTCGATATTGGAGCAGGAAGACTGTGGGCTCTGGGAAAAAGAACTTTGGAGGTGTGAGAAAAAAACAGTGTGTGCATTGGGCGAGAAGGCAGATATACACAGACATCTTGATATAATGGATCATATGAAAACCAAAAAGAGAGTACCATGATAAGAAAAAAAAGAAAAACTGAAAGATAAGGTTGATTTGATTCAGGAGAAAGTAAGAGAAAAGGTACATTTGGAGTTAGAATGAATACTATTTTGTCTTAGGATCTGGTTCTAGACTCAGTTTTTCCTGCACCCAACTACTAACTAAATATTCTGGAAATAATTCAAAAGATAATAATAAAGGATTCTGAGATGTGAGAAGGAAAAGGTAAATGGCTAGCAATCTTGAAGAATAACATAGTGATTATTTTTCTGTTTTTGTTCGTTTTATCTCCCATTTTATCTTCCTTATTCACAAAACTGGGCCTCTAAGAGTTCTCCAACCCAGGAAAACCATCAAGAATATATGAAATTAGAAAAAAAAAAGTCCAAAAAAATCTAGAAGAAAACATAGTCTGCCATAGTTCTAAGCAGTGACGTTTTGGATTTGACACCAAAAGGTCAATCAACAAAAGCAAAAATCAACAAGTGGGACTACATCCAACTAAAAAATTCTACAGAGCAAAAAAATACAATCAACAAAATGAAAAGACAACCTATAGAATTAGAGAAAATTTTTCAAACCATATATTGGATAGTGGATTAATATTCAAAATTTTCAAAGAATTTATGCAACTTTGTTTAGAACAGATTGTAACAAAAAGCAATCTGATTAATAATAGGTCTACATATACTTTTTCTTCCAAAGAAGACATTGAAATGGCCAACAGGTACATGAAAAGATGCTCAACACCATAGGAAATGCAAACCAAAATCACTATGTAATACCACCTCACACCCATGGAATGGCCATCATCAAGAAATAAGTGTTGGTCCTGATGTGGAGATAAGGGAATACATGTGCACAGTTGGTGGGAATGTGAATTCTTATCAATGATGGAAAATAGCATAGAAGTTCCTCAAAAATTAAAAGTAGAACTACTATATGATCCAGCAATTCCTTTCCTGGATATATATCCAATGGAGGTGAAAACAGGATATTGAATTGATATATGCACTGTCATGTTTATTTCATTATTCACAATAGCCAAGCTATGGAAACAGCTGATGTGTCTATAGATGGATAATGGATAAAGAAGATGTGATACATGTACACATGAATGGAATAATATTTAGCCATGAGAAAAAAGGAAGTCCTGCCATTTGTGACAATACGGATGGACCTTGAGGACATTTGCTAAATGAGGTAAGTTGGACAAAGAATGACAAATACTGCATGTTATCACATATATTTGGAATCTACAAAAGCTGAATTCATAAAAGCAAAAAGCAGAATGGTAGACACCTTAGGCTAGGGGTGGGTGAAATGGGGATATTTTGTTTAAGGGTACAATTTGGAAACTAGTAGATAAATCCTGGAGACCTAATGATTATAGACAATAATACTGTATTATAAAATTCAAAGTTGCTAAACAAACTAGATCTTAATTGTTCCCACCATAAGAGAAACAATAATCATGTGAAATGATAGAAGTGTTAGCTAATGCTACCATGGTAATTATAACATATAAATGTATTAAAAGTTGCATGCCTTAAGCTTACAGATGTTAATTATATTACAGTAAAATTAATTAAATCAAACAAACATAAACATAACAAAACCAAGAAAAGCCAAGTTTCTTTGGCCTAAAGACCAGAATAAAAAAAGTCCAATTGAGATCTAGAAGGGAAAGGCATCTTATGGCTTTATCAAGGGATAACTGTGGGCTTGATCTTCCAGAGAGTTTGGTACCAGCAGAGGCTGAGTATGCTGACCTACTTCCATGTGTCTTAGACACAAGCAGAGGTGACTAATCTATTCTCAGAGGTGACATCAACTGGGTCCAGGTGGGCCTAGTGCCTCACTCTGCAGGGCTATACTCCCCACTCTGCAGCTGTAGAGTTGGTGGAGTGAGTCCAAGTGTGCAAAGCCATCCTCTGCCTCATGCCTGGGCAGATCCCATATGTTTCAGTAGCAGGCAGTGTCACCAGCAACAAGGCCAAACATACCCATTCCCTACCCAGCACATACTGAATGTGGTAGACCTGATTTATGCCCACTACAAAGCCCCTGACATCAGTGGGAGAAGCAAACCTCATTCACAACAGAAAGAGACAGGCAGATACCTCTGACTCAACCTGAATTACCATAAGGCTTACTTTCTTCTGACCTTCCATCCCATGGTACAGTGGCAATTCAGGCCCAGCATCTTCCAGACTTCTGGATTCAGCAGCAAAATTTGACCAGGTCCTGTGACCCATGGCTCTCCACCTAGTGACATAGTTTCCTAGATCCAGCTACTCCTAGTCATCCATCTAGCAGAAGAAGATCACCTAGGCCAGGCATTTCCCTCTCCCCATGTCAGGAAGCAGATTGAGTAGTTGTTTTTCTCCCCTGAAGACTCTGGCAGAGATGAGTAGCTACAGGAACTCAGTGGCTACAGAACAAGACAGGGGACATGCTCTCTGTTATGAAAGTCATCATCTACCTAATCTCTCACCTAATAACATCTGGTAGCCAAAGAAAGCACCTTGCCACCAATGTAGATGGAACCAGCCTGTATCCAACAGGTGCTCCTTTGAAGTTCTAAGAACAAAGACCTGAAAAGCATTGCCAGGCCTCAGAATGCTAAATTGGAATTTTAGTCTACAAAAATATTCCAGGGCACACACACTAAATCTGACCAGGGAGACTGGCTATCTGGATCTAAATAAGATCTGTCTCCTAACATAATTTCTAAAATGTCAAGGATATCACAAAAGGCACCTTGTCAAACCAAGGACAATTAAATCACAAATGGAATGAGGAAAGACAGTCAACAGGTGTCCATATTGAGATGAATCAGATGGATCAGGTTTTGAACTATCTGACAAATATTTTAAAGCAGCCATGATAAAATTGCTTCAGCAATAAATTATAAATTTCATAGAAACAAATGCAAAAAATAGACAATATCCAAAGAGAATTTAAGATTATATAAAAAAGTAAATGGAAGTTATATAATAAAAATTAAAGTAAAAGAAATATAAAAAATAGACTGCATGAGCTCCATATAGAGTGGAAATGACAGAGGACAGAATCTGTGAACTCAGGACAGATCAATAGAATTTACTCAATCTGAACAGCAGAGAGAAAAATAGACTAAAAATAGAAGAAAGAGCCTTCAGGACCTTAAGACTCAACAATAAATAAAAAATTTGATTGCTTGTATCATTGGCATTCTAGGATGGCAAGATAAATAGTCTGAAAAGGTATTGAAATAAGTAAGAGCTGAAAACTTACCAAATTTGGCAAAAGCCATAAACCTAGAGATTTATGAACCTCAGAAATTTCATGTAGGATATGCCATAAGAAATCCATACCATGCCATGTCATCATTAAACTTCTGAAAAGTAAAGGCAAAGGTAAAATACTTAAGACAGCAAGAGAATAATGACATTTTACCTGTAAGAGAAAAACTATTTGAGTGACAGTGGATTTTGCATCATAAACCATGGAGACCAAAAGAAGTGGTACGATGCATTTCAGGTAGTAGAAGTAAAGAACTATTATCTCAGAATTCTATACACAGAAAAGTTATTCTTCAGTAATAAAGGAAAAATCAAGGCATTCCCAACTGTAAAGGGTGGGGAGAGACAAATATTTTTATTGCAAAGAGATCCATTGTTATTAATAAGTAAAGGGACCTCTCTCATAACAGACAGGAAATAATAACAGAAGAGGCTTAGAATCCCAGAAGGAACAAAGTACATGGAGTAACTATAAGCAGAGGTAAATACAATAAATGTTTCTTCTAACATCAGATGTAGTGCCCAGTGTAAAAAGAGGAAATATTTAGGACAATTATATTTTTTAAATGGGGACAGTAAAGGTAATTAAATGTAAGTAAGTATTTAATATTTCAGATGGACAAGTAAAATAGTATGATATACAATATACTATAAGTTGTGATATTACATACATAGTTATACTAAAGCAACTATTAAGAACATTATACAAAGCAATATAGTTAAAAATACTGTAAGTAAATAAAGACAGATTTCTAGGTCTAAATAATGTAAAAGAATACAAGAAAAAAATACTAAGAGAATAGATGATAAATAATAAAATTCAAAATTGAGATTTCAAGGACTCTTGGCGCTCAACATTTAAAAAAAATCCAATTAAAGAATGGGTAAAAACATAAGATGATGCTTCATTGAAGAAGACTTGCAAATGGCAAGTTAGCATTGGAAAAGTTTTTAATAGTGTTAATCATTAGTTAAATGCAAATTAAAATCATCAATACACACCTATCAAAATGGCTTCCAATTGTGTTAATATAAAATGATGAGGGTGCAGGGAAACTGGATCACTTAAACACTTATGGTGGGACTGGAAAATGGAACAGATACTCTAGAAAACTATTTGACAGTTTCTTCTAAAATAAAAATTCATCCACCATATAACCCAGCAATTGTAATCTTGGGCATCTATCCCAGAAAAATGAAAATTTATGTCCACATAAAATTTGGATGCAAATATTCTTAGTATCTTTCTGCTATAACCAAACACTGGAAACAATCCACATATTTTTAAATGAGTAAGTTAAACAAACTGTGTTGCATCCACATCAATGCAATAGTTCTCAGGACTAAAAATGAACCAAATATTGATACACACAATGTGGATGAGCATCCACAATTGAAAAACATCCAATATAAAATATGACATATTGTGTGACTCTATTTACATAACATTCTTGAAGTAGCAAACATATGGAGATAAAGAATAGACTACTAGGGACTGGGGATGGTGGAAGGAGATAGTGGTGACTTTGGCTATAAAAGGTTAGCATGAGAAGCCTTAAGGTAGTGGAAGAATTCTGAATCTAGATTGTGTAGATGGTTCCATAAGGAATTACACACACACACACAACACATACAATGGTTCAGAAATGGTGAAATCTGAATAAGCTCATTGGTTTGTATCTATTTCAATTCCTGGTTTTGTCATTGTGCTACAGATTGTCAACACTGGGGGAGGCACTGTGAAGGGTTATAGAGGAGACTATAATACTGCCTTCTCAATAATTATAGAATAAGTAAACAGGAAATTAATAAGTACATAGAAGAACTGAATAAACTATCGGTATTTTTTTAATAATTCAAAACATTTAATTTGTATACTAGAAAAGAAAGTCTCAAGTCTATAATATAAGCTTCTAACTTTAAAAGAAGAAAAAAATAATACTATCAAATTAAACCCAAAGCCAAAGAACATTAAGAAATACAGCTGGCCAACAGGCATATGAAAAGATGCTCCACATCACTAATCATCAGGGAAATGCAAATCAAAACCACAATGAGCTATCACCTCACACCAGTTAGAATGGTCACTGTACAAAAGACAAGAAATAACAAGTGTTGGCGAGGATGTGGAGAAATGGTACCTCTCCTACACTGTTGGTGGGAATGAAATTGGTACAACTGCTGTGGAAAGCAGTATGGAGGTTCCTCAAAAAGCTAAAAATAGAAATACCATTTAACCAGTAATTCCACTTCTAAAATTTACCTGAAGAAAACAAAATCCCCTATTTGAAAAGATATATGCACCCCAATGTTGCCATAAAAAAGAAATAAATCCTGACATTTGTGACAACATGGATGGACCTAGAGGGTATTATGCTAAGTGAAATAACTCCAAGAAAGACAAATACCATATTTCATTTATATGTGGAATTTAAGAACAAAACAAAACAAAATGTGGAATCCAAAAACAAAATAAAGCAAAATGAACAAAACAATGGGAAACTCATAGACACTGAGAAATGATTGATGGTTACTGTGGGAGAAGGGTTGGGGTTGGTGGGCGAAATAGCTGTAGAAGATAAAGAAGCACAAATCTCACTCATAATATAAATTAGTCATGGAGATGAATGTACAGCATAGAGAATATAGTCAATAGCTGTATAACATCTTTCCATGCTGACAGATAGTAACTACACTAGTTGGGCTGAGGATTTAATAATGTATATAACTACTGGATCACTATGCTATAGACTTGAAATCAATATAATTTTTTGTATCAATTATACTTCAGTAGAAATATAAATCAAACAAACAAAAAACAAGTGAGAAATTAGTGAAGAGAAAATAGGATAATGATATAAAAAAGAAATCCAAAGCTGGTTTTAAGAGAAATCTTTAGTCACACAGAAAATTTCAAATATTTGTAATGAAAGTTGGGATATCACTATAAATACTACAAAGATTAAAAAGATAATAGAATACGGTGGCCAATTGTGTGGCAAAACATTCCATATATTATAGAAAGCGGTCAAATTCCATGAAATATACATTTTTTTACTGCTCAAGAATAAATACATAACCTAAACATGTATTGAACACATGAAATTCATACCTAAAAACCTACCTACAAAGAAAATGTCAGATCTATTTGACTCGATTAGTGGATTTTACTAAACATCTCAGGAATAAAACAAATTCTATACAAACTATTCAGGAAATGAAAGAGGTGGGGGACCTTCCCCATTCATTTTGCTCAACAAGTATTAATATGATACCAAAACCAGAAAAAAAAAATATTACTTGGAAAGTGCAGGCACATATTTCTCACAAATATAGATATTTATTGTAGCAAATCATATCCAGCAACAAAAGACTAGCCTACCATATCTAAATGGGGTCTATTGAAGGAATGTAAGGTTGATATAATTTTTCATACTGAAGTATCAACATACTAAAAATATGATATTTTAACATCTATTTATGATAAGAATGTTTTAGCTAACTAAATATATAAGAGAACTTCCTTAACCTAAATAAAGACACCTAAGGAAAAAAAAATTTACACCATACTGTCAAATACTGAGTATTTCTTCTCTAATAATAGAGACAAAACAAGGATATTAACACTCTACACTTTTATTCAACATTATATTGGAAGACATAACCAATGCAACAAGGCACAAAAAAGAATCATGTAGATTGGCAAGGATGAATTAAAGCTGCCCAAATGATGCATACCTGATTTCCTGACCAACAGAATCTGTAAGTGTAATAGAATTATTGTTTCACACCACCAAATTTTTAAGTGGTTTGTTATGCAGCATAAAAAATTTAAATATAAGTTTATGAAAAGTAAGCTATAGCAATATTCCAGGGAAATAGGATGGTGACTTAGAAAAGGTTGTATTAGTGATGTTAAAAAGATTAGATACTAGATACATATTTTGAATATGGGAGATGTCTTTTAGACATTTAAGTGGAGAGGCTAGAGGAACAGGTGAATATGTAATATGGGATTTCAAGAGGATGTATGGTTGGGAGGTAGATATGTGAGAGTCACCAGAAATTATACAGTATTTACAGCCATGAGACTGGATGAGAAAAACTATGATGGTGAGATTATTTACACAAAGTGAAAAATTCAACAACCCTTGGCATTTCATATAGAAGAGGTCTGAGAGAAGTTTAATAACCAAAAGTAGATAATGCAAAAAAGTCCAGGCTGAAAGAAAAGAAGTTTTTTATTTTTGTTTTTTCTTTTTAAGAAAAGAAAAATGAAGCAAATTTGATTGGAAGTCAAACAGATTAACAATATCAGATTATGCTCAATTAAGTAAAATAAGAACCTAAAATATATGCCCATTTATTAATAAGGAAATAACTGGTGATTAAATCAAGGTCATTTTAAGTGGTAAGCAACATTCTGATTGGAGTTGACACACAAGAGGCTAACAGAGTAAGAATTGGACTAATATAAACAATTATTTAGATAAATTTGGCTCACAGGCAACCAGGTCAAGAGAAGATTCTTCTGGTTTTCTTTGATAATACTGAATAGGTAAGAATATGTTTGCATGCTTACAATTAAAGTTCAGTAACAAGGGAAAATGACAAAAAGTAACAGAAATATATTTCAGATTTATCTATCGTAAAATTAGAATTCATGAGCAAGATTCTGTTTGTGGATTGTTACAGGTAAATGAATTACAGAATGAAGGCTGTTTTTTTCCCATCACTGAAAATAAATCTGATTGGTTATATAGAGTAATTTGCTGTTTATAAGGTGAATATTTTCCATAGATTAAATGAAATCAATATGTAGCTATACATACTTAGGAAATTGATTTAAAACATGATAATATGTACATATTTTAAGATATACTATTTTTATGGTATAGAAAGTATTTTGATTTTCTAAAACTATAAACACATTGTATTTTGCTAAACAGGATTTCTCTCAGTTTAAAGGGCATATTTCTATTATTTCTTCTCCCCAAACATTTTTCACATTTGTATCACTCAAATTAAGATATTTTTATAATTGAAAATTAGGAATAATACATTTTAATTCACAAAATTTTGCTTTCTTAGTATTACAAAAAATAATGGATGATCTAGTCTTCGGGGATATCTTAAAAATTATGTAATACAGAAACATGTCCATTGAAATATCCTGGTAAAAATAATTTTTCTTGTGCTTCCGGAATTGACAAAATAATAACTTTATAAACTGATAAATTCCTTTGATGTAAGTTTAACTTATTTTTATATAATTTTATTTATTAATTTTATCATTATTTTTTAGGAATCACCACAAGGTTTTAAATTATCAGCAAAAATTGTTGAGGAAAAACAAGCATGGAATGTTAAGAGACACAGTCAAGTAGAGTCAGCATATAACTTTATAGGAATCCAAAGAATTGAATGATACTAAAGCAAATATCTATTTTTCAGAACTTTTTCATGTAAATAATATTGTTTCAGGAATTATGTTACAAAAATGAAAAAATACACATAGACTTAATTATCACTGCAGCACTATATTTTGATCATCTACAGATGTCAATTGAAAGTAGATTCATCACTACTTTGCAAAATGTAATTTCGATACATTTTTACTAGACTTAATATACATCAAAAATGTACAATATATACACTTTTCAACCATGTACAATTAACTCAATACTCCCAATTTTTAGATCTTTTCAGCATTGAAATTAAAACATATAATCATATTTGTTGCAGTGACTCAGTTTCAAGCATTAAATGATATTATCATAGAGTAAATATCTGTATGAGAATATGGAAAAGAATGTAAATCAAGAAAACCAAAAAATTTGATGTTATCAACTGTTAAAGGAAATCCTGCTTATTTCTAAAATAGATTGTTATGGATATTAAATCACTATTAAATTTAGATTTCAAGAAATGTATTTGAAAGATCACATGAGATTCAATGTAAAAAGGTCCATTTTGACAATACAAGAGAAGTCCTATTACTTATCAATATTAAAGTTAAAATAAAAAAGTTTATATAAGAAAACTTTGGAAGTCATAAAGCATATGAATTACTAATGCAAAAAATCCAATACCTTAGCATATGCTATAAAGTAGGTATAATCAAATGTTGAAGATTTATTTTCATAGAGAAAATATCTTTTAAAATGTTGTAATTGCTTTGGAAGACAATTTAATAAAGGCCAATGAGAACATTTACAAGTGAATTTTTGGAATGATAATGCTTGCAAACCTTCAGCAAATATTATGAATAGAAAAAAAGGAAATTGGATCAAATATCCAAAATTAGAAGTATAAACCATATAAGCATATATAAACATGGCAAGCATTATAAATCAATGTAAAATATTATGCTAATACACTGGAAAATACAGACAAAATGATCAAATTCATAAAAAAGTTACTAATAACAATTGAATACATAATACACATGAATAGTCTAAAAATCATGAAATATGGTAAATATATTCCAACACATTATTTTTCTGGGTATTTATGTGATACATAATTTTGCTTTATTTGTCAAGGTATTTCATTCCAGTAATTTGTTTTTTTAATCCTGAGCCAATACCATGGCTAGATAATCCACATTTCTTTCTATATTATTGTATTAGATTTTCTAATATTGCATTAGGGATTTTTATAACTAAATTCATAAGTGTTATAAGCCTGTAAATTAAATTTCTTCTATCTTTGTCATATCTTTTTAATAAAATTCTTTGTAATAAAATTCTTTGTAATATATTTGTTATCAAGGTTGTGCTGACATCATTCAATGACTTAGGAAATGTTCTCTCTATTATATGAAGTATTTTGTTTAAAATGGTCCTGATAATTTTCTAATTTGTTTGATAAATTTCACAAGTGAAGCCAAGTGGGTCTGATTCTGAATTTGTGGAAAGCTTTTAAAAATATACTCTATTTTAAGAGATTGTTATTCACATATTTAATTATTTTGTTAGATTTTTTCCCACTAATTTTTTCCATTTCATATACAATATTAATTTGTTGTTAATAAAGTTGTTCTTAATATTTTAATAAAGTTGTTCTTAATACCCCTTCATTACCATTTTAATATTTGTATAATCTACGGTGGCTTAGCCTCTGTCCTGTCAGATATAATAATTTATATTTAAGTTATTTATAAATAACTTAACAGATTTTAAGTTTTTTATTTATAAATAACTTAACAGATAATAAGATAAACAGATATTTATCCTATTTATTAATAATTCATAAAACAGCTTATTCTGCCTTTTTTATTGTTTTTCTATTTTTTATTCTGTTAATTTCCAATCTAAGCCTTCTTATTGTTTTTCTTGTACTTGTTTTGGCTTTAATATTCATTTCTCATTCTAACTTCTTAATGTGAAAGTTTACATAGATATTGAATCTTTCTGTTGTCATGTAAGTAGTTACAGGCAAAAAGAGCTTTTTAAGCACTGTCTTAATTGTATCCCAAGATTTGAATATATGGTGACTTCACTTACCATTTGGTTAATAATATTTTCTAACCTCCTTCATGATTTCCTGTTTGCTTAATAAGTTATTTAGAAGTATCTTGTTTAATTTTTAAACATTTGGAAATTTTCTAGACATCTTATTATTATTGAATACTAATTTGATCACACTGATGTCAGGAAAATATACTCTATAGCTTCAATCATTTGAAGTTTATGAACAGTTTTCAAAGCCCAATTTGCAATTTATCTAATTTGCTGTCCCATGCATACCTAAGAAAAATATAATCTGAAATTGTCAGGTGTAATATTGTATAAATAACAAATTTGTCAAGTGAATCATCACTCTTATTCAAATAGCCATGACTCAGTGTCTTTTTATCAACTTCTTCCACAAATTTTAGAGAAAATACAATTAAATATGCAATTATTTATATAAAAAATATAAATTACAAAAGAGATTTTTAAATTATAAAAAAAAGAGATTTATTTTTTAGTCACATAACTTCATTGATATTTTGAAGTCTGCCATCAGATCCATATCATATTTGGAACACTATATTCTAAATTCATGCTTTATCATTATGAGATTAATACCTTTATTTCTGTTACTAGTAAGCTAGATACATCTGATTTTATATATTAAATGTTTGCAAAATATTTTTTCATACCTTTATTTTCAAACTCGTCTGATATAAAGTATACTTTCTGGAAACAAGGACTTTCTTTGCTTTGCATCGACAGACTGTATTTTATGTTTTGTTGTTTATTTGCATTTTCTATAATTATTGATATTGTTGAACTTACCATCTTGTTATTTCCTTTCTATTTGCTCCCACTCACACAGTTTTCTCCTTTTGCCGTATCTTCTGGTTTTTTTTTTCTTTTTTCTTTTCTTCTTTTGGATTGATTAATAGAGTTTCTAATATTCCATTCTAAACCTTTTATTTGTACTTGTATGTATTTGTGTTTGCTTTATGTATGCTGTAGGTTTTTTTTTTAAATGGCTAATCACAATTGTATAAAAATGTAAGGCTTATCGAAAATGCAATTTTCTTAAGTGAGTAGCCAATTTTCTTTTTAATAAGAAACACATTTTACAAGTGTGTATTAAGTGGAAATTAATATCTATGAACTACCTACTATTTCATAGGTCTTCTGTTAGCTACATTTTCTTTTTTTTTTATAATTTATTTTGGTATCATTAATCTACAATTACATCTGCAATATTATGGTTATTAAACTACCCACTTCATCAGGTCCCCCCCACCAACCCCATTACACTCACTGTCTCAGCGTAGTGAGATGCTATATAATCACTACTTGTCTTCTCTGACTTGATTAGCCCTCCCTATGCCCCCCAACATTACATCTGCTAATCGTAATGCCCCTTTTTCCCTCTTATCCCTCCCTTCCCACCCATCTCCCCCAGTCCCTTCCCTTTGGTAACTATTGGTCCATTCTTGGGTTCTGTGAGTCTGCTGCTGTTTTGTTCCTTCAGTTTTTTTCTTTGTTCTTATACTCCACATATGAGTGAAATCATTTGATACTTGTCTTTTTCGGCTTGGCTTATTTCACTGAGCATAATACCCTCTAGCTCCATCCATGTTGTTGCAAATGGTAGGATTTGTTTTCTTCTTATGGCTGAGTAATATTCCATTGTGTATATGTACCACATCTTCTTTATCCATTCATCTACTGATGGACACTTGGGTTACTTCCATTTCTTGGCTATTGTAAATAGTGCTGCGATAAACTTCGGGGTGCATATGTCTTTTTCACCTCACACCAGTGAGGATGGCCAACATCCAAAACACAAACAACAACAAATGTTGGCGAGGATGTGGAGAAAAGGGAACCCTCCTACACTGCTGGTGGGAATGCAAATTAGTTCAACCATTGTGGAAAGCAGTATGGAGGTTCCTCAAAAAACTCAAAATAGAAATACCATTTGACCCAGGAATCCCACTCTTAGGAATTTACTCTAAGAATGCAGCAGCCCAGTTTGAAAAAGACATATACTGTAGGTTTTTTAAGAAATAAAAATATCGTTTCTTAATGTATCATATTTTTCCTAGAATCAATATCGTACCAATTCACCTAAAATGGGAAAATTCACAGCAGAAAGACTAATCTGTTGCTGAATTTAATTTGTTCTATATCTTTAATATCTTTACTAGACACACTTTGTTCTTTCTAAGCATAGTAAATTAGCTCCTCCCACATATATAATTAGGCTAATATTTTACTCCTCAGCTCTTATGCTAGTTTTCTTTATGTTCTATGCCCAGCCCTCCCCATGTCCTTTTTTTAGATGTACATAGTAATGAATTTTGACATGTGTATACACTCATGTCACCACTGTCCAGATCAAGATATCAAACATTCTCACTATTTTTTTCCTCTTTGACACACATTATTTTTGTCATATTTGATCTTTTCACTGGCACTCTTATCTTTTGCAACTGCTATTGTAAAATCTACCTTAACCATTCCTCTACATTCAATCACACAGTCTTCTTATAAAATCTTAGTGATATTTCTGTAGTGTGTACATCACATGTCACATTCCTGCTGGTGTTTATAGTGCTTTCCCTTTATCTAAAGGTTGAAATTAAACCCCTTGTAATGGTGAATAGGCCCCATATTTTATTTATTCTTTTCTTAGAATTTACTCACAAATTTAAACACAGATTTATCTTCTAGAAATGCATAACACCTTTCTGTTTCTCTGTTTCTGATCATGACACATTCTGTCATACATTCAGGTCTTTGCATGTGATTTTTTTTTCCTAGTTGGAATACCTCAAAGGTGCATTTTAGAATTAGTTTATAAATTTTATTTGTATGTAACATTGTTGTTTTTTTATTTTTCTCCATTTTAAAGTTATCAAATTGAACCATTCATTTTTGCTTAAGTTACTGTTTTAAAATTAGATCATGAAATACTAGATATGTTTACATACCTTTTCAGGGAGTTTAAACAGATATTTATAATGCAATAAATAATTTTCAACAAAGTCACAAATACAATTTAGTAGAAAGATAATGTTTTGAACAAATGTGATGGGAGGACTCAATATACACAACCAAAGAGTAAAGTTGAACCATTTCCTACATTACACATTATAATTAACTCAAAATTGATCATAGATCTAAATGAAAAAGTTAAAATTGTAAAACTCTTAGAAAAAACATCAAGTAAATATCTGTGACCTTGGATCAGGAATTGCAAAGCCCCTTAGACACTCCACCAAAATCACAACTTACAAAAGAAAAATGTAACTAAACAAAATTGATATATTTTCATTAAAATTTTACAAATTTGTGCCTCGAAAATTGTCATCAAAAACAAATGAGAAATAAAGCCCCAAAATGGGAGAAAATATTTGCAAGTCATATATCTAATAAAGTACTTAAAATCAGAATACTTCCCATTAAACAATTAAAGAATTCAATTGGAAAATGATAAAAAGAATATATAGGCCTTTCTCTAAAAAAGATGTATAAATCACCAATAAGCACATGAAAAGATGCCCAATTTCATTAGGTACTAAGGAAATGCAAATAAAAACAAACAAATTCAATTAAGAAATGGGCAGAATTTATTCCATGCTCATGAATAGGAAGAATTAATATTATCAAAATGACCATTCTGCCAAAAGCAATTTACACATTCAATGCCATCCCTAACAAAATATAAATGGTATTTTTCAATGAGCTAGGGCAAATAATCCTAAAATTCATATGGAAACACAAAAGCACCCAAATAGCTAAAGCAATCTTGAGGAAGAACAAAGCTGGGAGTATTACACGCACTGATTTCAAGCTACACTAAAAAACTACAGTGATCAAAACAGTATGGTACTGGCACAAGAACAAACCCATAGATCAATGGAACAGAATAGAGAGCCCATATATGAACCCATGCATACATGACCAATATATGATAAAGGAGCCATGAATATACAGTGGGGAAAATATGGTCTCTTCTAAAACTAGTTTTGGAAAAATTACACAGCTTCATGAAGAGAATGAAACTGGAAAATACTCTCTTAACTCCCCACATGAAAGTAAACTTGAAATTGATTAAAGACCTAATGTAAGACATAAATCCATAAACTTCTTGGAAGAAAACACAGGCAAAAATTTCTTGAACATAAGCATGAACAATTTTTTCCTGGATGCATCTCCAGGGGAAAAAAATTAAAAATTAATGAGTGGGACTACATCAAAGCAAAAAGTTTCTGTACAGCAAAGGGCACCATCAACAGAAAAAAAAAGGCAAACTAGTGTATGGGAGAATATGTTTGTAAATGATTTATCCAATAAGGAATTAACATCCAAAATATATAAAGAACTCATTCACCTCAACACCCAATAGACAAATAACCAAATTAAAAAGTGGCTTTGAGGAGCTGAATGAACACTTATCCAAAGAAGAAATACAGATGACCAACAAATAGAAAAATGCTCCACATCGCTAATCAACAGGGAAATTCAAATCAAAACCACAATGATACATCACGTCATACCAGTCAGAATGGCCACTATCCAAAAGGCAAGAAATAACAAGTATTGGTGAAGATGTGGAAAAAAGGAAATCCTCCTATGCTGTTGGTGGGAATATAAATTGGTGCAGCCACTGTGGAAAACAGTATGGAAGTGCCTCAAAAAACTAAAAATACAATTACCCGAAGAAAACAAAATCTCTGATTTGAAAAATATATGTAACCTTATATTTACTGCTGCATTATTTATAGTAGCCAATATATAGAAGCAACCAAAGTGTCCATCAACTGATTAATAGATAAAGAAGATATGGTACAGATACACAATGGAATATTATTCAGCCATAAAAAAGAAATAAATCCTGACATTTATGACAACATGGATGGACCTAGAGAAACAAACCATATGATTTCACTTATATGTGAATTCCAAAAAAATGAACAAACAATATAGAAATAGACTATAAAGACAGAGAACAGATGGTGGTTGCCATAGGGATGGAGTTGGGGACAGGAAAAATAGGTGAAGGGTAAAATTAAGTGAGAATATTTGATATCTTGATGTGGGTAATAGCTACATGAATATATAAATGTGTCAAAATTCATCAAGATGTACATTAATATTTGTGCATTTTATTGTATGTACCTCAGTATAAAAAGTAATAACTTAAAGAAATGCATGTATCCTATAAGTCAGAGCAAAACAAAACCACAATAAGATATCAGTTAATACTGAATTAAATAGCTCTAATCAAAAGATAAATATAAGTTTTTGTAAGGATGTGGAGATATTTGAACCCTTATACTTGAAATTTAAATGGTACAACTTCTTTGGAAACAGTTTGGAAGTTCACCAAACTATTAAAAATACCATTACCATGTGACTCTTAATCCCACGCTTACATATATAGTGAATGTTAATCCCACTCTTAGGTATATAATGCAAAATAATAAAGCCATAAGTCTACACAATAGCTGGTTCATGAATGTTCATACTGTAATTCATATTAGCCAAAAAGTTAAAATAATCCAAAATTTACATTAATTTAGGGATGGGTAGACAATATCTGGGAAAGCCATACAATTGAATGTTATTCAACAATAAAAGTAAATGAAGTACTGATACAATAATACAACATGGATGAACTTTGAAAACGTGCAAAGTAAAATAAGCCAGTCACAAAAGATCACTTACAGTAGGTCTCCATTTACAGGAAATGAGTAGAAAAGGTAAATGCGAAAAGACAGAAATTAGATTAGTAATTGCCCAGGGATGGAGGGATAAGGTGAAGGGAAGTAGCTATGACAACAGAGGGTTCTTTCTTTAGGTGTTGAAAATTTCCTAAAATTGATTATGATGATGGCTGCAATACACTATTAGTATGCTAAAGACTACTATTTGGAAATTTTAAATATATGAGTAGTATTGTGTATTAATATCTCAGTAAATATGTAAAGAATAGTGGAGGATTGGATAAATGGGTACAAAATTAATGAAACAGACTACATAAACTATCTCTTTTTAAGTTTGTTATTTTTGTAATCAATATTATGAATAATCTGACATTATTTATGATTTTTGACACCTATATTAAGTGATTTGCATTTCTGAATATAACTCTTGCTACTTTCTGGTAGTTTTTGATTCACATGTAAATTCTAATACACCAGAATGGTTATATAGTTTCCATTTCCTTGTTTTCTTCCTAGAACATTAATATCACCTGTAGAATTTTATTTGAAAATTAATATTCCATTAGATACATTAAAAAATGTGACTACTTATGACCAGAAATTTAATGTGACACAGTCTAAATACTTTGCCCATGTTTAAATGTGAACTTATCTTACAAAATTACATTTAAAAGGAGATTGAACAATTAGCTTACAAGGAAACTTTATTAATATCATCTTTCCATATAGAGAAAAGTGGGATGTTAACAAAGTAATCAAATAAGGAAAATTAACACTGTCTTCAAATAAAAATGCTATATTTTTGATGTTTCACCAAATTTCCTTTTCAATTATTGTTTCTATTTTTTCTCTAGCATGTTTTTCTCCTGAGTCAACTAAATCTGAACAGTATTAGTGTCCTTCAAATAATTTTCAGAGACTCACTCCAGAAATGAATATGTAAAGATGCACAGGTGTTTTGACTAAATATATTAGGATTAAGTTTCAGGTTTTCCATGAATGGAGAAAAATAGGTATGAGATTTTAAACAGCCTCTCTATCAGCATCTACATCTGTCAAATACTGCTAATGTCCCTTCCTTTGAGAATGTTTCCATTTCAAAACACAATGAAAGATAAAATATCTAGCATAATATCTGATACCCAGAATGTGTCATATATAATAATGATATTGTAGTATATATAATATGCAATAATATTGTGGGACACTGAAAAGTGTTATGAACTAGGCCATTGTAGGAAAACTATAATGTACTGTTAAAAAGATTTTATACCAATAAAGGCTATAGTTTTAATTTTAGATTTAGGTATATCCTAAAATCTCATGGAGCAATTGCAATCTTAGTATTATTCTGTCTTGTCCTTCGTCGTATGATATGATACAAATTGGGATTGCTCCTTTCTAGAAGTTCACTTAAAGAGATTTTTCAGTCTCAGTAATTTACTTGTCAATTGGCTTGGTGGGTTTGGTCAGTTTCCTCAAATAATCTTTTGGTAGATTTAAGCACTGTAAATAGTTCCTTACCCATTTTGTTTTTTGTGAGATTTATATATGAGTAGCAGCTTTCAAATGGATGTACTAAAGACTAAATGAAATAAACTACATGAAGATGCCTGAAGAAGGTAAGACATTCACTCTGTTATTCTCTGATTTAATTTCCAGAATTATTCTAGATCCTCTAGAGCATCTACATTTCCACTTCTGCTTTCCTTCCCAAGGGCTATGTATATTCCAGATCAGAGATCAAAGGATCCTTTATATAACTGCTTTAGTATTGAGCACATTCACAGAAATAAAAAAAAGAATACTTCATATATAAAGAAAAGAAATGAATTGTGAAATTATATTTTGGGCTTGAGAAATATTCATGTAGCAGATACATTCAAAAGCAAGTTTTTAATGATCTTTCTTATAATTTTCTATGAAATATGAAAAGACTATAATTTGCAGTTGCATTTTTACTCCTAGAAATCTGATGTCAACATTATTTATGGTTATAATAATCTTAATGTTATACTACATATTATATTATGCACCTATCAGTCATGATTTTATGTAATTTATATAGCGATAACAACATGAACTTCTGATCACTTGGCATCTATATAATGTTTTAAGTATCTGTAAGAAAATAAAATGCTATAACACAGGGCTTTGATTAGCAGATAGCACAAAGAAACATATTTTCCCTTTAAATTTCATTAAGCATAAACACAATGTGAAAAACTTTAATTCGACAATCAAAATATATATTATCTAAATGGTATTAAATTATATAATAGCTAACATTCAGATTTTTTTAAGACAAATTAATCTTCTTGATATTTAAAACAAATAAAACTTAATTGTAAAAAGAAGACCAAGTGAGCACATTGATATCATGGAAAATAATTGTTGATTGTTTTATAGCTAAAAATCACACCCATCTTACTAGCAATTTTTACCATGTCCTACTACATTCTTATCTTTTTACTCCCAGATAGAACATAAACAGATGAACCAAAGGTTACCTGATATAACAACTAGAAGTACAAAAATTTCTATTAACTTTTCAATTTCAGTTACCAAAATTGCTGTTTCTTTCATTTCACCTGATCATTTCAGAGTTAGGTCTGAAATTATATTCCCCATTAAACACCAGATTTTTTGAATTTTTATCATGCATGCCATGGAAAAAGAAAGCATTGTTGCCTGACAGGTCTAGAATATAAGAGTCTATTAAGAAAAAGAGATGTCATTAGATTAACAAAATAAAACCACCACTTGACACAATATGAAATATTGCTTGGGTATGTTAACATTTTGAAATATTACATTTGATATTTAGAAAAGAAGTTACCTGTACCTTTTAAAGTAAAATTATATACTTGTGTAGAAAAAGAAATCTAGCTTTTTTCTCCAGCTGGAATTAAATTTTGATTTTATGGATGATTATAAAAATGTTAGCTTTTCTTCTTACATAAATTTCTACATATTTCTTTGTACATGTGCATTAAATTTATGCACACATATTTTAATATTATTACAATAAATGTGAATATAGGACAGAACTATGATCAGAAACATAATTATAATATGTTTTTGCACTATGCATCCATCAGTTCCTTGAGGAAAGAAATAAGAACTCATCCAAGTGTCTGGTAATTCCTTTGCAAAAATGTATTTAAAAGCAAGACAGAAGACCAGTGTATTAATATAAATGATGACAATTATCTAGATTCAATGATTCAGTGACACGCTTCCTTTAGATTTTCAAACTTAGAAATTTATAATTTAAATGTGAGTTAAATGAAGTTATCAGCTCAATGGTAATTTTTCCCCAAACCTTTTGCCCATATAACGTCTATGTGACTCTTGTTAAAATTAAATCGCTGTCAGTTTATTTTAAAAACCACAATATTTGTTTCTTTTTAAATTTTTCATATGGTAAAGTGGCAAGAAAAATCTGTTTCACATTTCACATTACTAAGTCTTCATGATTTGTATAAATATAGAATAATTTCCTGCAAAAAGTACATTGTTTATCAGTGCTTTAAAAATATTTGTGGTGGTCTTAGACCCCTTTAAACAGTCTCATGAGAATTCTGGATAAAGAATATGCATATAAATATATTTTACATTTTGTTTTCCAAAATCTCTCAAAGGATTATTTTTTTAACTTTTCAGTGAGGTATCATTGATACATAAAGTTATATTGGTTTCAAGTATACTGTATCCTATGAAAATATTCTGAAGTGATCCTTTCATTCTTGAAATAGATCATCAATGTTAAAGAAAAGTTCATTAACATTGTATTCTATATGGTTATCTCTGTGAAGAAAAATAATTGATGGGGATAGAATATAATATATATAGAGAATACTGTTTTTAATAGTATTCTGTCTAAACCAAGAAGGAAGTTGAGAAATCATCTGTTAGCCATAAACACAGATGTTGCAAAAGTCAATCCGAAAGCCATTTTACAATTTCTGAAAACAAAAACAAAAAAACAGGTCATGGCAACCAATCTTCTCAAAAAACGAGACAATTTATTCTGTAAGTTATGTTTTAAGCCATTTCTTTAATGGAGAATCAAGTTGCGCAATATGGTAGGTCATGCAGATGGGTTTATTCAGCATCTTGCCCAAGTTTCTTCTACATATCTTCCAAAGGATGCCTACTAGAAAGTATGCAGAGAGAAGACAGCAATGCTTCTGAGTTTGGAAATACAAACCGCATTTCAGAGATCCCTTAAAGCTAGGGTATTGGATGTGCTTTTTGTTGTGTTATTCATGTGAAACTTGAATTCATTCAGCAGTAAAGAGAAGCAGAGCAGAAGGCCACCTTGTGGGTGTGAACTGTAGCAGGGAAGGTGGTGTCAGGATGTAGCTGTATTGACAAATTCTCATTCGAAAGGCAGCTCCCTCCCCACGGGAGAAGGAAGAGTAAATATGGTTTTAGGGATCGATTGTCGGAAGCTCACTTTGAATCTAAACACTCATTCCTCTTATTGATTCTGTGATGATATGATGCCCCTTAAACATTCCCTGTTTCACAAAGCTATGGTATATCATAGACCTTGCAGCTTCACCCTGACCACTGTACCCATCAAGGTCATTTCCATTGTTATCTGGCATTTATTCCTGTACAATACTTTAAGTGCATCATATATAGACTCTTGTTTATATCTTCGCATTCTCACTTCAATCCTCATGTTTGGGGGATGCTTCTCCTCCAGCTATGTGCTCTTACACTCTGTCAGTGCACCCAGTCCCTACCACAAAACTGTCCATGACAGGAAGGGGGAAATGACCTGTTTCACACAGGTGGACATTCAGTCTTTTGGCCAAAGTGATTGGTTCAGCAGTGGATAAAAATCATGATGCTAACCAGCTATTCACTGGGACTGTTACATAAATACTGAACATCACTGTTGCTCTACCATGCCGAGAATGCTTACTATAGGAAAAAGACTGGAGAGAGGATGACGCAGAGGCAGCTGAGAATAAAAGCTAACAAGAATGATAGTACCCTGGCAGGTCCTCAGCTCCAATTCTAGATTAATCAGAAAACTTTTCCATTCCCTGAGATTCC
Organism: Phataginus tricuspis; assembly: GCA_029783875.1. Lineage (NCBI taxonomy): Eukaryota > Metazoa > Chordata > Mammalia > Pholidota > Manidae > Phataginus > Phataginus tricuspis. Next base: position 37,942,389 of record JAQQAC010008350.1, on the reverse strand, counting down.
CAAAAGGCTAAAACAATGTACAGTTTTGGTTCAGAGAGTATTAGTTTTGTTTATAAAGAAGCTGAGTTCTTTAATCATTAATAATGATACTGCCTGGCCCTTTTAATTTACAGTTTGGAGTCAATTGGCTTCTGTATGAAGTAAGCCATTAAAATTTTGATGGAAGTTGCCCTGTATGTGCCACCTCAAGTGTTTTAAGTGTTATGTGCTGATTAAAAATCCTGTTATTTTGTACAAGATTTCAGGATAAATTTATCTTTTCATATTTTAATTCCTTATATCTATGTTAAATGTTGAAAAGCAGTAACATCAATAGATTTTTAATTGTGTTACCTAACTATCCTCCAGAGGTGCTTAATTCATATTTCTCAAATGACTGACTGAGGAAATTTCACCAGGGAAATTATTTGTTTCTCACATTTAAAGGGACTAGAGAAAATTTCCTCCTTAAGTTCTTTTTAGGTAATTGGAAATGACTTTGGTATAAACCAGCTTATATTTTCATTTCCAATGATATTTGGTTTATTCACCAATATTTCTGAAATATTTATTTTAAGCTCTAGTCCTATCTTATGTGGAAATTTTTATTCCCTTTGTCTTATGATGTGAGTATTTAATGAGCATGGTATTGGTTATCTCAAATTTATTCAGTCGTGGCTTATTTCATTACATTAGTTAATGTGGTAGGGGAAAGTAGTCTTAAGCTGTGTTATTTAAGAGTAAATTACTATTAGGGGGTCCAAGCTGGCAGCATAGAAAGAATGATGGTTGTCATGGTCAGGTTAGGGTGGGGGACGGCAAAATAGGTGAAGAGGATAAAGAGGTACAAACTTTCAATTATACAATAAACAAGTCATGGGATGAAATGTACAGCTTAGGGAATAGGGCCAATAATATTGCAGTAATTTGGTGTGGTAACAGAGATAATTATGCTTATCGTGGTGAGCATTTTGTAATGTATACAATGTTGAATCACTATGCTGTGTACCTGAAACCAGTACAATATTGTATATCAACTATATTTCAAAAGGATATATTACTATTAAGCAGTTATACTGTTTTGACTAAGAAATACTATTTCCCTTACGTAATTTAAAAATAATATTTATCAACGAGAAGAAAAAAAACAGGCTGACTATAAAAACTATTTACTTTCATACAAAATAATTGTTTATATGTTAAGTGTCAAGGATAGTGATAAATATATATATAATGATTCTGGTGCAGTTTTCTCAAAATCAGTTCAGTTTTTTACAAAATAGTAAATATGTATGTTAATAGAGCACTTACTTATGTTCTATACAATTTGTTTAATGAATAAGTCATCAAAAATATGTAGATTGCTTCTTAACTAACTCTATATGGTTGAGAACCACATGAAAGCAAATAAGGGAGTTGAAAAGGAAAAGACTGATATGCATCTCACAGACAGATCTGGAATTTTCCTTCACATTTCTCTCATTTCCTACCAATGACCAGGTTTTGACAGATGTCCCAATTAAATACTTCTCAAACTTTGTCCAGCTCTTTATCCTCACTATAACTGTCTTGCCATGTTTCAACTCACCACAATGGGATTATTTCATTATTCATATCCCTACCATATTTATCATTCTAATATTAAGAAAAAGCATGTGTATTTATGGGACTGTATAATACATTTATATATTTAGATGAAAATATAATGTATTCATGCATGTGTGTGTCCCTCCTTCAGTATTTCCACACAGCTTATAGGCATAAAATCAAAATTTTTCATGCCATGTAAGACCCTTCATAATCCAACACTGGTTTGTCACTAGAGAATGTCCAGTAAAACCAATCTTCATACTAAAGGTTATATTTACACAATAAGCACTCTCCTTACATTCACAGTATTTTACTTAATTTCCTTCTCCTTTTCTGAATATCCTCTGTGCAGAATAAATTGCACATAAAATTTAAGCTCAGATATTTTTTTCTATATCTCATGTCATTCACTTCCTTCTCAAGCAAAATTTTTTTTATAGTTTATTTTGGTATCATTAATCTACAATTACATGTGCAATATTATGGTGATTAAACTACCCTCTTCATCAGGTCCCCCCCACCAGCCCCATTACAGTCACTGTCCATCAGCATAGTGAGATGCTATAGAGTCACTACTTGTCTTCTCTGAGTTGTACAGCCCTCCCTGTGCCCCCCAACATTACATCTGCTAATCATAATGCCCCATTTTCCCCCTTGTCCCTTCCTTCCCACCCATCCTCCCCATTCCCTTTCCCTTTGGTAACTATTTGTCCATTCTTGGGTTCTGTGAGTCTGCTGCTGTTTTGTTCCTTCAGTTTTTTTCTTTGTTCTTATACTCCACATATGAGTGAAATCATTTGATACTTGTCTTTTTCAGCTTGGCTTATTTCACTGAGCATAATACTCTCTAGCTCCATCCATGTTGTTGCAAATGGTAGGATTTGTTTTCTTCTTATGGCTGTATAATATTCCATTGTGTATATGTACCACATCTTCTTTATCCATTCATCTACTGCTGGACACTTAGGTTGCTTCCATTTCTTGGCTATTGTAAATAGTGCTGCAATAAACATAGGAGTGCATCTGTCTTTTTCAAACTGGGCTGCTGCATTTTTAGGGTAAATTCCTAGGAGTGGAATTCCTGGGTCAAATGGTATTTCTATTTTGAGTTTTTTGAGGAACCTCCATACTGCTTTCCACAGTGGTTGAACTAATTTGCATTCCCACCAGCAGTGTAGGAGGATTCCCTTTTCTCCACATCCTCGCCAACATTTGTTGTTGTTTGTGTTTTGGATGTTGGCCATCCTCGCTGGTGTGAGGTGATATCTCACTGTGGTTTTAATCTGCATTTCTCTGATGATTAGTGATGTGGAGCATCTTTTCATGTGCCTGTTGGCCATCTGAGTTTCTTCTTTGGAGAAGTGTCTATTCATGTCCTCTGCCCATTTCTTAATTGGATTTTTTATTTTATGTTTATTGAAGTGTGTGAGTTCTTTATATGTTTTGGATGTCAACCCCTTATTGGATATGTCATTTATGAATATATTCTCCCATACTGTAGGATGTTTTTTTGTTCTACTGATGGTGTCCTTTGCTGTATAGAAGCTTGTCAGCTTGATATAGTCCCACTTGTTCATTTTTGCTTTTGTTTCCCTTGCACAGGGAGATATGTTCATAAAGAAGTTGCTCATATTTATGTCCAAGAAATTTTTGCCTATGTTTTTTTCTAAGAGTTTTATGGTTTCATGACTTACATTCAAGTCTTTGATCCACTTTGAGTTGGCTTTTGTGTATGGGGTTAGACAGTAGTCCGGTTTCATTCTCTTACATATAGCTGTCCAGCTTTGCCAACACCAGCTGCTGAAGAGGCTGTCATCTCCCCATTGTATACCCAAGGCTCCTTTATCAAATATTAATTGACTGTATATGTTTGGGTTAATGTTTGGATTTTCTATTCTGTTCCACTGGTCTGTGGGTCTTTTTTTGTGCCAATACCAAATTGTCTTGATTACTGTGGCTTCGTAGTAGAGCTTGAAGTCAGGGAGCATAATTCCCCCTGTTTTATTCCTTCTTCTCAGGATTGCTTTGGCTATTCGGGGTCTTTTGTGGTTCCATATGAATTTTAGAATTATTTGTTCCAGTTCATTGAAGAAAGCTGTTGGTATTTTGATAGGGATTGCATTGAATCTATAGATTGCTTTAGGTAGTATAGCCATTTTGACAATATTTATTCTACCTAGCCAAGAGCATGGGATGAATTTCCATTTGTTAGTGTCCTCTTTAATTTCTCTTAGGAGTGTCTTGTAGTTTTCAGAGTATAGGTCTTTCACCTTCTCAAGCAAATTTGATTATTTTTTTCTCTTCATACCCAGAGCACTGTCTATATACATCTCATATCATTTGACAAGTTGTATATATGGAACTATGTGTATTTTTTTTGTGTGGGCATTTAAATTGTTTATTTTTTTCTCCATACATGGATAGAAGCTGCTAATCTCCAATTTAATTGTCTCTGTATTTCTAATCTCTTTATAATGAGCAGAATATAAAAGTTTCATAACTATTTATATATTTAAAGAAAAACTCATGTCATAATATCCTCAAAATATTCTTAAAAAATAAAATGAATGTATGTGAAGCCATAATGTAAGCTTTAAGAAGTCATGTGGAATGTTAACAAATAATTCGTTATCTTCTATATACATGTAAAACAAGTGGACAATAATTTCAAATTCACTTATTCTGTTACCCTACTGAATTGATCTCAAAGGGAAGGCTTCATTAGTAGTAGAATAGGAAGTAAGCAGGACACACTGATTGCTGGCTGATGAACTGCTTGGATGATGAAAACCAACGTGCTTCTTTAAATCTGTCACTAGGCTTTGTTATAAATGGCACGTGCTATGCTATCAAGTTTTACGTTCTCATTTTATTAAACAGTAACAATGATCATTCATTAGTAAAGCATCCTGTTCGGATTCTAATGAGTGAAGGCTGTATTATTTTATCAAATATGGATACAAATCATACACTTAACTATTTAAACAACAATTTTTTAATTGCATGAAAGCTCTATTAAGGAGAAGAAAGTAAAGGTGGGGATATATATATATATAGTTATAGGATTTACAAAACCATTTAATTTGTATAAGAACAAGTATTTGCTTTTTAATCTCAATGGATTTAGGATGTGGGAAATTCTCTAAAGCATACAAAATTTTAAAAATTCCTCCAAGAAGCTACAGAAATTTTTTTGAGTATTATGTGAAAATAACTATATATATAATAATGCATTTTATAATATATATACATATAGGGAAAAATGGAATAAAACACAATTCATTGTAATTATAATAATTACAATATTCACTATTCAGAACCCACCGGTATATTAGAGCAGATATCTCTTTTGTGTGATATTGAAATTTCAGTTTGAATTTCTAATCAATTGTAAAGTCAGTTTTGGCACTGTCTCCACTTCGAGCATGAATCACAGCACAGATTATCACATACATAGTGTACCAAAAAATGTTCATGATCATTCACTCATTCACAAGATTTTAAACATATTCTCATTATAAATCAATTTTATATATCTAAAGCAATAAATACAGTATCTCTCTCTGCTCTACCATCTCCATAGATAATAATGAATTCTGCATTTCTTATTTTCCTCCTGGATATTGTGGATAAATTTTATTGTATGCCCATTTATTATCAGGTTGTCTAAGAACATCCAGAAATCTGTCACTTCTGATTTTAAAAAACCTGAAATATTTCAGAGCCTGCAGAAATTCTAGCTTCATTTTATGTTGAATTAACCCAATTTTGGATTTCCATTGGTAGGAAGAAAAATTTATGTTTAATAAAGTATACCAATATTCTGCATCTTCCCCAGAGTACTGAGACAGAAACAGAGCAACCTATAGAGATTAGAGCTTTTAAAAAGCTTTGAAGGATTTTTGTTCCATGGCATATATGTATATATATTCATTAACTCTTTTTTAAAGAGTTATTTATTAGACAGTATACAAAATAGTAAACCTATATAATAGGATCAGAGTACATACTGTGTACATTAAGATGCAATTGCCAAGCTATCCAACTAGGTATAGAAATATTGCTTGCTGGTCCCTGTATACACAGAAAAAGAAAACACAAAACACACAAAAATATCCAAGGACTTACCTAATGTTCTCTAAATACTTTTCAATACAATTCAAGCAAATTGTTTTCACTAAAAATGCAATCTCAAGCAAAAGCCATATCAGAACAATTACCTTATCGAACCCATATTAACAAATATGACATGTACTCATTCACTGAAGCTTGAAAGATACTATCTGGAATTTATTAAGTAAACGATGTGTCTCAATTATATTAATTGAGATCCCATATTTACTTATAAATTCAAATGTGAATGTGTATATATAATTTTAAAATAGTAATTATTCTTACCCAGTTATATCATGCAAAACTATTTATTTAATGAGGTGAGGGAAATATCGGCCAGTGGCTCAAAATTATTTACTCCAAAGGAAATGAAAGGAAAATGAAATCACCTTGAATTTTAGACATGCTATTCAATTTATCATTATGAGACAAAAATGATGGCTAGATGATTATATATATTTTTTTAATAATTTATTTTATTTTAGTATCATTAACCTACAATTACATGGGCAATACCGTGATGATTGAACTCCCCCCATCACCAGGTCCCCCCCACCAACCCCACCACAGTCACTGTCCATCAGCGTAGTGAGATGAGAATCGCTACTTGTCTTCTCTGAGCTGTACAGTACCCCCCGTGCCCCCCCACCCTATGTCTGCCAATCGTAATGCCCCTTTTACCCTCTTATCCCTCCCTTCCCGCCCTTCTTCCCCAGTCCCTTTCCCTTTGGTAGCTATTAGTCCGTTCTTGGGTTCTATGAGTCTGCTGCTGTTTTGTTCCTTCATTTTTTTTTTCTTTGTTCTTATACTCCACATATGAGTGACATCATTTGGTACTTGTCTTTTTCGGCCTGGCTTATTTCACTGAGCATAATACCCTCTAGCTCCATCCATGTTGTTGCAAATGGTAGGATTTGTTTCTTTCTTATTGCTGCGTAATATTCCATTGTGTATATGTACCACATCTTCTTAATCCATTCATCTACTGATGGGCACTTAGGTTGCTTCCATTTCTTGGCTATTGTAAATAGTGCTGCAATAAACATAGGGGTGCAT